>CM056169.1:11900256-12421367 GCA_029691765.1 Entomobrya proxima
TTATTACTTTGAGACTGAGAGAAAGCAAAGCAAGTGTAATTTTTCGTGTGGCATGAAATTGGGTTTGTAAGCTCAGAAGACATCTCGTTTTGGTTCTACAGCAATTTTCGTTTTTGTTAATGACCCTCGTTTCCCCATGCAGTGAAATGTGGAAAGTTAAAAAATGCCGTCTTTCCAAATACATCACGCTAATGCATATCATGTGCTATTAAAGAAAGCTTGAACATAAAGTATATACCTATATAGTATGGTTACATATACAACAAGATTGAGCTTTCCCTTTTCTGTAGGGTCGTGTGCATTCATTGAAAAAAGCTGGATACACAACCAGAAAGGCAGTTTGATTGAAGACCTTTTTGGTGAAAGTTATTTCCATTGATATTTTGCTTTAACTTACTATGTATACTTGGATGGATTACGTATGACTTATGAGAATTTGTAAGAATTCATGGCTTTCAACTCTTTCACTCATTACGAGTACTCAAAACGAGTGCACATTACAACATTTAATATCTTTATGTACACATTTATGCTAAACTCTACTGGCAATCATTGTAAAAGACATGTGGGTTCTTATAATGGGGAAATTTATGTTCTCTATGTTCAGTTTATTAATGGATTGCGTTTTATGGTTATATGTCTGACAAAGAAAAACATGCTCATGCTACAAAAAATATTAAGCACATTCAACATTGTATGCCTTCATTCTGCGTCATCTTCGTAACAAAAGCCGTACGTTTTTTCTGAAGGCGTTCATCAATAATACGAAATGTTGCTATAATTTAGAATTTTACGGCTTTACTGAAAAGATCTTTTCCAGTTTCTCTTAAGAAAAGTGTCTGTTCTCCTTTTCTTTGCTGCGGAGAAAGTAGGAGCTTTATAGTATTTAGCAGTGTATATGCACGCATGTATCTGTATATAATTTTGGTTAATAGTACACTACAGCATTGTATGTGTGCTTGTATGCTTTCACTGAAAATAAAAATAGCTCTCTGTGTAACTAGAAGAATTTTATTGCGTAATTTTGTTGGTGGCATGAGTTTTGGCGAAAAGCCATTAAAACATACATGCAATATCAAAAACTTTAGTGTTGCACGTATACAAATTTATACTTATGAAGAGGGTCCTTGGTACCATAAAACAAATTTTCTCTTTTTCTCTTTTGATTGCTCTTTGTTTTAGAAGAGGGTTATTCTGAAATCTACATTTTTTCTGGTATGAAACACAAACGTCACATTTTAAAGTGTAGATTTACAAAATGCTCCGTCTGCAGTTTCTCAGCTCTCAAAAGCTGTTTTTGTAAAAAAAAAAGTATTACACTTTTGCTACTGCTGCTGCTTAAGAAAGCAAAATTAGCAATTGTTCTGCAACAGAAGAGGCTAAAAAATTCTTTACTGACATTCTTAATGTGGTGCACGAAGCTTTGTATTCATTTGAACCATGTACAGTCCGTTAATGGGATCATTTTCTGGCTTGTGTCCTTGCTAGATAAGAGACGAAAGTCTCTCATTTGTAAATATCACGTAAAGTACTGGTGTTACACTACTGGGTGAACACATACATACTGGAAGAAAATAATAATATACGAGCAATACGAAGGAAATCGAGAAAAGCTGATAATGGTAGTAGAAGTCGTAGTGAAAGTGAAGGAAGGAGGATCAGTATACTTAGACGCTCTACGAGCCAGCCGCTTTCTCCATGTGTGGGAAATTGTGGACATGGTGGTGGTACCGGAATTAGGACTATTATTGAAGACGGCAAGGAAAAGGATGGGTCATGGGTGCTCATGTTACTTTTACAACTACTTTCCTACCATGTATTATGATTTTATCACAACAGAAAGAAAACTACTACGATTGTTGGTAATAATGTGCAGAGCAGAACTTGGTACGTCTTTCCCTCTCAGTGTGTGTTTGTGTGAGTAGTGTGATGTGATAGGTCACATTAGTGGTCCGGAAAACGATGCTGAAAATAGAAGGGAAGAAGGTCTGTTTTAGGTCTCACAGTAAAAACAGAGTCACAAGGAGATTTATTAAAGCTCCTTTCCCCAGAGATACACATGAAGCTGGTACAGCTTGCCTTTTGCTTAAACAGGATTGTCAAATGTCGTTTGAATTATTGCAGCAAAACGCGGAGGCATACTGTAACTGCTATTATGAAGATAATCCGATTCTTTGATGCTATCTTCTGTACAAAAGGCACACACACGCAGACACATGAACATACTGCTGGTCTGCGCGTGTTCTTAGTGTTTAGCTTGGCGTCATGCTTCTGCCGACCATTGTGAAATGAAAATCAGGAGTTTTATGATTACTTCATAGTTACAGGCTGTCCAAACGAGTTTGTAAAATGAAAAGTATACATAGACGACATGGTCTTGTTGTTCGCTTTCTCTGGGGAGCATGTGATGACGAATGAATGAATTTTTAATTTCAACTTCATCAGAACAAGTGTGCGTGAGTTTTTGTTGTTGGTTTACTTGTTAGGTATAGTCATACGTTAGAATAAAGGAGAAAATCCGTAGGATTAAGACTCGGTATCTTGACCGTCATATTTTCCAGTTTCCCTGTCATAATAATGAAGAATGAGCTTATTATTATTTTGGAGATTTGCAATCCCAGGACTGTGGAAAATAATTTCCTTGTAGATTGTTATCATCAAATGAATCTATCTTAGTTTTAGACTTGTCTAAAGCATATGCTGCGAATAACGTAAATCCTATTGGGCTTAGAAACGCAATATCTATAGCTCAAAGTCGAGGGGCTCAGTGTCCAGCTACAGCGTTCGCCAACATTATGTACGTGAGTTGAGTGGCTATAAACGTATAGAAGCTATGTAGTCACGAGTCATATGCAATTCAAATTTCATTTCTGTTTAGCAATGTCCGTGAACTGATTTTGGTTATGCGTATGACATGAAAATCTGGAATCTTGAAAGTATTTCAGCACAAGTGGAGTCCTCAACTTTTGAGATTTCACAATTTTTCTATGCATATCGTTGGCATATTTTCGAAAATGGAGAGGTAAGGCATGCTTTTGCTCACAAGAGTTGTAGCTTGGTCAAAACGAAAACAGATAACGTGGTAATCCTTGTTATCTGAGCACTACAATTTTTTTACCGTTTAAACTATCCCCATTCTTATTTCCATGCACAGCTTAATATTATAATGATACATGTTACTGAGCTCAAGATCTGTGGTTTTGGGGTTGCGTGGGTTTTGGGAATGATGGTGTAGAGAAAGGATTTCACTTGTGTACGCGGCTATACCCTCAAGGCTTTTCTGAATAAGGAAGTTTATCAGCGTGCTGCCTTTCTCATTCATGTCAAGCACCACTATACCACCAATAATATTTACATGTACTTGAGTGGTTGTTGTTATCGTCATCGCTGTAATATTATATCTTTACAATTTGTATTAAAGTACAATGTTCTAGGCGAAACACATATTTCAACTTTCACAACGGCAGACATGTCCACTACTGTGATGTTTTTCTACATCTTCTGAATGCGCCGTAATCAAAATGCAGAAGGTCGGTATACATGTTTTTAATATTACTCATCTTTTCATTCTATTGCATCAAAACTTTTCATTTCTCAGCGCATTTTTGAATGAGAATGTCTGATAACATATATAAAAAATTTATATAAAAATGCTGAATAATGCTGAGAAAAAAATATTGCTAGATGAAATATATGTACTTGCTGAATAGCAGCAATGAATACTCAACCAGTTGTGACTAGCAAAATGTTCATTTTTTCATCCGGCCCCTACAGTGACGTGAATGTGACATTCTCTAACGAAGCTGACTTTTGTATCTGGAAAAAGCTGATAGTGCACTACATTACATCTGCAATCTACATTCATTTTTCGGCGATGGGCACTACTGTTATTCGCTTTTACTGTAAATGTTTATGTGGGCAATCCTAGAATTTCTCCGTTTTAAACATAAAAAGACAGCTTTCTTAACACCCGTTAAAGCAAAGTCTGCACATTAAGCATGTACGATATATATGGCCATGAAGGAGCAGCAGACAGAGCAATTCACTTTCATCTCTCCCTGCAATTGTACTCGTTGTAGTTCATCATCATCATCATCATGAAAAAGTACTCTTTCCTCCTTCGAATCACGAGGCACAAAGATGGGAAACTGTTCTTGCTTCAACAAAATGGCTTATAGATGTGTGCAGAAAGAAACACAAGATTGGCTATTCGGATCGGATAAGCCATCATCAAATAGAATACCTACACACATACTACAAAACATACAGAAAGACAGAGGAAATATATAAGTCCACCAAAAAAGCCTTGCGATTGCTCTCTGCCCATACACACAATGCCAGAGTGCAATTCTAAATGAAATGGAAGTGTAATATTAAAGGCTTAGTTTATAGAGCATAAAAATGGTGATTTGAGTATGTATATGGATATATGCCAAGGGGAGAAGGACTGCACACAGGAGATAAATTGACGTGACTACTTCCGTTAGTTAACCTAATGCCACAATATATTACCTAGCGAGCATCCCCGTCTCCTTTAAATGGACTTGCGAGGAAATGGATGACTAAAGAATTGCACGTAAGGAGGAGATGAGCATTACTTTTATAAATCAGAGCAGGATTTCTTTTTTTCTGGCATATTGTTTAGTAACTGGGAAAACGTTTTCTTAAGAGATGAGTGCAGAGCCGAGACTGATGATGATGCAATGATTTTGACGAAAATTAGCTCAAAAAGCAAAGTGCTTCACTTTTTTAGTTGATGAGGCGCATCCAGACATATTTTTGTGCATTTATATTGAGTCAAGAAGCATATATTACATAATATTTATTGAAGGGCTAACGTGTATCATCGGATACAAATAACATAAAGGCTGAATGATAACAAGAATATTATAAGCACACACACTGTGTATAATGGTTTGGTGCAGAGAGCTTTTAGGCAAGGGAGAGATGAAAAGATTTTCCCAAGTGGGAGTGAATGAAAGAAAGGAGAAACGGGATTGTTAGGAAGTTGCTAATAAATAAATACAGAATATGAAAAAGAAAGGTGTGTATAGAGATGGGAGGTAAGGGGAAGAAAAGTATAACGCGTGGAGAAAGTAAACTTGAATTGGCTTTCTCTCTCTCTCTCTCCTTCATTGTTTGTGTACGTGTGTGTGAATGATCGAAGGTGATATGGGAATTCTTTGTTGCTGGTTTTCGCTGAAGAATGAGAAAAGTAAGGTATAGGTACACACATTTTGATATGCTATTGTGTTGCGTTTCCTTCCCACTGTGAGAGATAATATGTGTTTGATGTATTGGATGTAGGTGGTTATGGAACAGTAGTCAGTACTATTTTAGTAGCATATTCCTGAGGTTAAGGTTGAACAAGGGTTAGTCTTTGTGGAGTTGCACAATAATATTATCTTGGTTCTATCATATTTATACAGCTAGGTAATAATATTCGACAATATACACTACGCTTTCACCACCGCTAGCTATTAAATTGTGTAGTCAGTCTAGTGGAAGTACAGTGTTATTGGCTGAAAACTCGATAATAATAACGATTCCCGTTTGGTGATGGAGACAATATCCTTTATAGCTAGAGGAAGTGGTGCCGGGGTCTGTTCAAAGTTTATATACTACATACAAGGCAGGTAAAACACAGATTGCACACTTTCACTCTTTTGTACACAAACCTGAGTTCTTTTTTACTTGATATAACTTGATAGATCTCATTGTAAAATTTGCAACATACATATATACCTCTAACCTATCAAATATTGCATACATGTCTGATTTTGTCTGGACTATGACTACACACTAAAATGAAAAAATAAAATGATAAAAGCAGAAAGATTTGCATGAATAGTGAACAAGCAATGTTTCATCTATGTAGTAAAAGTACATTCTACAATTCTGTAGAAAAAATCTTTGATATCTTGGCTTGGATGAAGAAGATAAGAATACTCGGATGTTGTGGGAAAGTGGGATGAAAGTTTCAATGAAATATGTGGGAGAGCACTTTACAGAGAGAAAATGGCAACAACCAGAGTTCGTTATCATTACATGTCAATATTTTTTGAAGCGTGTGCACATCACATGCATAGTCTCCACACGTGCATTGTATATATAAACACATTAGATATTCCACTCTCATAGCAAAGGGGAGTAAAATGCAGAAAGTTGCTTTATGATGATGATGATTCGCTGAAGGGTCCCCGTGCATGCACAAAATCTATCTGTCTGCAGCATGCAGATTATATAAAGTTTAAGTGGAGTTGGATGGTGTTTCATAGATAACAACATGCGATGATGCTGATAAAATAAAAAGAGCGTGGAGAGTGCATTGTGTTATGAAACGAAATTGGTTTGGGATAGAATTTGAAATCTGCATAAAATATCACACAACAAGCAAGTTCCTGTGTGAACGATATCAGAAAATAGAAAGTTGGAGCCTGCATCAAATCCACTTTTTGTCTTGTATTGCAGCTGGGTGGGTATTGGAGGATGTACTTTATAAAGTAATGTTACTTGTCTACAATCCTAAATGTATACTTGCACGCATAATAGAACACATTCATGATGAAGTGCGTGTGCTCTTTCCAAGAACATGTACTTGGTATTGGACCAAGTTGTATTTTTCACTTGAACTTCTTATTGTGATCGAAAATTGCGCATATTTTGGTTTCTTCTGGAGATTTTTTTTCTCCCAAAAAGAATCCCTACAAAATTGCCAAAGATTCCGTTTACTCGCCTTCTGTTCACTTGACTGATTTCAATTTTCTGATGTTTCATTGTATTGCTGTGAAAATGCTGCTGGTGTGTTGGAGATCGAACTTTCTGTTTGTTTTTTTAGTAGGGACTAGAATACATTTACCATATTGTATACATCGACTACATAATCAAAAAAGTATAAGTAGCACTTTAGACTCCCTCTGCAACTAGCCCAGAGTAGTGCCGCGTGGGTAAAAAGTTTTCCGCACCGGGCGGAATATTTCTTCGTCCGACACAGCAGCATGGTTGACTCAAGTGAAAATAATATGTGACATTACACGGGTATCTTTGCAGCATAAGATGAAAGGGAAAGCGTACAATAATGGAGACTCAAAGAAGAAGGGATTTGCTCGCTCTGGAGAAAAGGGCTTACTTTGTTGTATAAGTTGGATTTTTTATTACCATATTGCGCTTTGTGTTCCTATACAATACACAATACCATTTATTATTGAGCAACAAGAACACAACTCAATTGAATTGAAAGTATGGTACCTTAAATAAAGTGACAATGAGATAAAAAAAAGTATATGGTAAACTGAATACTAGGTATATATAACATTTGTACAAACTCACTTTATCCCAAAGTTGCTCATTTTTATAAAGATCAAGTCATTTGTAATCTAGTCCATTCATAATTCATCAAGAGAGACTAGAGACGTTGGATTTATTTGTACTGGCTATTATTGCCAACTGATCTTGGTGAATTCTATCTAGGGAGATTGGAGCAGTAGTGGGAGTAGACAGGTGTGGTGTAGCATAAAATTAGTCGATTATACAGACAGATGAGAATTCTATTCAACCACCATATAAATCGGCATTGCAGCATGATCTGAGTTTCTCCAATCAGACCCTTTGTTGTGTGTGGGAAATATATATATGTACATATGTTGTCCTGACTGACAACCTACCGGCACCGTGGCTCTTAAGTAATTTTGTCTGCTATATATCATCATGCCTTTGGTGCAGTAAATCATGTTACTCAGCACATCATCAATTTGAGCCATGTGATCAGGTACACTAAAACCTACTCAGCAATAATAGAAGCATTGTGTATTAACCTGTCTGCTGGTATATATAAACCAAATTAGTTTCCCAATTTCAAATGCTTACACAGAAAAGGGACAAGAAGTGGTGCAGTTTTGTTTCGGACAAAAAGTTTTTCATTACAGTTTAATGGCCAAAATTGCCACCGTTTTGTTCTATTTATGAACTTATTGTTCTTCACCTTTTGCTGTTATGCTCGGTTTTATGTTGTAGCCATACATGGCTCACGTTTTAGATCCAACTTTGATTCATGTTTCCTTGTAGTATTCCATAATACCTTGTAGGGTAAGTTATTTATTACTATTCTAACGCAAAGTAACGGCTCATACGTTGAAAGACCCACGCTTTCTATTTTATCATTTTCAACCCTGCTTTTTTGGGTAATTTTGGCTGGAATTTAGTCGCAGAGGCAGAAGCACTTTTCTATTGAAAAGCGCAGCGGAGTCTAGGCATTCAACAGCAGAGCAGCAGCACAAGATCATACCAGCGTATAATGCCATTTTCCATAACAGAAAGGCACCACGAGTAAGTGACTAATGACGTTGTGTATGGATTGTAGACGCTGTGGATTTCCTTGCTTTGGCGCGAGTACGCTGACTGGCTCTGGGTCTATTGAATTAGGAATCGCCTGTTAACCCACTACTATTCCAACATAAACTAATATTATTATATTCCAACTTTTACTTCTGAGCTTTCTCTCGTTATCGTATCGTTGTGAGACACGGCTGCATTAAAAGGCGCGGTGTCGGAGATGTGTGGTGCTGTGAAGAATCTGGGAAGATAGATATGATAAATTACTTTATTCTTTGTCATGCATAACATCCTTATTCAATTATATGTATTGAGGGCACACACACTGCATAGGCGCGAAGAAAAGCTGCGTTTTCTACTTACACGCGAAGCGTTAACTTTTTGTGTAATACGCAACAAAAAGTGCTGCATCGGCTTTTCACAACTTTTTCTTCTAACTACCAATATCCAAAATCCTGAGCATAGCGTTTTCGCTTTCCTGATCGGCGATTATCGCCTTTGTAGGCTAAATAAAAACGTGGTCGGTATCTTGTTTAAAAATTTCTTCGTATCAATCACCATCACCAGACAAGGCTAGACTAGGCACAAGACAAGATTAAAGAAACCCAAGTTCTTTTAGGGTGTCATTTTGCAACATTTGTGAGCTCATCTCCCAAGATTATTTCTACTGCTCCTCGTTTTACATAAATACTTTTATTACAAAATTATATAATTTCCTCTTGCTAATTCCATGTCAAAAATATATTAGTGAGCATAACATTGAAGATCGTGTTTTGTTAACAGCCTTTTATTGAAGTTTTTTTTTCAGAACTAATGATTTCATTATTGCGGTTCGTTGATAGATGACCTTTGAAATGTGCCTGGTATTCTTATTATTAAAATTTTTGTTTTGCATAATAGGTATGTTATTCGATTTATGGTATCATGAAGTATCCGCTATAATAAAATATATTTTGTGCGTTCGTGTGTTTGTTAGCAAATTGAATTTGAGGAAACAGTGGGTCTATTTTGAAAGGTTGATAAATATATACAGTACGGTAGCTGCATATTTAATGCTCATAGTAGCATTCTTGTATGCTAGGCAAAGAATAAAAAGCTAAGGGTGAGCAGCCGTATTTGCTTTCAGCATTTAATTGATCATTCATACGTAAACTTGGAAAGGGCTCTTTTGAATGTCATAATGGCAAAACCATGTTTCCTATCCTATACTACACTACCATGACTAATAATTTGTCTCGCTTGACTTCTGACTTGTTTATACTTTGAGTTTGCATAATAGAAAAAGCGGATGTACATTTTATAGTGAAAAGCATCATGAATAGCCATGCCATGCATGCCCGCAAGAGATGGAAAAGCGAAGCGTTGCAAGTTTTTAGGTTACGGTCACTGCCTTTTTGTACATCCCCAAACGTAAACATATGAATCCATCTTGTGATGTCTTCTGATGATGGTATGAAAACACAAGAATACAATATTTTGTGGTTTTATTTATTGAGTCCGACGAAGCTTCATGTAAGGATGCTTTAATGCTTTGTGATTGTTTGCTTATTTGAAAGTTGCAGTCAGTCAGCAGTGAAGACTAACAAACTCTAAACCGATCTTCAAAGGGTAAAATTGTCAAAAGAACCCATGTACGCAAATGCATAAACGTTGTTTCATCACAGTTGTTTGAGGAATAAAGCATTATAAATATGTCAAATGTCGTTTCATTGATTGCTACATAATCGGACGGGTGTGGTTAGTGGTTACTTTTTTATTGCAAACTCAGCCATCAACTTCTTTTTGACTTGATGGCCGGATTCTGCTGCCACATCATCTATATATAAAGCACTCAAAGCTGCTTTTGCTTTGTATATTATATAAGTTTTTATCATGGAATTTGTTTCTTGAATTGCTATATTTTACTCACATATCTAATGCTTCTATAGGCGTCAGTTTAAGTCAATAGAAATCTGATGGAGTGACTAAAAAATCCAACTCTTTTATGAAAGCTGGATAATAATAGCAGAAAACTTGTTAAAATACCAAGTGCGTTCCGTGTGTCATTCACTTACGGAAATACATTAAGGGATTATTTATTATATATAACCCTAGCGTATTTTCAGACACTCCAAAGCGTTAATAAATGAGATAGCATGAAGTAGGTGGCGAAATCTGAGGAAGGAAAATAATTTTCATGCTTTCACCTTCCGATTTTGCATGTATACACACAAAGTGACATGTATGCTGTTTCATAAACTAAGATACTTATAAATAAATGCTGCAAAGCTGCATTTAACTTTTGAAGGCTAAAATCTGACTATGAAAAATACTGCTTATCGATTTTCAATTTTAAAAAGTGAAGGCGCAAGTTACATACGGTCATTATGCTCTGGAGAGCTTGTGCTAGTGCACATAATAGACCTCGTTGAATTTACCAAGTGCTGTACGTAAAGTGGATGGAGGGGATGTGTAAGTTGTAAAACTCAAAAGAAGGTATGAACATAAAACCGGGAGGAGAAAGTTGAAATCACGTGCTTGTACATATTTCGTACAAATAGCAAGTATACACATGGCTAGCAAATTATTAGATGAAAATAATCGTATTTCTCCGGCATGTTTGTGTAGCTTGTGCATATACCATAAAGGGATGAAAGCTCAAGTATTTATCTGTGGTTTTACCTTTTCTTGCTCTTGCTTTTCCCTAATAACTAGGCTTTTTGTGCATGCGTTTCTCTACATGTAGTTGTTAAGTTTACACTCGTTCTCCTGCACAGGAAACTGGAAGATCGAGAATCAGCAGAAAATGAGAGCTGATGTAAAGGTTGCTCTCAAGGGTTTTTAAGGATATTCAACAGCATACACCATGTCCTCCAGGGAATTAATGGCGACAAGCAGAAGAACAAAGGTAGACATATGTTCCCAGTTGAGTTGTTTGCAAGTCGCTTGAGCTGTAATTGGGTCAACATGTTGTCCCATTATTTTACGATTTTTGCTAAAAAAAATATACATTTAGCAAAATGATGACGGTGGAGCAGATGTATACTTTAAATATTATACTAGGGACGTGGAATGGTAATAGTAATGATGCCATTTAGAAATGTGTTAATAACAGTACATCAGAAAAAATAGAGAACCCTTTAATAAATAGGACAGTCGTCAGTTTATCAGACTTGCTTGAAATATAAACATTGTGTAGGTTTAAAAGAGGTTGTTTGACAAACTGAGAAAAGAAAAAGAAAGTTAGAGAAAGCTGTGGGGTACAAGTGCACACTTTTTACGTTTCGTCATCATGCAATAAAAAAGTCAAAGAAAAAGTCGAGCTTCTTCTTTGGGAATTCAACTTGGGTGTTTCGACATTAGTATAACAACAGTAAAGAGAAATATTTCTAACTACAGACCTTTTCATTCAGACAGACAGAAGCAGTTTCTCTTCGCGTTTCGTATAAAGATACACCAGTATAAATATAAATGAAAGTATTGCTCAACACTGTATGCATGTTGGTTTTTGTAGCTTTTCTTGTTACTAGCTCTCATCTTGTATTTACCAGTGGTTGATAGTTCAGCAGAAAAGTTTGTCTCACTTGTTTTTATTTTTTATTGTAAAACGTTCTAGTCAATAAGATAATACTAAAACTTATCTTCATTCCCTTTTTGTTTTATTCATCTTGGTATGGAGTAAAACACAGTGTCAGAGATACTATATCACAGCTGTATTACTCTAGGTTCCTGAAAGTTGAGCTATATTTTTCTATCGTAAGTTGTAAATTGGGGAGAGAAAATCGTGTATCGAGTGTAATGTAAAAGACAGTCTATGGCGTGTGTTTCTAATAAATAGGCGAAAATGTTTGTCATAATAAAAGCAGCTCAGTAGTGAGCAAGGTGGTGGTATAATGTATTGAATAGAAAAGTGGCATGTGTGTAAACGCCAAGTCTTAGTATAGTAGGAAAACTTATGATAGGTGAGTACGTGCACCAAGTCACTGTACAATATCATTATTACGTGTAATATGGGAACTGAACTGAATTATTATTGTTTGTGCTTTTGGCAGAAGAAAAAACTCGCTTGTTTTTCCCTTTTTTTAGAAGAAAAGTAATAGTTGTCGCTATCAAAGATCCTGGTCTAAAGGATTGAGGAACAGAAAATGATCTGCTGAGGACAAAACTTTTTGCCTGCTCAGAATCAACTTTTTCCCTTCCTCTAGCTTTTGTCCCATATATGTACTATCATCATCGCCATCAACTTGCATACATGCATGACTTTTTGTGGTGGTTATACTACCCTGTACCTTGTCGTCACTAGACCTACTTGATGTAACGTAAAGACACGTTTGGCCACTTTCAACGTGCGAATGCAAAAGGTATAACTCTTACGGGAATTCTGAGGTCTTGTCTGATGCTGCTACTGATACCATTTTCACAACAGAAAAAGGCAAAGTAAAAGTAAAAAGGAACTGGGGAACTCAGGTAAGTACACAAAAGCTGTCTACATGAGTGCATTTTACTCAAGTTGGTATATAGCCTAAAGCAGTCATTGGAATAACGTATAGATACAATTGCAAGTTGTTGTACTATTGAACTTGGTAATATTATACGTCTATGTATGTCTGTAGCTTAGATTATAGAGAGTTAGGTGCATACAAACCTTTTTTCGCAAATTTTTATGTACACTTGGTTCCGTTGCGACTTTTGGAACTTGTTCGGTTCTAATAGATAGATATGTATTAATGCATGTACTATTGAAAATGACTACCTCAAACTACTGTTGAGGGAGAAAGGGAGTGAAAGAAGCAGCAATCATGTCTTGCTATTTTCTTCATTCATATACCTACTCTTTTGGTGTACGCTCTCATACACTCAAAAAACTAAGTTTACTTTTGGAAAAAAGTTGTTTCGATTGAATGAAAAGCTTCTGTTTTCTTCTCTTCTGTAACGAAAACCAAAAAAGAGGTCGCAAAAGAGAGGTGCTTGTGTGCGATTTCAAATTCAGCTGATCCCATCTCACATCTTTCTCTCTCCTCTTTGTGTGTGTACGCAGCTGAATGTTGTGAACAATTGGAATAGATAAATTCAGAGAAGTGAAAGTGGATAAGATGATAGGAAACTTTATACCAGACTATGACAATTTTCCTCTGAGTGTACAGTTACGTATTGTAAGAATAGTCTCAAAGGCACTTTTAGATGTTTTTTTGCGATGAGGTACGTGGAAAAAGTTATTTCTCAACTTGGTTTATGACGTAAGAGAAAGAAAGGGGCATCACTTTTTTTGTACAGTGTGTTTCTGTAAACAGCCGACAATTCATTGAAAGTAGACAAGGGTACAATAATATGATGATACGTCAAAGAAAATCTGTTTTGAGGTTTGTAACGGCATAGGCATGAAAAAAGCAGAGATGAGGTGCAGATTTAGTTTCCCCATCCAATAGAGTGTAATAGATATCCCCTTTGCTTCCCATTTGTAAACCTGATGGCGAAAACGGAAAATTGGGAAAACATTTTATTTCGTTTATAACTTTTTCTCTTTCTTTCAGACACAAGTAGGTTGGTGATCAGCAGCGTTGCGATGAGTTTATTGTGTAGATCAGCAGATCTGACAAGGGTTTGAGGATGTTAGTTTAGATGAAATCCTGACACTCAAACTCAATGTCTTTCTTCTTTTGAAACCTAAGAGCATTCGATATCAGTGTGTGGAAAGTTTTCTTTTGTTTTTGAAAAACCTTTCTGCGCTGCTCAACCTATTTCTATTTTATGATATTGTAAGGTGAAATATATACCTTATTTTTTACGTTTAGTAGAAAATCCACAGAACAGCTCCAGATTAGTAGGCTCATTCATGTATTGTGCAATAACAACTTATAGAAACCCAATGAAAGCTTTTCCTATTTCATGAAAATTATTGGGCCTTTCACCCTTGGCCGCTTTTCTCTGGCTGTGGTTGCTTCCTCGTTGTGCTTTTATTGCCACGATGAGATTATAGAGTGGGGTTCATTTAAATAGCAAGTCGCTCTTGATCAAGTCTTGACAGAAGGAAAGTCAAGTTGATTGAGGTGATACAGTTGAGTACATCATCAAGAAAATTGGTATTGCAAAATGAAGTTTGTAGCAGCAACCCAGCGTTTAAAAAGTTGAGTCTCCCTGTGCAAAAGTAAAATCATTAGTATTATAATACAACGACTATTTTCTAAATTGCATCTTGCCAAGTGAAGCTTGACTGCGCACGGTTTTGTTGGAAAGTAAAATGAAACAAATTGCAATTTCCGCATATTTTCGTTCTGTATATAGAATAAACATACCTGTTCCGAGTTGAATTATTGCTTTCACATAGTTTCTTCCTCATAATTCACCGTCAAACGATTGACTCCTACCATCTCATAGTAATATTTTATTTTAAACTGAACTAAACTTTGCTTCACAACTACTAGTAGTACTGAAACAAGTGGCACACCAACTTATGCCGGTAGTGTGAAAGTTAAGTCGACCGCACACGAGATTTCACACTGTTGTTGTAGCTCTAAATCAACAGTTCATCTTTTTGTTTAAATGCCGACATGCCAGTTGTGTGCATAGTGAATATATATATCAGCCTGATGTGTTGTGAACTGGAAATGAAAAGTGTCACTGTCAAACCTGCAGTCACAAATTTGGGGTAGGATTGATAAATAAACAGATGAATGCTATTGTGGAGTAGTCTTTAACTTTTCACAGATATAAACTTTTGATGGAACTAGAACGTCAATGTTGGCTTTGAGCTTATCTCCAGCAAGGGCTAATCATAGGTTTTCAGGTGTTTGTAAAGGCATAAAGAAAAATTGCAGATAAAGTTGCATCCGGGATTAAATTGCAAAAAATCCGTTTATAGGTCACTACTCCTCTTTTTATGTGCATGAAAATATTACGAATTATTTTGAAAACGCAGTGGTATATATAAGCTGAACAAATGCTGATGTCAAGATTTACGCAAACCTTCTTTCCTTTTACTCAAGCTGCCTTTCTTCTTTTTGGTGCAGTGATAAAGAGCAAAAAATATTATGGATGTGCTGACACGTGGGGAAACGTGAGAAAGTGTTCAAGTAGTATAGCGTGTGTGGTGGAGATCCTGTGTGACACCTCGATCGTTTTAGTGTTGAAGAGGTCGGCAGTTGAAGTGAACTGAGGAAGAAAGTGGCAAGAAGCCTTTATACCACACTCACTTTCTCCTACAACATGCTGATGTGAGCGTGTATGTGTGGTATGTGTACCACTTCTACACATTCAGCTAGGTTGATGCTTTTACTCCTGCTGGGCACTCTGAGAAAAGAGAAAAAACGACACGATCCAGTCACGACTCTTTTAGAGTGAAGGGAAAGAGACTTAGAGCTGTTGTAATAACGAAGAAAGCCTTTTTTGATAGTAACAGTTTGCTTGTTTGCTACCACTAGCACTCTGCTTCTGTTCTGCTAGCTGGATAGATAGACAGCCGTAGTTGGTGGTAGAGGCAGCGGCGGCAACGGTGGTGGCGGTGGGGATGCATGAAGAAGGGAGAAACAGCAGAGCAAAGCTAGCACAATAATATTCTAAAGCATATAACATTCATGGAAAAAGGAAACGAGCGTCTCATCTTCCATCTCACCATCATCATCAGAGAATGGAATCTCGGACATGAGCCCGTGTTCATACACAGTTCTAGTAGTAATGCTCGTGTTACTTTCAGCTTTCAACTCTTCTTTTTTAGCATGTTGTTCTGGTGGTGTTTCTGAATTGCCGATGCTTTTTGCTACTGCTCTTGCTGTGAAATCTATTCTGGTCTTGTAGCACAAAGTATGACTTGTAGTTTATACTGCATATACAATGTACCATTACGCCAAAATAGAAAAACTATGTATAAAAATGTAAATGCCTGCTCAAGTATACGAAATAATGGTCGTGATGGTGGTGGGCTAGACATAGTAACTTGTACAAAAAACGAGAGATATAGAGCTTCAAAAGCATGCTGTTATTTCTCGTTTTTAACGGAAAAAATAGAGATGAAAAACGTAGAGCATGTAAAGAAGCTGGGGAGAATAACAAGTCTTTTTTGTGTATCTAGTAATTTTACCAGTTTTGTAAAAGTACTAACTTTACGTGAGTTTCTGTTGAATGCACAGAAAACGCGGAGGGAGAAATGTATACCTTTCCTCCTGGTTTAAGAAGCACTGTCAGGTAATTGTGTTCAAAGTAGTAAAAAAGAAAATATTGTAAAATAAGTAGGTTGCACCTCACTGCTGCTGCTGTCCTGCAAGAAAGTTATACAGGTTCGTGTCATAAAACACTTGCTACAACTTTTTGATCGTGGATTATTTTTTTGAGGGGTAACGTCAAAATAAAAATCTCAGCATTTCTTCAGCAATCATGTTTTTGTTACTAGCAGGAAGAAACAAGGATTCCATGTTGTTCTTCATAACAAACTAGTGTGCAGTAGTATACTTCTTTCTTTATTTAGGTAATAATGCTACACTGCCAAAGTGCTGTTGACCATTACTTTCTTAAGTAAAAAGAGTAGAAATCAGTTGAGGGGAACCTGCACAGACTTTCAGACTATTCTACTGATTTTAAAATGTTTTCTTTCAAAGAAAAAATCGAATGAGCTAGTATTATTGTACAGTTGCATTATTTGCATTTGCTTCACGTGCCTTTTAAAGCACTCAAATGTTTCTCTATTGAGAATAAACATGTTTGAAATAAGAATCCCAGGTGTTTCGTGTTTTCAGAAATTGGGTTGAGCAAGAGCTGGTAACGGCCAAATGGCTTCTTATAGCATAGTCCCATGCTGTCAACTTTTGTGTTCTGTAATTTTAAGCATAACTATTAATTTAATTAGGACGCAGATGGACATGAATGAGCTGCGATATCCTACTTTTACAATAATTACAATAGTTTGTATATGTAAATTGTAAACTGCAAATTACTTTTTTGTTGTACTTTGCTTTAGCTCTAATTTAGCTTGCTATAACTTGCTGGTAAACTTGTTTACATAATTTGGGCAAATTCAGTTCACGTAGAAAGTGCGAAGCTTTGAATTTTTGATGATATCTTGGTCACGAGAATATTCCTAAAGTAAATATTGAATGAGCACGTGCATTATTCTTTCTCCCTTCTGGTGCAATAATAAGAACTACTTTTTATAGCCCAACAAACCCCAGTTTATTTTCATTTTAAAGATGAAAAACAAAATTCATAACACAAGAATACCACAAAGATACCTACATATAATGTATACATTATATATACAAATTTTTAACTGTAAGACAGATTTAAGAGTGGTGGATTCATTTTTGAATGTTAGACAGAAGGAGAAAGCCGGATGCGGATGTGGTGTAGTAGTGAAGAAGAATAGAGCACATAAGAACAGATTGCTATTGTTTGTTCTCTTTCACAAAGGAGCACATGCACACAGAGAGCTAACACAGCACAAGCTTTTTCACATCGTTTCTTTTGCTTTCCTTTTCTTCTTCTTGTACATCATCATGACGCACACAAACAACAGACATTCATTTTTCCTTTGCGTTTCATTGCTCTTTTTCTTTTCACTCCGCGAGTCTTCTTTCTTCCCTACTTTTGCTCTCTCCCTCTTTTCTCTTTGAAAGTCTGTACCAATTCAGCATGCTCTGCATTTTATGTTTACCATTCACACACAGCACTTGCCTACTTTTTTGCAAAAGGATTAAAAGCTGCAGCTGTGATGAATTTTTACTAATACGGCGAGAATAATATGTTTTATATAGGCCAGTAATGTGTGGTGGTGATAGTAAGTAGGCATTGTTAACTGCCAATGAGTGAGTGAGGCAGTATCTCTTTACCCGTGTATTCCATGTGGAAAGGGTTGATTCCTTTTGTCCTGACATTGAGTCATGCCACCATCGTGGGTGAGCATTTAGTTCATTTATTCGTGTGAAAGCTACAGTAAACTGGAGAAAAAGTTGCTCAGCTCTTGACAAAAGAATCTGGATATAGGCCAGTTAAATTCTAGAAATGGCCAATATATCCGCATGCTTTGCTCTTGTTATTTTATTACTCATATTATTATTGCGACCATTATTTTGTAGTAACAGTATAGGTACTTTCTATATGTGGCTATAAGGTCAGAATGATTTCTGTGTGATTCTATTATTTGGAGTTTTCTGGGTTCAAGTAGCGGTTAGGGATTGAATCAAAGAGAATTATATTTTCCGATGTGTTTTGAAGAGTGCATTTTTGTGTACACTGTGTTTTTCTGGCTGTACTTGTGTAGTTGAATAGATATTTTCTTCTTCCGAGGAGTCATCAACATTGCAGCGAATTTTACTTTTTCCCTTTGGGTTTCCCTTTCCGTGTCACCACTCATCTTAAGAGATGTAATGCACCATAGACTGTTGACTCTCTAGTTGACTGGTCATAGCCGTCAGCACTATACGCTGAATGGTATGAAAGGAATTTAGGACTGTTTACGTTGTCACATTCGTCTTGTCACACGAGGAAGACCGTTTATCTTTCGAAAACCTACGTTACGTTTATTGAAAAGGGGAAATAAATGAAAGAAGAAAAATGCTCGATGCGCGTCGGTTCAAAGATAACAGCAAGATTCCTCTAAGGGGACATGGGATATAAATCTACGATATATAGAACTTTGGCTAGTATTGAATCGCAAAATTTAATTTGTATCGGCAAAAGCAACAAATACCGAGTGTGTGATATATATGACTAGAGGGATTGTAGCCTTTTTGTAGCCAAAGAAAACTCAATATAAAATGATCACACAATGCTGCGCATTATATAGAGAAAGGGTAGTTTATGAGTTCAAGGAATGCAATCGTTTTATTGCCACAATGCGAACATTAAGGAGCAGATTTCGGTGTTATTTCCTAATTGTATCAGTAAAATGTTATCTAGTGTTTGTCCACTTGCTTGCTTTAATCTGGCGTGTCTTGTGTGAACTTTATAAAAGAACATCTCAAAAGCGAATGATGTATGTATTTGAAGTACTGAAAGCAAACTGCCTCAGGTAAAGTAGAATGATGGTGTTGAAGATAAAGGGTAAAAGTAAAACAGAATAAATGAAAAGTTTTGGGCGGCATCCCCACGTGGTGAACAATATGGTGACGGCGGTAGCTTTGGTACTAGTGGTGATCCCTTTTCCGACGCGGACTTCTTGTATATTTCTACAACATTTTTTTTGCTTTGAAGTCAGTCATATTGCTTTAGGAAATACATAGTGACTGGGTATCATGTTTTCTGCAGGACGACGAAAGCAACCACTATATGGTTTAGTGGTGGTTTTTACATTCATTGCTTAATACATGTGGAACCGGTCTTCATAAATAGTATTCGCTTTGGGTTGGGATGGTAGTTTGGTACATATAGATGTGTGCAAAAATGCCAAATAGGTAAGACTATATATGTTTGTGTCTTTGTTCAGATGCAGTGAAGTGTGCTGGACAAGCGCCAAACAGTTCGGAAGATATTTTCCAAGGTTGGCTACTCATTTTTCCAATTTTTTCAGCATGATCTCACTTTCAACGCAAGAGAGAATTGTGTACTTTTATTCTGGATAATGCATACAAAAGGAGACCACTACTAGCTACTGCTGCCGACACGTTTAAAGCATTTTTTTTTTCAAAAGAATCAAGACTGGACGTGCGTCATAATGCTTAGATTTGATTGTAGTACATATGTACCTACTTACTTACTGCCCTTTTTATGATGATGTTATGTAGTAGGAGTAGCAAGCAACACAAAACTGACTCTTTTATGTGTACAAACAAACAGAACATAAAAAGCTATTCTTTCTTTGGAGATGATCCCAAGTAAAAAGTAGGCACCAGGCGAGGCGCTATGTATGCACGCTGCGTTTTTCTTTCAATTTTATTATTATTCTTTACTCTTGGAAAATCATTCCCCCTTTGTTTGCTGGCCTTTATTCTTGTAAAAAGGGGGTTGTGTGCTGTATGTGTGACAAAGAAATAGCGTACCTATTCGCTTTGAGTTGTTTCTTTATAAATGGCGGTCCTCAGCGATTTTTGCATTATTGAAGTATTTTTTGTCCTCACACAACAAAAGTGAAGTGATTCACATTATTTTGGAAATGTAAATACGATACGCTACGCTAGATAAATTGGCCATGCTATTCTCATTCTTTTTCATAGTCATTTCAGTTTACTTAAATAAATTCACATTTCACTTTTTTCCCTTTGTTGCATGTATCATATCTGTTAGAGACCAAAAGCGTAATGGTGTTTAAAGTAAGATAAATACTGAGATAATGTCTTCTTATATTCAGTATGAGATGAGATCTACAATTTATCTTGATTCAGTAACAAACTTGAGAGTAAAATGTAGCGAATTCAATTGTTTAAAATTCAGGAAAAATAGATATTCAATTTAAATGCGACTTCTATGCAAACGTTTATTCAAAAGTTAAGGTAAACGAGAAAGCGACTGTAGAAAGTTTCTATACATTGTACAACTACAACAAGTAGTGATGGAGCCTAGGGAGCTCATATTAAAAGCAAAAATTTAAGGTCGAAGGTGAAATGCGTATAAAGTGTTGATACTTTTTTTTGTTTTAGTATATGTACTTAATCTACAGTATAAAAATGAAAGTACTTAAATGTGCTTATTTGAGCCATTATCTCTGCATGATACTTTGAGTATTTACTCGTATAACGATGAATTTTTAGCACATTGAAAGCAAAAGTTAGGAAAGAAAGTGTTTTCAAAGAAAGTACGAGAGACGATGTAGCACAAGACACCTCTTTTTTACTTTTCTAGTCAGCCTCCATATAGAACCGACCAAAACCATGAAGCCTTTGTTATTGTATTATGCTAATCTGGCATGTCTGCATGCACGAAACTCATGTAAGTGTTGGCTCTTTGAAAACAGGGAGTGAAAGTGGAGTCGACATTCTAAAAATGCGAGTGAGTAGATCTTTCTCTGTTTGATGAAATATAAAACTCGATATGTGTAGTATCGAAGAAGACACTACACCAACAACAATGGTACAAAAAGCTCATTGTCCTCACTACAATACTTCATTTTATATAGCTTTTACACTACACTACAACTGGACCAAAGGAGAAAGCGTGTGTATGCATAATATGTCTGCAGGAGAAATAGAAGAGTGGCTTTCCATTGTTCCATTTTGACAGTACAGTTTTTGCAGCGGGCCTAATGTAAGTAACGCCAACCAAGATTTCGTCTCTGTTGTTTAGTCGTGTTAAAATAATATCTTCTCTTTTTCTGATGTTTTTACGTCAGCCAACATTCTTGCTTCTGGGATATATGTATGTGTATAGATGTATTTTTTGTGATTTTCTGCTAAATAACAGAGCACACACACCGCACACAACACTTTTGTGTGCTCAGTGAGAGCCACTATGTGGTACTTGTACTTGGTTTGGCGACTTTGAGACTTAAATATAATGTGTGCACATTATGTTTGCTTGGCTTTTCTTGTCTGAGAAAGTCTTCAAATACTGGTTGAGCTATACATATATCCCCGCATACGCGCGAACGTGTTTAAATTTGATGCAATGTAAACTAAGGCCATGTAGAAGGGAAAGCGGAGCATGAAACGGCCGCGGTTATTTGTCCATTCCATTCTAACGGTGAAGGAGGAGTGTAGATGGGATGAAGCGGATCCGTGGAAAATGCTTAATTTTATTTTCAAGCGGGGACCATCTACCCAAAAATATCAAAGAAAAGAGAAAAGGAGAAAAATATGATGATGAAGGTGATGATGATAATACAATGATGAAAATGAGGAAAATTATATATGCAGACGCTGGGTTGCTACTATACTCATAGATTCAGCGCAGAGAAAACGTTTTGTGTGAGAGAGAAATATCTATGCTGTATGTATTATAAGAACAGGTAATACAATACGGTTAAGTTTAAACTTGATAGTGTAACTTTATTTAATCTTGAGGACACAATAAGCTGGAGGACTTGGCAGTGTTTGTCCATATCAACGGGTGGAATGCATTTCCTTTGGGATAGAGATCACTGTTTGATTTACAAGTAGGAAAGAAATGCTTTCTCTGGTAGTTAGTTAACAAGGATGTGTGTATTCTCGAGTAAAGTACTTTCACTTTCAAAAGACACCAGGTCATTACATAAGGTGCCACATGAAGCAGCACAAAATGTTATATTCTCTTCTGTCGCTGCTAGACTACTATCCAAAGGAATGAGAAAACAGGATTGGGAAAACCGGATAGAGTTAATTGAGAAATGGTTTGTTATTCCTCCTTTTTTTCTTCGTTGAACTAAAACTAGCCCTTTATATTCTGGGTGAAGAATGCTGTGTGAGAGAATGTGTGGTTCTCAAGTCTAATGGGTTTGATGTTTGATAACTGAATCCAGTTTATTGCTTTTAGTACCGGATCTTTATATTTTATTACGTTTGCACAACAGTATATGTACAACGAAAGGGGGCAGAAGAGAGTGAAAGCAGTTGATAGATGGAATTGAGCCAGTAAACATAAGAAAGCACAGCCATGTACTCGTCGCTGAGCGTACTAGTAGTAAGTGCATACCTAATAGACGAGTATATATAAGCGTGCTCTGAAATTTTGTGTCCATGTAGGTATATGCCTATGTATGAAATGTAAGCGAGATGAAAGCTAAAGTGGATGCTTCTCTGCTTCTAGCTTTCTGGCTCAAAAATTCCATGATGATGAACCAGGCACAAAAGCACGTTTTCTCCTTTTGTTTATATAAACATACTCTCGACAAGAGAGGAGATTCTTATGACGCTCGTCGACGGAACAACGCATAACTTTATCGTCATTGGACAAGAAGTGTGTTTTTGTTTGTTTGCTTTTTTCCAGCTTAAAACAATCATTTTTGTTTGGGTAGGTAGACTGGTTGGTAAGAGAAGAGAAAGTCGAGTGGATGACAAATAAAAGTGTATTCTCAGTCTGAAATATACCGCATGTATGTCTACAGATAAAAACTCATGTATAATACGACTAGTCGGCTTGTGCACATTTTCCTCGTAAAAAACTAAAAATAGAAGGAACCGTGACCATGCTTTCTCCTTATACTTTTACTCGCTTAATACTACTATATATGGTATGTCGGCTGTGCGTGTAGACGAGTAGAGATGATAATTGAATACAAAATACATATGTATTATTTTATGTTTTGTGTGCTAGCATATGTGTGTAGCATTGAGAAGAGCCAGATTGTCAAGAAGAAAGTGCTCTGATGTACTACACTCCGAGCAAGCAAGCAAGTTTGTTTTTCAAGAGAAAGCAATAGTGGTGCATGCCTCGCCTACCACACAAGAGGGCTTAAGTTATTGTTGGTACTTGTAACAAAGTTTAGTAACAAGAGAAAAAAAAGTAGTAAAATCCTATAAATAGAGACGTATGGTAAATAGGATTGAACTATACATGGCTTATTGGCAGAATCTTTGACCTTAATGCTTGTAACTTACCTCAACAAAGAAGAAAAAAGCTAAAAGAACGAAATTGAGGACGTGTATACAGCTTTTTCTTGTTAAGGGTATTTAACTTACTTTTGTTTAAACGTACCCCACACAACTCTCTGAACATTTATCGCTTATATATTACATGTTGTAGTTGTAAGAGCGAACAACACAACTTTTTTTTAACCCGCTTTACTCATTAGAAGAGATTTCTAACCAGGCTTATTTTCCCCCTTTTTTCTAGTTTTTTTCCTGTGTGGTTAACTTGTATCATGCTGTACCTAATAATATGTAGTTTGTGCGTGTTGTATTATTTTAAGTTAAGCGTTTCATTTTTTTGGCAAATGAAAGAACACGATGACGGGAATACGCTGGAGGAATAAGGAGCGGAAGATATGAAGAGGGGAAATTACGAAAGTTCGTTGTAGCCCTTCCGGGCCTGTGAGAAGGCTTCATCATTTGTTATCTCGTGTCGCGGTGTTTGCTTGTGCACTGTCCTTTTCTCGACAGCGAGAAAAAAATAAATGACAAGCGCTAGAACTACTGCTCACTCTTGTAGCTACTAGTACTCCAGTAATTCGCTAATAATAACTATAAGGTACGATACGGTGACAGCCATTTACAAGAAACGGGGTATCATGAGTCATAATAAAAGCACATTTTTACTCTTGAATTGGATGAAATGAAGCAAGCACTGGAAATGCTGACGGCCATGTTGTTGTTTGGTATTCAATCTGACATAGTTTAACATTGGAATATTATAGGTTTTTGGCTCTTGAAATGAGAGTCGCTCTAGGCGCGTCTGTCATGACATATGCCACTTAACTGGAATTTTGTATTGTTACAATCAATTTACGTAGAGATGCTTTGTCTGTTGTACCACAGGATTATTTGTTTGTCTGCCTTTTTAGAGATTCGAGATGTGTGAAGGTGGTGGAATTGAACTTCAATCATGGCACGGGATTTCGTTTTTATGATCATTGCGTTGTTGCGGCATATAAATATGAGCTTGTCACATTAAGGTTGTAGTTTGTTCTCATTAAATTATCTGCATTTGTTGCTGATGATGAATATAAACATTATTTATAACAAGCAAGCAACTTTCAACTTTGTAATATATGTATTGTATTGTTTTTCCTTGCATTTTTCTGTTTGTCAATTCCAGTTAGGTCGCATTTGTAATAGAGTATTGTTATTTTATGTATCTCTCTCCTCTTTTCCTTAAGATGTTTTACCTTTTTTGGCAACACCATATAGTGTGCAGTTTTTACTTGGGTATTGGATACCTTGCTAGTTAGGCGGCTTTTCTCACGGATTTTGTAATTTAGCGTTGCTGGTTTAGAAGCCCTTTGAACAGCGGGGTGTTTCCACAGTTCATGATCGTATATCCCCATTGATAGATTTGCGACCTGCTGAGAAATGCTCTTCGGTATAGATTTCCTTGTGAGTGAAGATTTATTTTTATTTACTTTTTTTCTTCACATAATAGTAAAGTAGATGCCCAACTCAACAAGAACTTTCTTTTGAACGATCATGCTGCCAACAAATATAAGAACCGAAACTGTTACAGCAACAGTCTACCCTTTCACATTTACCTTAGATAGATTTATCATAATATGTTGTGAAAAGGGAAGAGTTCAGTTAATTTGGAAAGAAAGTATCTTCTCCTTGGATTTGTATGTTCCCGTTTTTGTTTTGATTCCCTAGTGTGCAATGAAAGAAGAAGAAGGTGCAAGTTGCGAGAAATAATGTTTCTAAATCCATTAAAATGCTGCTTATCATTTTGAATAAAGTTTACACTCCACGAGGATTCTATCTTGTTGTTGGTTAAGGTACTATTTGATGACTTGTGAAAGCTGAAATGTTTAACAGAGCTTTAATAAGTCGTAAATCAACTTGGTACTGTTTTTCAAAAATAGTCCAAGACGATAGACTTCAGAACTATAAAAGAATCATAGCACTTTATACATGCTCCAAGCAAAGTTCTTGTAAGATTTTTGTTCTACCGTATTGCACGCTGCGTTTTGTTTTAATTAGCAAACCAATTAGCCAGTATATCACGTACGCTCCTTGTGATAGTGCATATACATTTAAAATGTTGACGTTCTACTGTTCATGGTATCAATGACTAGCTACATAATTTGCGAACCTGCTTTCTATATTGTACTATTTTTAATAAGTAACATAGTTTAGTAGTCTGGTTGAAGAGTAAATTTAGACATAGCTATTTTTGAAACTGGATATCGAAAAATATAAGTTGGTTTTGGGAAAGGAAACGTTTACGTCATTCGTCTATTTTAAGCAAGCAAGCAAGTCTTGCTGCTTGAGTCCTTTCGTTTTTAATGAAAATGGATAAATACTTTTTTAAACGATTGATTTTGTAAACTTCTTATGCATATATGTCTATTCTCATATAAACAAAATAGCATAATATGCGCCATTCATTTTCTTTCTTATCATGAAAATGTGAAAGAGAAAGATGGTATCGTAGATCTCTCTGATTGTAATCGTTCCTTCGTCTTCATCTGACAAGCTTTCTTGGAATGTTGCATGCAGGCGGTGTGATATTAAATCTACATTTCTGTAAGGAAAGTCTTGTGTCTTGAGTGAGGAATTTATAAGACAGAATGGAGAGGAAGAAGAAATGAGCTAAATCATCTTTTTGCCTTTACAATCTTGAAGACGTCTATGAGCGGAGATATCGTAAACCATTTTTACTGCGCCACCGAGCTATGATAAAACTTCTTGTTCTTGCCTCTATAAGAAGAAAGATAATATATGAAATGTATATATGTAGGTATTAGCCGGTAGAATTTTTCTCGTCATGCTACAACGAATCTCAAAATTGAACACAGTAATTTAGTAGAAAAAATCATGGAAGCTTTTTTTCTGCAAGCGGGCAGTAATATAGTGGCTGTTGGCTCGCGAGAAACTTAATATGCTGGCTACGTATTGTGTATGTGATGTAAAAAACCAGGTACTTCTTTTTGATATTAGTATAGTGGGTTTGTACTTTAGGCAGCGTAATAGAGCAACAAGAATCTCACCCTAAACGTAAGAAAATCTGTTTTATGTAAAAATATAACCTGCATTCATAGAACAATTTTTGAGAGGAAGGATGGGTTTAACGTATTTTGTGGAACACTTCTTTGTGTAGATGGTTTCTTAAGGTTGACGTATGTCTTCAGCACGGAAACTTTCACCGACTGACAGCATACGAAGGGAAAACAGCAAGGAGCAGATATAATATGTCTGCTCGCAAACTAAATGGTCGAGTTTAGTTTGACGCTAGCTTGCTGGGAAGGTATGCTGGAACGGATGGGTACCTTATGTGGTGCCAAATGCTTTGGATGGATAATGCATCTGTCTGAAGTACAACAATGCGAAATGAAGCTCATTTTGTTTTTTGATGCTTTCTAATGCCACGTTGTTGTAGCCTTTTTGACTTGAGCGTAACGTTGTCTTGATGCAGCTTTATGAGCAAGGTGTAGTAGTAAAGTAACGGTGGTGGTGAGCGAGCGGTGATTGCAATGGCAGTGGAAACGAGGAACAACAAAAAATGTTTGCAAAGATGAATGGGATGGGGTAATGACTCCCGTTTCTTGAGTTTTGCTTTTTGGGCAGGAGCTACAAGAATGTCTAGAAGATTGCTAAATACCATGTGTGTGTTTTGTTTGATGCTACTTTATGGGCTTTTTGAAATTATTGCTTTTTATCACATATTTGTACTTAATGCAACATCCAAGTAGGATATGTGTACTTAAGCCATATTTGTGGTAAGAGTGCCGAGTGCATGGTGGTATTGTGCATCCATGTATTTCTCATTATATTCCTTTGTAATTTTTGTTCCATAGCGTTTTAAGTAAAATTGTTAGCTCCAGGCTTTGTTTCAATTATTTTTAGTAATAAAAACCAGCATTTTTAAAGAGAGTTTGATTTGTGGTGTATTTTATCTAGTAGAAATTGCTAACTGTAATTGCCTAAATGCTATACTTCTTCCTTATTGGAACTTTTTACTGGTGTAATTCTACAAGTTTTAATATCATGCTTTTTAATGAAAATCTATTGAGAAATGAAAAAAGTCGTTTCAGTTTCGGGTATAAAAGTAACAACACAACTGTGAGCTACATGAAACGCTGCTCTGATATCACATGAAAATCAGCAGGTCTTTAATTTCAGGATGGAAAAAATGTAGAACTTCTTGAGGCAATTTTGCTTTCTAGCCCTTTAAAGTTATTCTAGAATGAAGACGGATGGTTTTATATTCTTAATTACTGCATAGCGTGTAAATAAATGCTAGCAGTATAAAATTACGCTTTAATTTGCAATTCTGATAAAATATTAAGGCTAATTTAACAAAGTCATATGTTTGCAAAGAAAAATATTTTACATGTGTACATTTCTTTGATGTTCTCCACCACCCTAAAATTGCTGTTCTAGTTTTGTATACGACATGATGTACTTAGCTTGCACAACAACACTCATTAGATAATTATTAAATCTCATAGAACATTTTACTATGAATGGAATATTGGAATGAAGATATTATACTACGCATGTAATGCGTAAGTGAAGCGTTGATTCTATGTTTTCTAACAAATTTCTCGTAGGGCGACTGTAAAATAAATCCTAGTTTCATATCTTGTTGTTGCAGATTTTTTTCGGTTCTATAAAGTTTGTATGGCATTGGTATTTTTAGCCATAAAATCAGCTATATCATCATCATCACTGTCCTGCCACTTTGTTTTTTGCGTGGTAAGGATCTCTCACCAACTCGTTCGACAAGTATAATCTCATTAACTGGTTTTGTAGGGTCGATAATGAGAGACATCGACGGGGAGCAAGCTCGGTGGTTTGTAACAGCGCCAAACCTGCTATCATTTGCTACTCAGCACTTTTATGTGGTGATGAAATCTATAATATACTTTATATATGCCCTTTTGCTGATCATGATCACCACCGCTTGACTGCTACGCTATTGACGACAGGAAATGAGTACGGGTCATTTTCATTTTCAAGATTGTTGATGTGACGAGGAAAGTAATTTGATCAGGCTGTGATTGCTGTAAGCAGGGAAAGAAAAGTAAGTAGTTTATGTGGTGTGAAATGGGCGATAGCAGTTTGCTAATAATGAAATGGCTCTGCCAGTTTAAATAATGTACATTGTTCATCTTTGCTAATGACGGGTTGCGTGATGGGATGTGATGAAATCCACTGAGGTACGCTTTTATCCGTGCATGCAGAGCATTTTTCGCTTTTACCCCATTGTGCCGGATACGTTGACAAGATTCGTGATCGCATCGCATGAGAAGGTGGCATATATAGCTTTCCTTTCATGGTTGTTTGTATTTAGTACTTGGCATAAAATAAAAGGAGCCAACGAAATTGCTTACACTGTTGAATATGGTGATGATGGTGCGGTGTGATGACTGTCTTTTTCCCTGCGTGTTTGTACGAACGATAATGTGGATCATCATGAATACAACATAGCCATCAAACAAGACAAAAGAATTGTGTAGTCGTTGAAAAGGTTGAAGTGGCTAGTAAGCAGTAAAAGAGAGTATTTATGCCCGCACTACTAACATCTCATGTTTCAATAGAACCCTAGACGGAAATATCCGTCACCATCCATCCATCACACTAGATGTAATGCTACACATAGTTATTCGGAAGTAATGGTGAAAGGCATGAAATTCAGAGATTCCAGATGCTCTCTCGTGTGAAAAGGTTGATGATGGGGATGGAAATGAGAGTGATTGGGTTGTGATGATATGATCATGATATTAGTTCCAACACCTGTGACCCGCGTGACCCACAAGAAGCATTTAATGTTATACGACTTTTGAAGTTGCTTCAAACTGCAAAAAACTAGGGCGCGGCCTAGTCCTACTAGCAATGCTAATTTATTCTAGGCAGCAAATTATAAAGAAGTAGAGGTATCGTTTTCTCCCGAATTTGAAGTTTAATGAATAGATAAATTATGCCTCTAGCCTGACATCGTCATGCTGTCATTGTTGTTATTATTTTTCTGATATTCATGACAGACTTTCACTCATACCTCACATCATTAGCTTCCTGGAGCATAATTTTCATTGTGAAGATATCACGGCGAACTTGGCATGATGTACGAGTGCCAAAAAGATTTTACATTCATGAAATATTTATTTATGACTTTAGTATGGTAATGAATAACTCATGCATATGGATGGGACTATAAATAAAATGGATTTTTCCTGGAGTGCTTGGAAAGCACGGACAGCACAACAATTTTATAGCATAAAACAGAATTAAAAGAAATTGGAAATGCAAGGCTGTATAGTGTCAGTTATGATGACGGTGCAAATGCGTCCGACATATTTTTTCGCAGATAGAGTCATGTTTAGAAAGGGAAACTGGTCTGACATAAATGTCTAATATATCCATAACATATTAACATTCTGCATTTGTTGTCATTTATACTGGTGATCTATATACTGTAAACTTTAGGCCACGTTTGTGAATCACAGAACAAAAATAAATACACTCAATATCAGTTGAATAGCTATGTGCAATATCTAGCAAATATGCTTGTGAAAGTGTGGTTAATGGTTTTTGTGGTTTTCTAATAATTCGTGATGAAATTCCTATTTATTTCAAGGACGCTGTTGGTCTTTTATTTAACTTTCATTCCTTTTGGTGTTGGTAACACAGTGCAATAATGGAGTATACCAAATAACAAGGTGGAACAAAGCAAGAGAAAAGTGAAACTTTCATCACCTCTTGCCCCTCTGATCTGATTTAATGGGTGTTGAGTAACGTCGGAATGCAAAAACTTTCCCCGTCTAAAAATAGTTTATACAAATACTTTGTATGTTCGAAGTAAATCCACTGTATACGTTGGAGATGATACATTATCTGTTTTGTTATTAAAAGAAAAAAAGTTCAGGAAACAGTCGTATAAAATTAATGATTTATGTTTTTTATATCTAAAGGCTTGTTTTTACATGTCTTAATATTCATTGTTTGCCTGTGCGTGTGTTTGTAATGAATGCTAAAAAATGATTTGCTAGAAATGCTTTTATGATATCATCCAACGTTTTGGATTACCATTTAGATTGTATTGCCTTTGGAACTTCCAATTTTGCTGAGGAAATGAGAACATATGAATCCTCTGAGTGGTATTGTTTTATGATAGATGACTGACTTTGTGTTTATGCACGGTTTTACAGATATTCATAATTGCTCATAGTAGTACATTTTATGAGATATTCAGTTCTCGTTACTTTTTTACTACAGTAAACGTCACTTGGAAAAGATCAGATGCGAAAGTACAGGTGTTTGACTCATGGAATGAAATGTTTCATCTAAGGAAAACAAAATATCAAAATTGTTCTATAAAACTCAAATAATGAATCCAGAATGTATTACAAGCTTTTAAATGAACTCTAAACAGTGACTGTTTATGTTCGTTGAATTTCGTTTCCGGTTAGAATCGTTGCATTAAATGGGCATTTACTAAAAGCTTAGTAAAATTGTAAAACACGCAGAGCAAAAAATTGTTGTTGAAAGCCCATAAATTAATCGCAAAGTTCAAACTTGAGGGTCAGCGGCACGTTGGATCGAAATTATGGGTAAGGATTACTGTAAAAGCTGATTTGGGGTAATAGAGCCAAAAAAAAGTTTTGAGTGTTTAGTGTTGTCGCGATAGTATGAAAAAGTGGCGATAGGACAGGACGCGACACTGGGATAAAATCATATACGTTCTGCGTAAATAAAGGTTCAGTTTATACACAAAGCTAAAACGGAAGAGCTCTTGGACAAAACATAAACCTTACAAGCTTCAAAGACATTCTACTACTTGCTACTTTTAAAACCGTGTCACTCTCACTGTTTCAAGCTGAATTATCTCATGGATCAAGTGACAACAAGGCGAAAAACATAGTATCAATCAAAGAGGGTACATTAATAGGTCTACTGAATGAACCCTCTTTGGTATCAATTAAACTTCTATACTAAGGTGAAATAAGCACACGGGCACCGAAATACAATGCGACAATATTTGCACTTCTATAGGATGGCCCAGAGTTATTGCACCACCACCAAATTTATAGCAGGAAGAGAAAGTAATGCATAATATTCTGTTTATGTGGAAATTGTAGAAGCGGAAAAGGCTATATACTGCTAAAGTGCAAACAAAATGAAATCAGGCATTGCGGTAGTATTCCCTGGGTGGAGGCCATAACCGTGTAATTTCTGCAGAGATGAGGGCATGAAATGTGATTACAACTTGAAATGATGTTCGAGTTCTCTACACATGGTAGGCAGCAGTTTTGTTATTGTCTTTTATTCGCATTCCCGGAAACTGAGCTGTAGATAAATGTATTCTCTTTCTATTGAATTGTTTCTACCTTTGCTCTACAACAATCCTACTTTTACATAATAATTTACCCCCACAGAAGAAGAACAACGCAGGTTTCGTTGGTTTGTTTGTGGTAAAAATGGAACACGAATTGCAGCAGCCAATCGTTATTTTGAACGTTGGCGTTTCTAACGTCAAGAAGGCAGAAGTGTTGCTATTAATTATTGTTGATGATGACTCAAGGGTCAGATTAGTTTTAAGAGATAATGTCGAATGTCAACAAAAACATAAAACCTTTGCTTGGTCTAAAATCTGAGTCCCTGAGGAATGAAATGTTTGGTGTTAGATGAGCAGAACTATTGTTATTCCAATGCATTTTAAAATACCAGTAGCCTCTAGCAAACCATTGCTGTGGCCAAAGACAAATATGAAATATTTAATTTGGCGCTGATGCAAAAAGTACATATTTGCACAAGTCTGCATCATAAAGCTCACATCTGCTGACACTCTGTTGGATGTTGGCTTGGTTGGTGTTGTACAGGTTTTATGTACTCAACGGCTCTACATTTTCATTGAACAGTGTTTTGATTCCAACCGGAAAAGTCCCAATTTGGGTTTGTGGCGACAAGGAATTTGCACAGGAACGCGCCAAATTTTACTTAATTAATTAGGATAGAGGTCGTAGGTTTATTCAGTTTCACTTTGGCTCTACAGCTTTTATTATTCCAACTTGGAATATTATTAATATTAATTAAAATGTATGGATTAATAATGTTGAATGTCCGATTTAAGTTAGATTTAATTCTATTCATGAAATAAAATTTTCAACAAACTATAATATACAATGACTCATGCTCTCTTCTTGCAAAAAATTGATAGTTGGGTGGAAGCAGTAGACTCTGGTCGTATTGTTGGAATTCACCAACAAATTTGCTTGTTTATAACCTTTCCAAACTGATTTCATTTTGATTGCTTTCACAAAGTTTTTACTATTTGATTTTGCCCTGGGACTAGACATAAAGAAGTAGATTACATCTTTTCATCCATCCTTGAACTAAATCCAACTTCAACGATGAATTCAAAGACTTCCCTCTGATTATGTTTTGTATGGCAATTGTGGATGCGCTGCAATAATCCCAAAGTGTTTGCTATATTATTTGTCTGCACTACTGCTGCTTTTTAGTAAAGCGAAAGTGAAAGGAGGCAAACTATTTTCTCCATCAACAAAACTTTTTGAATCAAATCAGTCAATACTTTCTCCTGAGCAGCTACTACACATATGCAGCACAATTATTTACTGGAGAAAGCATATCCTTTTTCTATTACCAAATCTACACTTATAACAAAAGCTCATGCTCTACTTTTTGCCTGTTGACTGGAGGTTTCATCTATGTATATGAAGAGAAAATCTAAAGGAAAGAAGCTTTCATTCATTCAAACCAGGTTTTTTTCGTTTGCCCCTTTCTTTCCTGAAATCATTGGGGAATCCAGGAAAAACTGAACAAAGCTTACGTAAGTGTCTGTACACTGGGAAATATAAAATAAAACATAGCGTGTCTGCTAGTCAGAGACGACGGGTGAGGAGACATACCCAAGGGAAGAGGAAACTAAAGTATGAACAGAGAATTGGTAAGTTGAAACCACATTCAAGCATGGGAATGTCACATTTGTCTACCTTTCACTAGCACCGGCTCTCCAACCAGTACGTAGCGCTGGCGAGGACTTTTTCTCTTTACTCCTTTTTTTCTTTCTCTCACTCACACAGACAAACTCACACTGTTTTATCGAAAAAGTTTAATATCGGTGGGAATTTGAGAAAAAAAGTGTTGCGTTCATGTACCTACCTACTTACCTACAATGAAGACGTGTTCATGTACTCTTTCGTGCACACTTGTGGATATTTTCCTACCGTGGGATGCTGTTCACTGAAAGATTGTATTAAATATGCCAGCAGTAGTGAACAGCAAAAGTAATACTGAAATTGCTAGTATATGCTCATATATTGCATCAACATCGCACACATGCCATTCCATTCCTAGGCCTACTTTGTATTTACAAAGTCTGTTTTAGTTTGTTTCAGGTCGATCTTGCTCCTGATGGTAATGTATTAATGAACCAAGTTTTCTCATTTTCTTCCCCGGGCACGCAACCTAAGAGAGGTAGAGTCAGTAAAAAGTAGTCAGCCCCAGAGGTTGCTATAAATCCGAAACAAATATTATTTCCAAAAACGTACAAACTTTCAGTGTTTATAACCTGTATGCTGTTGATATACACATTGGAAATACAAGATTTTTCATCAGTTTATGCCCATGTTGGTATTACATATTAACGACAGAGCAGAGAAAATTGAGATTTATAGACTTCGGTTACACACGCCATCATATATAGACTGCACACAAATACGCAGTGATTACGCGCTGAATGCTTCATTATACCCATTCGTGTTAAATTGTCATCAAATCCCTGCTTAATTCGTATAGTCACCGGATTCCTTTGGGAAATTTCTTTGAAAATGAACTCGGCTCCACTAGAGAACAAAAAATGGTTTATGATCAACTTTTCGCTGGTGCTACGTTAAATGTTGATCAAGACAGAGCCATAAGTTGTGTGTACACGTGTTACTTAAAGTTTTGTTATAAAATAGGCTTTATTTGCATTATCTATTTACAAACATACACGAAATTCTAATGAGTTAATTAGAATGTTTTGCGTGAGCACCTTTCATGACGTTGAATGTTGACTTGCAAAATTATTATTTCTGAGAATGTTTTAGTAGATTATATTTGCATTAGGCAAAGTTGAAAGTAGCTAATTATAGCTCATCCTGTTGCTGCTCTGATATAAAGCTAATTTTTTTAATTAAAAAAAGATACAACATTTTGTATTAACAGGGTAATCACACTGTGTGATTCACACACAAGCATAATATGTAAATGTAAACCATATTGAAATAAATGTAAACCTTGCTATTCTATCCTGTTGCTAGCGTTTAGTAAACACTTTTATTCTGGAGAAAATGAGTTCTCATTTTCATATGACTTCTCTATCTGTAAACTTCAAAAAGAAGTCTCATCATCATCCAGTTCACAAGTAAAAAATTTAATTTCCTCTGTTCACATATTCAGTTGCGGAAACGGGTGAAACCGTCTGAAGGCAATAAAAATGGGTATGACTAGTAATAAGGCTGCATATTATATGACAAGAGCTCCTTGTTGCTTTGAAAATGTAGATATTTTTTTCTGTAATGAATAGTAACAAAAATTTAATTTTCAGCCTCAGCAAATAAACCAAAATACGTCGTACTGTGATATATACTATAAATTCTGCGTTCCTCGTGCTTTTCTTCTTTTGTGCGCTTTTTTGAGAAAGGGGTAAAAAGGCACGTAAAAGAGCTGCGATGACATAAAGTTTCAATTTTCAAAGTGAAAATGCGAGACACTAGGTCAAAAGGGATGACTGATTACCCTGAAAGCGTTATAATAAGGTTTGGTGGCAAAGGCAAATTAGATGAAGATGGTAAAGATTTGATGCCCTGAAAATAATAAGCAATTTACCATCGTGCCGGCACGAACCCTGCAAACTATGCATGTTCACTGTTTCCTTTGTTCAGTAGAAATTGAACTGATAGTAGAGCTGCTATGTGTAGTAATTCCATGAAAATCTTATATATATTTTCAGCTTACTACTAAAGGCAGTACAATGGCTTCCTTCTCCTCGCGTTTTGGTAAATTTACTCCAAAAATCGAGCATCGTTTTAGGAAAACTGCTTGTGTAAAATTTTGCGTCATGACTTTCTTCAACATTGGTTCATGCTCACAATCTCTCGCCTACTATGTCGAACTATGGTGTACACAGTACAAAAGCTGTTTGAATGAAAGAAGAGCAATCTAATTGTAAATGAAGTCACTTTATCAAACGACACATTCAAAATTCTCTTTTGTACTTTTCCATATCCTCAGTGCTTTTCTCACCCAAGCCCCTCATAGCCAAATATATTTCAATGCGTTTTTAATATTTCAAATTCAAAAGCATTTTCATATCTTAAGTGAAAACGTGTATTTACATGTATGTATCCATAAACCAATTGCTATTCCACAAGAAATATATTTAGCGCGTTAGATTTAGCGAGGTGAAAGTGAAAGTTGAGCTAGACTGAGCATCATAAAATGTACAGGCATTGTAGATATGAAATGTTGTCTTTTAGTGCAGAAACGGAGTACCAAACGCAATTTGCGAAAAATAATGGATGAAATTTGTCCTTTGTGTTGAAACGGGAAAGCAATTTTTTGCAGCAAACTGCACGAGGTGCTTATGTGGGCTAAAAAATTAGGGGAATTGGGTGTTGCTTATTTACTATGAATGATAGATTACCTTGCATTTTGTACCAGAGAACTTTCTTCCTTCCTTTCAGTGTGCTTCTGCATACAAGAACAAAACGCTGAGGAAATTTGTCTCGCTTATTGCCCCACACACGGAACAAAGTTTTTTTTGTCACACACACCATAAGACTATAAACTAAATCTAGGAAGTTGTAAGAGACGTATCCTACCTATCTGCATGTTTTCCTTCTTTGCCTGTGTTTCTCGTAAATCCTTTCAAAATCTGATGTCTTATGCTCTATTTTTATCTTGAAGAAAAGCTTTGTGTTATGCAGAGTAGTGTGGTAGTAGTAGTCGAAAAAAAACATTTTGTCACTGGAAGAACTATGTATAGCGTGTTCCATTCTAACTGAACATAGTTGTCTTTTTTCCGTTTTCCTCTCTTCTTCCACATTACACATGGCTTTATTTTTTGGTTATTCCCTTCCTTTTTGGTTCGCTCATCTATGCTTGTGTGTACAGTGCAGAAATCATTGTGGAGGAAGGGAGAAAAGAGCACGGGGAAATGTCATCCCCAAGTGGCGTCTTTTTTTACTTTTGCTGAATTTTTATATTTTTCTATTGGTATTACATGGTGCTAGATTTTACTTAACTTACGTTACATACGACGACAGGCTCTTTTTCAGGAATAAATTTTCATTGCTTCTTGCTGGTTGGCGGATCACTTACCATGATAATTTTGCTACAGGGACATACTCCATGCGACTTGTGAGAGTTAGCTCTGCTGTAGTTGTAGTACTAGTGATAGAGTAATAAACCATTGTTATAATAATAAATTGTGCGCTATAATAAATGTAGTCTGCGATGTGTTAGCGTCTTGCACTCCCCTTCGTCTCCTCTGCTGCTGCTACAATAATACGCTTGGGGACTTATATAGGTACCAACAATTTTCTGTTGATTCATAATATAAGTCTGTTTCGTTACGAGCTGGCTATGCAATAAAAGCTCATGTTTTGCAAGTTTAGTGTATATATATCGCTTGTCCTGTTTTCTCATTATGTATGCTGGGACTGTCATTTAGCATATCTTCTTTGCATGTTCTCCTCACACGCTCGTAAATCAGTGGATTCAGACTAGTGTTGTATGAGTCACAATTTTTTCAGTGAAAAACGGGCTGCCTTCATAATATTTACACACTGATATTAAAATAAAATGCCAAGAACCAAGACAATGTGTGTAATTTAATGCCAAAATATACGTATATTTAAATCATGTTTAATACAAAAGTATACATACTCTTCTCTCTCGAAACGAAAGCAATTTTACTCAACATAATATATACTTAAGCTTGTACAAAATTCATCGTAAATGAATAACATGCACAATAATTGTTGCATGCTGCCAGATTTTTTTGGCAGATTATAATTAACTTGACATATGTAGCCATCTAGTTGTTTTTAATTGACTTCAGCTACTGTATAATTATACCCTTGTGATAAAAGTTAATTATTTTTTCTTTCAATCTGCACCATGTTTGTAATGGAAACAGAAAACTCCACAAGTCTCATGAAATATTTAAGAAGAGGATTATTTTTTCTTAGTTGGTTTAGCAGGATGCTTTGTTTAATCATATTCTGCTAACAGGAATTAGGAATGAAGAACAATAAACTCAGTCAGTGTTTAATTGAGTAGGCTGCCAAATAAAACAAGCCCTTTTCCGTTCCCTTTTTTGCGTGTTAGAGCATGTGCTGCTAAATAATATATTATTTATTTTCTTTCAACACATCACACTATCACTCAAAAACAGGATTCTCTGTCTAAAAGTACACAAAGTTGCGGAACGGTTTAATTTGTTTTTCTCTGCGTTTTCCATGTACAAACACACAAAAGTACTTATGGGCATGAATGAACCTCTTATTGAAAGAAAAAGATTGACCACGCAAGTATTCCTATAACATAACAGAAGTCAGTAGTGCATAAGTACACACAACATCTAATTTTCTTGTTTTTCTAGTTTTCTTTACAAATAAATACATATTGTTGATTTCTCTATTCGACAAATGTACCAATGAACATATTTATATGTGTATTTTAGAAATGTTTGCTAACTTCATTCATCGCATCAGTTAACTTTTGCTGGATTTTGTGTAGACTTATTGCTTATTGTGGAGAAAGCATGTTTTATTTAGGTTCCTATGTAAGGACTCTTCTTACAATGGAGATTTCAGGTAATCCCCAAGTAAGTTACGCGCGTACTACATCAATGTTTGTAGATATTCAAAAACTTTTGCTTTCTCTCATTTACCCACAGTCGGCTTAACTAGCGAAGCCCTTGCTTTCCTTCCATAATAGCTATTCTATGAACTTATAGACGTTCAGTGAACTCTTATATATACAAACTAATTTACTGACAAGGTAAATCACTCCAGAATGCCAATATCTTTTCCAAATCCATGTGCATGGACTCTCTCTGCCTAAGCATAAAGAAAGCCATTTTGGAAGTTGGGAACTTCTTTTACGCTGATGCTGTTGTCTTTGCTATTTGCCGTTTTGTTGTGTGTTGTGCCAATGGAACTTTAGGAGTTTGGTAGAGGAAGAAGGATCAGCAGCATTCTAGATTTTTTCTCGTTCTAGGTTTTCTCTTTCTTCTTCTTCTTCTTGGCTACAGCCAGTCACAGTCTGCATACAAAATTAGATCCACGAAATACTGTACCAGTCGACGAAGGATATATGGCAATGCTCTCTAGTTGGAAAGAATACATCACTTTTCGTCTTTTTACTCTTTGCAGAACAGCAAAAGGTTAAAAAGACTTAAGACGCGCAGAGAGAAAATAGACCAAACTGTTTAAAATAAACAAAACTTTCTCCGTAGTACTCAACTCATGTGAGGAGAAAGTGAATATATTACGTTTTGCGGATGCACAGTGAAGCCAAGCTAGTATGAAATTTTGTACGCTTGCCACGATGATAACCACACGGAGAAAAGGATGTATATAATATGAGTGCCCCGTGCATCTGTGGTTTCCTTGCTGTGTCATTCGTGTTGATGCCCTTGCTAAACTGAATGCTCATCATTTTGTAAAGTAGACAGACAGATAAACTCTTCAAATGCCAACTTGACTGTTGGCATAATGCAAAGTAATAATGCATTCCATTTGTATATATGTACCAATGTGTATGTATGCAAATGTATATTAAATTGTTATTTGCATATATGTACTTGAAAAAGTGAGCAAATTAGAACTAGACTTTATTTTTCCTAATATTGTTAGCTGTGGCAGCAATGACGGCATCATCAAGATGATGTGACAAACGCATGCATACGAATAATAACAATTAATGTGGGTTTTGCGCTTATAGCATGTTTTCACCTTCTCTATTTTGCAAAGCAGTTAATATTAAATTGCCAAGATTCAAGGAGTTACAAACATGTATATTCAGTACGTTTTCTCTTCGTTCTCAAGGGGTTAGTTTGAATGGTACAAGAAAACCACCAACTACTACGGATGTGTGCAAAAACCGGCTACATAAAACCTCACCAAATGACTAACGTAACCTCACCAAAGAACGTAAACCGTCCACGAGTCTGAAGAATCAGACGATATGCGGGATAGTTGACCTGTTTGAGCTATTGTAAACCAGGTAAACTGCTCATCCGGACATAATCAGTAATTAAATGCATTGTGCATAATTTTATAAGTACACATCAGGTGCTCCTCCAGGGATAGAAGGGATGTGATCCGTAAATAAATTATCTTTATTGTTTGCAATTCTACTACTGTCTGGAGTCTACCAAGTCAAATTCCACTTCCGCAGAATTCAGCAGACATTTTACCGGTAATTATCTATTTACTATTTGAGCAAGCCCGTATGCCTCAATTAAAATGCTATTTTATGTGGCATTCCACTGTAAAGAGACCAGAGGGAAGAGAAATCTAATATAGAGTCGATTCCACTTAAGCACCCAGTGATGATGTCAACCGAGGCATGCATCCATCTGACTGAGCATGAAACCAGGCCGTTTGCTTTTCTTTAATGTGTCAACCATGTGACAAGATACAATGTGGTAGACCCAGATCGGTTCGTGGTAATATAAGGTAGTTCCATTATAGCAGGAAAATGCAAGTTGGTAGTAATATAATTTATACTAAAACGCTGCATATTACGCTCATCAAATATGAACGCTCACATGTATTTGCACAAGAATGACGTATTTTTGTACTGGGAATTCAGTGTCATTTGTGCATAGGCATTTATAGGTACATCCATTTGATATTATTTCATTTGTCTCTGTCCCTGTCTGTCTGCTCTATTTTTTACCAGTGTGGTATATGGTTGCACATCAGTAAGTTGAGATTCTTTTTGAATATATATTGAAATTCTACTAGTTCACTGTAGCAGCGTGTCACTTTATTAGGAGCATGCAGGCTTTCATCATGCATGCTGTAGGCGGAATAATGTAGAGCAGCATTAGTAGTATTATAGTTGGCCTCATCTTCATCATTAAATTCTCCGTTCTACTATGTTCTTTTCTGGCTTTCTCCTCCGGGAGCTGTTTCATTTTGGTGAAGGAAAGGACTAAGTTTTCAAGAGCGTCTATGAGATAGATATAAATGGAGAGGGAGAGAGAGAACCCGCTGAGTCCAAGTGGAAAGAGAAAGGGAATAGTAGTCTGATGATGAGAGTCTTCTTCTTGCCGGACGAGCAAACAGTTTATGAGCAGTGTGTGAATGTGAGTGCCTTTAAAGAGGCAACTGAATGTGAGTAATGGCTCGTGATGCACAGATTTGTGATCAGTCAGGTGGAAAATAACGTCTTCAACTTTTACTTCCCTTTTGCATGTGATATTCGAGAGACATGGATGTATATATGTTTGCTATACATAAGCTTCTCTCTCTTGGGCGTGTGATGATGATGATGCATGCCAGAATTGGCACTATAATTGCGTGAAAGTATCTACATACGAAAGAGAGACAGAGAGAAAGTGTATAAAACTTATTTTGGTATTAATGCACTGCTCCTTTTTTGTAAGGCGTGTAGAAGTAATCAGTATTTTATTTGAGATTTTCCCTCTCTTTCAATGTCTCTCCGCAGACTTTTTTGTATATCCAACCAAAGATATATTACATACACAAGTCTCTTTCCGTGATAGACTGAGGGAAAATACGAATGTGAGAGTAACGCCTACGGAGACGTTTCTATTCTCTGTTAGTGAGGAATGTGATATGTGGGCATTCATTCAAAGCTTCAAAAATAGTCAGCATGTGCGTGGTGTGTGCTGGTGCTACTACATGTCTTTATTTTTCGTTCTCTTTTTTCGTCACGTAAAATTTGTCTACTGCTGTGTCATGATTCTCCTGGAATTTGGTTTTATTTCTCTCTCGTTAGACCCATTCGTTTTGTCATTGTTCCATCCTGTGTGTGTCCCTCTCATATATACCACCAGTAATATGCCTTTTTTGTGGTGGTTTGTTGTATAGTGGAGGAACAACTCTATTAGGTACACCTACTTATTTGATGTACTTGAAAAATAAAAATTGGATGACGAGACAACGGGGTAACACGAAAAGGGATGAGTATGTATTATTATGAGACATTTTGGTGTGTATTGTGTTTTTTCTCTATATATGTATTCTGTACAAAAGAAAGTAATGTGTATTTAAAGGTGGTCTTTTTTTTCTTGAAAAGCAAAAGAAAATACCCTTAGTAGTACTTTTTATGAGCCATTTCATAAGGCCGAGCTTTAAGTTTCCTCGGGGAGTATCAAATGAGTAGGATTTGGTGAAAGCAGAAGGGATGTACACGCACACACACATCAGCAGCAAAAAGAAAGATGTAAAGTCTGTCTGTGGGACTACTATTACTACTGCTACTTGTACAACTACCTATTCACAAGGATTGATGTTGTTGTTGGGCAGATGCCACATTTTATATGCTAAAAGAGTTACGACTCCTTTTTATGTCGTGCATCTCCCAAAAATGGCTACAAATTGTCAGGGTTGCTGTGTGTTGTGTCCTGGTCGTGGACCTGAACAAGCTGTGTGTGATGATAATATAAGTAGTAGTAATAGGAGATTCGTAAGTGAGAAAGAAATAGAGATACACACAGATATAAAGTGGCATGTATTATGAAGAGGAAGAAGGAAAAGAAGAAAAAAATGGGAAGACAAGCTCACATTTTTTCTTCTCTGTTTGGCGACTTTGAAAGAGTGCTTTCAGTTTATCCATGATGTTTCAATGTCAGTTGTCTTTTCCCCTTTCGGATGAGGCGAATGGTGAATTGAATGCTGACATTATAGGTTATCCAACACTATCTCGCACTCGGCATTATAGCTGAGTCGGCTGTAAGGAGGCTTATTATGGGTGTACAAAGAAAAATGAATGCGAATTACGAATGTGCAGACTGGGGAGATATTTTAGGTAGTCAAGTAATGCATGACACTGGAGAAAAGACAGTTGGTCTCTTATTTCTCGTTTATCATTCTCGTTTACTCATCTTGCTCTTTCTCTCGCTCTCTTTGTGTACGCCTTAATTTTTCTCAGAATATGATGAGAAAAGTATTTTTGGGTGGTTATAATGTGTCTGGATTCGTGTCTTGCATGCTTCATCCCATTTATGCTACTGCTGCTTTCCCTTTTAAAAGATTGTATGTCATATCTCTCTGTAACTTGTATTGTCTTTGTGCATTTTTCAGGCGGACATTTATCGCAAAATCGATGAGACATGTGTTGACGTATGTGGCTTACTCTTGCGATTTGTCAAGAAAATTGTCTTGTATTCGGCTGCTCCTGCTGCTGAGAATGAGGAAGAAGGGGTAGAAGAGAAACGTCGCCGTTACGGACAACGAATTGCAGATGTTGAAGGAAAAAGATCCACCGCCACTCTCCCATCTTCTTATCCTCATCCTCGTGGATTGGATTGGCAGTTGGTGGATTTATGGAAGAACATCAAAAAGCTTGCTCATTTAACACCGGGTATGTACATGCCACTTAATAAGCAGTATGTCTAGAGTTTTTTATTATATATCCATTTGCCATCACATTGAATTTCCTCTGTGTTTTCCTTTCGGCAGTGATTTGTAAACTATATGGTGAGTGCATTTTCAAAGGAAATGCCTAATTCATTTTATCTTGAGAGAATCTTCCAATATTACAGGTTGATTCCTGATTCCTCATAAAATATCCATTCCTCTGATTTTTTCTCTAGAGAAAACTAGACTAGTTTTTAATAGCATATTATGATGATAGTCTTTATACCTGTTTTTATGAGCTTTCATTTACTTTTTTATACCATTTCCCATTAATAACCTCCAACCACCTACAAAACTTTCCAATGCACGTTTCTGTGGTCTTTGGCAAAAAGTTGGGAAATTGTTGTAAATATCCTGCGGTATTTTACGATGTCTGCGTCACATTAATAATCGAGTGGAGCTCAGTCTTGAATTTTTTCCATCTTGGATAATATGATAATCAATTCAGTATTCTGTCTTGGTGTTTCATAAAAAAAGTTGGTTCCCTCTAAATTCGTGAATCGCCTTTTAATGAGTTGTATTCATAAATAACCTACCTACGCATATTTAAACCTTTAACAAGGTGGTCGTAGACGATATGAAGCAAAATATACATGGGGTAGCTATGTACGCACAATTCTCTCTATATGTTTTAATAATATTCCTAAATAAACTACAATAATATAGCAGAATAGACTTTTGAAAACTGTAATAATATGGAAAGGTTGTAGCAATATGTGTTTCGAGTTCAGGAAAGTCCCACTTCTGATTAAGTCAGAACGTGTGAATGAGTTTTTACAGCTTGGTTGCCCCCTACAAAAATAAAATGAGAATCTTTTGGCAGTAGCACTAGTGACAGTCGAGAAAGTAAAATGTGCTGGTATATCAGAAATTTTGCTACTCTGCTGTTATACTTTAAAAGTGTGAACATTAAAATTCAGGGCGAAAGTAAGTCGGCATTCTACTTTTGCTGCTGCCTTTCATAATGCAAAAAGGGCATGTAAATGTGTTGAATGTTGCATATTATTTCTCTGTAAGAAATAAGAATGTATTCACGTTTGTGTACTTTATCCCTTTCTTTTTTTTACACTAGTCACCAGTCTATTCTTTTCAAGTCAGTTGGCTTAATTATTCCCCTTGGCTAATATCAGTCAGTCCGTCTCTAGCAGTAGCACATATCCTTTTTTGCGTTTAGGCTATCGTGTTGGTAGAGAAAGACTTTCCAGAGAAAAAGAAACTTGAAAAAATCTAGAATGGCACAAAGCGAAAATGCATGCTCGCACAAAATTTCTCACAAGGCTTTGCCCAAATTTTGTGCAATTTAAATAAAATGGCAAAAGTGTATGTGTGTGTGCATGTATGTTTGTAGGCTTCATACTGGATGGAAGCCAGTACAAAACTGACATTGGTAATTTAAATAATCTTTTAGGTGGATGCTGGAATGTATAAGAGTTGCTATACGCTACTTGGTTGAAATTTGGTATATAATATTTATCAGCGGAAAGATATAGTTTTCTGACTTGCCATCTAAAATACAGAGAGGACTTTGTGCCAGCAAGAGGCGAGGCGAGTGAAAGAGTGTGCACTTGGAAAGATAAACATTGTTTTGCCAGAAGAACAACATGATGCAGGGCTGAACGAGTAATGGGCAATGAAATGCCAAATGAAAAACGCACACTACACCCATTAGAATAGTTTATGTTTTCGGAATATGTAAGTAGGGTTTCATTTCATATCACAGGGTTTCAGAAGATGTAGTAGTATTTTTATGCAGACAGGAACTTTATAAAACATGAAACAGCAGCTGGAAAAGAAAGAGAAGCAGGCCCATGACACGCTACTTGTTGTACAGATGAAAAAAATGTGTCGAAAAATTTGGTAGGCATTATTGCAAAGGCTGAGAACTGAAACTATTTTGACCTACTGCGCTGAAATGGCATAAATATACGTACTCGTGGAACTTTGACTTTTTGCATGCATTTGAGAATGTAAATGTTCATTTTACAGCAGAGAGCACAACGTAATTTATCTCTCGATTTCCTTTTGTCAATGGTATGTCTCCATGCTGCTGCTCTACAATTTTTCTTTTTCTCGCTGCCTCTGAAATATCTTTACAAAGTTATTAAACTTTGCCATATCACAAAGCAGAAGTAGGGTCATATGTGATCATTGAAATATCACTCAACATTGTGCTCCATATTCAAAGCAATTATTAATAATTTTTATAGTTGTTATAATATTATTTTTTGTATATCGAATGAACGATGGATAGTTGGATAGAAAACGATGAGTGTTTATACTATTAAGACTAGTTCAAGTGTTTAGCATGTTTTCTAAGGCAGTGTGTTACATATACGCACTTATATATGTTAGCTGTATATTTAATCTGCAATTTCTAAGAAAAAAAATCTCGCATTTCTCGTGCACATTTTTTCGGCTTTTTCTGTCAACCACGTCTCATCTGTTTTTCTCTTTTTTAGATGGAACTTTGGGTCACGCCGAGGAGATAAAAAGGATCCAAAATAGAGTCGACTTTCTCAAAAAGGCTTACTTAAGATGCAAATCATTCTTTGAGACTGAGTATAAGTACAGCGATGGTGGTGGTGATCTTGAGCAAAAGAAAAGGCTGATAGATGAGGGGGCACATACTTCTCCCACCACCAGCAATGCCTCTGCCGCCGCTGCTTCTACAACTCCATCCTCTTACAAGCAGGGAGAAAGGAGTGAAGGATACAATGAAAGGAAAGGGAAAGAAAAGCAAGAGAATAATGCTACAGCAAGAGCAGCAGCCAAACAGCATCTCGAACGAGTCGCCAGGGACTTGGAACAAATTTACACCCATTTGAAAGCTGGGATACAAACGGGATCTTTCCAATGGATCGACAGCATTCTTATTAAGGTCTGTAGTCTGTACCAGTTTTTGTTGTTAGTTTTTTTTCTTCAAAAAGATTCAGTCAGTGGGAGAAAGCGAAACCAGTACTACAAAATACTTTTTGCTCATTTTTACATTCACGCAATCTTTTCCAGCATTCCACTTTCATACAACTGCATACACATTCAAGGGGATAAATGCATAACACAGAAAAGTTAACGTATAAAAGTAGACAAAAAAGTGTAACTCGCTCAATACGTATAACCATTTCGTTTAACATTTTTCTTTCTATATTTTATCCATGGAACATTACATACTTATTGTATCGACAAAGTTGAATTTATACTTTCTGTGTGTCTTATGATTTCATGGGATTTCAGTCAAGAATAATACATTGTACAATTTGTTATCCTGTTGTTGCCTCCATTTCCCTATCGGACATGCATTAAATGCCATGAACCTAGGTAGGTATATAAGTTTTTGTAACAAAAACAAAGAAAAACAAAGCACGAATCAGATGATGAATAATAGTTTCCTCTTTTGGTAGAGAGGAAAAAACTGTGAAAGCAAAGCATTCATCGTTTGGTGCTCTCTGTTCGGGGTGCATGCGGAAAATGTTGTATGAAAAGATCTCATACAAAAAGGGTATATTATGTGTTTGTATAGATCATCATCAAACCCAACGTGGAAATTTTGATAATGGTTATGTTTGTTATGTTTGAGATAAGTTAATGCGCTGAGTTCTGTATGAAATGGGCCAAAATGGTTGTTGTTGTTTTATCTGTTTAAAGTCTGCTACCCCTTTGCTTATAAAATATACATTTACAGTCAACATTGAACTTGGTTGATGAGCCAGAAACAAAAAAGCTGGAGAGCGAAAAAAAGTAGAGAGGATGCTCCTATCGTAATGAAAAATGGAATATTAATTTTTTTCTTGAAAAAATCTTAAAGCTATCGTGCTTTTACTCAGGCGGAAGGAAACCAGTTTTCCAGCTTTATAGATAGTGGAAAAGAAGATAATGCACTTGCGATTTATTCTTAATACCTCGCTTCTTTTACCACTTTATATTGAGATTCAGATTGCACATTCTTTAAGTCCCGTCTATTTAATGCGCTTCCCCGCTCTGGGCGGTTGGTGTTGGTGGTGGTGAGTTTCCTCTTCTCCATATCTACCTATTCCTACTACTGTTTTGGCATCAGATCTTACTATGATGATGATGCAATATCTACAGAAGAAAACAGGAAGGAAACCAGATAACCCAGAAAGATATTTCGGAAACAGCTATCGCTAGAATAGCAAGCATTCCACTCTCTTCTATTTTATGGTTCATGCGGATATAAAGATAAAAATCTGTGAATGAGTCTTCCAAAAATAAAAGTCAGTCTTTTCATTGCATTTACATGCATGCATGTAGCTCTCTACCTCACTCTGATTTCTTTACGATTTTCTCTTTCTAAATACTTCTTCTTGAGCCTTTTTTTTGTGATGCACTAAGTTTTGAGATGGAATTGAGGGGCTTTCTCTGATTATAGACCTATTTACTCGGTAATTTGTCGTTTTGTTGCAAAACTTTTTCCAGGAAGTTGGCTTGTTTTTGTTTGTATTTGTGCTATTACAACGTTAGCATTCCAACCAAGTATAACATAAATAAATCGAAGAAAGAGTAGTACTATTTGCGAAAAAATGAGGAAGGGGGATGGGTTCTGCTGTTATTGTATAGAGTTTCCCCCAAAAGACCACAGTTGTTGCTAATATGCAATATCAGGAAAGGGAACACGATGAACAGAGCAACACATTGTCTAAAGTATCCCTTTTTTGTTGGTGTGTGTAGCTTGCGCCAGACTACAACAATGCAGTAATGCACATAATATAACGTCAAGTTAAATGAGCAAAGCGTAATGGCATGGCCGTTTTCTCTTCTTGTTTGATGAAAAGAAATAGTGGGGTGCTATAAGCAATTACACGTTCCTTTTTTGTATCATTACATTTTATTTTCATGTCTTTGCCGTCATAGCCATGTCTTGCGTGTAAAAATGTCTAATGTATGTAGTAGTTGGTGGATGTAAGATGTATTGAGTGTAAATCCTTTCTCTATACTTTCTCTTGTTCAATTGATTATTTTTTTAATGACAGGCACTACAGGCCGGGAATTGGTTGCTTATTGATGGGGCAAATCGATGCTCAGCTGCTGTTCTGGATCGTCTCAACTCGCTGATGGAACCCAACGGAAGTTTGTTCCTTTCAGAAAGAGGAAGTTTGGATGGGAAAATCGCTGAAATCAAGCCGCATCCCAACTTTCGCCTGATTTTAACTATGGATCCTGCCTTTGGCGAGATATCCAGGTGAGTAGTATTTTCTGCAATGAGAAATGAAAGTTTTCTATCTTACCTTTTTACTCACGTAGATTATTTTTCTTACGAATATTTGCACAATACTATAAATATCGGGGGTAATTTTAATGAAGTTTGGTGTTGAGTTCAAGTATGAAGGAAGGAAAGAGTTGGCAATTATTAAATGACTTTTTATCAGTTGAGAAGAAACAGAGTATAGTTGGGCTTAGTCTCTCTCATATATAGTTTCTTGCACACACATGAGCTTTTCGTAAATCATCTTTCTAGTGAAAGTTGGAGACTGAACATGGTAGTATTTTATTTTCTCGCCTGCCTCCAAGAAAATATGGATGAAAGACGACCAATTTATTTTCGTTAACTAATTTTTTCTCTAATAATAAACTTTTTATGACGTTTTTTCCTTGATTCCTGCAAGGTGTTTGCAAACGCCATATTAAGTGCTGAACCTGCATGCTTTATTGGCACAGTACCAAACTGCTCTTGGTGAAAAACTTATAATAATGTGAAGTACATACATAATACATATGCATTTCAAGCAGGGAAGAACAAACAGTGCGCGTACGCGAAAATACTGTTAAGGTAAAACCCAATAAAAGAAAAAAGAAAAAGTTTTTTTGGGGGCGAAACCCTTTAGTTTTATAGGTTCTTGCAGCAGTTATCATTCTTAAGAATTGAAGAAGCATGTACATTTAGTTCTGGGAACTGAGTAGTTGGAAGAAAGACCAGAGAGAACTCCTGTTTTATGTTCATATTGTTTTAAAACTCGTTGCATGTTTTATCAAAGACAATGAATTGTATGTGAATTAAATATGAATATTATGGTTTCAGGGCAATGAGGAATCGTGGAGTTGAAATTTTTATGTCGAATTCTCTGTCGACTTGTTTGCGGGGACAAGGGCGTTCTGACAAGAAGGAAGGTCAGCCGGGTACTTACAGCAGCGGTTCAGGTACTACTTCCACGCGCAGCATGCAGCAAGAGGATTCAGAAGCCGGGAACAATTCTCGTGAGCGGACTAACAATACAAACACCAGTGCAGAGTAAGTAGCACAGAAGAGAGAAAAAGTAGAAAAGCCCCCAAACGACAAGTTGTGCATAATATGTGCCTCTTTTTTTCTCCAGTTTTCCTGTGTCCTCCGTATTTTATAATATGATTAAGCAAACATTATCATCGTTATCATCATCAAAGACATAGGAGTAGGAAGAATAAGGCTACTTGTTTTGGCATTCTGCTGTAGAAACTCAGAGACACAGGCATACACACACACTTTTGCAATGGCGAAAGCGAATAAGAGAACAGGTCTCTTGGGCAATTTTCGGGGTGTACCATGTTGCTGATCTTGAACAAGTTTTGTTGTTTCTGTGTCACACACATATACCATTAGCCTAGTATATTGCATTTGAACAACAGGCAGCACATACACAGGAGCTACTAGACACACTTGAGTATTCATGTGTTTTTTCAAAAAGTTTTGTTCTTCTTTTAGGATGAACGGTTCCTGGAACAAGTTTCACATTATTGGGCTTGCATATGTCACAGAATAATAAATGTGTTCTCGTGTATAAAAGAAACATTCAAAAAACATTTTTAGCATTTTATTACCCTTGCTCCAAACTCAAATGCATTTACTCCGGAAAAAACAAACTCTCAAACTCGAAGGTATTTGCGAGAGAAGAGAAGAACAAAATTGACATAAACAGAAACATGTTTTGAGGCAACAACGTATAAAGTAAAAAAATGTAACTTGAGAATTACATGTACAAAAGGTTGGCATAATAAAATATACATATCAAGTTTATATTGCAGCAAGAAAAGCCAAGCAGCTGCTTTGACAGCGAAAGCTTTTCCATTTCTAGATTTTTATACAAACGTCATCAATAAGCTTTTTGGATGAGTATTTCGTAGAAAATAAAATGACAAAGTAGAAAAATAAGGGCAACCGGGGAGGTGAACGTGAAGTGTAGACTTATCATTACAGACTAGGAGAAAGATGTTTCCTCTTTCCTTTGCTTGCGTGCATACATAGCAAACAGCATTTTTTTACATTTCAAATTCTTCCTCGTAGTTGTTGTACTTTTGATAGGTCGTTTTTAAGTAATTGCTTGAGTTATTCCTGATTTTTTGTTGGGATGTTTGATGCTGCCCATTTTAAAGAGAAAACGGGTGTGGGTCGTAAATGAAAAAGGCAAATTTTTACACGACTGTCACGAAGGAGAGGCGTGATGTGTGTGCCTTTTTTACTTGAATGATGATTCCCGTCACAATCATCCGTGTAAGGAAGGAAAGGAGAAAAGTGCAAGGAAGGAAGAGTGAAAAAAGGCATTACCAAAAAAGGGTACACTGCTAGTTGTAGTAGTAGTAGTAACCGAAGTAGCACTAGAGCTACATGAATTATTGATCAGATTGATTTAGAGCGGTAGTGTCGAAGTCCCTTGTTCATCTATCAGGCTAGTACTTTTGTGTGAGTAGGTATTATTATTGTAAGGTATAACTTTGTTGGAAAAGAAGAAAAAAAGAAAGCAACGAGAGCGTGTTGAATTTTTTTGATGGATTCTTTCAGATGTGTTGCGAAATTTTGATCAACCATTTAAATGATTCATGAAGCTCAGAGCTACAAAGTAGAGGAAGTAGGGTTGCGTGTGTGTATGTGTGTGAAAACATTTTGTGTAGATTCTTCTCGTCGACGAAGAACAAGCTGACAACTGCTTTTAGTTCCAGTAGCAAAGAAACGGCACATACATTTTCTGTGTACCTTTTATGGCTTCTTATTTCCTGTTACACTCTGCCAAGTACAGAAAGGCTCAACAAGGTGTAACCTTTTAAAAACAATGGAAGTAGAAAATGTATATAAAGATGACGGTTTTCTCTAGAAAGCATAACTGGGTAATATTAGCTTATGGGTACAGTAGTGATGCTGCTGATGATGATTATGGTGGTTTGGGTTTTCTTCTGGGTGGTCCATGTAAACACACACCACTTGCGGTATATGTATCCACATGAAATGCGGGATTCACTTACACTTTTTGTTTTAAAAGTTTACTCTGGCATGAAAAGAAAAATAAAACATTAAGTTATCATCATCATTCTTCCTGCATGATGGCTGTGCTTCATGCTTTTTGTATGTGTGCGTGTGTGTGTAGTCCTTTTTTGCTCGGAGCAAGAATATAAAAAACCGCATGGTTTCATACTATATGATTTTCTAGTAGAACTTTGGCTTTATCGCAATGTTGTGTACTTTTCAGGGTTTTTAGGGAAAACTTTATACTTTTTTCTTCCCTTTTGACAAAGATTATTTTTCATGGTGTGCGTATGGCCTATTTTGTAGCATGTTTCAAAAAGTAGAGAGTAGGAGAATTAAAGCACATCATAGGAATAGGTACACCACACCGTATAGCGTAAACCGCCCATTAGAGCAGTGGAGCTGAAAGAAAGTGACGTTGGTGTGAGTGTGAGACCACAGAAAGAGACATTTTTGAAAGGGATCTCGTCATATATGCCGCTGGTGAAAAGTACCCAGCACTACTACCACCACCGTGCAACCAGCCAGCAGAATCCCAACTGACGGGAGTAAAAGAAGCGTACCATCAAAACTACCCGGCAAAATTCATACACGGTGGGGAAAATTTTACTGCGAAATCGTCATTTTCAACTACAAAATCATAAATTACATTTTTCATACTTTTACTCACTTATTTTCACAGGCATGCTAAACGCTCATCATGAGAGACACGACACGTGGTATGTACGTATACTTGTCACAAAAATTCATTTGTCTTTTTCATTTCCTTCTTTGAAATAAAAATCATAAAGAAAAAATATGCTTATTGTCTATACGCACGCATATATCTATGCTTAGTATAAAGCCCTGAGCATCTATGCACAAAAGACAGAATAGTTTGCATTCCATTACACTACTCACTCGTCAGTTTTCTCCAGCGTAAAATTTACTGGCTGCTTTTGAGAAACGAAATATGGTTACTTTACTGCTAGCGACGATGATGATGACGTGTATGTGTGTTGATGCTTTACCATTTTGCCATATTTTTCTTCATCTTTTCTCCTTACCTTCTATTCATTCTTATTTTCAAATGCTTAATCAAACGGGGAGGTTAATAAACATGGGAAACAGTTACGCAGGTAGAGTTTTGATGATGATAGTGTAATAATAATATAGGAAACGGGAAAAGGAGAATATTTTCTCTTACTTTCTTCTTGTGTATGTGTGTAAATATGTGTGAGTTACATACAGAGTAGTGGTGTTACTCATGTGTAATAATGCTTCTGGGGTAGCAAGTAATATTTTATAGAAGGTTCAGTTCACTCTATCTCTCTTACTCTCGTTTTTTCTCTTTCCTCTTCTTCCTCTTGGCCTGGTTAGTGTACACATTTTTGCAATCCCTTTGTTGGCTCAAAGGTGGATAATTTATGAGCTTTTCCTCGGTGATGTGAACACAAAAAAATCATGTAACGCCAGCAAAAAGCAAGAAGAAGAAGAAGATTGTCTGTATGGATCTTTTTTATCGTGTGCATGCATACATATGCTAGTACATAAAATATATACTCACACGCACACCATTTTTTAGCATTTATAACTTACAAAAAGAGAAAGAGGAAATACTTTCCTTTTTCTGCTGCTGGCCACTGAAATGCCATTTCTACATAGTTTTAAAGGCAGAAAAGCAAAAAAGTGAAAAATTTTCACATAGGTATACACAAACAGAAAAGGAAAAGTAAAAAAGATAAAAGGGGAATGATGCAATATGGGTGGTAAAATGGATGTATAATGTATGTGCAATGATCTTTTGTAAAGCTGGTACAAATAAAAGTAATGCATACTTGTTATTTACATGTGCGTGTATTTTTCTTCTTCTGCTAACAGGGAAATTGTACAAGTCATGCCTTGGACTTTAGAGGATATGTGCCCGACGTTGGAGTCAGAATTTGGGATCAGCGTATTCGATTTGGATGCCTTTCTCAGAACAGAGGGAATATGTAATCCTAGGCTTAGAGCGGCCGTACTAAATTTGCATCGTGAAATCCATCAGGCTGTTGCATCTTCTTCGGGATCCTCCACGGTCTCCAATTCCTTGTCAGGTAAGTATACCAGAAAAAATCATCCCAAAAATTCTTTATACGCTTTTCGCTCCCTCCCTTGTCACTCATGCAACATAAGAATAGGCTATCAGATGAACAAAAACTGTATACCAGAAGAGGAAAGCACACTTTTTTTCTTGTCTTCAGTTTCGACTTTAGTTTTATTATTCCGCTGTTTTCTTCCTGGGAGCCCTCGTGGGATTCTTTGTTATTCCGAATAAGCATGATAATACGGCGTAACAGAAGAAATATGTGCTTGTAAACAGAAGCCGGATGAAAAAAATTCTCAAGTCCTTATGCTCCTGTCTTACATATCGTTGCACGATTTATGAGTTTGGCATTATTGAAGTATCATCATACCTTTTTACATCCACCCTACTATTATGCGAGTACAAAAAGAGGAAATCCCTTCCCCCAACGGCCCCTCTGATATGGGTGTTGATTCACTTGTGAAAAGAAAAAAGTTTTTACTGTCTGTTGGAACAGAACCGTTTTCTTTTTTGTTATCGTATGCTCAATGTTTGCGAATTGACTTCATATTGTGTGCAAAACCGTAGTGTAAGCATTGTCACGGATTTTTGGTATGTAGCCTATTTCTTGCGTAATAATATGTAGAGAAAGTAAACTTTCTTACTATTTTACGTGCTCGACTGTACATGTGACATAATATATCAAGGCAAATCGCTACTTCGTAATTTTAGTTAATTATGAATGTAATTTTACAAACGAGAATGATGGAATTCCGTAAAAAGCCCACTTTACAATTTTATCTTAAGGTCTCCTAAAAGCGGAACATTGACTTTTATTTTACATTAGCAAAGGAGACAATGAAATTAATACAAATTAAATTGAAAGTAAAGAACACATAACACAATTGAACTGAAAGTTGTTTAACTAAATTTCTAGAATTTAACTATTATTCTTAATTATTTTGCAAAGCAAACTTTAAGCATTAGCAAACATAAGCATATGAATTTTTACTTTTATGATTGTGAATAATATTTACAAGGTGTGTTAGTTAGATAGAAGAGATGTCTTATGCCTCCTAACTCTGATAACCTATTTTATTAAGAATTATTGGTGCATAGAGAGTTTAGTTTTAGATAGAATTCCGAACTTAACCGAAATGTAGAGAGTCCCGGTAAGGACCATCAATTTGTGGTTAGAACGGAAAGAGACGATTCCAAGGATGGGGCCGGTAAGCCTTAGCCTTGAAATCGAGAATTTTAACTTTGAAAATCTTTCTTATAACCTTTTAAGCTCTTCAGCAGGTGGCACTATGATGAAGCTTCAGTAGAACTAGTAGTGACAATTATTCTGAATAATGTAGTCTTGTGGAGGTGATACGATCTCGAACGTTGGTGGAGGTGGTATGTTCTCGAACGTTGATGAAGGTGATATGATCTCGAACACTCAAACTCGACTATTAAGCTGGGTATAAAAAAGGAGCTGGGGATCAATAAAATTAATCGTTCATTGAGTATTTCCCCTTTATAATTACTAATCACGAATTAAAATTATAGTTTACACACCACCGATCGATGATCAACTAAGTAGCTAGCAATGTCCTATGCGCTTCCTCCGTCTTGGACACTATAAACGCAAAATATAATTTGACTATTACTTCTAATGCTTCTCAAATAATACTAAAATTATTCTTAATCAGTGAATATTTCAGTACCTAAGAAACTGTGATTTGCGACCAGTAAACGCTCTAAAACCTCTGGAGCTGCCTCTAAACGATATCCTGCACATAAAATAACTTTTCAGTAATATACTCACACAACAGCTAGTACTTAAGGCATAATTCCTTCATTTTTAATAAATGTTTCTGGTTCTCTTACCAAATTTGACAAACAGCCTGGCCAAAACCAAAATGCTGATTGTGCAACCCAGATACCTTGGTTACCGGATAAATCTGTAACCGCAAATATTATTCCTAATAATTTACTCCACAGAGCTCAAACCAGTTATTATACTCAAATTAAACCATATTCTATTTTAAATTGCACTTACTGATTAATAATAAACGCTGTCCGATTTGGTACGCCAATAAACGCATAGAACAAAGATTACGCCTTCTAAAAACCCATCACACAAAATGGAACCTAATTATTTCACTAATTCCCGATTTTCCATCAATAATACCCGAAAATTCTGAATAAATCTACAAAATGTCCGCACTTGTACTTACAATACGCCTTAGAAAATACGCTAATGGAAAGGTAGAGTCCACTCGGGGATCCTCCTTCGGGTACACGATTTCTCACACTGAGAGCACCGAGAGGTTTGCGGTCAGAGTAGGTAGCTTGCTGCCTTGTGCTTTGCATTGCACAAGCCCAGAGCAACGCGGTCCCAATAAGCTTAACATTGATCTCTCACAAAGTAACTCAAAGAACCACGGCACTCTAACGAATTTAAAATCTCGTACTGCTACTAGACTACTCCTACCTTGGTTTCTTCACTCGCATTGGCTTAAAACTAAAGATTATTCATTTATTCTTAATAAAACAAGCCAGATGTCTCCCACGTAGCATTTAAAAAACCGTTTCTACCTAACTTTACATCATCTCTTCATTTTGAATAATATTACTCTACAAAATTCTCTTACAACATGCCCCTTCCTCTAAACTTGACGTCCCAGGCAAGTTTTACTCTAATCAAGCTCTCTAATTGTCAATATTTTTAAATTAATTACCTCATCACCAAAAACTGTATGATTATTTGAAGGAATCAATGCAGGGTTAAAATTTATTAAGAATGATGAGTCGCCTGAGCTCTCTACTTTTCTGCTTGAGGGCCTTTGGGGTGTAAAGGTGTGGATTCTTTTTGTTTCTGTGGACAATCTCTAGCAAAATGTGGCCCTTTGCATATAAAACAGCCTTCGTTTCGTCTCCCAGGGGACGGGCTGCGGGACCGATTTACCTCATTTTGTCTTGTATTGTAAACTTGCGCTGTGTTAGGTAAACCTATTGGTCTCTGAGCGTTGCCAAAACTAGCCGAACAGGACCTTTCAATATTTGTATCTACAGGCACGCTAGTGCTTGGAACATTTGACGAGGCACTGTTTTCAGATTCTACTGGATGAGGTTTTACAACTCGCGAATTACTCGACTTTGGTTTGTATGCTAAAGCTGGTTCCATAGACAGATTTGGAATTGGCGCATGATAAGATCTGTCTCTGTACACTCGTTTATCTAAATCCTTAACAAATCTGTCAAAGGCTGAGAGAGAATCAAAATCATTTGCTATAATACCATATCTTCGATATTGCGGGTTAAGCTGTTCGCACACCGTTTCTATTACACGCCTTTCACTTTTGACCTCAAGCCGATCATAATAGCCCTTTATTACCCGCAGAAAATCGTATAGGCTTTCCTCTTCTCCTTGCTCACGATCGTCTAATTCTCGCTGTAGCATTCTCCTATAGTCATGGGGTTGAAACTGTTCCCTGAATCTCTTTCTAAAATTTCCCCAATCTGTGAATCGTTGTAGTTCCATTTCTTTATCAAACCAGTCTCCTGCGTCGTTTAACAGTGCCTGAGGGAGCACCTTACTAAGCAGGGTTTCGAATGATAGCTTTGTAATTTTTCCGTATCTTTCAATTTCCACCAGATAATCATACGGAGTCTTTCTGTCACCCAAACCGAGATATTTTGAAATCTCAACCTTTCTAACCACTAACTGATCCATAGGAGTTTCTTTAAACGAATTTCTATTTGTATGGGTCGGTCTTATAGACTGGGCTATTGGAAATGGCGCGTAGGGATCAAAAGGAGTGCTCTGATTTGCGGCGACCCCAAAGTCCTCCCCTGACGCTCTAGTGTTCCACCACTCGCTATTTCTATTCATTAGACGATCTATCTCCTCCTCTCTAAAACAATCAACGCAACGACAATCAGAACGAAAAGTACATCCAACATTACCTGTTGAAAGCCGTTGAGCAAAACTACCTGCACCACCGGCTGACCCACCGGTTGCACCTTGATTATTAATAAGTGTGCTTCGAACTGTTCCTGGAAAACTAGTAGCCCTACGACTATCTCCCCTCCAATCGTTGTCCCTCTCACTGCTGTGCCCTAATTGTAAATGTAAATTTTGCATCATGGAACTCACACCCTGTCTACTACGTAATTCTTCATCTCGTTGAGTTGCTCGTCTTTTGGGTGGAACATAGGAACCCGAAGCAGTGTTGGATGTCATTGCATTGTCAACTCTCCCAGCTATACTTTCCCGCTGCAACTGAGCCGGTGCTGAGGCAATCGTACTTGACATGCGGTTTAGGTTCCTAATAGCCTCCCTACCTCGCATCCTTTGCTGTTGAACAAAGTCTCTAACATCGTTTCTGTCGTGATCGATTTCCTCACTATCCTGACTTTCATTCTGAATAATATGATTGTTGACGTCTGTAGTTCTCTGAGCTATTAAGGAAGGTAACCCTGCGTTTTGTAACGCTATTCTCTTATCGTTTATAAATTGTTGCATTTGATATTGCATATACTCTTGGAACTCGTCCATCATATTCTGTTGGATCTCTTCGAGAGGAAGTTGTGACCAAGGGACATGAGATGCTTGTGGCCCCTCTCCTATAGACCGATGAAATGTAACATTGTGTGAATTTTGATTAGCGGGCATTAACAAGCCCTGCTGGTTCGGCGCTACGATGCCGAACCCGTTAGGAGGCTGTGCATTAAATATCAAACTACCCGGACGTTGTGATGTTGAAGGCACCTGGCCATCTGCATTTCTACCCGCAGTAAAATCCAAAGCTAACACATCATTATTATCTACAGGATTACCTGCTCTTGACTCTTGCCTATCGTCACCATTCACACTTCCCCCTGATCCCTCCTGAGCCAGCCGTCCAGCATTGGGAACTGGAGGTGCATGTTGCATAATGCCGGCTTCTAATGGAGGACGCGGTGGTAACCCGAGTAACTGGTCATTACTATTACTAGTCATTATTCTACTTCTGTTCTGAACCCTCCTGATAGGAGTATTTAGAGGACTTCCCGTGTCCGCATTAACTGCTACTAAAGATCTACCTTTACTGCGTAGTTCGAATAGCTGAGAAAACCTTCCTCTTCGTCTAGTTCGTATACCCGGAGTGAGAGGACTAAACATTAGTTCAAAATCTACCTTAGTATACCAGCCATAAATTTCCACCTAATTATTACGAATAAAATGGAATTCTAAACTGGATCCCCAACGGAAAATTTTGTGAAACGGTGCTCCTTTTTGATTGAGAATGAGTAAAATACCTTTTTGTCTATTGTCATACCCTATTTACATGATAGCTTGTCCCAGCAGAAATTATTCTTAAAATAGAACACTACTACTAAAGCCAAACTACCTTTAAGTACCCCTACACTTACTACTACTTCTTATTATTTTTTTTACATTCACCTATAGTGTGCCAAATTTCCCGCTAATATGAATGCCTAAGTAGGTTATAAGCAAAGCCGTTAGTAAGCAAGCAAAAGCAATAAATACAACCACTTAATATTATTCAGTTAATACCAAATTGTTTCAGTAACTTTCCATTCGTTATCAATAAATTTTACAGTTTGCTTCACAATAACAGTAACATTGAATGGTGCTGTTTCTTCTTTCTTCAGCACGTAAAATTCTTGTTCAGTATTACTAACAATTTTTACATGCATAATAGATTCTCCTGGATTCATATACTCAGCAACTTGTTCGAAAGACATTTTGAGAAAATTTAGTTTACAAATGTCAACTGAGTTCTATACCCCTAGTGGTTTTACGGAATTCTCGCTTTTATTCTGAATAAAGTTTACAAGGCTGATTGAAGGATCGTACTACACAGAAAAGTCAGTTTGAAGACTGAAAAGGTTCGGAAATGAAGAGTCACCACGTTGTCACGGATTTTTGGTATGTAGCCTATTTCTTGCGTAATAATATGTAGAGAAAGTAAACTTTCTTACTATTTTACGTGCTCGACTGTACATGTGACATAATATATCAAGGCAAATCGCTACTTCGTAATTTTAGTTAATTATGAATGTAATTTTACAAACGAGAATGATGGAATTCCGTAAAAAGCCCACTTTACAATTTTATCTTAAGGTCTCCTAAAAGCGGAACATTGACTTTTATTTTACATTAGCAAAGGAGACAATGAAATTAATACAAATTAAATTGAAAGTAAAGAACACATAACACAATTGAACTGAAAGTTGTTTAACTAAATTTCTAGAATTTAACTATTATTCTTAATTATTTTGCAAAGCAAACTTTAAGCATTAGCAAACATAAGCATATGAATTTTTACTTTTATGATTGTGAATAATATTTACAAGGTGTGTTAGTTAGATAGAAGAGATGTCTTATGCCTCCTAACTCTGATAACCTATTTTATTAAGAATTATTGGTGCATAGAGAGTTTAGTTTTAGATAGAATTCCGAACTTAACCGAAATGTAGAGAGTCCCGGTAAGGACCATCAATTTGTGGTTAGAACGGAAAGAGACGATTCCAAGGATGGGGCCGGTAAGCCTTAGCCTTGAAATCGAGAATTTTAACTTTGAAAATCTTTCTTATAACCTTTTAAGCTCTTCAGCAGGTGGCACTATGATGAAGCTTCAGTAGAACTAGTAGTGACAATTATTCTGAATAATGTAGTCTTGTGGAGGTGATACGATCTCGAACGTTGGTGGAGGTGGTATGTTCTCGAACGTTGATGAAGGTGATATGATCTCGAACACTCAAACTCGACTATTAAGCTGGGTATAAAAAAGGAGCTGGGGATCAATAAAATTAATCGTTCATTGAGTATTTCCCCTTTATAATTACTAATCACGAATTAAAATTATAGTTTACACACCACCGATCGATGATCAACTAAGTAGCTAGCAATGTCCTATGCGCTTCCTCCGTCTTGGACACTATAAACGCAAAATATAATTTGACTATTACTTCTAATGCTTCTCAAATAATACTAAAATTATTCTTAATCAGTGAATATTTCAGTACCTAAGAAACTGTGATTTGCGACCAGTAAACGCTCTAAAACCTCTGGAGCTGCCTCTAAACGATATCCTGCACATAAAATAACTTTTCAGTAATATACTCACACAACAGCTAGTACTTAAGGCATAATTCCTTCATTTTTAATAAATGTTTCTGGTTCTCTTACCAAATTTGACAAACAGCCTGGCCAAAACCAAAATGCTGATTGTGCAACCCAGATACCTTGGTTACCGGATAAATCTGTAACCGCAAATATTATTCCTAATAATTTACTCCACAGAGCTCAAACCAGTTATTATACTCAAATTAAACCATATTCTATTTTAAATTGCACTTACTGATTAATAATAAACGCTGTCCGATTTGGTACGCCAATAAACGCATAGAACAAAGATTACGCCTTCTAAAAACCCATCACACAAAATGGAACCTAATTATTTCACTAATTCCCGATTTTCCATCAATAATACCCGAAAATTCTGAATAAATCTACAAAATGTCCGCACTTGTACTTACAATACGCCTTAGAAAATACGCTAATGGAAAGGTAGAGTCCACTCGGGGATCCTCCTTCGGGTACACGATTTCTCACACTGAGAGCACCGAGAGGTTTGCGGTCAGAGTAGGTAGCTTGCTGCCTTGTGCTTTGCATTGCACAAGCCCAGAGCAACGCGGTCCCAATAAGCTTAACATTGATCTCTCACAAAGTAACTCAAAGAACCACGGCACTCTAACGAATTTAAAATCTCGTACTGCTACTAGACTACTCCTACCTTGGTTTCTTCACTCGCATTGGCTTAAAACTAAAGATTATTCATTTATTCTTAATAAAACAAGCCAGATGTCTCCCACGTAGCATTTAAAAAACCGTTTCTACCTAACTTTACATCATCTCTTCATTTTGAATAATATTACTCTACAAAATTCTCTTACAGCATCCATGTGTAAACTTTTTACCAGTTTGTGCACTTTCTCTGCAAACTTTTCTTGTGTTGGATTTGTAGTGGCTGCGTTGTTGTAAAACTAAGCAGAGACCAAAGTAAGGTGTTTTTTATGATTTGGGTTATTTGCTTATTTCACCTTTTGCTTGATAGCTTGATAAGGTTGCTTATTTTTGTGCGCTCAAGAGAAATTGCCAAGAGTAAGTAGTACACTACTTTGTTTGTCTGTTCTCTGCTGGTCTCCCTAGTGGAGCAGGAGAGAAAGTAAGGTAATAGGGAAAGATGTCGAATGAAAGCTTCTATAATTGGAACGGGACTTGGAGCATTGAAATAGAACAAGGGAAGCGTATCTGTGTGCCGTACAACAGGACTGGTTGACGGGTGCTTAAATTTTGATATGAGCTTTCTCCAAGCATTTTTCTCTTTTTTCTGTTTGGTTTAATGCTTTTCATTTTTTCTCTTTTACTTACTTTCTACTTTGTGAAAAGAAGAGTCTGTAGTTAATAATATGTAGATTTCCAAAGTATCCTTTTGGTACTTTCACTGACTTGTGGTGAGGTGGGATTTCATATTGATTTGTGAATAGTGTGTGTACCAAAGGGAATGCGCATACTTTAACGAGATTTCTTTGCTTTAATAATAATAATCATAATATGTAGCTTTGCTTTGAGATGGTCCACAGTTGGCAATAATATATTACGGCTTGTGGTGAGACTGAGGTGAAGTATGGTGGCAAAGTGGTTTCTCGTGTCGTTTATATGCTGTTGCTGTGAAATATCTCTTTATCTTCCACCGCTGCTTTCACTCTGACATAATAATATTTTGTTACTTGCAAAGCTTGGATAGGTGTGATATGATGTAGGTAGCTGGCTAAAAGCATTTTAACAAAAGGCTCATGCTTTCACTGGCTTTGTCCGTCTGTCAGTGTGTCATGCAGCAGGCAGGCTATTTTGCTTGTACACTCCAACGAAAATGGACACAAATTCCGTCTGGTTATGATGGCTTAATTTCTCAACATGCATTTATGCTGCTTGGTCAGCTTTGGATTCTCTGGGGAAAGTTGATGGCTTTTAAAATCCATTTTTCTTCGGGAGCTTTATGCCAAGTTTGTCTAGCAGAATTTAACAAGTATTAAATTAGCTACACACAGAGAGAGTGAACTGTTATGAGTGTTTATCCTTAGGTATCTAATAGTTTTTTTTACATTCCTTCCGCACGCAGGTGGTGTTATCGGTAGCAGCGGATTAGACGGCAGATTCAGCAAAATGTTATCAACTTGGAGGCAAATGGCTGTACAGATGGAAAATGGAATAAACTACAAAGACGCCATGTGTAGCGCTTTCACCGCCACTTATATCGAAGAAGAAGGGGCTGCTGCTGTAATGGATGTCGAGAAGAAAGTTGAAATTCAAGAAGTTATTGCAAAGTACTGCCAAGGGTTAGATGACAACGCCTTGAAAGAAGTGGAACAAAACGAGAAACAATTGTAAGTGCGTAACAGCTTTAGGAGACACATTCTTCGTTATAGCCTATTCAATTTGTCAGCACACAAAAGGAAAAATAATGAAAAAATAAGAAAATTGAAAGGAATATGTCATGTCATCCCATTGGCAGCATTTCATATGCATGAATGAAATTTATAAAAAGTTGTTTGAAAAAGAATAGTGAGTAGTAGGTGTGTGTGTACAAGCAAACTAATGAAATCGCACATTGATCTTTGCAGGCCAATACGAACCATGACAAACTGTGCTGGGGATGCACAAACATACCGGATTTGGAAAAGCCTTGAAGTGCTCTCTAATGCGCTTTCCGAAACGGCTTGGTCGCAGTATGAAAGTTGGCGAACAAAGAAGACAAGGAAGCTTGTGGAGGATTTTCTGATAGTCTCTGCTTTCTCCACAGCTATGAAGCAAGACGTCCGTGGTCTGTTTTTGGCTCTGAGCAAGCTTTATCCTTTCAAATCCAGCTTTGCGAAGAAGTTAACTACTGTTTTAGAAGCAACTTGTTCATCATCCTCTTTACCCGAGTTGAAAAGTTTTGCAGAGAGAATGTCTCCGGACAATTATGGAGACATTCAACGAGTTGCTCATTTAATGGCCAAGTTTGCTGATGGAAATCGGGATGAGCAAGGACAATTTTTAGAAGCTTTGATGAAAACATCTTTGAGACTGCACGCAGAAAATGAAATTTTTCAGTTTGGAGAAGGCCGTACACCACCACCATCATCCGCATCGACGTCTCCATTGCAGCAAGTTAAAAAAGGAAGTTTGGGCTATGCTGCCAAAAATGTTAGGAAAACCGCCTCTGGAAATTTGTCCGAGTTTTTGTACGGATTCTGGCAGCTTGTAGCCAAGTACGAGACACTAGTCAATGCATGTTTATCTAGTCAGTACTTGGGAAAAAGAAATTTGAATGTAGAGGAAATGTCTTCCTGTGAATCCATTGTTGGGGAATATTCACACGTTTGGATAAAAGGAATGATAGCTGTTTTGTGGAGGAAGTGGATGAACGAGCTGATTCAGGAAGAGTTTAACTTGGAACGACCAAGTGAAAAGTTGAAATCAAATGTGGCTCTGGTAGTACAGTGGATCGGAGAGCAAGTTGTTCCCACATTGGATGCAATCAAAGGAATCGACAACTCCTCAGAAGGGAATGAGTTGAAGGCGCTTGTACAGAAATGTCTTGAGCCACTGGATCACTGCGGGAACCGGATGCTGTTGCAAAGGAGCGCGTCTTTCCGCTCTTTTTATGGCATCCGGCCGTTCATGCCGACAGACTCTTTGAACGTTGTGGATTCTGCTTTGAGGTAAACCCATTTTAAGTAAAACGCTCTCCGGATTATGATATGATGATGATAATAGGACGGCAGCTTCCTGCTGCTGAATATTATAAAACCTTTTTTCCAAAGTGGTTTATGAATATTATGCTCAGCTTGTCTCTCTCTCTCTCTCCATCTATTTGCCTACTATTGTTAAATTTTCACACGGAAAAGCTATTTACTTTTTTTATGCGGGAGCGGATGGAAGTGCGTCAGAATTCACAATAGATTATAATTATTTTTTCAGCATATGCCTTAAACTTTGGGCAGGCAACGTACCTGTGGAGCCACAAAAGCTTGTGGATTTGCTTTCTACTTGTTCGAATGGAAACGGGGCTGAAGCATCCCATAGAATGTTGAGTGGGATATGCAGAATGGTTTTGAGAATCGACCCTGCTTCCATCGGCTTAGGTAAGAGGCGGTAAAAGTCCTTTTCCAGCGAACGTGTTTTGCATTTTGCATGCTATAATAACGTATTTTCTTTTAATTAATTGAACTGAACATGTTCATGGCTGCTGCTAAATATATGAGCTTATGTGTGGTGAAGAAGGTACTTGAGTTTTTAGCTGAAATTTGAGGGTAAATTTAATGAATTTTAAATTACAGAGCACGCCAAATTCCTTGAAACAATTAGCCCAAAGTTGGCTCAAGTTTTCCAAAGTAGGGAATTATCTGATGAGGAGGTATCTTCTTGCGACGACAAAGTGAAAGCATGCACCCGGACAGTTGATGCGGTACAGGAGTTTCTCCGACTGCATAACATTCCATGTGCTCATCTCAAGTATTCTGTGTTTGTCAGCCCATTACTTCAAGCCTTGGGTGACGTTTACGAAAGTGGTGGTGGACCGCCATCGTCGTTGCACTACGAGTATCTTCAGTCACTTCTCCTGTGGGAAGATAGGGACCGTTTCCGCAAGCTCTTCACGCAGTCCCCTCCCTGGATAAACTTAAAGAGTGTCTGCTTATTGCCGTACTTTAGCAGTAAAATAATTTTGGATGATGACAGCCACTTGATAAGGAGTGCCTCTTTGGGCCACCGTGAAATTCTTAGCAGTCATTATAAAACGCTTAATCGTCAACTGTCACTGGAAATTACCAGACCGAGAATGAGTTGGGAGTCTACCGCTGGACTTATTCGGTCAACATGTGCATCCTTTTTGGAGCTGACGCGTAAGTGGGAGAGTTTGTCTGAGAGTGAAGAGGGGTCTAGTTTCTTGCGGGAAAGCAGGGAAAAGCTGGAAAATATTTTGGAAAGACGGAACGAGGATTATATTGAGGAGGATATGGCAGAACTAGGTTGCATCATTGTACAAACCAGTTGCCTTATTATGGAGGCGTCGACCTACTTGCCTGTTGTTGATCCTTCGGTGGAAAATGAAATCCTGGCAAAATATCTTGGAGATGAGGTATGTGAGATTGCTTACAATCTTACAATATTTTGATGTATTGTTGAAGCACGTGACAGACAGAGGCCGATTTGTATTCAGCTTGACATTCACATGAAATTTCCTTGTCTTCTCCATCCAGATTGAGTACTTTTCCTCATGGGCCACCGCACAGAGACTCTTTTCATTGTATAGCACCGGACATGACATTTGTCCAACTAATGGAAGCAAAACCGATCTTGGACATGTTCATCCATACGTGCATGAAGTGTTCCGATTGCTTCAAACCTCCGCAGCAAGGCTGAAGGAGGCTGAAAGGAGTATCGCCGCAAGACCAGATCCGCCTCAGTACGAAGAACTGCGACAGGAGGCATTGCAATTTGTTAGAACGATGGCTTCAAAAAGTAAGATAAATGAGCTTACTGGGCGCGTGCGAGACCTATTCTCCAAGAGGAGGCAAACCTATGACTCTAAAGTGGGTGCTGCTGCCGCTGGCCCAGAAATAACCGAAAACGAAATAAATGCAGTTTTGATCCCCTGCTCATCCTGGCTCGAGTCATGTTCCAACTTTATTCGCAAGCAGTTGAAGCGCTTCTGGTATTGGGACATTACACTTGCATATCTTCATCCAGCAACACAGGTATGTTTGTTTTCACAGCAGAAGCTCACGCAAGAATAAATTTGTTCATGTGGAACAACAAAAAATGCTTCAACTTGAGCCAATTTTATATTTGAGAAAAAAAAAGATTGTGTAGTGTATGTATATGTAAATCCTTTTTATGACTATAGGCGATTACTGGATTCAGTTTAGTATGTGATGCCGTGCGAAAAATTTCTTCCGAGGCGAGAACCCATGAAAAATTGAAAGTTTTGGAAATGCTCAAGTTTCCAAATGATCATACTCCAAAAGTTGATGCATCGGGAATTTATGAGGAAGCATGGGCCTATAAAAGGGCTACCAAGAAGTAGGTCATAAATAAATCTTTGCCAAGTCTTATGGCTCCGCGTACTCATATCTTAAATCGCTCCGTTGGAAAAAATATTGCTCTGGTATATCATAATAGTCATCCTTTGCGGTTTGCTTTCTCTTTTTCCTCCCCACAGACTTTTACTATCCTCCTTGTGGACTTTCTATAACAAAGTGATCTCGCTTGATTGTATCACCCCAAATCAGATTAGAGATTTTCACGAGGTTGCCAATGAGGTAGCCCGAATCTGGAAGGAACAACAGGAAGAAAAGGAACGACAAAAGGAAGCTGAGAACGCTTTTTACGTCTACAAAGGAAAAGAAAAGAATATTGCGGGGGGATCGGAGGAGGAACAGGAAATGGAAAATATTGCAAATCTTTTCCCTGATTTTACTGGCGACTTTCAAGACTTGACGGAGAGTAGCTCCTTTGAGAGCCCTACTATTGTCTCAGCTACAAAAACAGATATTAGTGGCACAGCCTCCAATGACGTGGACGTGCTGGAAAGTGATGATGTCGACTTTTTCCTCAAAGTGCACTCGCTGGCCTTTTCCAACATTCGGAATCATTGTCTGAAACACAAGGCCGTTCAATCCCAGTATGATTTTGTGTCCCCATTTGAAAACAAGTAAGCTTGTGTGGGTCATTTCATGGTTTATTTAAACATGGAATTTATTGTCCTGCTTTTTGCCTAAAGGAAGGCAAAGAGACGGGTTGTAAAACATTTTTTTTATATTTTTTGCTGATGTCATAACCATTAGGTTTGAAATTGGAAGCTTCGCATTTCAAAATTCCTATCTGGACTACAGCAAGGAGGACGAGGGGGATATTCTGATTTCTGTAAATTTGATGGTGAAAAGATTAAAAGAAAGTAACGCTTCCACATCAGTGGAGGCAGACGACAATAAGATTTACGATGTTTATCGGGATCCCAATGTTGCTGAAGTTGTCAAACTTGTTCCCGTTTTATCTGCCATGCGGAAAAGGATTTCCGCTTTGTTGCTCGAGTTTGAAGAACAGCCAGCCTTGCTCCGGGTAAGAAGAAAGTGTACATAACTACGCAGCAAAAAGATTTTCATTTTAAACACAAATTATCATCATGATTTGATTATCACGAACACAACTCTGTTCTTTATATGTTTATACAGATCATTGAAGTCTTAGACAGAATTGAATCGTTTGATTTGAAAAGTCCTTTAATTAAATTCCTGACGGGATTGGAAATGCTACTGGGTAAATCATTTTTTGCTTGCCTTTTACATTTTGGTCATGTCATAAAACTTGTTTAATTTTATTTTCTACGCAGCATATATGTTCATAACTTGGCTATATAACTCTAGTATGCTCTGTATTATTTACAGCCACTGCAGACGAGTGGGAGAAAGTAGCACATCGTGGAGTATCAATTTCAGTTCAGATCTCGGATGTTTCGGATCTTGTTATTTCCTGGCGTAAGTTGGAGCTAGCATTTTGGAAGAATTTGCTTCAAGTACACTTGGCTCGGTGAGTTGTGTAAAGAATTTCTCGGGCTTTATATACATACTTCATTGTAATTTGAATATTTATCAGCTTGAGTGCTACATGCTTGTTTGTGTTGAATATTGTAAAACTTGTCATTTTGGTTCAGGGAGCAAAGGGAAGCTAAGCAATGGTGGTTCCACTTGTTTGCATCAGCCTTTGAGTTTTGTTTGGAAAACTATGAAAATAATCCCGAAGAGAAGAAAAAGTTTATCAAATTGCTTCGCCAGTTTCTGGAAACTTCCTCTCTGGGCCAGTTCAGTACCAAGCTGTTCCTGCTAGAAGAACTTTATCGACATTTTGCTGGATTGCTGCAAACACCACTTTTTGACACCAAAACAAGAAACTCTTTCCATGAGCTTGTGAAATATGTATGGAACACGGTTGTCTATTACCAGCAATTTTTACCAGCCGTAAATAATCGCCTGAAATCCCTTTCATCGCCAATTGAAAAGAAAATTAAAGATTTCATCAAAATTTCCCGATGGAATGATGCCAATTTATATGCTCTTCGAGACTCTGTAAAGAAAAGCCAAAAAATGCTAAGCAAGTTGGTTACAGAGTACAAGAAGGTGCTGAACACTCCAGTATCCACTGTGCTGATAGCGGATGCTGATGGAACAGAGGCACAAATTGCTAACAAGAAGAAAAACAAGCTGAAGGAAACGCAAATCTCTGCCTATATCATGATGCAAAGCTTGGAGGATTCTTGTGTTATTCAAGGACCACTTGAGACGATCATATCTGAAAGGTGTCTTGATCGATTGTCAAAACTTAGAAAATACTATGTAAAATCTAGGAAGATTAGCCAAGATGTTCTGACGACAGATAGTGGATATCATACTCAGCTAGTGAATATTGATGATCTGACTGTTACCATAATTGATAGGGTACACGAGCTACAAAACCTGCCGGTAAGATTTATGTTCAGTTTGGATGTGAAGGTGTTTGGAAATTGTGTGCAAAACTTTAAATTGCTGTTTTTGTGGTAGGTCCCGGAAGATAAAGGAGACAAGCGAAAGAAGGCGTTGCATCATGTACACAACCTTCGGAGAAAAAGTCTAGCTGAACTTTTCAAAGCTCTTCAAGAATTGGGTTTGTCCTTTCGCCGTGGCCTTATTCATTTGAAGGGACTGCCCAACGAAACCGAGTTTTGTGACTTTAGCTGTGAGCCCACTGACTTGTCGGTAGGTTGGCAGAACCTTTCATGTATGTTTCCTCCTGCCGACAACGAGCTGGTAGAGGCGTGGAAGGGATGTGAAGACTACTTCCAAAAGTGCATCTCTCGAATAGCAGTGATGCTCAAGGCTTTCCACAGTCCAAGCAAGGAATTAGGTCCAAACATAATTGATCGCTGTAAAGGCTACGTGATTGATTTGCTCCAGCATGTCTCCCAAGAGAAAAATGCAATTGGAAAGTGTAGCAAGCTGCTGTGGGAGCTCCGTATGTTGGTGAGCAGCACACCGAAAATGCAGACAGAAGAACAAGGAGCAAGCAAAAGCAGCGTGAACGAAATGGTTTCTGGCCAACTTGCTGAGATGATTTACATGAAAGCTTGTGAGCTGGAAACAGAATACAGTCAGTACATTCTGGTCGCAGAATCTTTGGAGGAGGAGGAAGAGCAGCAGAGCATAGCAAAGTCCACACTTAAGAAAACATGCGGAGGAGTAATTAGTCACGTTACCGTAATTAAATCAAATCTTCATTCTATTGTTAGCTCTGTCCCAGTCCGAGATTTATATCAGAGCTTAGTTGACAAACAAGTTTTGCGAGAATGTCTTACAGAATTTGAACAACTTTTGAAAATAGTTGAATGTTCGCTATCAGACTTGCCGGCATCCTCAACTTTATGGCATTCCCTCAGCAAATCCAAAGATAATTGTAGCAAGTTTCTGTATACATTTGAATTGGAGTTATTGGAGTCTGTAACTCAAATTCAAACATCACCAGATCAAGTCAACAAGAAATTTTCGAAAGCTGTCGAAAAAACTTTGGAAGCTGTACTACTATCATTTCAACGCTTAGATGCAGTGAAAGGAGCTGGCGATGAGAAAGACAACTTTGGAAAATTTGCAGAATTATTCCTAGTCAAGCGAATTGATTGCTTTGACATTGATGCTGTTGTAGACAACTTTTTGGGAATCAAGCATATTTTGACTGCTAGTGTTGGAAAAGAGTATGAACAGAGAAATGCAGTGGTGAACAGCATCACTCCACTTGTTCTCCAATTTTGTTTTGCTTTGCAATTTTATCTAAAGCTCTTGGCTCAGCAACATCGTACCGTTACAAAACTCTTAAGTGTGCTATCCTCAGTTTTCTCAACACTTGGCCAGAAAGGTTTCTGCCTTCCCTCTGATTACGAAAACGATGCTGTTGAGGAGGGACCAGAAATTGATGAAAAATCTGGAATGGGCCTTGGAGAGGGTGAAACAACATCCGATGCCCAGGATGTGTCAGACAGAATAGAGTCTGAAGATCAGTTAGATGATACTATGAAGGCTGGAGAAACGGCCGAGGCAGCAGATAAGGACATTGGAGAGGATGAGAAGGGAGTTGAAATGTCAGAAGACTTTGATGGGAAGCAGCAAGACAAACAACAGAACAAAGGAGAGGATGAGAAAGATGATAACAGTGAAGATGAAAATGAACAGGAGGACTTGGATCAGGAAATGGGAGATGTTGATGCTGATGGCGAGAAGATAGACGATAAGGTAAAATAAAAGTAGCTATATAATATTCTGCTGTTTTATTTGTCAATACACTTATTTATGTTCTACCTTATTGATCGGTATATTATGTTGCATTCGTTTTATAGCTCTGGGGAGGCTCAAGTGATGAGGAAGAAGACGAGGAGCCGGAAGAACAGAAAAAAGAAAGCGGAAAGGGATCTCGTGAAAAATCAGAAACTGAGCTTGCATCCAAAAAAGATCAGGATAAGGATGATGAAGCTCAAAGCGAAGATCAATCGAATAATGCTGATCCAGAGAATAAGGAGTTTAATGGTGAGGCTGATGATGAGGAACCCAATGATGATCAAGTGGACCCTTATCATGGGCAGAATCAACCCGATGAAGAGCCTGAAGCGATGGATCTTCCAGAAGATATGCAATTGGATGATGCGGATGCAAAAGATGACAAGGAGTCCCCAGAGGAAAATCCCTTTGATTTGGATGCAACTGACCGTGAACTTCCGGCAGATTTTGATGAAGAGGAAAAGAAAGATGATGTCGATGATGACGAGGGAGAAAAGCCAGAAGAGCCAAGTGACGAGGAAAATGAAGGTGGCTTAAATAACGATGAAATAAACGTTGAAGTACCTCAGCTGGATCAAGAAGTGCAGGAAACACTGCCAGAGGAGCAGGAGGATGTTTCAATGGAAGTTGATCCTTCCAAAGAGGAAGAAGGTGAGCAAAAGTCCGAAGAAGATAAAAGGGAAAGTGTGGATACCAACACAGAAGAATCAAAAGCAGAGGAGGACAAGCCAGAACCCTCTGCCGTGCCTGCTTCCAAATCCGACGAGAATGCTACTGCTACAGATCAGGAGAATAACAAAGATAAAGAGAACCCGGTAGCGTCTCTGGAGGAAGAAAATCCTTCCACGTCAGACGAGCAAGCTGCAGGCCAAGTAGAAAGTAAAGATGGACACGGTCATGAAGGAAAATCTGTGAATAAAGAAAGAGTAGAGAGTACTCAAAATCAGCAAAACACCGAAGATGCTACCAGAAAACCAGGAGATACTGATTCTAAACGGTCGCTTGCCGATAGTTCTGATAACGTGAAAGATCAGCTAAAGCGACTGAAAACAATGGACAAGTCGAAAGAGGATGCTGCTTCAGAACCAATGGAGGAAGATGGTGCAGAGGATAATAATGAGTCTTTGCAAAACAGTGCGGAAATTTATCAGCATATACAGTCTGCAGAGAAAAAGGACGCTCTTACAGTTGACAATGCTACAAAAGAGCAGTTAGATAAGCAGAAAGGTATGCAGTTGGATAATGACCAAGAGAAAACTGAAAATCCCAAGTTGGATGAGGGACAAGAGGAAATGGATGTTGACGAGGATCTTGTTGAAGAATTACCGGAAAGCGAGATTGATAAGAATCAACCAGACCTTATTCGGGGGTTACCAGAAAACAAGAAAAAACCCAAAACCAAACCGAAAAACACAGAAGAAAAGACTGAGTCAGAAATGATTGAAATTGAAGGGGATCACGTGGCGACTCTTGGTGCTCAACGTCCGTCAGACTCATATAGTCACACAAACATGGAACTGTTGAAAGAAAAACCGGAACCACAGAAAATGCAAATTGATCATGAAACAATAGACCTGACAGTTGATTCCACACCGGTTGGAAACGAAGCGGGTGCGCTAGTTGAATGGCACGATCTTGAGTCGAGAACTTTATCTTTGTCACAAGAGTTGTGTGAGCAATTGCGACTGATTTTGGAGCCCACACAAGCCGCTAGACTGAAAGGGGATTACAAGACTGGGAAACGCCTTAACATGAGGAAAGTTATTCCTTACATTGCAAGTGGATTCAGAAAAGACAAAATATGGCTTAGACGCACACAGCCATCCAAGCGAGAATACCAGATTTTGTTGGCGCTGGACGATTCAGCCTCCATGCTTGATAATAAATCCAAGCAGGTAATGAAAGTCGACACTTTTTATTAGAAATTTTTCATTGACAGACTTTATATATTTTAGCTAATAATTTCATGATTTGTTATATTTAGATTGCCTTCTCTGCGGTAGCAGTTGTGGCTAGAGCACTTAGTCTTCTGGAAGCCGGGAAACTGGCCGTCGCAAGCTTTGGTGAAAATTTCAAACTGGTACATTCCTTCGACGAGCCCTTTACCGACATCAGTGGGGCTAAAATCATGCACAAGTTTACGTTTGCGCAGCAACGCACCCGGATTCCAGAGCTGATGAACAAAGCCACAATGCTATTTACCCAATCAAGGGCATCCGCCTCTGGCTCTGTGCATCCTGACGTGGCTCAACTGATGATTATCGTTTCCGACGGAAGAGGCATCAATAATGATGGCGTAGAGGCTACAAAGAAATCAATCATGAAAGCCAGAGAGCAGAACGTATTTATTGTGTTCATTATTGTGGATAATCCAGACAACAAGAATTCCATTTTGGACATAAAGCAACCCGTTTTTGGACCTGATAACTCTGTTCAGATTCATCGATACATGGACAACTTCCCGTTTCCTTTTTACCTGATTCTTAGGGATATCCTCGCATTACCCAGTGTTTTATCTGATGCGCTGCGTCAGTGGTTTGAACTGGTTACTTCAAGCGATAGATAAACTAATCGTGTTTTGCACTTAAATATTATGTTATTTTATGCTAATGCGTACCTTGTACTAAGATGACTTGAAATTAAAATTATGTATGGGTTTATACTATTCATTGAATTTTAACTTTTGTTACAATGTTATAAATGAATAAAATCTTTGCTCTGTAAAGTATTTAATTTCGGAACAGTCAAACGTGTTTATTTGCTTTATTATTATTACCCTCTGGTAATCCTTGCATCGCATCTTTGTCTTTTTCTTGATCTTTTCTACTGTATTTTGGCAGGTTTAGATTACCCCATATTATTAATATATTTGGATTTTTAGTCTTCAACCTCTCACAGTACACGTACAACTCTTCTGCTTCCACTTCTGTCCACGTTGACAAATCCCCTAACCGCCTAAGCCTGGGACAAGCTTCAATTAATGCGTCCACACAATTTATCGACAACTGAACCAAGTCCAAAGCGCTCTGCGTTGTAATTGGAGGATTGCTACTACTACTAGCAGAAGGCACCCGTTCTCTGGATGAACTTTTTTGCACAAAGCTGTTGAAGCTTGAGACATTGGACGCGTTTCCCTTTGTACTTGTACTATCAACCCCTTTAACAGATTTATCATCGTCATCGTCTTTTGAGCTATCAACTTCTATAAACTTTGCTGGGGCAATCCAAACATCTTCCAAAGTGCGACTACACATGGAGGTCTCAATGGCCTTAACCAGATGAATATCGTTTATACTGGTTTGGCGTATGCGTACACGTAGTCTACGTAAACTGGGGCAATATTGAATGATATTTATGAAAGTAGCAGGCTCGACAAACACATCAAGATGAACCAAGCTAGGAAGAAGGCTATATTGTAAACGCCACACTTCGCTGACAATTCCCCGATATAGCTATTCAATGAAAAAGAAAGTAAACTCAAAACTGACTTATAATTAGAACATGTAAATTATTGCCATAATTATTTTAACCTTTAAATGATTTAGCATCCCAAGAGTGTTAATGTTGACCGGGAAAATTGTATATAATTGCGTGAGAATGTCATTGTTCCAGTAGACAACCCCCTGAATTCTCTTTTCACTCTGATTGGGTGTAATTATCCCATAACAATGCTTTGTTTTCGTTGAGCCATTATGATTGGGAAACTTTCCGAATGCGCTGGTCATATTTGTAAGGATATCAGTATTTTTCAGGGTGAACAAACTCAGTACACAGTTTCGCCAGGGATGATGCTCAACAATTGTCATAAATCCTTTAACACCTCGCGCACCCACATGTGGGGTTAAATGCTTTTCGAAAATCTTGCATTGTGGGCTTCCAATTCTTGAAGGAATCAGATCATGCATGCAGGGCTAAAGTGAGAATCAGGAATTATCATTAGCTCCAAATATTCTAAACTTTTTCAAGAAAACCTGTAATAAATTTTGCATGCCTGTTCTCTAATAAAAATATGATGGCCATAAGAGTCTCTTTCAGCATTAGAAGCCATTAGTCGTTTGAACAGAAAGCTTCCTGGAAGTAACTGCACCATCTTTCTTCCCAATGCGGTAACACTAGTCCAAGAATAGTCCAAAAACTGAAGACAATGACTGCATGGATTCATTTTGTCCATATTTTTAACAATCCAAGCGGAAATCAGGTAGAGCGCAGAATACTGATTATTGTGCCTTTTGAAAAACAAGTTTTGAATTCCCGTGTCCGAAACAAACTGAGATCCGCTAACATCTAGATGCCTTAACTGATGTATATTCTGGCCAATCATTCTAAGCATGTCGTCATCACACAAACCCCTCAGAACCAATTTGGTCAGGCATTTCAAATCTGCCAGAGTTTCAGTTACGGCAGACAACGTTTCCACAGGACAGGCAAAATACTGGGCCCGTTTTGCATTCATGTACAGTTCTTGCAGTTGCTTTGCACAATCTGCCATTTTGATTATGGAAAATAATTCACAAGCCTCTGGCATTGACAGTAGCGTACCCATCTTGTCCCCTGAAAACCAGTCAAATTCGTTTGGGGGAGTGAAGAAATTGTAGGGAAAGTTGTATGATCTTGAGGAAAGGGAAGAGGAGCGCGAGCCAATTTCCTCTGTGGATATTGTCCAAGCTGGAGACGAGGAACCTGAGGACAAGTCTGATAATGAGATTTCAGAGGACATGGTGTCCATACTGGAGGATGTTCGTACAGGCGCCATGTCCAAATGTTGGGGAATGTGAGATCTATTAGAAAATAAAATGATAGAATTCGAAGTAACAGGTAATTCTTCAGAATCACGGTGAAGTACCTGCACAGCCAATATTCTAGGGCTCTGAAGTCCAAAATTTCTACGTTGCTTTCCAAAGCTAATCTTATCAGATGCACAGTGTGGTCATTTACCGCCCTTACAATGGCGTGTTTAAGCAAAAAGGGATGTAGGTCGCTTTTCAGAGTTTTTAAAATGTACTTTCGAGCATCAAGCATATCATTAGCAGCCTTTTTCAGCACGTGTGGGTCAACAGGACAGGTAGGTGGTATATAGGAAGTGGATGCATTGTTGGTTTTTGTGCCGCTTTTCGTAGTATGTTGACTAGCACTGCTGGGTCTACCCATTTTCCTATTTCTATTGGGAGTTGTTGGACGGGAAGAGATCATACTTTCAACGTCCGCTTCTAAACCGGATGAAAGGCTCCCCCGAGTGCCTGGTGTGGTGGCTGCCGTACTTACCAAAGTAACATGACTGGTGGTTGTACCAAGCTTACACATTTCATTTGTTAAAAAGTCATCCATACGCTTGACAGATTGTTGCATCGCATCCATTACTTTCAGCATGGCCAAGTGAGTTAAGCGAATGTTGGAGGGTGGAATCTCCTTTTGCTCTTTGGGAGAAAACATTTTTATAAATTTTTTATACTTTTGGCAAGTTTTTTAACTGAGAATTTGGACAACAAAGAATTTTGAAGACATTTCTGTCTGGAGTGAAAATATATGCGACTACTAATGTGCTGGAAGGAAAGCTTATGCTTGCGCTTCTACCGTGCCAAGTAGCATCCGGGGCATTATGAGACATGTCATGGTCCGCACTGGCCAAGCTAAAAGTTTCCATGGCCTATGCTTCTACTGTCGTTTTATCGTACATCAACTCACGTAATATGGATAAGCATCATTAATTTCGTGTCATCATTTCTTTATTTTCAAACTTGGTCAAAACTGAAAACATATATTGTACACGCACAGAGTAAACTGGAGTTGAAGGAAGAAGAGTGTAAAAGGCACTTGACTAGTACTTTAAGTATTAGCAAACAAGAGAAAAGTCGTCTCAGCACTTTGATTCGTATCTCTACTTTTTGCACAATAAACAATGATTTTCAAAATAATGAGTCTTAACTACTTTCGAGTCTTATATAAACTACATACATAGCGTATGTTATCTTATATTCGTGTTGTTTTGGCTGCTTATCATTAAATGGTCAGTAGGTTTTTTATACGTAATATCATCAAACATCGTTTTTTCCTTTTCCCTCAAGCATATAGTTAGCATTTTAAAAGAACAACATTGGTTTGGTTCGTTATTTATAATATCCTTCACATTCCACTTCTAAGCATACATTGTTGACCATGTCTGTCTTGTTCTCCTGTGTAAACAAATTACCATGTGCATTTCTTAAAGCAGCCGAGGAGTATTTGCCCTTATTAGCTAACCATTTGAAGAGTCTTGTACGCGTAGTTGCTTATCCTCGACTTTTTCCATAGTCTAGGCATGGAATACTCATGCGGCAGCTTTCCATTCACATTCCCTTCGAAATACTGAAATATCGGGAACCACCACACTTCAGACAAGTGGTTTGAATGGGATCGTCTCTGCAAGGTTAAATCAAGCATAGAAACTGCATTAATTAATATGACTGCCGTTTATTTTGCATGACATGTCGTCTGGTCGGTATTCGTTTAAATCAAAAGGCATTATTTTTAGCTAAATCATTTAAACAAACACACTTCTCTTCTAATTTATTTTTTGGCGACACGGCTTTTTTATGATTTTTTTGCCAGTGTCATTAGTTTTAGTATGTCAGTATTACTATGAATATAACTTGCCTTGTTTTCAGTTCTGTATGCTAGCGCATGGTAAATCCAAAACATTCTCGTGGTTGCATAATATCCTATAATTACATCAATTGTATAGTGTCCGTGCGAGATAAGCAGCCCAATAATGCCAGTCCATGATATTAACCAACTGGCCCAATGCAGCGTTACCAGCCGCTTTGGGGTATCTATTTTTAGGGGAATATGAAAAAACCACGCATTATTGCATGTCGGCATATTAGAAGCATTTAGCTCTTTTTTAGCTTGTCACACACAGGAAATGACTTTGCTGGCGTGTGTGTCGGCACACAATTTTATCATCTCTGAAATTACACCCTATACATTCTCTACACTCCCCGTCAATCCTGCTTACAAATCCGTATAAATTATTAGACATGCTAATTTGCTTACATTCACGAATCAGCAGATATGTAATCATGAAAATAATCGTGTGACCGCTGAAAATGTAGTCTCCGCAAAGCGTTTTCTTTCCCATGAAACCCAATCCTCCAGCGCCCATGAGTTTCAAAACTTCCTTAGTGGCTGCCCACATGGTCTCTCCAAAGGATGTGGAGTTTAGCTTTGGGGAGCAGTACACGTGATTATTGGCCAAGGGGAGTACTGTCGCGTACATTGTTACCGAGCGCATTGTATAGAGTAAGCTAAGCATTAGAAACACTCGACGAGCCAATATCCACCTGAAAAAATCATTGATGTTAACGTAATATAAGGTGGAGGCTTGTAATAAATGACTTATAATCACGAGGGGAAATAAAAATGACGTCAATGCCCATATTCTTCTGCTTACCTATGCTTATGCGATAATACTAGAATGACACTTGTCATTGTACAAACAATCACTATAATATCTGCCAAGTCATTTAGCCATCTTCGCTTCGTCAAATTATCCAACGCAATGTCCGGTAGCGGCGGATGCAAATTCCTGTCCGGAATTTTTTGGTGGGTTAAAAATATGGAAAAGGAATTACAGACGAAACCCCCAACCAGCAGGGCGAATCCGATAACAGTCTTTTTTCGTTCTTTCGGAAAGGCTTTTTTGGGCTTGCTACTGCAAACGCTGCAAAAGTCTAGTCCGTCATTGACACTGGAAGCGTGAATGCAAATGTCGTCAGGGTGGATTTGTATGCGAGTACCGGAAGAATGAAACTCGTCCTTAGAAACACCACACGGGAAAGTACAATGTCTTAATCAAGTCACCTCAAAGACACAAAATGACAAAAATGTATACAATTTTTCCATAAAAACTTACCTTTTTGATAATTCTCTCAATTTGATTTGCATTCCGGTCCAAACCCATCCCGTCTGCCCGAACCGGTCCAGGCGACCCTCCAAGCTCGATAAGACTATCATGTGAACTACTCCGATGATGGTAATGATTTGGATAATGACTATGATGAAAATGACTATTATGGCTATTTTGGCGATATTCTACCTCATTCTCATCATTGCTAATAATACTTCTGTCTGTAAAGAGCAGAGGTGGCTCGGACAAGTGATTCGCAGGCATGTTGGCGAGTTGTTAACACATTAAAACTGATGATGATACAGCAAGGCACGCACAGTTTGGTTATTATATAATTTTTGATTGTAAGGTTTCAATTCAAGCCTTTCTTTGTTCCCTCCTATGGATGATAATTAGCTGTGTAATTATGTTATTAAGTATTATTGTTTCAGAACTGTAGGCTTGCATTCGCATCGAGTTTGAGAAATAGCAGCGTGTAGCGTTTGTAGGTGTATTCATATTGGTGTACAGTTGTATTATTTTTGCACAATCACGATAAACTCAAATGTTTGTGTACTGTGTAGGCAGAGAGCACACTTTGAATATTTAATCATTGGAGTAATAAAAGATGTAAAGCGTAATTACTTATTATGGAGGCACTCAACATTTTTTGGTAAAAAAGTAGGTAGGTATACTCTTGTGGTATTTAAACACGTGCGCTTTTGCAGCTAACACAGTTCCATAATAATTATTGTCGGAACATAGTGCATAGATAAGTAGGTATAAGTATACTGGTAAGTATAACTGGTTATGAGTATATTATTGCGATATTGCATGCAGAATGCACACACACCTTTGTTGTCGCTTCGTCAACTTCAACTATGTGAAGGTTAACAAGAATCTTCAGAATTTTTTTAAACTTTGTTGTTGTTTGCGCTTGGTGGGGATGATGGCGAATATCATCCGTATGTATTTAATATTGGCAGTATTTTCCTTTTCTCACCATCTCTTCCGCTTTTGAGTACTTGAATGTAATTGAATATAATCAGCATATTATTTTAAGCTCCATTCCATTACTGTGGCATACGGACAAGTTTAATTTCATTTTTGCATGTGCTGCAGCAGCACCTCCATGTGCTCTCGTACCGAGTTTGAAAATAAAACTTGTATGTTTGTTGGAGGAATGTAGTGAGCCATGGGATTTTAGAAATATGATGGTTTTTTCTTCTGTTGAACTAACGTCCATCCAACTTTGTTGTTATGTTTGCCCTTTGTTCCCGTTCCATGTGTATTTTTCCATTAGTTTTGTGTGTCTGCAACATTCAAAAAATAGGCTTGGTTTACTTAATTTAGTGATACAGCAATTTTTGTGTGCATTGTATACTGCTTGAGAGAGGTTCCATAATAAAATGTATTCCGGATATATGTTAATATTGTAAGCGAAAATGCTGAAAAAGTATTGTTTTGGTTGGATTGTTTTGCGCTCATGGTCATACAAAGTCATAATCAGAAATGTAATCTCGATTTTCATATCGAGATAACGATAACGCGTTTCACAATGCAGATACGTTGCTGACTTTTAAATTCATTTGCTGTTGAAACCACCGTAGGAGCCCATGGTTTTTGTTGGGCTCAAGTGTACAATAAAAGCCACCTACACAACTATTACACATAATCCAGGTGCAAAAAATGTTATTATATTATGTCATGTACTGCATAGGCATATACGTAGGTAGACACTTAATTTTTTATCATAAAGTTCAGAGTAAATAGTGTATCTGAGAGAAGTAGACACAAAATCGCAATTTCGGAGACATAATGTCGAGTCACCGAGGACAAGAAGAACATACTTTCGTATAGACACCTGCTGACCTGCTTGCGTAGAAATGATATATGAAAACTAAAATTCATATGCAGATTTGTTCTTACAATACAAACTAATTCGTTGTTATACAAGCTTAATTGACTGTAATAAAGAAAAATACAAGCATCACATTTCCCATGCAATCACGTAAACTTTTGTGTCAATGTCCATCATGTCCACCAGCATTTTTAAATGTATTTTTTTGTCATTTACTTCTTTGGAAAGGTCAAGCTGTACTGCAGTTTTATCTGCAAGAACTATTCTACTTGTTTAATTCTCTAAAATGATATCTTATAGTTGCATGTATTTTTAAATACTAAAATCTGGAGTACGTTATATGATTCAAGCATTTTATATGAAATTTAAAACCTACCAATTTACTGATGCGGATAACCTTCCCTCGTTTTCCATGTTCCAATGTTATAAGTTTCTGATAAATCTCTGATACTGGCTTTTTCATACAAGTTTTTATTCCAGAATAAATTTCCGTTTTTTTTGTCCAGAAGGCTCCAGCAACAGCTCGGGCTTTTTATGACATTTAATACTTGTAGCACAAAGCATCCGCTTTCACGTGACGATGACGAACAAAGTATCAAGATAAAAAGCCTGGAGAAATCACTTTCGTTTACTAGCTTTTAGCTCTGCTGTAATATTTTTTCCGTGCATACAAACCGCTGTACTTAAGTCCGGCCTTTTTCTCCCTGCAGTTGCACTGCATGCACACAGATCACAAATCAGCTCACCACTTAATTCACACGCTAACAACGCTGGACATAAATTATCAGCGTAGTTGTGGTGTTCAACTACCAAATCGGACTGATGTCATGATAAACGTAAGCCTCTACTTTTGTTCCCCATGATGATGGTCCGTACAATAATGTTTTACCGTGTGTATGCTTACTGGTTGTGCTTATTACACCAAAAGCTGCATCTCATATATATAGAGTCAATATTACATCGTGCAAAATGCTGGATTACTATAAAGGCTGAGTTCTGTTGTTGAATTAAATTGTGCTTGTACACGGCACGAGCTCAGCCTCTTGCTGCGTCGTCAACTGCTCACTACTGGAGATTAGAGACTGTGGAGAGTAGTAACTGGAAACAAAAGTTTCTGTGAGAAAAGAACGTTAAGAAAATTTATCACAATCCAAAAAAGTGCAACATGGGCTGAATGAAATGTATGCATAGCATGTACATATCCACCCAACGACCCAACCGTGTGCATGCGAACATTTTTTTGCAAGGAGAACAAAAAACTGATAATCCTACAAAATTATTCAGAAGCCCATGTTTTATTACAGCGTCTTCTTTACTACTGGTTTTTACTGATCGTGTAATGTGTTTAATCAATGAGCTCTCATTGTCTCTTTCCAGCTTGTTTTTGTCGTTAACATTTTTGTCGCAAAATTAAGATTGTGACAACTTTCTCTTTCAAAGTCTTCCTGCTTTCTCTGGCGGCTTTTTTGGAAAAACATGTTTGTTCCAAGACCTCCTGCTTGCTAATGTATGAACTCTTCAGACGTCGACGTTTTTACTGGAGACTTGTCAGCTTATAAAATTACACATGAATGCACACATTTTATAAGTTTTATGCAAAGTTTGCGTTGCAAACACACAAAGCTTTAGCTAATTTACAAAGAACGACAGACATTTTTCATTTTTCACTAAACGAGAAAGATTTTATTGAAATGAAATTAACTGAATTATCCGCGGACATACATTAGTCAAATTTCGAACATAGTCATTGTCGCATTTAATCGTGACGTGTCACGTTTTTTACCCATGTCAAACCTGCGTACATGCTGACATATCATTAAGCATTGTACTTTGTCCTTGATTGCTTTCGGTTTCTTTGGGCTAAAAGATTATTTACTCCTGTCGATCGCTCTCAGGTACCTATATTTGTGTGTAACGCGGAGGAAAAACCATAAAAATAGTTTCCCCTTCTCCAACAACAAACGACAACAATTTCGGTAGTAATTCGCAGTGGCAGCAGTACGATAATGATTATGATGCAAATGTTGTTGGAAAAAATGACTATTGTGCCAACAGTCACAACAACGCCCCTTTGAGATCTACAAGATGCCGTGATCTCCATCAATAAAAAAGTAAATTTATTCTATTTCTCTCCTCTCACTGCAGCAACTATAATACATTTTTTGAGTATATCAAGTTAACGAGAAAACATGGTTTTTTCTCTGGTTTTCTTTTCACTTGCAAAGTTGAAACAAAACCGGAAAAGGTTTTTTCATGTTTCCTTTTCGAGCTGTTTTTATAGAATATTTCCTTGTCTGCAAAAAATGGTATGGCATGTTATGGAACAGAACAGCACCGCACATTACAACAGAACCGTATTTATACATGTGTGCATCCTTTATCTAGAATATAAAACTAGAAAATAATAGAATCTGCCAGACAGAGAGTTCGAAGATTATTTAACAGCATTGACCCAAATCCTAAATATTATTTTCATTGCAGTCAGTCAGAGAGTGATAAGGAGAGCATGTGATACACAAGTGTGCGACCGGGGGAAAATGTACCTTTCTCCGGCAACTTACGAATAATGCACAAGTACTGATCTATATTCCTTGTTCGTATTGCAATAACAATGTATCCGAAATAACAGCAGCAATAACAGTGCAGAGGTGTAGGAAATGTAAGAATCTGTCAGACCAATCTATTATGGAATAAAATATTAGCTAATACTAATAATCACGCAGCTATCTTGAAGAACACGCGTCACGAAACGAGCACGAGAGAGAAAAATGAAAATGAATAGTAAATGAGTTCATATAATGGATTGCAGTGCACACCTCTAGCACCTTACACCTTCCCGGCTGATAATAATGTATGTTTTATTTTACAAGGAGTGAAAACAACAAAAACGCGTGTGTGGAATACTGGAAATTGCTCCAAAAAGTATGACCTGTTATTATGTGCATTTTTAAGGCTTTGATACACAAAAGTCAGAAACTACACTTGAAAGAAGGAGCCAGGGAAAACTTTAGATTGGATTCAACATTCAATGTGCCTAAGAAACGTCTGGTTTGCGTGATATGAAAACTGAGAATGTATGAATTTTCTATAATTTTTTGTACCAAAAACCGGTCGTTACAGTTGTTGTACCTTCCAAACTATTTGACATAGATTAAGCACTTTTGCAAACCACCAGTCTAAAACAAAACATTATAATTCACATTTATAGAATTTTGGGTTTGCATGATGAACATGCTATAGCGAATTGCGATGCAAACATGCGTATATATTTCATCGTTTTCGTGTTCGCATTTTGCATATTATTTTGATAATGAATTAATGAAAAACTACTTTCTTTGCATTCGTGTTGCGTTCGTTTTTAGGAATTCAGGTAAATGGCAGAGTAAACTGAAAAATATTTGACATTATTATTATATGACTATATGACATGCCCATTGGGAAACATTCTTTTATACAAAATGCAAGAATCCCTGGCATTTTTGACATTTCGCTACCCAAATTCTCATCTTTTAGAAAATTCTGAGAGAGTTCAGCCGACATTGAACGCTACTATCCCCGGAATAGATAAAAAAAACTGTCTTGAGTCTCGACATTACGTTTTGCGTGCCGGTAAAACCGAATCAGTCTGACTGGGAAAGCAGCTAGGGAGTCTTAAAGAAAACCCCAAAATACGCATAGAATAGTAAAATGCCAGGACTCTGGTTTCTGGTAGAAAATAGGAAAATGTTTTGACGAAGTATAAGGAAAAGTGAGATGAATCTGGAATTCTGAAATGATGACAGCAAGCGATGGATGGTGCGCAATCACGCTACCTCTGCTATCCTATCGCCTTTTTGTTTTTGTTGCATTTTTATAGTAACTTTCTCTAGAAAGATCATAAGAAATCTGTATATCAAAACTATTCTGCACTGGTCAGTCAGCAAATCATTGCAGAAATATAGATTTTCTTACCGTTCCTTTCTTTCATTATCGTGTCATGTCTTATATAAATGGTGAAGGAACTGCATGTCACATTTACTTTCCATTGACGAGGTAGAATACTATCATATAACGTCTGTAATGTTAGAGCATCCTTTTTGTCTTCTGCATATTCATAATAACTAATAGGCATGTAGGAATTGATAGGGTCAACCTTCAAGAAAACTATTATTGCCAACATCAATTCAGCGAAAAATTAATCCAAAGCAATCATTGCGTTCAACTTGCTAATCATAGCGTGCATGCCTAATTTAATATTGTGCAGTCACTCAAATAATGCCTGTAGTTGTGTGATATTTTGGGTTTTTGGTATTTTTAGAGATTCTAGAAGTTGCATAATAAAGCTTTGAACTTAGTGTTTCCTATTACATCACTTTTCTTGTTTATTGTGTCTCTATATTATTATTAATGTTCGTAATATGTGACATCGCATGGGCCGAAAGTTTCCTTTCACCAACAATAAACTAAATTGTTCTTTTCCTTTTGTTCTTGCTCAGTTGCGGGTGGTACAAGTAACAGAATAAGCACACATGTAGTATGTCACGTTATGCTCACGATCATTTGTCACCGGCTGTCATTATGTCATACATATATCACAATCAGCTAGAGTTGATTACTAATGCTGATAAGAATAGAGAAGACGGGAAAAGGAAAATAATATGCAATGCTACATTTTGTCTCTTTGCGTCAAACTTTATAGTTGTTAACACTGAGGATTGCATTGAAATGAAAAGATAATAAAAGAATACCTATATTCAGATTCGCAGGAAAATTACTTGCGTATTTGCATATACCTACACAGACTAAAGGTCTGAAGAGTTCAGCATTCAAACAGTTCTTAAGAAAGATAATAACAAACTGTTTTATTTTGGAAATCAGATGAATACATACAAGAACAACAAGAATGCAAACCAAAAGTTAGTCATTTCTTGTGCAACAAAATTGTGACTAAACCGTTATGTAATTATTTAAACTTAACTGACATAACTTCAAGCAAGCTGTTATCATTACGTGGTTTAAAGAGAATGAGTCACATTTTATATAATTTATACCCGAAATATTGTACAGCAAAGAGGAACATCGTGTGTTATGATGTTAGTCAGTGATATTTTGAAAAGTCACGCATTCCAAAATTAATCCGAATGTAAGTGCATGCAAAAACAAACAGCAAAATATAAAACTAAAAGTAATACCAATGCTAAAATGCTCTGGATATTTCCAAACATTTCAATTATTCATCATATTTGTGCTCAACAAATATGTATTTAAGCTTTTACTTCTAGATAAAGCCACCAAATGTAAAAATATCAGACTTGAGGGGGAATAGGAGAACAACGAATGGATATAGTGTACTACATTGTATAATTGCAAGCACTTAAGCTTAACAGTGGATGGATGATGAAAACTTGATTAAACGTTTATCTGTAAATGTGTGTCATCTCTCCGAAAGTAGGTACAGCATTTGATAAATTATTTGTAAATTGTTAGGTTATTTACAAAGTTGTGTGTTGTATATTTGCAAATGAATTTGAGTTATATATTTAGGAAATGAGAAAAACAAAACATTCTATAAAAAAGAATAGACACACACAGATCTATTTCAGTATCGGAAGTCTTGTTGCAAAGCGTAAATTATGCGTAAAGCAAAACACCGTTAATATGTTAAGAAAAAACTTCTTTCCTTGTAATTTGGGCAGTTAAATTTGTTCACGAGTCATGGCCGGAAACAAGCTCATATATTTTGATGACATTGAATAAGTCATAAAATGGCAAAATCATAATGATAATAATATATGCTCTAACGAATCCTTACGCAAAGAGTTTAAATGTGCTTTAAAGGGTGCTTATTAAAATCGGCATATGTGTAGAGTACAGCCTCCATATGAATCGAAACTTACATTTTTTATTTTAAAATAACTTTAGGAGGAAGACTTGTAAATTCTATGTAAAATGGCTGTGTTTGGAACATGTCTGGAACAATAGGGAAACTTCTTAAAATGCAGGACACATACTAAATACAAAAGGAACCAGCATGTAAGGAATACTTGAATACACAAATCATAAAAATATTATAATACACAACAACCCAAATCATACAGATGAACACCAAAATCCAGTTAACCTTGATCAAAATGCACAGTCAGTTTGAGTTTTTTTGAGGCAACCATAAAATGTCAAGACCTTCAATCTGTAAAAATTATTTTTTCAAATAAAATATTTATTTGTAAAGTGGAGGCCATGACTCGTGAATCATGAAACATGAACCATTCTGGAACATGGGAAAAAGCTACAAATACGAAACAAAAACTTTTGGAGGATATTCGGGCGAATGTACTAAAATTGGTGATACGTTTAATTTTTCATCTTAGAGTGATGATGCAACTGAAAATGACCGTGTAAAAACTATCAATTTTCCTTACACTAATTTTATAACCAGAAAACAAACGTGTACTAAAAGGTAACATAAATTGCAAAAAGTCTCAAATTAATGACAGCCTTGAACTTAATTTTATAAGCTTAGCAATAACTCAGTTTATTCCACATAATAAATTCACAACGACATTCAGTCTGCGTATAAAGTGGCTACAGTTTATTCCGAGTATTGTAAAAGTACAAAAAGTATGTGCATCATTAAGTCTAAAAAGTATTTAAAAGGGCAAGAAGGGATTACTTCGTTTGAGCTATATTTCAAATTTGTGAAATGTGTAAGGCACTTTAACAGAAAAATCTTGATGGCATAAGTGACGCAGACAATTTCGTGAATATCCAATTCGCGTGTAAAATTAATATCGGACTATTTTGTTCAAATAAAGTAAGGTCCAATAATGTATATACGTAATATTATGCCTCCTCTGCTTCGGATTTAGGTCTTCCAATTTTCAGCTACCCACTTATCCATTTTCCATCGCGTTTTCCTCTTTTCCATCGGGTTTCTTGAACGTTGCATTCCTCTCGCTTAAGCAATTTACGTAGTTTCGGTTGGACAGTCAGTTTTGAATTTATTTCGTCATGAATTGCAATATTTGCCTTCTTATTACTTTTGGCTTTCAATAAAAAGCAATAATAAAAAGGAAACGGGCAAATAATGGTGCGCTACGCCGGTCTAACTAGCAGGTCAATACACATCCTTCGAATTATATTGAAAAAATAAATGATGGCTATGATCCAGATTACGATTATGATGTAGGAAAGCCTAGTGGTAAACAATAAGGAAAATGTTGCAAAATTAAAGTAAACATAAAACAAAATCATATTTCAAAAAAGTGGAAAGGGCTTTATTGGACAGGTGTTCCACAATATTGGGCAAAACAAAGCATCAATAATATTTACTGAAAGAGGAAAATATTTCTTACATTTTTGCTTCTTTCTTGTCTCGGCTTCCTTTTTAACAAGGGAACTTAACAATAAAAGCACACTGACGTCTCAGGAAACTGGTTTTAAATGACCAATATGAAAAACTTCCAATGTGACAACAACACAGGAATTTTTAACACGCTTTTGTCTGCAAAATTTCTTATACTTGCCTCTAGAAACGGTAATAATCAAATAAAACAGCGTACGTATCGATTAAAGAAAATGCATACGTTACACACAGGAGGACACGTGCAACACGAATTGATGTACATCGAAATGGTAACTTACTGGAGAAATTGACGATAAAATACGTAATTTCTGCAACAAAGCATTTATTTCGTCTTTTTTGATTTTCCCGAATTTTAACGCGTCTCTACTCCATAATCACCTAACATTGTAACATAATTTATGTACTTCTGTCCAACTCAAAATCCAAACCCTGATCTGGACATTCACAAGTAATTACTTTTTTATGATTTTCCAAGGATGATGTATTGGGTATTTCCTAACTGCAAAGGAAATCTTTTGAAACAGAAGACGAAATGTTCAACAATTAAGAAAACGTACGAGAGGGAAATATCTGATGATATTTTTGTAATTTGCTCACTTACAGACTACTTCTGGTTTGGTTACATTACATGTTTTAGTTATTTCCAACTGCTCCATTGTCGTCTTGTGCATAACCCATTGCAAAGATCTTTTTTATTGTAACAGGTGTGTGTAAGCAAGGTAAATATTATCAAGAATATAGGTAAAGGTAAACCATTCTAATAATGCTTGGTAAATGCAGAGCGGTTAGAATATACCTATGTGCGCATTGCCAAAGTTGGGTTCAATGTTCAATCTTCCCAAGCGTGAACACAATATTACGTGAGCGAAAAACATCTTGAGCCTTGCGTCTTGTTACTTCATCCGACTCACTGGGCTTCTTACATGAAAAGAATAAGATGTATCCACCACGCAACAATGTGTAAAAAATGTTTAAAAAGTAAGGATTAAGACTGCTTGACTTCGGTCTGATATCTATTTGAATTGAAGTAGTAGTAGTTAGTGGTTTGCCTTCCACAACAGCATGCTTGCAAGTTGCATTTTGCATTACCAATTCGTATTCCTTCATGTTTTCTTTTCTTTGTTTCAATAATTAGTTTTTATGCTTTACATGATGGCTATATTTATAATGCATAAATAACACAAGTTCTTGATCATTTTCGACTAAGGTGTTTCACCTCATAAATTTTGGTAATTTAGTGCAATATGTATATATATATAAATCTTAAGGGAAATAGTCAATAAATGTTCATGATCACAATACATTTCCTTCCTTGCCAAAAACAAAATGGCAACTTTTGGGCGCAAATGATCTTTTGGTAATAGCCGCAAAAGATAATTATTGGCAGACATTTTTTTACCTTGATTAAAATTGTCCATTTATGTGAAGATTTATGGTTTGATTTGAAGGTGCTTGTATACAGTCCAAAATTGATGATCCTAAAGGAATTCTTGTTGAAGCCGTTGTTCTTGCTTTGTGAACGCCTCTTTCTAAGTTTGCATCTATAGGAAAGTCACTGCATTGTACTCACTACAATTATTGCAAGTTCAAAACTTGTAAAAATTAATCAACTGCAAATTCAACTTTTAAGATGTGTTTCCGAAAAGTAACTTATTTTTGATGATGCCATTCCACGTAATCACATTGAAAGAGATAAACTGACAACAGGCAACTTGACTGGAAGTTACTTTTTGAAGTATTTCCTTGCGCAATGCTTAAATATTAGTGTAAATTTCGTTTGAGTAATTTTCTGGTTCATGATTATTAAATGAAAAACATATTTGCAGTGGGAGATGGGGGACGAGCATATCGGAAAATCAGAAATACATACAAACGCAAAAAGATGGCTGGAATTTGCATTGCAAAATCTTCTAAATTTTTTAGACACTTTCACCTCAAACTTATCACTTGTCATTCGTTCACCGCCCAGCCGCGGCTAGCCGGCCGAACACTTTTCCATAACTTTATAATTTGCAAAACAAGAAAAGTATAGTATAAGCCAAGAAGCGGGTGAACGAATACGTCATATCTTTATGTATTAATTTGTCGATAATTAAGCATTGTTCTTGGGAATAAAATTTTTATCATTTTACTTTGATTCGTTATATCGATATGTTTCCATTTCTTTCTTGTCACTTAATAATAAAAAAGTATTGAGTCTAAATGTATAAAAATGTGGAGCCGAGTTTAATTGCTATTTGGACATGCATGAAAACTTGCACAGTAAATGCCATAATATTTTATAAGAAAATGAATTTACTTCTTTGCAAAAGTTCACGTCAGGAGTTTCAAAACGAATTAAACATGGAATTCAATTTAACACGAATCGAGAGTAATTTTACGACGGCTCCAACGAAAGAAATGATTATAGCGTGCCACCAAGAAAATATATGGATAAGGTAAGATTTGATAGTTCATAATTTATGAATTGCTGTCAATAATATATTTTCGTTTACATATTGTATGTGTCTATCTATTGTATTGTCGTATGTTTGTAAGCGCATGAATAATTTATCATAGGTCAATTCCCATATAACACTTGCTTTAGCGTTGAAGCAAACTTCCTTTTATACTAGTGCCCGCATTTGCTTTATTTTGGTAGAATGTAAAATTCAAGAAAGGGACAATCATTAAATGCATTCACTTTACCTCACATGAACACCTCCTGCTTCATCTAACTGCTAGAAAATTTAGCCTTATGCTGATAATGCAGAACCTACTTAAAGAAGATTACAAAATGTGTCACTTGTGACCATTGTTAACATCTAATGGAATAGCACTACACGTTTAGTTCGCTTGTAGAAATCCTGCAGCGCTTGTAAGGCTCTAAAAAGCCCCTTTTATCGAAAATCGTATTTTACAATGATGAATTAGAATGATTTCATTTGAGAATGTGTTCACGCTCTGGAGACTCCATTTTGAAGATTTTATACTTCAAAACACGCATTTGGCTTAAGAAAGTGGAGTAGTTGGTTAAGTCATTGTTGGGTAGATAGTAGGTGCGATTAGTTTTGTCGGTCGCAGATAAGAAATATAATGGGGCAGGAATAATGCTGATCTGTTGCCACTGATAAATATGGATGTATGTTTGCATGGGTATGACGTGAATGAGCATGGAATACTTTTCTTATTTTCAATTTTGCCAAAGAAAACATTGTGCAAGCAAGGTCAAAGTGGAAATGTTTTATTTTATTTATTTCATTTTAAAAGTAGCAACTTCATGTAACAAAAATGCTGAATATGATTATATAGAATTCGGTCTTTCATTTTAAAAACAGTGGAGTACAATTCAAGGTTCACGAGGTCTTTTTCGTCGCCACGATAGCGTGTGATCTGGGAGACAATGCCGGGTCAAACAACTGAACTAAGCTTGCTGTTTGGATGCAGTCCTATTGCAAAAGAGAAAAGAACAATAATTTATTTTAAAATTGTCTATTTATGATTCTGTAGTTCTTTTTCTCTAGAAGGTAAAGTTAAGATTTAAACATACTTGCTCTCTAAGGTAGATGATTCTGTCAAGAAGGATTAGATCCTCCACTACTTGTGCGTACATGGCACGAAGTAGATAGTACTTATGAAATTTATCCAGCATTTCCGAGGATTCATATTTGCGTTGTATTTTATCAATTATTTCGTCATTCTGGTAAACATACGAATTATAAGAAATGGTTTTTAGAAATATATTCATGGCGAATGGCCACCAATGACTAACAATCTTGTTTAAAATACAGTATAGAGCACTTACTAGTGAATCGGAACTGATTTCTAATTTCTTTGTTGCAAAAGTCACATAATCTTGAAAAGATGAACACTTTTTTGTCATACGTCCTACGCGAATATCACTGTTATCCTCTTTGTCGGGTAGAAGGCCATGCTCCTTGAGCACAACTTGCAACATGGCTCGATAGTAAAGCACTGGAGGCATTTCCAATCCCTATCGTATACAATCATTAAAGCAGAAAGTTAAACAGGTAATTATATTGCAAAATGTCATGTACTTCGTTTTGAGCTTACCGTATCACTTTGAATCATCCTTGGAAGCGAATACGCTGAAAGCATTCTTGCATTGCGACCAACAACAAACGGCTTTCCAGCAGTATATTGTTTCAGAACATTACTCAAGGGAAAACCAATGCTTCCATCCGGCCAAGGTGCTGGCTTTCCACTTTCTGTTGCGAATTTGGACCCATAAAATACAGTCTCTGGATAAAGCGATTCATCTTCTTGTACCAAATTATAGCAACAGGGCACAACACAGATAAAATGAGCGTTCTCATTGTGAAGAAACAGCTTTAGAATATTTGCTCCCAGATTTCCACAAGTGTGCAGTCCAACAATGCCATATTTGATCTTCTCATCCTCCTCATGATTATCACCAAGATAGTTATCTACTAAATGCTGCAAATCAGTCTTTGTTGTTATCATTTCCGTTACAGACTTCAAATTATTCTCCCCGGAATTCACATCCCTTTTCAAAGCAGCCCAATACTCTTCCTCCGACATTCCCAACTTGGCCAACTTTTTCCTCCAATGTTTCCCATAATTTGTACATGTTCCATGCTTTTGACGCTCTTTTGCTCGCCTAACCAATTGCGGCCATGTTTTATCTAGTTTAGCCGTACGCTTTTCACAGCCTTCGGTATTTGTAGCGGATGCATCTATAGCTAGCACCTTGAGGTCATAATACAGCGCCAAGAAGGAGCTCAAGTAACCCTTTCCACTACCAACGTCAACAATGTTGCAAATTTGCTTGTGCTGAAATAACGGTTCTATTTCTACTGATTCTTGCTGGGACAACAAATTAACCCCTGCACATGTACATGCTATAAATTCACTAAATTTTAGCACTTCATGCATCTTCTTTGAAGACATAAACTTGTCAAACTCCAGATCCACAAACAACTCAGGAAATTTGTGCTTTAAGACATTTCTACCCTCTGCTACTTTCCTAAAAGAAGTACACTCATTTAATTCTGAAAGTTTAAGCTTGCCAACAGACACAATTAATTCTTCCAAACTGGAAACAGTATTCCAGTTCAAATCGTCATGATTGCTTTCCACCTCTGGGTAACTGAGCCATGCCCCTGTGGTAAGATCAGTCATGCACTTTTTCACTTGGTCAATGGATTTGGACTCTAGGTCTAACCGTAATCGTTCGGGGAGCAAGGTGGTCCAATAAGACTTCAAATAGTAGTCGGTAAAATGACAATTAAGAAACGTCAGTCCTGGCTCAACAAACCTCGCAAGTCTTTTCAAGATATTAGCCATTGTCACCGTCGCAGGTACTTCAGAACCCTCTTTCAAACTGACCACTTGGTCCAACCGCCTTTCTAAATCCCCCATTTCCCCTTAAAACGAAAATCTTTGCCCCGGAATGTTCCCTTCAGCCTCTTGCCCCTCGGATTCCGTTACACCCAACTGGCTCCTCAGTAAGTTGTACTGTGTGCGAACTTGCGCAGAAGCGTCATAAATACTAGTTACATTTTCCCAGCTAAAGTCATCCACAAGCTTGATAATCTTCTCGCACAACTTGACAATCCTATTCTGCGACTGTCCATCCACGTCACCCTTTCCGCCTTCTGGTTTAAGTGCTTGCTCCCGAACTGCTATCGCAAATCCCTTGTATTTTCCCAGCTCGAAACCCACATCGGCTCCGGTTTGCAGACCAACCCTCCAACCCTCTTGGCCACCCTCTTGGGATCCTTCGTCGTAGCCCTGCTTATAGGCTGTCTTGTAAACCACTTCTTCCGTACCGGATCCCAAAAGTTCATCCACTGCTTCCACAGAGTCTGACATTCCTAGTACACCAAAATATGGCATTATCAAATCTTAACGTTGTTGCACGTCTTATGGTCACACTAGTTTACAAACTTACCAGTAAATCATGTGGGAAAAGTCCTAAAGCTGGTCAATTAAATATTAAACTATTTTAAAACGGTAACCGTACACGTGCTTTTGGAAAACTGTTTTAACTTTCAACATCTGCTCATTTGGACCTCTTTGCCACTACACACGACCGTCTCACTTTTGACTGTCTGGGTTTCACGCCGTGTGTTTTTGTGTGTGAAATGCAGGTTTAGTGACAGATGATCAGATGATCTTCAAACACCATAACTGCCTGTTAAATTGTGAATTAAATTAAAATTACCAATTTACCGTTAAATCCAAAGTGCGTGTAATATAATAGTAGGTTTGACAAACACGACAGGTTTTTTAAATTAAAAAATATTTTTGTGAACGGCGTTTAGGCACAGCAAAGCAAATTCTGGCAAATGTCAAAGTGCTCCCGTTAAAGTCTGTCTAATTCTTGACTTTTGACGATCAAAATGAACCTATCTAAACAAAAGAACGATCATAAACTGTTTCTCTGTCGGAGATACTTTTATGGTACTAAAATTACTTAATGATTTGACATAAGTGACAAACTTTGCGATCGGATAGGTGTAAAGTCAAGGAAATTTGATGATGATGTTTGTTCAACTGTGATTTTTAGCTGGCTTCGCCTTCCTGCCGTTTGTCTGGGCCATCAATGCAATTTGGTTCTATCGGGAAGCCTTTAGAACGCCTCCATATCCCGAGCAGCAGGATATTAAAAAATGTAATGCCAAAATGGTTTCATCTGTGCCCTTAACATTAATGGCATTTATATAAAAAATTATTAAAATGACACTTTGTTCGTTTTTTTGTAGACGTGATAAGATCTGGCTTGGGTGCCATTGTCTGGGCAGTTGCGCTGATTGCTTGGAATGTGATATTTCAGACCAGCAGAGTGTCGTGGGGAGAGCTGGGCGATGACTTGTCTTTCGTTTTTCCCCAGGGGCGACCTTAGTATTATCAAAATGCTATATACCTTATCGATGCCAGGGTTCATCTTTTCTAACGGTTTCTTAACGTTCACTTGGAATATTAACGGCAAATGTTCAAATCCTGAAGTAGGATTATACCGCGTAAATGTTAATAAATCATTTAAATGTATTATGAATGCAAGTTTAAGTCGTTTTCTTCCACGTAATGGTACTTACTTACTAATTACTTTTAAGGTATTAAAACTCGATATTATGCGTTTATTATTTAAACTTTACCGTTTTTGTTAATGAAGTTTTTACTGAATAAAATATTAATTTTCGATCTCTAAAACTTTTGTGGAATTTTATTCATAATTGCATCTATCACATTTTTTCTACATTTTTCCAATAATTGGTAATATCAATCTACTTTGGCCCCAGATTCCTGCAAGGTATATAATATTTGGCAATGCTTCACTCGATCACAGTGTTGGTCTTTCCATCTTTGGTTATCAATTGCACCAAACTGCCACTTGGCGGTGCTTCTGGAGTGGTAATCCAGTTGTGTAGAATACTGAAAATATTGAAAATCAAAAATGAGCAATCAAGATTAATTCGATTAAAATTAAATCCAAATGATTCTTATCTTACTTTGCTACATCTTCCAGTGGTGTCCAAGTATCGTCAGGTGTCATGAACTTTCTATTCATTGGAGTGTCCAAAGTCACTGGCAAAATTGCCAACGCCTTGCTACCCTTTGGCAAACCTCCCTTCTCGCTTCCCACGGATTTGGTTAGCTGGTGAACTGCTGCCTGTGATTGAAAATTAGAAACTCTTACTGTTCCAAGTTTAATCATAAATTGCAAAGAGCCAGAAACCATTTATTTGGAAACCCGAAACTGACCTTGGCCACACCGTATCCAATCATTCCTGGAGTTGGCTTCAAAGCTGGTTGGGCTCCGGTCAAAACCAAAGTCCCTTCATCCTTCAGACACTTGGCTGCCACGCTGCTCGCAATTAGAGATGTCCACAAACTTTGCTGTAGCATCAGATTGGAATTCTTGAGAAAATCTTTGGAGGATGCACTGCCACCTGGAAAATTAGCCAAACTTTAAATATCCACAAGGGACTACATTATGCTTTCCCTTTCACCTTCGTCAATTTAATTTACCTGCCCAACCTCCAGCCACGCATAGAATTGCATCAAGTTTTATACCGTCCGGAACTCCATTTTTGACACATTCGCCCTGTACAAATCAATACAAATAGTTCGTTACTAAAATTGGTGCTACTCATTAACACAAGATTAGTAATTTAATGTTTTACCTGTTCCTCTAAATTGAGATTGTTTTGCAGTAAAATGTTGTAGTCTGCACTTTCATTAGCCACGAAATCAATGCTTCCCACGTGAAAGCCTTTAGTTTTAAAAAACTGGACCAAGTGAGAGCCCAGGGCTCCCTTGCCTCCGTAAATGAGAATTGCTTTCCTAGCCATTTTTAACAGTGAAAGTTTGCTATTTCAAACGCACAAGATTGAGACCAAGTGTAAATAGCAAAGTGACTGACGTGACGATTGAAAATGACAAAACTTTATTTATAGTATCGGGTGCAAGTGCAAGTCTTATTGAAGATCTTGATTTGGGCTCATTACATTTCCCCAAGAAATATGAAAAATGGTTTGTTTAACATGTAATTCGTAATCATAGGGTAAAGATGAAGATGATCAGTGTAGGCTTATATGATGAATGAGGACTATACTGGACCTATATGAACACTAAACCTTGTAATTATATAAACCTGTCAATCCAGAAAATGTTACATGTAAGATTATCTGTCAGTGATTGGAATTTTAGATTGGAAACTTGTTTTCAGTTTTGTGGTAAGATATTTTAGAGTATATCGTACTCTGTCGATATGTACATAAAACTGATGCATACATGCATAGATCATACAGAAGTGCACTTACACGTGAAGCAGCTCTATAACGCTAACGTATACGCGTATACGTGGGGATGGAATCTGGAATACTGCTGGACATAGAAGAGGCAGACAAGGCAATTTGGTCAACCTATTGTATGAAGCTTCATGTGTAAAGTTGTCCAGAATGCTATTATCCAGACTTTAATTTTAGAAAGTGGAAAACTTATCTTTATCAGAGCTATCTAATGCCAAGCCAATGCCGCAAAAAGCTAAGCCAAAAGATTGGTTTAAGATGAAATCAGCACGATCCTAATACTAATGCTGGAATGAAAGTTTAATGGATTAAACCTTAAGAAAAGGATATCACGAGCCGCTATGCATGTGCTTTTAATAAATGATAATCGGACGAAACGCTTCTGCTAATCTTAACTTCGGTAGTTAGCCGATTGACCATATCCGCCAAAATGAAAATCTATTCATAATGTCAAGGAAGCTGGAAAGCTAAAAATCAAGATTGAGATTGCTTCGTTTCATTTATAGTATAGATTTGTTGGCTATTCATTAGCATTCGCTTTGCATTTTTCGGTCTTTGCGTTTGGTTTTATGGAATTTGGAATGTTTGTGTAAAGGGCATTTGTTCATAAATAAAGTTGTGAAATCTTTGACTCTGCTTGGTGCTCCAATAACCGAAGACATCATGGAAGAACTTTTGATAAAAAAATCTGAAGATATGGAGCGGTTATTTCAGCGTTTGCATGACCTGAAGTACCATATAGCATATTACTTACTAAAGAACTGTTTTGCTGTTCCTAAACTGACATATCTATTACGGACAACTCCAGTGTGGAAATTTCCTGCATTCGTCAATAGAATTGACTCCAATATTCAGCTTTGTTTGGAAACCATTTTGAACGTCAATCTAAATGCTAATACTTGGTCATTAGCTTCTTTACCAATTCGATATGGAGGCATTGGCATTAGAAAAATCTGTGACATTATGCTTCCTTGTTTCATGGCTTCTGTTAATGGCAGTCTCCCTCTTGTCCAATCTATGTTGGGATCTCCGTCGGACATTGGGAACATTGCCTATTATTCCGAGGCTTTGACTACTTGGAATCAAACTTATGAAGACTCTCCCGTACCACCCTTTCCCTCCGTACAAAAAAATTGGGACAATGTTGTATGCAGCCGTTTGATTGACAATTTGACCTTTGACAGCGACGAAAGTAAAGCTATTCATTTGGCTTCTACTCAAAGTGAAACTAACGCTTGGTTGCATGCTCTCCCATCTCAACCGATTGGTACTCTGTTGGACAACAACAGTTTCAGGATTGCAATGTCACTCAGACTTGGCTCGGACTTATGTAAACCACACAAATGCCTTTGTGGAGAGACTGTCTCGGAGAAAGGAACGCATGGACTTTCATGTAAATTTAGTGCCGGTCGGCATTCCCGTCATTTCCTTCTGAATGAAACTATTCGCCGAGCTCTACAGTCCGCCAAAGTTCCTTCTGTCCTTGAACCAGTGGGTTTGTCGAGAGATGATGGCAATCGACCTGATGGAATGACTTTGATTCCCTGGCAAAAAGGACGCAGTTTGGTATGGGACGCAACTTGTGTGGATACACTTGCCCCTTCTTATCTCAAGCAAACCAGTAAAAATGTTCGGAGTGCAGCTGAAACCGCCGCAAGGAATAAGCATGCTAAATACAAGACCATTAGTGAAGACCACATCTTCATCGCTTTTGCAGTAGAGACATTAGGACCGTGGTGCCAAGAAGCTATCGCTTTTGTTGATGTGCTCGGAAAACTTCTAATATCTGTTTCCGGTGACCCCCGTTCAAAGACATATCTAAGACAAAGGATTAGCGTTACGATCCAGAAGGCGAATGCTGCTTGTGTAATGGGCACCATTCCTCATTCAGCCGCCATGGACGACATATTTTATTTATTGTGAATAGTGAATACTAGTTTCTAGCGTAGGATAATTTTCCCTGTTCTATTTAGTTTTCTGTGAAATGTTTTGGAATGCGCAATAAATTATTTCATAAATATTTGTTTTGAATTTTTTGGGAAATTCGATATTCGTAAAGGCATCGAAAGAGATATTATTTACGTGTGTAAAAATGACATGATGTTCTAAATTGGGTCTAAGTCGAAGCCCCAGTCCAAAATGGGTACTCATTGTTATAGGGAAGGAGCAACCTTTCCTATCGAGGATCCTAAACCATTCTGCAACTTGGCTAGCTGCGATGCATCGCAATGGCACCTATTCATGAGATACAAGACGCCATCCACCTGCTTTGAAGCCAAGGACCCCACTGAGAAGATTGATTTGGCTCTTGCCGTATTATATGCCGAAGGGCAACATAAAATTTCTAATACATTGTATCCAGACGAAATTCACGATGCAGGGCATGCTTTCTGGCCATTCGACGAGCCCCTGTATCCTATTCCTGTTGGAGCTTCGGTATATTATTTGGCTTTACTAGCCTTTTTGACGACATTCTATTACACATACCTTGGACGAAAGATTCTGGCGAATTTCAAAAATAAATTGGATTTGCACCCGGAGGCTAATCATTTTCCCAACTTACCGTTGTATTGGATTCAGCAATCCAAACGTGAGGCAGACTTGAGACGCGAGGTTCGAAATACATGGGCCTGGCTTGCTAGGCGGTACTTGCTTTCTCCCAATGATCCTCTACTGGCCAATGTGGATCAGGTTTTGGGACTGGTAAACTGGCATGATTTTGAAGTAAGCCGAACCACTTGGTCCTTGATAAAGGTCATTCTAACGGTAAATGCTCTCTACGTGAAAGTTAAACGGGATCGGAAGGAGAAAACCAAAAACTTTGAGATAATCAAGGACATCAATTTAGCAAAACGAAAGTCATTGGAAGACGATCCTGTGCAGGTTACTCGTGTTTTTGAGGATTTTGGGGATGGACAGCACCACCACAAAGAAAAGCCAAAGAAACCTGAAGAGGTACCTAAAAAGACAGTTCAAATTGTGGAGTCCACAGTCGAGGAACCATCCACGGCACCTACTAGTGCTAGTAGTGTTCCACGGCAGCAGAGAAAATGGCACAAAAATAAGCCTAAAACTGCAGCGGAGGCTCTAATGGAATCGACTGAAACGTCCACCGTGGCATCAACAACCGACGTGTCTAAAAGTCGTAAGCAGAAACGGAAGCGCCGAAAGAGGAAGAAGAAGCCACTAGGGGACGGAAGATGGGAATATTTCTACCGACCGGACACTGTACATAAATAATGCCTTATAAGGGATACGAACGTACTACGTTACATGTAATATGTCTATCTACATTTTTACCATTTAATTTTTACTGAACACGAAATAAATTGATTTATTAATCAAACCAGCATTAAAATCAACTTATGAAAATATAGTTGAGTTCCAGTCTCATTGTCAAATGGAGACTGCACATATTTGATGGAAAACACGTATTGAAATAGCGGATTGGATGTTTAGGAATTATTGTCCAAACTGTAATATTTAGTAGAATCCAAAGATGTTAATTTATATGATTTGTGTTAGTAAATACATGTACTTGTGGACATGTTGTTTCTTATGCTTTGAATTGTGTTTCAAGTGGATTTTGTAAAGAACAGCTAAATAATTTAGACAGGTTTTGCTTAAATAACCAAAAAATCTTCTTCAATTTATTGATTAATATAAAAATATTTAAAACATATTGGTCATATTTGTTTTCTATATCCATCTGTGAAGCTAAAATAAAAATATTTTGTATGACTTTTTTAAAGTTAGAAGTAAAATAAAATTAATTGAGCTCTATCAGTTTTCAGCGCAAAAATGAGTTTCTATCTCATTGACATAAAAATTAGATTGCCCAGGTCATTGTTCCCAGAGGTTCTTGTAAACACACGAACAAAATGTCCAGAATCAGTGGAGTTTGGTGTTTTTCCCATGATTGGAATAGGTTGGCTAACTAGGTGCGGAAATGGCACTGTTTCGTCCTGCTCATTGTTGTTGATTTCAGGGGCTGCCGGGGTTGTAGCAGATGGTCGTTTTCTTAAAAAAGATGAAAACAATCGATGGAAGAATCCTCGACCTTCAGCTGGAGCCGATTGACTGTATCCAGTCGTTGATTCAGTAGTTGTCTCTTCATTTTCGGGGGAAATTGCACTTGGGCAGCTTTCACATCGTCGCTGCAGAGCTCGCTTGACCCTTGGGGCTGCGACGTTTCCGATAACTGAACCGTTGACGGAAACTGGTGGCTGCTTTATCTGCTGAGCCATGGTGAATGGAACGGCTTTGTGATACGGGAAATGGCTGTGTTGGTTCATATAGGATTGAAACTCGGATTCCGGTGCAGTTTCCTGTCTGTCCGAGAGTGTAAGTCGGAGAAATGAAACCGCCATTTTAGCTTCCTCAGGAAGCATAGGAAGGTTTTCCATACTTTGACAACGCTTCATTGTCCTATGAAATAATGAAAATTGGTTCATAAGTTTTATGCTTCACAATTTTAAGTTTTTCAAAGCGTCAGGTAAAATACAATTTTACAGAAGCCTTACGTTTTTTATCTAGAGTAAGTCCAAAAAGTGATTAAATTTGTGCTGTTGATTCTCCTTCACTTTGTCCTTGTTTTCCTGTTACTTCCTCTTACACCACCCAAAGACCTATCAATTGTGATATGTCACTGCGCTTGAGAAAAATATGATTCAATATTTAAGCCTTTCTTACGGAGAAGCTTATATAATGATGTTGTTCACTTGATGATGGCTAACAACTTTGTGTTGAATTTTTATGATTCACCTTCCTCTTTTATTCAGTTCCTGTGGAACATTATGTCATCCCAGTATCTCATGGAGTTTGCAAAAATATTTACGAAATGTTACTCATTTTAAATTCAACTATATGTGGTTGAATATCATACATGCAAGACGACATGTCTTCAAGAAAATCCTTTAATCCTCTACGCTGTACGCCTGTACGCTAAGTTCCAAATTTTTTATTGCAATTAAAAATGAATGTTAAGTTTGTGTTACTTTTAAATGTCCATGTGAGATGGTGGCTGGCAGAAGCCATAATCGGACCATATTTCGCAACAGCTGCAAGACAAACGCTTCAAGAGCTTTAGATATCATGATATAATGCTTTAGAACACGTTCCGAATGGTTTTTATTGCGATCACAACGTGGAAGTGGTTGCAACACCAATTTTGAAGTCATTCCTATATGTTAGACAACATTTTGCTAAGATTCAGCTTAAAAGCTGAAATCTTGATGATCTGTATTATAGACACGTTATACGCCAAGTTATAAAGTGAAAGCAAAACTTAAGCAAGCTTACGCAACGGTGTTTTGCATTTTTAGATTTTTGCTATACAGGTTTCGTCTCATTCCTTTACGTTTTGGGGTTACAACATGATGAAAACAGGATGAAAGCATTGATAACAACATTGTAATTAATTATATTTTAATGAATAAATAATTAAAAATATATGTGTTTTCATTTCAGTCGTAGTTTTGTAACGTACATTCATTGTTGACAGTAACATCAAGTCCGTAGACACAAAGATTAAGGCATTTGTTGTTCATGTATGTTAATTGAAAAGTAAAAATGATTGTAAGACGAAAAATCTATAAAGATAATTAGTTGGAGACTATAGGCTTAGAGGAACCGAGAGAAAGCAATAATAACAAACAATAAAATGAGATAAATAATAATATGCATTAGAAAAATATTTTTATTTTATTGCGTCGAAAAGCCCTTGAACGTCGAATCCATCGATGTCAGTTTTAACCTGTTATATCCGGTTAATTACAAGGATTTTCACATGAACTAACGAACACTTGTAGTAATTAGCATCTGTAAAAATCTTAAAACGTCTACAAGACGCAAATCTTGATCTACTACAATGAACTATGAGCGTGATTGAAAGATCCTTGCTCATAATTATATTTATAAGCAAGCATGCAAATACAAACAAAGCTTTTAACTGAGGGAAGGAAAAACACTTGATTGATAAGGCTTCACAGATTAATCACCTGTTCAGTTTGAATGAATCATTAAATCATCATAAACTCAAGACACTTGCAACTTTATATTTATTTGTTAATAACCAAAACCAGGTCGTTTCCTTCCAGTATGCAGTATTTTCTTTGTAAAACGGTCAGATGAAAGTATCTAAACATTGTGGCTATTATTTGCATAGCTGCAATGCAGTGTAATCAAAACTCAGAGTAAACTAGTTTTTCCTATACCGCTCGGAACGTTTCACAACAAAGTCCAAGTCCTTTGTTCTTGTTTTAAGCTTTTGCAGGAAATGGCTCCGACTTTGTTGCGAAACGTTCCTAGCTCTATTGTGGGGTATTGGAAGATCCCAAATAGAATGTGCACCAAGTCCATTTCGCTATTTCTCTTTGAGCTTGAGTAGAAATTTAATTGCTGTTGTAATTGTACAAGCTTGTATGTTTGCACAAAAATTGTTTTCAACCATACCTTAGAAATTAATAAATGTCTAATTATAAGTCATTACTAATGACATATACAAATCAAATTTTCAATCCTTCTAAAACTTCTGGCATTTTAGAATCAAGCATTTGTCATAACTCAAGTATGTAGTTATTTGGTAAATTAGCCTCAGACGGACTGGACTGACATTCAAACTTGTAACATTTAAAGCAGTGTCAACATAGTCATTTGCTAACTGCGTATTATAAAATATGGAACTTTCGACCTATTTCAAATGTTAGCTGGAAGTGGAAGGTTTACTGACAAAGTCCAAGTATTGTCAAGTGTTATATTTAGACAACAAGTGTTACCATTCAATCATTCTTTAAAGCTGAATATCAATTTCAGACACTTATATGCAAGTTTGTGATCTAATTAGATGTATCATCAAAAATCAAAATACCAATTATAATAATATGGTTTAAGTATATTTAAATCCAAGCACCAAATGCAAAAGTTCTCATGATTTGCACGAATTTTACTCGTGGACAAGGAACACAAATTGTTTGTTACCTAACGGAAAGTTCTTCTTAAACTGATTAAAAGTAACAGCTTTGTAACACCGAAGGCAAATAAACGCGCAACAAAAACCGATAAAAAGCAGTTTTGCAATAATTAGCTTCTAGCATAGTCCATACTGCGAAGTAACGGTAAAAATCCCCATCATGTAGACATTACCTGTTACTTGAGCCATATTATGTCGCGCAAAATTAAAATATGTATGAGACGCAATTAAAAGACCTGTTAATCTGTCGCCAGAATGATTAAAAACCACATGAATACATTGCATGATTGATCGTATGATAACAAGCAGGTAGATCACAAACAAAGTTCTGTAAATAAACGTCTCAGGTAGTTAAAACTGGTTATTTCTGGCAGGTTTCATTCAGACTTAACTCATAAATATAAAATGCATATTACAGATATCCGATAATCCGATACATTTATGCATAGTTGTGAACGGAAACTTTTCTTATTGTGGACTAACTAACTGTTTCTAGAAAAAAGCAGTAATAACTAACGAAGAAAATGGCCTGTAAATGTTTTTAATGAGCATCTAAACTGGGGGATTAAGTTAAGTGCGAGGAGAGTTTTAGATATCGCATTTATAATTCTTAACACGAGGTAGACTTAATAGTCATTATATAACATAGCTTTATTACTCCAAAAATATTGTCTTAAGTCACCCCAACAAGCTTCGTCTTACAGTTACAAAGAAATAAAATAATACTATCTACACAAATATAAGCACTAACTACTAACCGTAAAATATAATTTTATTAGTATTCGTCCCGTTCCCTAATCGAACTTTGAAACTTGCACGGAGAAATGGATGAAAGCTTATCTTCAAAGTTGATTTCCTCCAAGTGAGCCGTACCAAATGTCCAGGGTTCAAGACGCACACGGGGGCCCTGGCATTTCGGGTGTTTGTAAATAATAACACAGTCCGAAGGATTGATGCTAGATATTTCATCGTCCCAATCCGCTGGAATTTCAACACAACCTTGTTTCACATCAATAGTAGTAGAGCGACCTGTGAAATCAAATTTTACGAACCTTTCAAAACTGACCTTCAAAACACAAAAAATTTCGTTGCAAGCTGGAAATGTGTAGAAGTAAACGGTTTTATAATTTATTTCCTACCTTTGAAATGCTTATTTTCAAACAATTCCACCGAAAATGCATCAGAGGATGCAGCAAGGATGCAAATAATTGCACAGATAATTGCCACAATATTGCAAACTTGGTTTAGGGAAGCCATTTTAAGAAATCTCATTAAAAATTCTCTACCGCTGAGAATAAACACTCAATAAAGATTGTATTAGGAATGATCCAATCGACCGATTTTGAATGCTTTTATAGCATAAACCTGGGGGCGTAGGCAAGTGTAAAAATCGCTATTTTTATAGAATGTCGGTCGTATGTTATTGATACGGGTGGAGTTTTCTGGTTTTTGCACCGTAAGAACGCAAATATTTTCCTTCTTTTGATCTCACTTTTTTTCCGAAATTCTACGATAATTTAATTCGTGCATATGTTGCACATTTTACATTGCATAAAATGGTTGCACAAATAATTATTTTAAGAGCAATAGTCGCTGTGAACTTATATATATATACAGTTATACTAGTAAACGAGAATATAGTCGGCTTTATGGTTGACTAATCCCATAATCCTGTCTTAACATTTGACTTGGCGAGATAAATAGGTTTCAAATAGCACTTTACAAAAGTACAAGGGAAATACACGAGGGATTTCTTTTGGGCACATTTTCAAAGTTTCCATTTCTAAAATCTTTTTTTCGTTTGCATCTAGTTTTTCTTATGGAAATGGCTGCATGCAGTTTTGCACAACTTTTAGTTATGTAATATTATCGTAAAACTTGTGGCTTTTGTAGATTTCTTTCATTGATTTTCGCAACCTTGTCATATGTGAATATAAAAATTTAGCATACTTGACTCTCCTATCAGAACATTGTCGAAAGTTTTCTTCAATTCTGACATGTACTTAACTAAAGGAAAATTTTACAGGAATATTTAATATTGTAAGGTAATTTACTTTTTAGATGTGTTTAGTTGGATACGTTGACACAATGTAACAAACAATGATATTTCAACAGTTAAAGAATAGAATACCAGTTTTCACTTTAAAATTATACGTTCACGTAGAGTCCCAACATCAGTTTTTCGTTCTTGCGTCCATAGTTTTGAGAAAAGTGAAAAGAGCTTCCCAATAATTTCTTCCGTGTCATTTTTGGCATTCATCGCTCTCCTGATCCGTTCTCCTTTTTCAGAAATCGGACCCATTTTCATTATTTTCTAAGTTGTAAGTAGGTGACAAACAACTCAGCACTATATATTATTGATGTTTGCACGTACAAATTTTCGTGAACATTTCTTGCTTGCTACAACAAAAAGAAAGAATTCTTGGTTTTGTGGCTGGCAAACAATTTGCTTATGTTTTCATGCATTTTGTGTTTACGATTTATCATGATAGATTTATTGACCAGTAATTCTTCGTATTATTCTATTTTTTCTTTGTGTATCACCAAAAGAGTGATAAACTTTCCCAGTTGCACAGCTGAAGCTATCAAGTGTATTTTTTATTATTGGAAACATACATAAAATCTTCCTACACACGATATGCAATCAAATATATGGGTGAACAAAGAGCAAACTACATTAATATTATATTGCATGATAATCCAACGTGGACATTTTTTTTGCAGAAGTAGACCCAATTCACGTTATTACACCAAGGAGTCTGTAAATATAGCTATAAAAAGTTCAAATTACAAAGAAATAAGTTTGCAATGCCCAATATTGCAACATGGTTTGCCAGATTTTCCATTCACCTCTTAAGTTTATTATTTTGAAAGGAGCTCATTTCAGTTTTTTGACTGCATCAAGCATCTTGAGTGTCGTTGATGAGTCCTCTCATAAAATGCGTTTCAGCCGGCTTCTCATAACCTCTGCAGGTTTAACACTGGAACAGGATGTATGTAGTATAGTATGCCGGTCTTGGCAGTGAAAAGAGGAACATGGCAAAGTTACTACCTAATAAAAAGTTCCTAATTACTTTCTGCATCGAAAAGCATTATCATCATAAAGCCATTGCGGAGAACGGAGTTCACATTATATTATGCGTATAATATAGTGCTAATGAAAAATTGAATCGCTGCAAACAAACATGAAATTGTTTTGCTTTTGTTAAGAAGTTGATCAAAATAATACACAAACAAGCAACTATTGTTTCCCAGATGTGTGGCAATAGTTCTGGCGACACTGGCCACCACAACTGTTTCATGATTTTTCTTCATTTCAAAAATAATGTGCTGTTATTATTTTTAGCTATGTATGATATTAATTAACGATTGCACTGACTGTTGTCTACGTACATAAGCACCTACACAGACTATGTGACATAGTCCATCATACAATGCAAACGCAGTTTTAGTTCATTCCACGCTTGCCAAACCGTGTCGCATTTTTTAACCGGCAACATAAATGAATTTAGCTATTAGAAGTAATATGTGGACGTGTCATACAACTTGAATTCAAATTATCTTGCTTTAGAGCCAAACTTCTGTGCAATCGGTGGTAACAAAAGATGTTCAAGCAGACAATTATTATTAAAGTTTTTATTTATTGCAAATTAAAAAGTCTAACTGTGCATGGTTCCCCGCTAAAAAGCTACGCTCATAATCATAACAAAAAATAATATAAAAATTTCGTTTAAGTGCTATAGAGCGTTTTGAGAATATCCATAAGACAATGAAACGTGATATTTTGGGAATATTATAACGGATTCCATTTCATCACGTATGCTACTGAAATTACAACTGCGGTCTAGTAATGTTAGCACAAATAAAAACAATCGGCTAAACCTGAGTCTGTATCCAAATTTTCTTTTGCCTTATCACCGGAAAGGAATTTGTAAATCGCCTACGTATTTTTCAGTATCGAAAGTATTTTGTAAGAGGTTTAGCAACAGCAACACTATATAGTATATTATATTAGGCACAATGCATGTATGCGTGCGTTTCCAGTTGCATTCTTTAGCGGGTCTCATTACTCATAGATAAGCATCATGTACTCTTTTGGAATGGGTACACAGTACACATGTTTAGTGAATAATTTAGCCAAATCTAAATAGTTTCGGATTGGTAATAGCAAACAAATGTAGCAAACCTTGATGTATACTTATATAATATAGCATGTCAATATTTTAGACGGTACATGCTTTCTCTCATTGCAATCTGCAACGTTTTAACCGACTATTCCAAAGCAAAATATTCTTTTAAACGAAGGTTGAACAAATCAACTCAATCTGTCAGTATGACGAGATGGATGATGTGTGCATCTGCAATGTAAACGAGTAGCAATTTAAAAATTTTCACTGTGAAAATATGAAAGATTTCTATATTTAATATATACTCACTGAAAGATGAAGTGCAAATATTATTTTACAGTTTTACTAAAAATCCAATGATTGACATGGGCTTTAAAAGGAGTCTAGACTGACTTATGGTGCTGTCTAGGATGACACAAAGTGAAACATACCTGAGTCATTAAACAAACCTGGGGTAACCACCTAATACTATTTCAATTTTATGCCTGTAGTTTTAATATTTTCAAAGTATCTACTCTGGCTCAACTGCGTGACACAAGAAACACGTAAACTATAGTAAAAACAGACTGAATCTGCATTTTGTTTGAATGAATTAACTGCAATGCACCGTCTACCAATGAATATGAATCGTACATGAATTGAAAATTGAAAAATAGCTACCAGTTAATTCCTAAAGTTGTTTATCAGTTTATCGATTTTATCTATTTTTCAATCAAGAGACAACCACTGTTGACAGTTGAACTTACAAGTTCGTTAAAATAGTTTACGGAACATTAACTTTTGATTTCTCTTAAATTACAAGACTTTATGATATTAATGCAAAAAATGTATTCAATATTAATCCAGCTCATCATTTCATATTTATGAATACCATGATCATAGTATGCACTTTTATAAGGAACTGGCGTTTTTGCCCATTAATTTAAAACGTGCTCATAAATTCCTTGCTAATCACGACAGTCTTTTGTAACATGGTCATTTGGCCAAACGCCCACTTAGTAAATAACGTCTTGCTCTCCTTTAAACTTCTCTGCTTGTAGAAACATAGATAAATTTTTATTGCCTTTTGCTTATGCATCAAAATAATTTTCATAGTTCGTAATCTGGAATCACAGGTTTCTTTAAAATGGGGCAAGTGGAAATCGACGACAATTTGCTTTCAAATGCAATATCTTTCAAATTAGTTGAACCAAAGGACCATCTATCCAGTCTTTTTCTGAAACCTCGACAATCCTGATCTGCGTAAAGTATGATACATCCTGTCGGATCCACAGACGACACTTGCTTTTCCCACGTTGATGGAAGATTAACGCATTGGTCTTGCTCAACTCTCAACTTCATCATTTTCCCTTGATCCAGCAGAAATTTCATTTTTACATGAACCCCATTTAAAATATGCCTTATAGCAGTTCCAAAAAAGTGGTTCAATACCTTCAAATTGTTTCATGGTGTAAATCTTCACGTCATACGTTGGAGGTCCCTTTGGAGCCTTATCCTTCGGTACTTTTGACTTTATTGCTGCAACTTCATTTGACACGTTTAACATCGTCACAAGCACAATATAAAAAGAAACCAATGACACTTCACTGCTGAACAACATTTTGGTGGTTTGTTATCCGCTTCCAGCACTATTGCAATTTCTTATGAATTATGAATAATGGAATTAATGAAGAAAGTTCCAAAACATATACTATTTTTCGATTTAATGCATGTAACAGTACCTTAGTTAAAGATAAATTATGAAGAACACACACAGATTCAACTAGATTTTTTGCAATACTTAATCCTCCAGATCCCGTTCACATTTTCACACCCCAACAAATCCCGCAAGAGTAGTGCTTTTATGAATGAACAAAGAAAAATGCTACTTCTTAACCGAGTTGGTTATTGCAGCATATTTCGTGCAACAACACTTGTTCTTGCTGTATTTCACTTCTGATAAATGTTCTATTTCATTCGCGTATATTACATCACTTCCTCCACTATGGCTCATGTACTTTCTTCTTTCATTTTATGCTTTTCCTTTTCCAAACTAGCAACAAAAGTTTGCTTTGTTATAATTTTTTATGCGGTTTCTGTTTACTAGAGACAACGTCGCCAGACTAGAGGCCAGAGAGGAGGATGACTGTTTACAGAACAAGATGATTAATAAAAAATTATTGTTGTTTCATGAGCAGTTGTACTAGTAGTGGTGATGGTGGTGGTACTCCAATTTCAGCAGAGAAAAGGAGGAAACTAGCAAAATGAATATATTATTAACATACAAACACATTTTACATCCGACGAGATATTGTAGTTATCTGTTTTATCTTTAAAGGCTTGCGTTTGCGTCTTTAGAGTACATTTTTCGTTTTGTCTTGCCTTAGTAAAATCTTTTTTTATTTTTCCGCAAGCGTTTCGACGCTTGACTTGACTAATGGAAAGTTTTTATAGCCGTCTTTCTTTCATCTTGCTCGCATCAATAGAAAACAACGTGGCTTGAGAAACTTATCTATAAAAAACAGCAAAACTATACCTGCCTCTATATAGAATTCCATGCTTTTGCTTGTTTCATGACGATGATGATTGCAATGCTCGTCTCATTTCCCCCATCTTCTTTCTTCGGGAGTCGTCACTCAGAAAATAAGAATTGCGTGAAGTTACGCTAAAAATAGTAGTGCTAATCTTTGCATTATGGAAACAAAGATAATGCTACGGCGATATGCTCTTAGGAAGTGACGTGGGCCCCAAAACGAAGAAGTGTATATATGCTCATTATTATGAAGATTATCGTTTTAAAAATGCTTACATATTATTAGCAGAATTGTATAGCTGAATGCTTATGCTTTCTATTGTAAAAATGATTCATATCATAATTTCCGAGTTCACACAGTCTGTTCATGTGTCTATAGATTTGACAATTAGGACAAAATGTTGATCTTGATATTACGGTTTGAAAATCGTAATGCCATATATGCCAGTATGCTAGAAGTAGTGCAAAAAAGTATTTAATTTTTATATAGAATATCAGGTTCCTGTTTATCCAATAACGCAGGAACCAAAGCACGTCAGATTATTAGGCATGAAGAAAAAGAATATTAATTAAACAAAACACGAAGCTTTGTAAATATGAAAGTGTTATATAGATTCCAAGTGCAATTAACTTGCTTATGAACTAACGGAAAAATACAACTATAACAATAATACATGCCAAAAGTCTTCCAGTTTAATTAACTAGTAGGCTTTAGAAGTTTTTGGGCTGGGGTTTGTCCAAAGTTGAATTCAAATTAATAATGCCTCATGTTTGTATAAAAGAAGATGACTAGCTTGAGTGATGTATGGGTTTCTCTCCCTGACCGTAGTCATCTTACTCATCAACTACTGTCAGAATTCAAAATTCTTTTGTCGTTCACCTCTACTTCTTGACATGCCACGTTCGGAACACGTTGCCTTTTCTGCTACAGAGTTGGGATGGAGTTGGAATTTTAGAACGAACTAATGAAGCACACATGTGTGCGGGTAAAGAAAACTTGCTGCTTTTGCTCATCTTTTTTTGAAACCAATCAGTAATGTTAATAACAATGCTGACAAGATGTTTTAGCATAAAGTTTTAGATGCAAAAATCAGTATGTAGTTTATATTTTCTAAATGCTAAGCAAACAAAGTTTTGTAGATATTATTATTATCATTTATATTTTTCATAGTGTACATCCTCGATATTCTGCATGACGAAAAATGCTGACGAAGAAAATGCATGCATGTACTTATACTACCTATATAAGTCACGGAGATTTCTCTTAGGCTGGGCTCATGGAAGTTTACTTGTGTCTTTTCTTTGCAACATTCTTCCACACTCATTAGTTGAAAAAGTATGCATATTCCTGTTTTTGAAGCTGTTGCCAAACTGGCATAATTTTATTATTGTCAAGTCTAAAGAAGTTGTTGTGCTGTTCAAATTACGGACAACATTGATGCATGGAATTAGCCATATACAATATGGTTTTGCTACGAAAAACTTTCGTTAAACTATGCTGCTGTGCTAACTATATATTGTTGGGATCTTTCAACAACTGTCTTTACATTGCACTAATCCATTTAATTTTCAATGAAATTCCTTAGTAGGCTAGCAAATGTATAAAAAACCTGCCTAAATAGTAATAGTTATTCATAATTTTCTATGCATATATGTATGCACAAGGAAAGTTTAATGAAATTACCAATATGCTGTTACTTAAGCAGATTATTCCTAGAAAGAAAAAAACTTTTTCACACTATTTGATCGATCAGATATTTTGGATAATTAAACCAACCGACAAACTTCCCGAACGATCCAGATCAGAAGATTCAAACAATATGTACCAGGAAGGTTCAGGGTGGATGGCATGCGTTTTCGTTTCTTTAATTAAATATGTGCGTATGTTTCTAATTGAACCCATTGCATTATAAAGATGATGTGTGAATAAATTACACCCAGGCATTTTGTTTCTCTTTTGGCACGACACCAATCCGATTAATTTTATGGATCATTTAAAACAAATTAATTTTAAAATAGCAAACACCAAACATCTCTCCTTTGTTCTACATTGACATTCTCTCAAGTCAGCAAAATTACTTATGTACGCACTATTTCTATTCCTGCTAACTAAATCTTTACACATTTTAAACGTTCATGTATGCAAATTGTATCGAGTCTAGGGGTGAATGTGTAAGTTCAAGAATAAGCTTTTCTTTGTCCTATTTTTAATGATGATCTATGAAGATTCACAATTCATAATACATCTGTGCACTTTATTGCAACATGTGGAATCGAAGATTTTACACGCATTAAGCAAAGCAGTCTTCAGGAATGAATTGAACAACAATATTCCTTTAGTTAGGCTAAATGTTACAAACCAGCAAGCGGTCGGTTTTTTAATTGAACACCATGTCTATAAATTGTGTTCTTAAATAGTATTTCGATACATTATATAGGTAGTTCCTTACTAATATTAAAATTATATAACACTTGATATCTTTAGTATATCTATAACAGGAAGGTACGTAATCACACTCATCACAAAACATAATGCATAGGTTTTAATACATTAAGTAGTTCTAATTTCTATTTTAATAGCAAATAGCACATGTAAATGTATGTGTATTATTATTTTAATATGGATTTGGTAATGCATGACAAATACAAGTTACAACTACGAATTGTCGAGAAAGCTCAAATGCTTACTTCGAACAATATTTATTTATCTTAATCATTTCAATGTGCAACTGGACATCCATTTCCCGATATGTGCTTCAGTCAGTGTCAGGTATCTACAATATTCCCTCCGATTTCTGGTTGTAAGACTTGACCCTGGAGAAAAGCAGTGGTGGAAACTTGTTAGGATTTAGGTCAAATGTTGTAGACGTAACTGTAGGGTTATTGTTGACTTGATTAAGATTTAAAATCTTATTGTTGGAATTGATGGGACATCGGCTGATGTAAACGGCGTAGCGTGACCACTAAAACAAAATAAAGTCTCATTGTTCATTTTGTTTAATTAAAATCAAGTTGCATGTATATACGTAGTATAGATTTAGTATTAAAAATGTACTTTCAACATCCAATTTGCCCTGTTCTTCACAGGACAGATTTCGAATTCCAAGTGAAATGTAGTTACGTCTTGTGTCTGAGTTCTGGAATTTCGTCCACGATGCACCGGTGTTTGATTAGATGTTGATGTTGGCTTCTTCACAACAGCAGATACTGTATTGTTTCCGTACAGTTGATAATGACCACGCATGGTTGATGAATTGCGAGGATATTTAGCATCTCTCAAACCCTGAACACTTGCTGCAGGGTCGTCAGAGGTTGTAAGGAACAAGATCTCTCCGTTTGATAGAAATCGAATCAATCGGTAATATTCTACAAAATGCCAGGGGCTGCAAAAACGCATAAAAATATGTTAATATCATTGTCAATAAAACATAACCTAAAAAATAATACGTTAAAAAGCAATTCAAATTTACCGATAAGACTGATCCTGAAACGAATGTTCACCCGGACGAATGTACGACACTTTGCAAATATAACAACCTTCAAACCGGACTCTTGGCCGCTTGAGAAACATTTCTCTGAAACTCGGGTAAACGTTTTCATTTTCCGGCTCATTCAGATCAGTCCACACCCTATTAATAAAATATTAAATCTTTATTACTGCCATTAATTGAAAAATTACAAATTGAAAGATCAAAAGATGATCATGCATCTTGTACTTTTCGCAAGCCATTTCCCAAAGTTTTTCGTCTCTGCATACACAATAAAATCCTCGACATGTGTTGGACAGCACATCCAAGCTCCGAACATCAAGGTCGTTTGAAACAACCCACCTATGAATATCAACAACAAATATAATTCCGTTCGTTATATAACTATATGTAACATTATGATAAGGTTTGATTAATGCAATTTACCTCATTATGTAGGACAGTAGTTCTACTGGCAAATCGTTCAAATGGGTCTTATTGTCTTCTTTATATTTTTGGAAAAAGTTCCATCCATTTGCCTCAATAATCTTCAGAAATTTCACTGTCAACGGTCCTTCATCATTTTCACCGTCATCTTCATTATCCTGTTCATCTTCCGAATCATTTGGAGATCCTTCCGAGGATGACGGTGAGTTCGAAGCATTCGGTGCTCCAGACACACTGACTCGATATTCAATATCAGGCACCAACTGAATAGCCCTTCTGTAGCACCTTACAGCATCATACAGTTCTCCCTTCCTTTCTAATCCAACTCCTTGCAGAAACCAATGTTTCGCTTGTTCTTCAACCGACACGGAAGGACTGTCATCCTCCTCCGCATCTCCAGACGCCTCAGCTGGGGATGAAGATCCCACGTTAGCCCTGTTAGCATTTTTGTTTTCTTTCCTAGCGCTGCCACTAGTTCTTTTCTTTAACTCAGCTTTCCACTGAAGTCTAAAGGATTCCAATTCCTCAGAGGGGTTCCTTCGGCGCTGCCCCTCTGGCAAAGAAGAGGAAGAAGAAGACTCTGACTCGGACTCTGATTCTTCTGCTGCATCCACAGAGGAGGTTCCTCCAGAGGTCTTGCCTTTGGATGAACCCTTCGCTGCTCCAGTTCCTGCGTCCTACAAATTATTATCAAATAACCAAAACATTAGTTAATCTATTATCACCAAGTTTCTAAATATGTTCAACATTCGTTAAAAAATAAGCATACTACCATGTCAAGGGTATTTTAAGATCCGTTTTTGAAGAATATGATAACAGCCTCAGAGAACAAGATGACCAACCCCAAACCTGGTAAGTATACATATAATTGAACTGAATCAATATGCTAGTTTCTTTAACCAACTATCATCGCAAAATATTAGCAGTTGACATCAATTACCCGAATAGATTCGCTTCTTGCTTGTTAAGTCTAAAGGTATCACTGCCTACTGGATTCACACGACCTTCAAAACTAACCCCCGGAAATTTCTCCACACCGCAGTTTATTTGACCCCTGTATTTCAACTTGTAAAACAATAACTAATGATTCTATACCTCTTCCTTAACTTCAGTTGGGTAGCCCACACAAAATTTAGTTAAATAGTTTAGTAGAGTGCGAAAATGGCAACGGCTTCCATTAACTGCCCCAATAAAAGGTTTATTGCGCAGCAAAACGGAACAATTGGAATGGAATGCATGAAGAAGCATCCAAGAGACTGAGCCAGCGAAACCCACAACAGCTGTGCCTGGACCAATAATGTAAACAAACAAAGCGTATCTCTCTCAACTTGGCCAACACTAAAGCCTGTGCATGCATCCTACCTCTGTAAATTTTTGCAAACTCTGCAAATTATCGATGCTCCAACAATGAACAATTAATGATTCATTATCCATTTTAGCAAATGCATCTAAAATGTAACGGGTTTTTAATTAATCGTAGAACTGGATTGAGTATGCAGATGAGCAATGAGCTTGAACAACGGGAAACGAAGGGAGTGTCTTGCATTACCCCGTGACCTAATTTATTTTCTAAAATCTGACACGGCACGTGTAAAGCATATCAAATGCATTACAGTTAGTTAAACCATGATTTGATTAGCACCGTTTGTTTTCATTCTGGTACACTTGCCCTTTTCAGTTCATGACATGTACTACAAAACCTTGCACTTTGTTAACTATGCCTAATTATATCTATTAACCTTGATTGATTTAGCTTGCCAATTTGGGGATAACGAATAACCGAGACGATTTCGAAGAGCATTTCATTGAATGCGCCAACGATGCAACCAATTCAATGGCAGTGGAGGTGCAGGTAGACGGTAGATATTTTTTGTATTTGTGTTTATATTAAAGGTAAAACTGAAGGAGATTTAAATAACCTTGTTCTTGATTCATTTAAATGGATGAACATTTACCAATGCAATTAAATGATCTGCGCTCCATTAGTGGCTCTGGCACAGATAAAAAAATCATGCGTAAAGTGCGGCGATAAAACTGGTCTAAATAAGTTGCAGGAGGTGCTAATAAATTGTTATTGCAGGTGCATGATGGTATAATGTCAAACAGTTAATTTTATATTAAAGATGAACCCGATTGTTTTATAATAAAATTAAAAATAACTATAGTTAAAATTCCTATGCGTCAATTTGTCACGAAACTATCGTATAAAATAACAGACTTACGGTTGAATTCATTCGTTTTATAGCTTATTATGTTAGCTCTATTGACTTTATGCAGCTCATTAATCGTAAAAAATCATAAAAGCAGAATCAAAGACTGCATATCGCTGTGATATGATTCAGTCACAGGAAGACGCTCATAATTGATAGGCTTTCATTTTCCATGCGTTCAATGCCAAACTAGTATTTGGGCTAACAAAGCATCCAATCTATAAATATAGTAATAGTGATAAAATCCGACAAGGCGACAAGGGATTTGGTGTTACGAAAGTGAAGTGTAGACGAACAATAGAAATGTTTGATTTTTTGTTCAGTTACAGCTACAGTTATCAAACAGCAATGCAGTTTTTCTTTATATCGAATGTTCGACCCTTTTATATTTTGCTATTTAGAGAACATTTCCATTCAATAAAAACATTTACATCAACGTAGTAAATTCAATATTTTATCTAAGGACAATAAACGCCTAGACCTCACGTCACTATTTGGCCATGCCATAGTAAAACATTCCAGATTTACAAAATTACAGTACATAGTCACTAACGACTTATTAAATTGAGATAAAAGTTAAATGGTGTCACGAAAATGTCAAATTCTTTTTGCTTATCGTGGGAACAGAAACGGCACTATATTTTCGAGGGTGCTATATGTATGCTAACTGCTACTCACAAATACATAGCAATCACATGCTAAATTGCTCCTGAAACTTTTAGAATACCTATTACTTGCACCGAAAATATTCAGATTGTACGTAGAACTTTCAAAACTAAGTTTAATTGTGAAATGACTAATATCTTTCCTACTAATACAATCTGACGTGTCAAGGCAGCGTACTACAGTGGTATAAAGTCAGTTTTGTAGTGTGCACGAAGTTTTATGGAAACCATTAGTCATCCTCTGAAAAACAATAGAATCGTAAACGACATTTGTTGTCATACGTCGGATAAAATTGGAAGTGCATGCCGGTAACTCTAATTGTGAATTAAAAAATTAACAAATATACTCTCATTTATTTTGTTTACTTGAGTACGAGTGTAACACATAAATTGATCTTATCCAGTCAATTATGTTATGGTGTAATAAAAACCACCTTAAAATGTGGTAAAATTACAAGTCTTCTACACTCCATTTATGTGCCTCTTCCTGTAACGCCTTTTTCGCGTTAATGTGGTTAAACCATTCTCTCTCATAACCATTGGAACGATCAACACCATCCCATCTATAGCCAGGCGGAATATTGAAACGATTTGGTGGAGGTTGTGGTCCATTATACTTGGGTTTTTCTGTATTTAAATCAAACGGCATCCTCAATTTTTTTTGCAAGGTTAGTTTGTTCAATACAAAATGAATATTTATAAAATAATCTAGTTTTACCAGGGATTCCACTAGCTTTTCTGCGTTTTGCTTGCAAATATTCAAGCATTGGATCGCCATCACGATCTATACTCCTCAGATGATCTTCCAAGTCTTCGTCATCTTTCGACCTAGCAAGTGGCTTTGCCATTTCATGTAACGCTGACCGAACTCGTTCCGCTTGTTCTTCCACTTGTTTTAATCTGTTTACATGAAAGAATAAATTCACAATAATGTTGATTATAAAATGTCATAATGATGTTAAGGTACTTAATGCTTATCAACGTACCCTTTTCCCCATTTGCTGTATTGTTGCTTTCTTTCTTCTTCCAATCTTTGTTTTTCCTGTTCCTTTGCAATATCTGCTTCCGTACGGCGATCCCTGATAACAGCCTTTGCATGTCTTCCAGATACTTCATCAGGCAGCTGCAATTATGATAAAATGTTCAGACAATTGCTTACATTATCTTAACGCTTTAATTTTAAATGCAAAGTTGACATGACACGTACCGTTTCAAACAACTGATTCTCACGCTTTCTAAAGTCCAGCATTTCGTCACGTAGAGCCGCTGCCTTTTGTAAACCAGCTTTTTTACCATCTAAAGTAGTCTTGCGTTTACCATCGCTATCATCATCAGAAGCATCTAATATTTCCGGTCTAGCTAAGTTTCTTGTGCGCTCCCTTCCCCTCCTATCTGAAGGCCCAGGCGAGGTTACTTTTCTCCGTCTAGGAGGTGAGGTGTCACTTGATGAATTTCTACGTTTTCGTCTAGGTGGTGAAGAACCGTTTCTGCCTCTTCTTGGAGGAGAGGTATCACTAGACCTTCGTCCTCTTCTTGGAGGCGAGGTATCACTCGATCTTCGTCCCCTTCTTGGAGGAGATGTATCACTAGACCTTCTTCCTCTTCGTGGCGGAGAAACATCATTTCGTTTCCCATGTCTTGGTGGCGAAATGTCACTAGAATCTCTCCTCCGTCTTTCTCTTGGAGGAGAAATATCGCTGGAATCCCTTCTACCCCGTTGCCTTACAGGAGATATATCTCCAGAGCCTCTTCTTACCCTAGCTCTAGGAGGGGACAAATCATCCGAGTCTCGGCGCTTCCTTCTTTTGGGTGACAAATCTTTGAGCCTCTGTCTTGGAGGAGAAGCATCATCCGAGTCTCTACCTTCCAAATATCTTTTGGCCGATCCTGCAACCGGTTCTTTCTCCTCATCATCCTGTAACCGTTTCCATTTCGACTGACTAAAGGTCTCCAAAACCTGAACCTCTACGGGTCTTTCGTCAACCACCGCCGCAATTTGGGGTAGGTCCTCAACATCCTCACCATCCGAGTCTGAGGGAGGCTTGTAGTCAAAACTGAATGTGTCTTCGTCCACTATTTTCAACCTTCAAAACAACAGATTGTCCATATAATTTAAGTACTAAAGCTTAAATTTTAACTAAAGCCACCATTAAATAACGCTTAAAGTTTACTTACCCCTTTCCAACAAATTTCTTCTTTGGCTTGTCCTTCTTCTTAACTTTCTTCTTAGTTTTTAATTTCATGTCACTACTCCCTTTCAACATTTTGATAGCTTTATGGTCACCTTTTTATAAAATACTATATAGCGCTCAACAGTTTGACATTGACACAGCCACAGTTTCACTAATTTACTTTAATCATTTAAACTACTGCACTAACTAATAAGTTAACAATTAAAAATCCATTGTTGAATTGAAATATTTCCTGTTTTGTTTACCAGCTTACCTGTGTAAATAATCCGCAGATTTGTTGTCGTTCACGAAAGCGCGTACATGCTTTGAGTTTTATGGGAAAGCCGATACACGTGCTTGCGTGCATTCCCTCTAACAAAGACAATCATGAAAAGTTCGCTGGCATTGTTGGGTTGGGATTGATTGTTTAGCGTCTCTCATTCATTTTTATAAACGCTTATGATTATATTTTTGAGTTTGAGACGGTTTCAGTTTAATTAAGATTATGTGCGATTATCTCTCTGGTCCAGAGATACTGGACAGTTGTAGATTATTTTGAGTCTCTTGACATGTTTGTTTCATAGATTTTCATTGTGTTTTCAAACCATCATCATAATTTACAGTTGGGGAAAACTCGTCATTATAGTAGTCGTCGTAAACACCGACATGGTGTGACGTACGTCAATAAATCTAAGATGAGTAAGTCGTCATAAGCATGTTTGTACGCGTAAAATGTTTTAGATGGAGACGGTGATAGTAGATTATCTAAAATTATAACAATTGCTCCCGTTCGTTAGTCCACCCAAATTAAATTAAAGATTCGTTTCGTTTGTCTACGCTTTTCTCACCTGCTGCGAGAAGGAGAATAATTGAATAGAATAGAGCTGTAAACAATGACACCACCTTAAACTTACGATTTTTACGAGAGTAACATTCATGCATAGTACATTAATGCAAGCTTGCTTAAACTTTGGTGTAATAAAATTTGGGAAAGTTATTGTTTTGCTTTTGCCAATTACGTACAGCCATTAAAATTGCTATTATACAATAGGCGATGGTGTTGGAGCTGTCGATTCATCGGTCACCAAGTTTGAGCTTTACGATTTACGTTCCAAGCTAAAACAAAGTTCCTAGTAGAGCTTGTACTTGCCAGTGTTCTCAGTATTTAATTGGTTTAGTCATTCATTGCATCCTCGATTCAGATTTCAACTTCTGAATTACCGTGTAGTATATGGTGTCATTGTTTATGCTAGATGTTAGCTTTAACCTTTCTGTTGAACAAACTTTATATGTATTTAATTAACCTGATTTAGTGACGAAAATGTTTGTGTGTAATTCAAAAGGTAATATTGAAGGACAAACTTTAGATAGCAAATTGGAACGTCATCTCAGTTAACGTTTAAACCGGAACTAATGTATGAGTTATATATGAAGGCTCTGTCATGTCAGTCAGAAGTTTTAATTATCGCTCCGAGTCCATTTATTTCTATCTGCTAGTTTGGAATTTTTATATTCTGGTCAATTTTTCTTATTGTGTACCAACTTAAGGAGACATTTTTGCAACAATATTACCTAGTAAAACCTGGAGTTTTCCTGGAAAGACATCTTCAACACGGTTTGTTAGAAACACTTGTCTTGTCAATTTTTTTTACCAACTTTAAGCTTCATAGTTTATTTCTGTGCTGAACTACGCATAATATTTTATCTGAAACTACCTCGATAATAACAGGTCATTTGTCAGAGTGTCACAATTTTTTAGTGGGTTGATTAATTAGTGAGCAGATTGCCATTGTCATTTTGCTTTAAATTAAAAGCCTTGAAGAGTTGCATTTTGAAGTGGATAATACTGGATCGAAATATGGACATTTTAGCTTCACTTCGAATCATTAATCATCATTCAGAAGAATGCAGTTTCATGAGGAGATCGTTTTTATCTCAATGGTTCATTTGATATACCATCAAGTGTTATGCTATAAGCATGTTAAATTGGCAAAGTTTTTTTAAAAATAATAATTATACAACTTTTTTGTCAGCATTTACGAGGACGGGCAGCATCCCTCCAGCCGTTTTTGTTGCTGAAAATTTAATTAAATATATATGGTTTTTACATATAGTTGCGTGTGTTTCAAAACGAATCACGCAAGAATTTGGGACCGAGTTTGAGTGGCACACACGAGACGAGAAAGTATATTATAACGCATAGGTACCTATTAAATCTTTTATGCCCACCATGCGGTGCAGGCAGACAATTTAGTAATTATAATTTGTATGCACTTCTTTCATGAATTCTTCGTTAGACAATGGGAACCGAGCATAACTTTTTTCAGCTTGAGATATTTTTTGCTCATTTTCCCTTTCTTCGTTTTATTCGTAGAAGAGCACCCCCAGTAAATGGAATGTCGGAAATTGCAATGTCGCTTTTAGGCTGGTATTATCTTTAGGCTTTGGGCCATGTTATGTCAGAATTAAGCACAGAACTAGCATAGTTATAATTAAATCGAAAACGCTGAGTAACTATTCTCCTCGGAAAACTTCAAAACACTGCATTATTCTCTATATCTCCATTCACCGTCAACCGTGCTTTACATTTTAATAGTATAACTCATGAATGATACAACTTTTTTATACATTAGGTACTTCATACCTATGCGCTTGGTTTTGCTCAAAGGCAAATAGAGGTAGATAATATATTATGTTTTCCGCATCTTTTTTATACATGCAGTTTGATTATGCCATATCCAGTTAGAGAATCAAAATCCAAAGAAAAATGGACTGGTTATGAGGATCGTTTGTGTTTTATGGCATTTTATATGGCCGCCATTCACCATGCTGTGGATTTTTTCCATACATCCAGTTCATTTAGTTCACAAGCTTTAGTTAAACCCGATTCTATATTATAGAATATTAACATTTACTTAAATCCAGGTAGAATTTATTAACCTTTCCATAATATGTAAACTAAGCGTACAGGTATAATATATGCTGTAGTTAATGGAATGGAACGATATATAGTCCACCCACAGTAAAGTTTTTGTTATAATTTTATGTGTATCTACGCATGATATGTTGTTCTCCGTGTGTAATTGCCTGCAAAATAAAAACTTTTTATTTCTTTAATTCTTCACATAAAACTGTGCTTTACTTGGTTCAGGTTTTCAGAATGAGTCAGAAACTTTGCATAAGAGAATATTATAATATCCGAGAGATATTTATTCCATTGAATTGAATGGTTACAGTTTGTACTATTGTTGTATTGTATTCATGAATATGTTTGTACGCTTTACCATTTCCCTTGTCGCAAGTCGCACCTTAACAAACTTGCACACACGCATGTGGCTGATGAAATGGAACTTGTGTGTATGCCTTCTTTACAATGCCATATTATTCTGTCCGATAGTAGTTGTTGTAGTAAAACTCATCATCTAAGTAAATCATGCTTTTATGTGACTTGATGCTAACTGATGATGCGATGATGATCAAGTTTGTCCTTATACGTTCAAAATGAATGGAAGAATGGATGTTGCTTTCGCTTCCTATAAGACAAGACCTTTGTTAACCTCTTCAGTTGACTGTAGGTAGTCCGTCAGTCAAGTCACGTAAAAAGATTTACGGATTTACTACGGTGGTTTGGTTTTCTCTGTATTTGCTCCTTTTTTGGTTGACATTCCGCGCATGAAAAGTCTGGTTTTTGTTTTCTGCGGCATAGCAGTAGTAGCAGCCAGACACTTACCTATAACATAGTTTACCGATATAGGTTTCAAAGCACTTGACTCTAATTCAAAGCAAGTTGACAAAGGCTAGTATCACAGAGGTAGGCACTAAAACCCGCAGGAATTCTAGTATTTTAATGTAACAAATTTACATTGTAGTACATTACTCGGAGAAAACTTATGCTTATTTCTACAAGTTTAATTGTACCACAAAAAAAACTTTGTGTGTTTTGTGAAAAAAGTGGATTCGGTTTGCATGCAACTTTTTAGTTTTTGCATGAAATGCCAGTACACCTGTTTCCGTGAAATGAATAGCTTTTTTAGTTGTTACTGACTTCAAAGAGACTAGTAGTTGTTTATTACTCAACAAGAGGCAAAGGTAAGACTTATTGTAAGTTAAAAAATACATAGCCATTTCGTTTCATTTTCATTTACTTCTTTGGCATTTTATTGTGGCACATGGTGATTTCTCACATGCCATGCCGTGTCAGTGACCAGGAAAGCAGTCATTTCAATTCAAATCAAAGCTTGCTCATTTCACTTTCATTTGATATCTCAAAATCAGACGGGTTAATGCAGATACATTAGTCAGTGACAGATCAAGTGGCTAATCCTGATTGAGCAGTACATTTCCTACCTTGTCCCATGACCAAAACTACTTTGGCAGAAACAAGAACCATAAAAACCGTAGTGTATAACTGGAGGTAAAAACTGACCTTTCCGAAGCTATAGGGGTCATCATCAGTTTTTTGTTACTGTTATATAATAAGATTGATGATTACCCACACGATTTTTTCTAGCTGAATAGGTTTTTTATGTGTTGAGCAGGAAAATAATGGAAGAAGAAAGGAAACATGAATTGCTTATTAAGATAATTTCATATCCCACACAAATTAGTCGCGGATACGGCATGTTTCCAGCAAAAAAATAAGTTGTGAGTGTATGCGCTAAAGTAAAGAGACATGAAAATATGATGTACTAAAGACATTATCACAAACCGCAACAACATGTCATGATGTTTATATTAATTTTGGCTTTAATTTGGCAAGTTGTAGGCACCTATTATGTCATATAGCGCGTTATGACACGAAAAAATATGCACGAGCATGTTCCATGAATTTAATAGCTCCTCCTTACAATGTTATGTCCATATAGGCAATTTATCTGATTCATATTTTCTAAAATTATTACCTTTTCTCTACTACGCAGGTACAACAAAAGGCAGAAGCAGTCAGCGTTTTGAAAAAAAGAATTAACTGTGGTCACTGAAGAGTGAATTTTGCACAGTCAGCTTCCATTTTCCACCCATCTTTCCTTTCGTCTCTTTTATTAAAGTTCTATTCTGGTCCGTCCGTCCATATAGTCCATGCAGCGTACACATTCTCAAAACTCTGGTGATAACAATGATGACGGAGTTTTAACGTAATATCTGTCTACAACAACAATCCTATCTTCATCAGATCTTGAAAAGATTTACTTGTGAACTGCGAGGAAGTTTCTGGGTGGATTGCCGCATCACATAATAGAGCAGCGTATATAGCAGTCCATTCTGTGTGAAAGTTTCATGCGATACGATTCGGTGATTTTATGAACTGGACCTGGACCTAAAGTCAAAAACTACTCCATGTTAATTCAACTACAGAGGAGGAGGCAAAAAGGTATGAAATTAGTATCTCAGAATAATTTTTATTCGCAAACTGTGTAGTGCTTTGGGCTTGTAGTGTAGTTTGTAGCGTGATTAGTGTAAGGAATACGAGCAGTATAATTATTGCTGATTTCAGGCACAGACGCAACCTTCCGTACTTTGCATTTAAAATCCAAATACAAAGCTAAACTTGTGTTCTTACATAAAGAAAACGATCAAAGATATAATATAAAGAACTAGAATGTAAGGTGAAAGATAGGTACAAACCACCATTCACATATTGTGCCGATTTTGTTGATGCTATATTTCATATTTATTACCTGCTCTTTGTGTCTGCTAAACTTTAAACAAGTCTAACTTTTGCCAAATTTATTTTTTATTTTCTAGTTTACAACAAATTCGCAGCGTATAATCACTTGCAAAAAACCCTTCCAAACATGAAGAATAGGATTTAACGATTGATTGTAAAATTTATTGAATGACATTTCCTAAAATTAGCAAACCAATCCTGTATGCAACGGGCATAAAAGTGAAACAAAGAACTGTTCGACTATGTGTGTTCCACGTTATGCGTTTAATGTTCAGTGTCCGACTATGCCCCATGAAAAGATTCTTACTTGATACTTTCAACAGTACAGTATCTTATCGTCAAATTGTAAACTTTTAACGGACTATTCTGTGATATATAAAAATGTGAAAGTTTTTAACAAAAAAGGACAATGTCTGAATCATTATGCATTGTAAACATAATTAATGCAAATATAAACTCTTGTGACAAAATCTATTAATTTAGATTGCTGAATGTGACGAAACATTTGTGTTTTAACTAACTGATTGTGTACAAATGCCAATTAGCAACGTTCAAAGACGGTGTGACAAATTCAATACTTGACATTGAGATTTCAATGTCATAACAGTCATTCATTCAAATTTCGGTTAAATTGAGTGAGAGAAATGGCTCCGTACGCTTTCCCTCACAAGTCAGACGATGGAGTGGATGAGGTTATGGAACTCCAGAATACAGCTCACTACAGTCCAAACGTGGCCAACTTACAGCCTATTTCCTTACTTGAAAGCATAAATTCTGTGCTTCATGCAACAAAGTCATCAGATGCCAACAATAATGGTAAGAATTATTTTTCTCACCTTTTTTCATGAACACAATAGACATCCTTTTTTAGCAAAAAAGTATTGTTAGCTGAGCTTTGACTCACTTGTCTCTTTCGATGCTTGTCTATTTGACTTTTGTACTACGCATGAATCAAGCGTATAATCCTTTAGTTAATATGCATGACATTCGGAATTTCGGTAGACTATAGTTGTGGGTAGATACCAAGATGCAAGAAACTTTAGTGTGGATAACAGCATCGATCACGCAATCTACATAGATGCTCACTCATTGTTATCTTGAAAGAAACAAAGTTCGCCAACTGCGTTATTTTTTATTTAAACTAATTCATATATTTTCCTTCTTACTTTCGTTGAAAATTTTTTTTGTATGTGTTATGAAAGCATTTACTCAAGATACAACAAATCGGAGTGACAATTTTCATGGAATCACTACCTATCTGGGATTACTCAAGAACAACATTTACCTGAACAATAAATTGCGTATTTTCCACTTGATCTTACTTTCGATGACATTAATGGAAAGTTTTTGGGTATATTGCCGCAGGAAATTTAATATCAGTGACCTTCTTTTTCGAGAGCATCGGGCATCAAAAACACGAAGTTGATTAGGGTATATAGTCGTGACCAAGTTGTGCAAAAAATTGAAGAATGTACTGGATAATTCTGGTTTTCATAAAGGTTTTTCTGCAAATTGCGAATTGAATTCATTGCGAGACCAATCGGTGACGAGAGCGCAAATCGAATGGTTAAGTCAATGATACATGTTTATCTGCATTTTTTGCATTGACTAATACTGGTTTAAGTACCTGCGTTAGTCTTGTGTGTGGATGACCATGCCTGATCATCTTCTTTCATCATAAGCGTACAGAAAAAAATACGCAGACAAACCTCTCTCCTGAAAAGAGCAATGCAATGGAAGCTAAGCAAACCAAGCGAATGTGCTTTTGAATGATCGATGATCCTCTTGAGTAGTTAGCCGCATTACCACCTAACTCATTTACGTTAGAGCCAGTACCAAAGTTAAAGTCCATGCGCTTGTTAAAGTCAAATGAACAATGTGCATAGATACCAGCGTACCGTAAGTAGCCGTGCAATTCTGCGAATTGCTTTAAATATTGTCTTCTTTATTTGCAAATTGGAAATCAGAGATAACTTACATGAAGTAAAAATGTCATTTAGTCATGTCCAACAATAGACAATGCAAACAAGATATTTCAATACTTGATTCATTAGACGTTGAAGCAACATACTTGTCTGTCTGAATATATTCCAACGTCATTCGCACTTCATAAACTTTAGCAGTGGGGAGGCAGCTTTATAGCCAATTACTTTACTAAATACCTTTAAAAATTATCCTAATGATGGTCAGTTTAATGTTTTGCTTAGAAAATGATCATTAGAGATTTCAGTAATGTGACTAGGCACTTGTATTTTTACCCATTTTTATTGCTTTATGAATACTGATGTTCTAGAATGTTTACCATATTTCAAAAACACAAAATAAATTTTCGGATTTGACATCATCGGTTTTTGCGTCTTTTGGTTCTCCACTTTAAGACGAGCACGTCATGGCTAATAAACTGCTTCATGGACGTTTGGAAACCATAAAGTCAAAAGTTGGGTACAACATCCCTGGCTTTCCTGCACGTTGAACTTATTGAAAATTACATACATTTTCCTATTTTTGGAAATATTATTCATTTAAAATAATATTTCGAAGCATTCATTCATTCATGACGTGTTCTTTGTTTTGAAACATCTAGAATATTTTTAGGTATCCCAGGTTGCATCGTCTTTTAAGCATAAGTTAAGCTCAAAGTTTTGTCGGTGTCACTTTTTATTGCTTGTCGGCAATGGCAAAGTTAATGAGAAACTAAAAATGTTTGGAAAGAGTGCAAAGTGGGCGATGCTTTATTTGCATAATTACATTTAGCAGATGATTCGATGGTTCATATATAATCATAATCCTATCACCTATTGCTACTTGAGAATTTGTCTAAAATGAAAGCACTTTTTGACTCCTGTTTCAATGTAAATGAGCAGCTACATTCTCATGAAATTTAAGAAAGAAAAGCCAGATGCAATTTTTATTATACCATTTCATACATAACATAATCTATACAATCTAACCTAGTAGCTGGTACCTGTTTTCAACAAGGTAACAAGGATAATGGATACAAATATATTGACGCGTATGATTGTTATCTCAAGTTTCATTGTTCTCCGCCCTTTCCCCTTATGTCATAATATTATATAAATGTTCATTTCGATATTAAAGCACTTTAAAATTAAAATTCTGTGCAAGCTTTTCGTTTTGTCTTTGATCTCTGCATCTAAAGCAGTTATATACAGACAGAAAGAAAGAAGCTACTATTTTATAAAACAGTTAGGCACAAACTCTACCATTTGTTACATGGGGTTTCCCAAATATTGCTTATGATTGGTCATTAATGGTTTTATGACTTATGAAGCCAACTTTTTATCAGATGTTTTAAATCACATTTTGATTTGTTACTACTTGTATGAGCACGTTTTTATCACAGCTTCAGCGGAAAAGATCCGAATAGTCCCCGACAGAATAAACTGTAAGTGATACTATCAATCTTTGCATTTTAAATGCTTGAAATATAAAAAAAGCATGGTTGAATATTTAAACTAACGGGTTTTGAGCATGAAGTGTCATCCTGTTATTGCAAGTCGCATTAAGAAAACATACATAGCACTGCTTCTCAATGTCCGTTTTGCTAGATAAAGATAGAAATTCGCACAAGCTACATTGTTTGCTTTTTTGCAACTTACATTATTTTGTTACACCGTGTTCATATTTATAAACAATCTTACATGCAAAAATTCAACGTGTGCAGAAAACTGAAAGTATGAAATGAACACACTGAGGAATAGGGAATGGTGTAAATGGGAAAGAAATCACATAACCTATGTTGTACTATGCCTATTAATTACAGTTGGATACCGGTTTGAATCAGATATGCTTCAGTTAATTGCTGTAGCTCAGCCAGGACAGCCTGCCGCTTCTTACCTTGTACGGAAAATGTATAAAAGGTCTTTCCTTTCTGATTTTATTCCTGTGGGAATTACCAGAAAAGATTTTGCACATTTTGAAGATTTGCTTCAAGAACAATGCAGGTATATCTAAGAAAAATAAACTTCTAATCTAAACAAATTGTCTGTTTCATTTTCATATCATTGTATGGGCAGCTATATATGTTCATATAATAAATAATTTCCAAAAAGGGAAGTTTGAATTTAAAAGTGTATGCATTTGCTTTTTTATTACTTGTCGTTTCTCGAGATTTAGGTTCATTGTCGGTTTCAAACAAAAACTAGCATTTTTAAACAAAGAAATACAATTTAGGACCGTTACAGCAGCTGCATTTGAATATTGCTGGAAAACCCATGTAGCATCCCAGGTTCATCGATATTTATGACCTCATGTCTTTCATCGAAATAGTTCAGGTTAAGCAAACAAGTTTAGTTGGACACATTGTACTTACAAGTTCCTGGAATTCTACAACTTTGGTTGTTTACACAAACCACCAATTTTTTGCAATCATGCTTCCACCAGATGGAAATTTCCAGTCACGAATATAAGTGCAATATATAGCAATTAATTGCACAACCTGTTCCCCGACAAATATGGTGTTATTAACATCCCATGTTAAGTAATTGACTTTTGGCAAAATGATGTTGATGTACCTAAAACTCCGCCCTTGTTGAATAATTCAGATCAGTTGTTAAATCACTGATATTGATCGCTTATTTTTCTAAATCAAACATTTCTTGCAAAGGTGAACTTGATGCTACAAACGTGCAAGCAAGCATATACAAGAAAAGGTAATACAATAATTGCAGGTAATTACAAGGGTATTTTAATTTTAGCCATGAAATGAATTAGGTATTTGCTTATTCAGCAATCCCAATCCTGTTTGTCCACGACTACTGATCGAAGTGCAACGAAACTGAGCAAAAAGGCAGTGTCCGGGCTCTGCTCAAGTAGTGGACGGTTAACCGGTGTCCGTTGGGTTTATAATTCCTGTAGTGTGCAGCAATCATTACCACTGCATGTTAGCAGGGGAGTGATTTGCCACCTTGATAGAACCTTCTTTAAATAAAAAGTACTTATACTATTTGCACTCCATTAAAGCATGATTGAATGTGTAATGTGTGGTGATCAACTTGCTGTGGAATTTTATTGCGAAATCCTTTTTGACATTGTATTGCAAGCTATAAAGTCGAAGTGATTAGCCCTCTGGCCAATCAACGGACTCTCTGGGATGTTGACAAAAGAGGCTTGTTACCCTTATCATTTTATTGACATAAAAATTTGTCGCTGAGAGAATGAATATATGAACCACGTTTATTCTGAGCATGTTTTGATTGATGATGTTTTCAGATATGATAAACTTGACAAAAATTGATTTTCCGATAGTGTGTTAGACATCGGGCTTTGAATCCTGAAGACCCGGCTGAAGGTTATGGCAGTACGACGAGATCATGTTAACAAGACAGCATGGCCTTTCTATTAACCATATTATAATTATCACAATTTAATCTCTGTTACTGATTCTGAAATTAAATTGATTATATAAGGACAATACCTATTTATGTAGGTACGCCTATATGCATAACATAATGTGCTTCATATAGTATAAAACCTGCGGTTAAAAAACCATGCGATGATGGCGTGATTTTACCTTCGGAACCCGTCAAGAGTTGGTGACAGAGGTTTTCGAGTTATTTGCGCATTGTGCATTGATATTTTTCAAGTTTCCAGAAAATGCAATCTTGTTAAAAACGATGCAAACAAAAATGATTGATTGAATCGGATTTGTTTACAACGGGACAGGTGTAAAAACTTCCACTTCCATGAACTTAAGACTTACAAAATATACCCGAACTAATCTGGATTTTGCGGATGCACTTGAAAAAATAATGAATTTAATCCTAGCTAGGCCTTGAATTGGCCATGAAAGCATTATCATTGAGCGATGGCTGCGCAGTATGTCAGACGACAATTTGTAAAGAGATTTTTCACTTTTAGGCAAAAAAGCAAATATTATGTAATGTGCTTGTTTTACATTTTTACATGCCATTGTGAGAGAATAGTGGATTATTCTTTGCTTTGGTTTCTTTTATTTAAAATATATTATGCAGGTTATGTAATTGAAGTTTTCATAGTGGTGATCAGGTTTGTTCGATATCAGCTCAAACAGGAAGATCTTTTAAATTTTTGATTTACCATCATGTGCTATAATTATCACATGTATAATTAGCTACCTGCTCTCAATCAAGAGCAGCATTTGTTTAAAATTTTGCAACAAAAATGAGATGGACAGCAAGTTGATGAGTATGGATTAACGCGCATGCGGAAAAAAACTTTACGAACTGGACCAGACTAAAACTGTTTTTTAATGAAAAAAGTAAAATATTTGCAGCTTGCTGATTATGGAAATTGAAGATTAAAGAACAAGTCTTATGAAAATGATACGAATCAAGATCCAGTTTTCAGCAAAAACCATTCAGATTCACACACAGGTTTGGGGTACACTCGTGCCTTGCGCAGTGCTGTAAACGGAGTCGGTGGTTATACAATAGATAACCCTTGTCCATTGTCCATACATATTTCCATGGGCCAGCTGCATTTGACGTCATTCCATCGTACAACATGACACGCTTGAAAAGTTTTTCGCATTGTATTTTGTATACTTAATAAATCCATCATGAGATTGTTTCTTCCTTAATTTTTGCAGTTTGTGCCTATTATTGGTGTTTGAAATATCTTGGCTGGAATAATTTAATCGTATGCAAATGAATACAACTTTGGATGCGCGAGCACAATGAAGCCATGTTGTTGTTGTTGTTGTTGAATGATAGCATCAACTGGCAAAGACATAATATTGTCCTTCCAGAAGAAAAAGAAAATACTACATTATTTAGCTGTAAAACCCCAACTTATCATATAAACGACTAACGTGCGTAGAACAACAAACTTTTAGATAATAAACTGACCATGATAACATATTACTGTAAAGATCGATGGGACGTAGTTACGTCACTGGCTAACAGGCTCACAAATTGAAGGACATGTAATGATCACCAGTTTGCACTGCTGACGAAAATATGATCTTGCGTCTCGTGTGCATTGTGTACTCATCTCGAATTCATTTCCAGACATGACCTACAAGGGAATTAGGTTTATGAGAATGTATAGAACCACGTCTGTCGGAATTTTAGAGTGGAAATATTTTTAATGTGCTTTTAAAACTGCGTTGCAGTAGTCTTTGAAGCATGTGCATCTGTTTATATGTTATGAAACTCGTGCATTTATAAGTTAAAACTTTTGTATATTATGCACTATAATTTGTTCATCTGAATGCCCAGAAACCGGTATCGTCTAAAGCTAAATGATAGTGTTGGAATCTCAAAAAAGAGTGGAAACCTGTGCTTACTCAGCCATAAAATCCTGCTATGCCCAGATAAAAAAAGGTAGTATGGTAATGGTGAAGATGAGGATGGCAGGAATTGTTTAGCTTCATATTAAGTACCTAAGCATTTTTAAACGGTTTTAGTTTTCACTGAATGCAGAATCAGTAAAACAGAGTACATTTCCATGCTACAAACTAAACTACGAACATTTTGTAACTGAAGCAGATTCTTTCCGCTTTAGATCGTTCTCTCTAATACACTCTATATACTGCATTGGTAGCTGTAAGCCTATATCCGTACTAATGTAGTTCATGTAGAATTGAAGCTCAAATCTCGAAAATTACATTCTTAGAATTGCAGAGACGCTTGAAAACTGGCTTGTCCAAGAAAAAGTGGAATAGATTTCCATATGGTTCCGAATCTCCGAAAATGATTTGGATGCACCATATAATAGCTTTGACTACTAGTTCAGTTGGTAATTTTACAGAACTCATATTCCAGCAAACGAAAGATTTTCCTGAATGAATAACTAATTTTCCAAACTCCTGAATTCACTGATATTTAGAATGCAGTACCAACATTTCTCTAGCTAATATTAAGCAAGTAGTGCAATGACTTTATCACGCACTACAATGTACTCAACTCCACGCTTCATTAGTGTCATTTCTCCAGACTGTGATCTGACTGCAAAATGCAAAAAAGAAATAATAATCATTCGTGTCTTGTTCAGCATGCGATCATGCAAACATATATTATATTTTGGATAACTAGACGTCGGGCCACGGTCACAGCCATAAATGCTATCTGGATCGTATCATAGGTATAAGTATACCATAGTTTAAACTTTAGTCTCTTGATTGTCTACATTACGTATCTATATATTTTACATTCTGGCAAAAACAGCAGTTTTTCCTTTCATGCATTTTTCTTTATCAAGCTATTAATGGGAAAATAGTGCTACTGCACAATTTACTAATCGCCTTTTACTTTGAAAAATGTTGCTGTTTTATCCTGAAAAATAATATAAGCTCTAAACATTGATGGACGTTTTGACAATCAAAGCATCAAAAACTCTTATTGTTTTCTGAAGAAACAATACAATCTTGAGATTTATCATAATATTCATCATTAAGATAATTCAAAATCCAAATCTTGAAGCTAAATTGAAACTAGCAGCCGCATCTCTTTAAGAATTATGACAGGCTATCAAAAGTTGCCGAAATATCCCACGTGTACCCATATAATTTTTTACTAGGTGCAAATTAGAATTTCGAATTCTATTAAAATCATCATAAAATCTCACTTCAATTTAAAAACAATTTTTATTGGAAATAGAAACATTCAGCCCGGAATGTTCCAAAGCTTTGAGATGGGAGAACAAGAGCATGTTTTAAGATCAAATTCATTCGTAAAGTTAACCTATGAGCATGATGGGATGTTCAAGCATAGGCATATAAATAAATATTAATGTATCGAAGAAGTAATATGCGCAATTAGTGATCATGCAAAGTTCACATTAATATATATAATGTTACTACATTTACATTCGATTGCACTAAAACCTCTAAATCCACTGCTTATTCGCTATTCACCAGAATAACACAGCAATAATGTAGTTGCTTTTGTTCCAGCACGAAAAGTAATGATGTTTCCACTAGGTCATTTGCATCCCCGTTTTTGAGCTGTGAACTTATTTAGTTCTTAATATTCCATATTAAAACATGCTATTTTACAGTCGTGTTCAAAAATACTATATTACATACCAAATATTTAGTATTTTTATGACCAGTCATGTGGAATAATGAAGAGGTGTGTAGGAGTGTAGATCCAAAAAATCATTATGCTGCTACACTGCACACAATTCCGTCGTTATAACATAATTTATAAAATATGAATTTAGAGATCACGAAAGGTTATACGAACCAATTGACATTCAGTTAAAAATAGTAAATTGAGGGATACATTAAGATTTAACAAACCATAAAACTTTATTTCATTGTCTCATGGATAATTATATACTATGTGGTTGGTGCAAAGGAGAGCTTAGGACTTTCCCTATTGGTAATTTTACCCCTTTTACCAGGCAGGTGCCAAAGTCAGTAAAAATCGGCTCAAACCTGATGCGGTTCATGCAAACCAAGACCGCCACCATTCTACAAGTTGCTAATGTAGTGGTGGTGTTGTTAGTGATGTTTTAATGGCTTTTTCAACATTCAGACTATATAACTTTGTTTGTAACACTCACAAAATTTATAGTTTACCTGGGAGGCAGTTATGTCAGTGCAAGCCCCATATGTGCAGTGAGAACAAAGCATATTTATTTTCTAGAATAAAAGTGCTGCTGTTTTTTCCTCGGGAAATTATTGAATCCTTCCAATTAACACAACTCGTGTTGAATGTGGTTAAGGAGGAACAAGAATTTTTATGCACCTTACGACAAAGTCGGAGGTGTCGGAATATAAATTACCTTTATATAATTTCATTTTCCAGAGGTAGGTACCTACTCAAACCGTGCAAATTATTTGTGCTAAGTGAAATTTACCTTAATGCTTTCATGTAACATAGTTTAGTAACAACGAAAAAGTTAACTTTAGTTTAAGTACTGTCTGGAACGGTTAATGTTTATGATAGCAAGTCATTAGTATGCATGCGCATTACCGTTTTGCCAAAAACAATACCATTATATTAGGTACTTCCAACCACTGAAAAACTTTCAAAGAACTAGCAGTGACGCAGATACAATATATGAGCAGCATAAACTTCTCAAAATCAGTTTAATTGGAATGACTCATAGTATATAAAGCGTTACATGCAAAATGTATTAGGCATTTTCCAGAAAAAGGAATTTAGCAAGTGTTTTGGCTTAATTTTATGAACTTGTACTAAAACCACTGTGTAATATAACATGTCTTCGTAATTTAGGTTTTATTGCGAACAAGCGATGTTCCAACAATTGTTTGTATGTTTAGCTGATAGATGCCAATTTCATTCGTTTTATTCTATTTTGCGGTTTGTTCTAATGATAGCTTTTGGCAAATATTACTCGTATTCACAATCCAATGTAAAGTTATCACAAAGATTTTTCTAGCATAATGTTTAATATGCAAATGCATAATATATTGCTTACATCGTATTAAACTTCCTTTCCCCTCAGAAGTTAGTTCATGAAATAGGCATGATCTAACATCTAATTTAATTAGCCATGAGGTGTTAAAGGGAATGTCACAAAATGACAAAAGGTTTGTTCAACCAAACATTTTCCGCCTTAAACAGGAACAGCTTGCGTAAGTGGATGATGTTTCGTTCTTGTGACCACAAAAATGCTGGAATATTTTGCACTACTCACCACCACTATTGTATAATTTTGAATTATAGAAAATGAAAAATGCCATATATAATGTATTTAACTTTTTACTTGCAAGATAGTATTTAAAGAGGGACAATGTAATGCTATTTTTATGTAGCATCAAGTTGACTACAAAATGCTCATTTAATGTCATGTCCTTTTAAAATTCTACACACTTCAATTTAGCCCGGAGGCCTGAGCAGTGTTAGTTAAAAGATATCATTAAGCCATTGGTGTTTTAGGTTGTTCGTGTACAATTTTTCACCAATGCCAAATTCTGGACGCTCTTAAATATATAGTACTCTAAAGTTTAAATATTGGAAGTACTGGACCGCACATGGTGAGGAGAGGGGATCAACGGAAGAAGTAATTAATATTTTGAGCAAACACGGACATTCTAATTTTTTCATACACTTGTACCTTTATATTCAAAGAATACAAGTGCAAGGTTAAACAAGCATTAAGACTGACTTTGTTGAGTTGTTTTTGTCGAGTGTCAACTCGTTTTTCATGCTACCAAAGCACTGCACATTTCTATGTAAATTTTTTGGAAGTATAATGACAAATGACGAAAGTGGTAAACGAAGGCCATTTCATGTGCATATTAAAGTTTGTGAATATTTTTGCATAGTAAAAAATTATATTCACCTTTGTATCATAAAGTTAGTCGTAGATTGTATATGATCACGTTTTTATCTGATTTAGTTTTACCTGAATATTTGATGGTGACACCAAATTTCCGTGCATGCCACAATCTAGAGAGCTTGTGCTGCTGTCCAACTTGAAACGAAAGTTGGAATCCCTTGAAATAGTTTTATGATAAAAGATAAAAGTAGCTATTTAAAGTTTTTATTGGGTATTTCCTGTGTGAGTATCCTCCATTTTAAAAGGAGAAAAACCATGGACTAAATTTGCATAATCTATTGCGTGTTTTATATTTACACTTTCCTATTTATGGTCAATAAAAATATATTGCAGTATCGCACCAAAAGCTAGCAATCAAAACGAAACAGAATTGGTGAAGTTTTTGCCTGTACTCTAAAAATTGATTTTTATATATATTACAGGATCTCAAACAGGAAGTGGGAACGGACTCCTCAATACACCGACAGGTAATGACTGGCAAAAATGTCTAAACTGCACTTTTACATAAAAAGGTAAATGTACTACTAGCTAGGATATCAGGCAGATACAAGAACTAAGTGCACATGTACAGGAACATTTTCATAAATCTAGTTTAACTTTAATTTAATAATGTACTAGTTACTAGTTTATCAAAAATGAACCTACCTCACCTTAAAAATACAGTGTGTAGTGGTTATGGTAAGGACTCGTTGGGTTTGCGATTGGTGATCTTCGATCAGCGAAATGAGTTGAGTTGATGATGCTACAACATTATCATTATCCATAAATAAAATATCGATTCTAGGTTGATGACGCAAGAGAGGACATTACAGTTTGGAATTTAGAAATCATTCAAATTGGAATTGGCACGGCAGTATTTTGCATGTAATGAATGAATATTACTAGATCATGGGACGGACAGTATTTTTGTAGCTTTCGTTCATTAGTCTTTCGGACTGAAATTCACGTGAGAGAAAAATGTTTTAAAAGCATTCATCACTTTATGTTTGGCGTTTGGTTAGGTACGGACGTTTCTTCAGTTTAAAACTTTGAACGCGTACAGAATTACTTAAAAGCGAGTTACTGCAGGCAGTAAATTGTTCTACAAGAGGTAAAAAGAACCATAAATAATAGTCGTAATAAACCGTTTTGTTAATTTATTTTTCCAAAAGTTTAATTTCCTAACATGACGTCGCATGATTCCTCAATAAAAGTTTGAACTTGTTACGTTAGCTGTTAGCATTAAAACAGTTAGCGTCATAAAATATGAATCACTTTTGACACGTGTCTGTGGTCAAGTCATTTAACCTGGATTGTAATTTTCATTTTGCAAGCAAAATATTTCAGTTGACCATTAGTCTTATTACTCAAGCGAAAGTGCATTGACTGAAACTGATAAATGGACCATTCTTTGGCAAAAATACACCTTGAGAAATTATATGATATCAAAGGAACATTAACAAATATTTCTTCAACAAGTGCATTGTGTTTTTCAAACAATGCAAGTCAAGTAAAAGTGTTCAATCCATTGTATGTTGGCTTGGCCTAAATCAATGATTTTAAATGTCATATTTGGGACAGTAACGAAAAGGAAGAGTAAAAATTCAATTTCATTTGGACAAATGGTGTTTTTGGTGTTAAATCACTTTCCTTCATTTTAAATAAAAACTGACAACGTGACACACTGAACTCGACCTTGTTTCGTTCCATCATTTCTGGAAAAGCCTTTTGTGTGCTTGCCTATTTGTACGTAGAAGTGAATCAGGCAGCGATAACATTTCACCTTGAACCTTTCGTGTGACCCTAACCCATTCTAGTGAAAAGAGTTTGGTAATTAATGTGTGTTGTGTCTGGAGACACGAACGACAACTGGACTCTCGGGGAAAATATTTTTGATTAAAGGCAAGTCTTCAAAAAAAGTAATGCGTATAGGAATTTAACTGGTAGATACCGGAAGAAAACGTGAAATACTGCATGTACACTTGTTTTTGCTTCTTCAAGAAATGTTTTACAAACACAAACAAAGGTCCAGAATACGATGCGGTCCTTTTTGTGTCCTTCAAATTAAAAGTGAATCCCACATCTTTGTACATCTGTAAACATGATCCCAATCTTGCCTTTTCAAGATAAGGGTCTTGGTTGGGTGCGTGTAATTTTTACAGCACCATGTTGAGCAAATATGTACAAGTTCTGTACTTGAACCTTCCTATTTATCAACGAAAGTCCAAGTGCAAGATCATCGTTTTCATTTGAGTAATATCGCGCTCGGGGAAGAGTTGACCTTCAAAAAAGTTCACAAATAAACCATTTTAGTCTAAAAGTCAAATAGCGCTTGGCTTGCATGCAGACATTCTAGTATTTTATGTATGATAAGAACAATGGGTGATGGGGTGATAATAAGTTCACAATTTACACATGCTAGCCACATGTACAAAGAAAATACGCACCCATTCTATTTATTCCATATTTGAGGAAAATCCAATTTAAATTAAACTTTATGCTTTTGTTTGCGGTTACGTATTCATGCGGTAGATCTGGAACCATTTTCTGTTAACCCATTTCTGGACTATATTTTTCAAGACAAGCGATGACGCAAAATGTAAAATTGCGATTGCTACCAAGTGCGGTACATGGTATTGGTGTCTTCATTAAAATGCAATCGACCGATAAGTAGGGGCAACGCGTTAGACTGAGCATAGGCTTGTTTTGATACGTGCGACCCTTATGCTGTAGCATTTGTCCATTGACGGTGACCCCGTCAAAGTCCAAACAAGCTTAATTATTATGACTCAGAACGTGCTACAAGCAAACTGGATTTTATGCGTTACAAGCTAGTTAACACTTAGATTAATGTAGTTTTTAACCCACTCATATAATATGCTAAATAAAATCACAGCACACCGCACGGTGACATAATTATGAAATGAAAATTGACGGTGACACTGGGTGACGCGAACATGTTACTGAGTATCCATAAGAAAAAGATACGCAGCAAGTAATTAGATTTTCTGTGAATAGACTTTGTTCAGAAAATGATAATGATGCAAGTTTCACTGGTAAAAAATTAACATTCATCATTTACTCATAATGTTAAAGTAGCAAGATTTTTTATGCCTGTGAGTTGAATATTAAAGGCTGAAAATCCCAAAAAACCTGGTAGTACAATTTAGCGTGGAAAAGTGACAGGTGCATCTAGGCAAACTTTTGGTTTTTTCGTGATTTATTCCTCTCTTGCATGCAAGATGCAAGCTTGTCTTTCCCAGTATCGCATTCAAGCTGTCAATTAAGATTTTGTCTGTTTTAATAGACATTTAACTGCATATACTCTTATAAGCCATCGCAAACTCAACAAATCCAAACAGCAATACCGGAAAATTTTCGTGGCTCCAATATAAAGTCAATTAGTGTGAATTGGATTTGGAATTATTCCGAGTTTTGTTAATAAATGCAAAGTGAACAGTTAAACATTTGAACGAAAGAAAAGGTAATTGTTGTAAGTTTATAAATATAAAGCGGTGTGTGCATTCATACATATTTTTCCGTGTCTGCATTTAGCTTCCCTGACAAAAGAAGAGCAATATAACATCTTTTGACCTTTAAAAAATTTACAAGTGAACGAAGCAGTCATTTAAAAAGCAAAAATATAAAAATTATTCATAATTCGCACAGCATATCTTGAATGAATTACTGTGCATTACACATGAATGAATACGTTGTGGTATGTAGCATGAATGATCAGGGGAAAATGGCACTACAAAGAAATCCATAAAAAAGAAAAAATAACTTGCAAAAATATCAAATCAAATCATACATCATTGCCGTGTCACGTTAATGTCAGAGGAAACTATATAACATGTCTAACATGTCAAATGCAAAATACGCATTAATGTTTGTTAGCGCTCGTTATTGCTTACACTTTTATATCTTTCCAGACATATTTACAGCCTAGCTAAAGCTCTAAAAAAAGTATATAAATGGCTTTTGAAGTAAAGAATTTTATAGTAGTAGAAATATTTTTCGTAGCTTATTAGTGGAGAAAAGATCTCAAGTTACTAGAAAGACATTGATATAATATACAATATATAGTATAGTGTATATAGTCTTCCCTACAACTGACTATAAGTTTATTGCTCCAAAAAACTATTATGATAATTACGCTGCCTCGTGGAATCATTCAGTATTCCGGCGTGACAAAACAATAGAATGAAAGGTGGAATTTATAGTTGCTTATATTTTTAAAGGTGAAGCATGTAAGTCAAAGATCTCATCTCCAGTCGAGTTTAACTGCTCCTGGTTTTACTGGTTCTTGTTCCGTATCAAATGAATTACATTTTTAGTAGTATCAGGAACTAGTTGACATAAAAAAGAAGCTTGCATACAAACAAATCATTTCAGTTTGATACTTCCCCTTGACTCAGATAAATAAAGTTGTGTTAGTGTATTAAAAACTAATTTTTGGTTATTGCTCTTGTAACCCGTCAGGTCAAGGAGAATCTGAAGAGGAATCAGATTTAGCCGTCCTGTTGGCGCTATTCATCCCATTAGCAGCCACCGTCACAGCCATATTTATAATAGCACTATTTGTAAGGTAAGAAAGAAGCTCAAAGACTGTGAGCAATGCGGAAATTTTTCAAACCCATTCATTCCTTTAAAAAACGGAAAACTGATAGAAAAGAAATATCGTAATTCAATTGCAGGTTTATTTGTTTCAACTTTTGCAGAAGAATGAGAAGAGCAGAAAGTTTACACGAGGTACATAGCACAACCAGCAATTCAAACGAGTTCCAAATGACGCCCAGGAAGAAGGTCAGCACGAGTGGAAACTCGATAACATCGACAATGTCTTCAACATCCTCAAACCAGTCGCATTTCCCCAATCCCAGTATTGCATCTTCCCATGGGAAGAGTTCCAGCACTACTAGCAGCACAACCAATAGCATTAACTCACACCAGCCACTGGACAAGTCCTATAGCTCTGCAAGCATTTACTGTAACTCGAGTTACCTTAGGTTATCCACACACTCTCCTATTCAGCACCAGTCCTCGCTTCCGATGTCAGGGGTCAGTCACTCCCCAGCAGGAAGATTACCACCGCCATGGCCCCTGGCACCAGTTTACACGCGCTCTCACTACGGTCTCAACAAGCTGCATCAGCAACTTTACCAGCACGCGTCCTTGCAAGCCTTCTCCTCTGTGCAGAGTCTGAATGGTTTGCCTCTGTGTCGTCAGTATTCCGACCCACAGACCTACTGTACACAGTCCGACCCCGAAATGGAGGTGTCAACAGAGGACGGCAATAATAACAATACCAAAAAGTCATCGCCAGGAAATAAAAAGCTGAAGCGTGTTCTATCTGCCATCAATTTTCCCAGGAAAATTAAGCAATACCAGGCAGACCGGAAACGGTTCAACATTTATACCATTCCAATGGAGACCAGGGAGCAACTTAAACACATATATGTATACTAAAAGCAGAACATACATGCACCATATTACACAGTGGTATACTATTGAAAATTCAAGATGCCATATTATTTCAAAAAATTGAAAAAGCTAGAAACGTCAATATAATATATATATTTATAACTATTAACCAAAAGTCTATAACTTAACGTTAATTATGTAAAGTTTATATATATCTAGTTTGTTGTATTGTATTATAGTTTTCAATATATCATTTTGAAAATTATGATAACTTGTATTATCTTCTGGTAGATTTTTGTCAGTTGAAAGGACTTTCTCCGACTCTGTGTTTAAACTTGATTGGCAAAGCTGCTAAGAATTTATTCATACATCCTGTAAAAATTTACTCTTTGACTGACCGCTGGATGGTCACACAAAAATGTAACCATTTCTAAACTATAAAATTGTTAATCATTCGACAATTTCTTTTTTGACACAAAACTCTATTTTACCTACCTATGTTAAGTGACAAACTCATGTAATGATTTTGTGATATTTCGTGTTGTTGGGGATGCGATGTATACTAATCCTGATACTCGACTAACAAAGCTATGAAAATGTTGAACGATTTTACTAAACATGTAGTCTCCAAAAATGCTGGAATGGAGAATGCGATTTGATGGTTTTAATTTTTAGTAACGATTATAACCAGTAATATATACCGTTACTAGCATGTGATGTACGTACAAGATGTACCTTTCAAAATGGAACTATTTTAATTTTAAAATAACAGTACTGTTGGTTTTAATTTTTTTGGACTGAAGCATTATTACTTTAAAATGAAGTCAATAAACAAGAAAAAAGTATATACTAATTACAGAATTATCTCTGTAACTTAAACCAAATTGTATATTTCTGGTTGATGGCCTATATAGCATCCTAAAACGCGTCATTCATTTCATCAAGGAATATATAAGGGTATTTCTGGCGTTATAGCACACTTTATCACAAGAAATTTCTTTACTGTTGCAGCATTCGCCCAAAGCTCTGTTATGTGGAAACAAGTGCTCTAAAACATATTTTTTTTATTTTTAAACGAAACTTCATTATGTACTGTCATTGTCGCTACATATTGTTGGGTCCTCGGCAGACTCTTCGATTTCTATTGAAGTTGCTGATTTTCTCGAACACTCAAATATTTTACATTCTTCCACATGGCTATGGCTGCCACCTTGTTGTGGGTGGTGACAGCCCTCCATGTGGAAACTCCTGGTGGTGTCATTTACAATGCTCGGATCTGTTGTACATGAAGTTTCGTCATCGGTGGTGGATAGATTATTGTTATTTTCATCTATACTATCATTAAGATCAGCGGTCTCATGATGACTAAGATCACTTCTTTGCACTCGTTCATCCGGATGGAAATCCAAAAAGGTTACGCTTTCTAAAACATTCTCACCATCCTTGATGGGTCTATTCAGAGAGTGAGAATTTTCCGCTGCCCATGCATTTGTAACAGCTCCAATCGTATGACCAAAGCTTTGTTCCAAATTTCGCTTGTACTGGAACCACTTTTTTACCAACTGATCTAACATGATATTCAGCTTTTCATAGGTGGAACTGGTATGCAGTAGATTTTCCGACGGCTGCTGATTAATGACGATTTTAGAAATGTCTTCTGGACATATTATACTAATCGCGTCGGGTTTAACTACTCCTATAAGTTGCAAAAAAGATTTAAAATTATCTTTAAAATTCATTATCGCTCAAATTTATTTGTTGGATTACCTGACTGTGATATCATGTTACGCTCCTTTTCCTTTAAGGCTAAATTTCGATAGAGCCGTTTTAGGTACTTCATAACCTTTGTGAGTCTGCAGATTTGGAACACATACAATTTACTAACACATGACAATGAGAACAAATGCGACAACGGTGATAATACGGATATTTATTATACCTTCTCCGAACTGGCGCATGCCAATAGAATGGATGTCCTATCATCACCGAGTCCGCTAATGTCATGTCAGAGAGAATTTTTCGAAACCATTCCATCACATTTCCAAAAAAATCGTCTGAACTTCCTGGGTAGAATTGGTAATACATAATTTGCATTTATAATGCTAGCCAAAAATATGTTAACTTTTAGATGTTTGAGATGATATACTTGTCATAAAAATTGCGGAAGCCATGCCGTTTTCAATCCATACAAAACTGCCACATTCTGGAGAAACCACGTATGTCCTTTCAATCGAATAGAACGAGTATGCTAACTGGTATAATTATTAAAATAAAATTATTATAACTTAACATCAACATACTGAAGGTCATTTGGCTCGAAATTTCCACCGTGAGAAGTGGGAAATTCCACAGAAAACAGGGCAATGTCCAAAGATCCACAGTTTAAATCCATACGAAACTTTTGAATTAAATAGTTGACATCGCCGTAAATTATTTTGCTTTGCGAAATTCTCGGATCCCGGGAGGAAGGATCCACCAAAACCCTATATAGCTCTTCATTAGGTGGCTCCTGCACTTGATTGCCTTCAATATCACTTTGCGACCCGCGTGGTAAATCTGCATGCAGTCAAAATGAAATACTAAATACAATCATGCCTTTTTGTCAGTCTTAATTTTCCATTCATTTCTACTTCAAGGAAATTTAATTACTGGAACTGGAAAAGTGTTCGCCAATGGAATGCGCAATTCTTTTGAATGTTAACCAAAATAGAGAGAATGCACTGGTATTCTCAAACTGCACATCTTCGTCTATTTCAATAAAATCCTTATCGGATGGATCATCGTCTCCTGGATCTGGCTCTAAGCTTATGTATCGATTTACCCCATAAAAGCCAACTGACACGTTTTCCGGTAGATTCGTACATGGAATGGCAACAGCATTCGAATTACGGGTTTCTAGAAGAAATTTACGAAGCTTGTCTTGCGACCTTCCAATATTATAATAGCTGTCTGCAGTCTGCCGTCTTTTTGTATTGATAAAAAATGGCACGTTTTCCTCCTCATTCATTATATGCCTAGAATTATCGAATAGTAAAGAGACCTTTAACGTGTAAGCGACGCGTACGATGATAGCACATGTCTTCTATGTTATGATTAAATGAATTTTAAACCATAACTATGAAATATTTGGACCCTTTTTTATATTGAATACACGCTAATTAGTACGGAGGAAAAAGGACAACTACCTTTAGTACTAATCATTATTTTTTCGAATGTAAGTGTTATTGATTACAATGAAGGATAACCTTGACCCATAGCAACTTTTCCAGTAAAATAGGAAGAGCCAGTCATCGACAATAATACATTGTCAATATTGTCGATGGAGTTAGTAGGAGATGTATTCACCATATTGATAGCAAGAAATGAATCGTGTGAGGTGTGAGAGCTTCCGTTGTCTAATTTTAGTTATTTACACAAGTTCTTGTTGTCCACTGTCCATCGCCATCATCATTGAATCGGCAATAATGTACTAACCACAAAATTTAGCATGCATAAATTGTTTAGCGGTTTAGCTGATTTTATTCTGGAAGCATGATAATATCGTTGCTATTTGCCATGAAAAATAACTTCGAGATCAAAACATGCTAAAATCATGTCGCCCAGAAATTGAATTAAAAATTAAAAAGTTATATAATAACAAATTGTGGCCAGTTGCTTGCCTTCATTTATATCGTAAACAATAAAGTTTTGAATTTGGGATTTATTTTAGCACATAATATTCAATATTATAAATTTTATAATGTTTCAAACATAATATTTCGAACTACAGCAAGAACAAGAACGTCTAATGCTAGATGCTATAATGTAGAAAACGATTAATTGGGATAGAGGAAACATAAATTGTAAACGCAAAAAAAATCGTTTTTGTAACATAAATTACAGACTGGTAAATCACAAGTATGATAACATCCATTGGTTAAATTGATTTTAAATGATGCATCTTTCTCGAACAATTTAAGGGTGGGTTGATGTTTTGATTGCTGAAATAAGGTAAATTAAAGCATAGTTATAGACATAGAGTAAATAACTAATTAGCAGATACTATCAATGAACTTTTTAACTCAAAAAGTAGCATGTCTAAAGTATGAAATTCTAAGCTTAACCACCTGGCAAGCCAGTATCTTGTAGATTAAAAGTTCGCAGCGCATTAAGAACTTCAAACGCTTCTTTTGAGACCTCACGATTTTTCTCTGAGAGCATAAACAGCATTACAAGGCAGCGGCAGTAATAGACGATTGATTCCACATCCTGAATTTCTCCATTCAATATTTTCTTTTCGATAGCTACAAGCGTATACTCACAACCACTGTATAAACAATGGAATCATTTAAATAAACAATCCCTAAACTTGAATATTGACGGCGGTTGAAGATTAAATGAAGAAAATTACCTATGCTTAGCCCTTTTAGTCACTAACTCCGACATTTCATACAGCAAGCCCTGACCATCCCGAAACTTTGCCAGCACAGAAAGCAACAACGGTTTCATTTTCAGTTTTTCTTGTACCTGAATCTTAGGTCGTTTGTTAGCATTGGCTAATTCTTCGATCTGGGGGTCTTCTGACACACTCAAAGGTTTCTCCTCGAAGGAATCATCGCGCTTTCGTTTTTGTGGAGTTGATTTCACAGGAGAACTCGGCAACAAGTTGTCATGCTCAACGACTATGTGACAATGGCCACTATCTTCAGCATTGACGGATATTGTAGCCAACGTCGACTTTTCAGGTTTATCTTGTACATTCATAGTTGAGCTTACAGTAGGACCCGGTGACTGTGACAAGTTACTGATAATTTCATTGTCCGAAATATCTTCAGGATTGGAACTTACCACTGTAGACACCGAACATTTGTCAGATTCATCGGGGATGGGGATAGGGGCATCAAGTTTTTCGACAGCGTCTGAATTGATGAAAATATCTTTAACTTCCTCGTTCACACACTCAAATCCATTGTTATCCATGCTGACATTGACATCAGAAAGAGTTTCGGAGGGGTTTCCGGAAACAGAGACCTGGTTATCCTGCTTCTCCGATACAGTTTCCGAGGGGTTTCCGGAAACAGAGACTTGTCTATCCTCCTTCTGCGATTCAGTTTCATCTTCTTTCAAAACATTTCCCAAGAAATCTGAAGACGCTTTCTTAATACCCACAGTGCAGAATGCAGACGACAAAAATTGGAGCTGAGTTGGATTGGTTTGTCTGAAGGCTTCAAGTAGGTCGGATAAGCGGATAATATTATCCGCAGACCCAGAATCCACTGCTGGGTCCTCATGGTAGTTTTCCCAATAGAATTTACTCCATCCAACTTTTGACGCTGCTGCACATTCTTGTAAAGTCATCAACTCTGAAACAAACAATTCACATCTTAATTAATAATAATTAATCATCAAACTAATATAATAATCAAAATGCACAGTGTACATACGTAGGGAATAGTAGCGCATTAGCTGATCGACCGCAGATTCATGTACACGATACGCTGGAAAGTTGTTTTTGTAAATCCGAAGACGATTTTCAAACCAACGCTGACAAGCATCAAGTGACAACAAATGCTGCATCTTAATCGGCGTTCTTATGATTATATCTCGGAATATGCTTCTCCAGTTTAGAGCTCCAGGGCACTTTTCCAAATCAACTTTCAGATTTCGGCCGTGCTTATGAATCACTCCAAGAATAATACTGCAAAAGACAAAGAAATACTATAATGGCTGTTGTGGCCAATTCTTAAACATCTCACGTGTAACTACTACGATTATAGATATCCAGATACACGATAAATGGATTGAAACAGGATCGTGTAAAAGGATTGACTTACAGCTTTCCCCACATCCCCAACTGGTAATGCAACTACAAAAAATGCCAAAACTATTAGTAAATTATATAAAACATGTTCATAAAAAATAAACGCGCATTACTAATTACTAAACACCAAACCTGATCATGAATGGCGTCCGATGGGTTGATCGCCGTGCTAAGGTAAACAGCGTTGGTGGACAACTGAACGCTGTTCACAGGTGCTGCTACTTTCCGTGAACTCAAGGACTTCCGTTCCATGTTCACGTCAACTTGGTCCATTTCCGCTTCCAAATCCAAAATGGCCCTCCTTCTGTCTAAATCTTTCTCAGTGAAAGTCAAGCAGCAAATACTTGCCCCGTTTGTGTGGAGCCCTTCTCTTACCAAGTGCAGTGACAAAGTTGCAAAATTCCGAATTACTGCGGTCCTTAAAATAAAATTATGTTGGGTGCTTCCCGGAAACAAACTAAACAATGTCCAGTGGCAACTGTTCACGGGAATGGTCGTAGAAAGCTAGAAAACAAAACGACGACGTCGCAATAAGTGTTCGACCAAACCTAGATCGCAGTTACAATTTTGTTTTGGCGTAGCTTTTTAGCATGCAAGACTTGCATTGCAAGTTGGTATTCGGATTTGCGCAATTGGCGTCGTTGCGTCATTTATGAAATTAGTAACAAATAACGTTAACGATCAATTCATGTTCCAGGGTATTTGTAAACACAAAAATTTATCATTCTGTCTAAATTTCGAAGGATTTCTAACTTAAAGCAGGATTCGTCATCTTTGAATTTACATTGTGAGTTCTAACAACAACATGATATCAAATATTTATATTACATCATATAATTTTGGACGAATACAATAATGCATTCAAAAATGATGCAACAACATCATCATTTTAAACAATAAATCTTTAATCTTAGTTCAAGCATTCGGTATTATGTCTGCGACCTCTCATTGTCATTGAACCGACACCTAAAATCCTACGCTCTCCCATAAACTTTTATCGTTCTATGAAAAAATATAAAATCAAAACTTTAGACTTGGACACGTCTGATTTTTTTAAATATCAAATGCGGATTGGTCAGTCTATATGATGACATGCTGCAATAAAGAGGAGTAACATTCCCGTCTATGGAAGGTTTAAATGTTTTTTTCCAACGAATTAGATTAGAATCGAGTATTACATGTTTTAGTTTAGGTACAATTTGCGTCACAAAACGCACCTACAAGCAGGGCAGAATTCCCATATCTCGATTATTTCTTGCACGTTCAAAGCAATTGAAAGTACATGGCAATGGTAATGCCCTTTGAAAACGAAGTCCTGGAAAATCAAAGGTAAAGCTATTTACTGTTGCATTGAGTTGCTGCCAAAAGATAAGAAATAAGGTCAGCATATTATGCATCCCTTTATAAGTGTAATTTTGTACCCTGAAACTGTCAAATGATATGAAATAATGCCTGGATATAGAAAAGCAACGTTTCTGAAGAATGCGTGTCCTAATTTTTTTGAACAAATTACTAATCGATTGACTTTGACACTTTCATTAATCTTGCACCTTGAACCTGTTCTGGTCTTACGTAGTAGCAGATATAATCAAGATAAAGTGCATAGAACGCTTTTAAATCAACAAAGGAACGCATTGTTTTCTCCTTTAGCATTTTTGTTCAAGGTTGCTTCAGCCATGAGAATGTAATCAGTGGACGGTCACTCCTTAGTGATTATACTTTGTCCTGTACTTATACTACTGGAACTGAAATAATTTTGACACAACTCATTATTGAGCTTTATTATCGCAGGAAATAATTCTGATTTCGCTGACTTCTGTGTTCACAGGAAAGAACTTCCCAGGCTGTATTACTCAGTTAAAACAACAAAAAAGAAATTAACAGCTCATTATGCATTGTGACTATAAAAATGAAGCATGTCAAAACGGGGCGGACAGGGGCAGAGCTTTTTTGCATGGATGAGATTTTTATGAGTTTAGCTTTGAAATTTGCGCACAATGCTGAAGCTTATAAAAGAAAACTAGCAAAGGCTAATAAATACTAGTTTTATCTGTGTTCACTGCCTTGCTAGTTTTATTGTGTTGTTTTAATTTTTAGTGAAAAACAAGAGAATCCATATAATTTAAAAGCTTTCAAATGTTTGTTACGCTTTTACCATTTTTACGATTGTCTGGCCGCCTACAAAAGTGCAATATTGAACACTTGACCATGAGTCAGTGCGATTGCATTGATTTTGGCATTTTTCACTTAACAAAGCCTTTGTACTTTTCTATATGGAAGATTTTACTATTGCGTGGAAAGCTAAACTATCAAACTATATATATTTTATGATGGAGGTATACGAAATTCCTTTCCAATATTTGCTTTGCCGTACGTATTATCCTAGCTCTCGTTACCTTTTCATTAAAAACATTACCACCAAAATATGGGGTAAATATAATCCTTAAAATACTACTACGGTACTACTACAACTTCACACTTTGCTTAGGCGTTATATAAAAGCCAACGCATGTTTGTACACTGGTATTTTTCTGTTTTTTGCACGATCAAGGCAGAAGAGAATTGGCAATTACCATGTTGTTTCTGCCTCAACTAGTACTAGCACATAGTTCCATACAGCACAGCACTCAATTTGACTACTTTTTCTAGTAAGGTAAAAACTCTCTTGGATCCCACTATAAATCCTTGTTAGTTTTCTCATTCACGTTTCAGTTGTGCTCTCGCCAGCTCTCTGTGAACACATCCGCAATAGCAAATTGCAACGATTTTCCGACAAGCAAGACTAGATAGACAGTTGTTGGTTTTCTACTCACGGTAGAAAGTGTTTAATAGCGCTATTGAGTTGTCCGTTGTTCAATTACGTTTCCTGTCATTTACACCAAGTCATCTCAATTTTCCAGATTTGACAAGGTAATCATAATATGCTATATTTTTGTAATTAGTTCATTCAATTAGTTCCATTTAATCGACTTTAATGGAATAGGTGAATTGAGAATGTCATTAAATAAAACCTTCTCCATATCATTTCCTGCATATCATATCATAATTTGTAGCTAATTGTAAAATTAATTATGCAGTAAAATAATATGCTGTTTTAGAACCGCGTAGACTGCAAGCACAGCAATATATGTATTTATTAGCATAGCGCATAAATAAAAACTGAAAAGTACGCATAAACAGTAGAGCTTGCGAACAAGAGGGATCCTAAAGGTCTTTCTATATTCTTTTCTTTTGAGTAGAATATAAGCAGTAGCATGCGCTGCTGCACATTTTTTGTTCCAAAAATAGACTTTTTGGTTGGATAGCGTAAAAGCTGTAGACAACTTCCTTCCTCGTTCCCATTCCTTACGTGATATTCTAGAGAAATCTCCAGCCGATGCTTTCACTTGCGCTTGGAATGAAAAGTGCATATAGCATAGCAATAGCAGGTTGTTTTTAGATCAAAATCGCATACGCGGCCGGCCACACATTTAGGTTGAATATATATGAAAGCCCGATCTGTTGGCAAAGGGGACATGTGTAGAGACAGATGAAACAGAATTTCTCCCGTAGAAAGCAGCATACTGTATTATACTAGTACGCCTACACTTCATTCAGATATTCTGGGATAGTGTTGCCGGTGAAAGCAATAAATTCACCATAATGCCAAATATAAACAAGTGACAGTAAACAAGCAGCTTGATTGTTCTCTCGTAGTAAAATATCTGTATTTTCGTTCTTTTGGCTCTTACAGCTCTTTCCTGTGGAACAGTTCAGAGTACATGTAGCTGGTTCGTTTTTGGTGAGACCGACGACTTTTCAACGGAACGAGAAAAGTTTGGCAGACTGAACATTTGGAAAGAAAGTACCGGTGTTGTATATTATTTAGTTGCACAGACAGTTGGTGAAAGTTGAGAATTTTTTGTTTAAATAGTTTGTGTGGAAGTGTCAATAAAATATAGTTACACCGAAATACAACTTTATTGTAAACCTATAACTTTTTCCTTCTTCATTGCTCTGCACAATATTTTTCACATTTTAAAGAGAATATAATAGCTTTGGTATAACAGAGCACGAATATATTAAAATAATTACTGTATAAAGGAAAGCAGAAAGTTTTCTGCTAAACGTCAAGCACACTGGACACTTTACTTCTTTCCAGACGTTCCTTTTACTATCATCACAACCGTCCTCACCACCACCGAATCCAGTCTTCCTTCCCTTTGGTGAAAATCCGGAACAAAGTCATGGCTGATATTGGTAAGAGAAAATAGTTTAATGTCTATTAGAGTAGCTACCGTTACATTAGCAGTAAATTTAAAACATGAATAGTAGTACCTAAATATGCATAAATTAACAAAGCTACACGTTTCCATAAAATAAGATTTACTTTTCAAAGCCACCGTTTTTTCCTATTTCTTTAACATTTTTATGAAGAAACAAAACGTTCGTTTTTGTCGATTTTCTCCTTTAGAGTTTCTAATATTATATTACAATCATAAAGCCCTCACACAAGCCATGTTGGGTTTGGGTTGCTCATCATTTCCATTTTATTATATGAAGGACGATAATATGACCAGCAGCAGTAAGTTCAATTGCCCAAAAGATAAAATATATAGGATATTATGATCATTTTTTCTTGCTGATTTGCATACTACACTAGTAGACTCGGAATGAAAAACCTTGTAGAAAAATATATAGCCTGTTTAATGAGTTTCATGTTTGTCCTTCAAACAAAGCCATGCAGCACATACAACATAGGCTACATTGAGTCGATGAAGTAAACCAGATAGACGGTTGACGCTAAATAGACATATGGCATGGGCTATGTTAACAGTTTACTATTTCATTCATTTCCCACTTGGTTGCATTTTTTGTTTAAAATATCCTATGGATGTCTATATAATGCATGTGGTGGGTGACGTAGACTTGAGGGAACGTCGCATTGGAATTTCAAAACTTTTGCTTTCACTAGAAGCACGAATGCAAGAAATGGTCAGGTCAGGCTTTATCACAAATACGTTTGACATAATTCTCCTTTAAACACAGAAAAATGTTAGCAATTTGGCGCTTTCAAGTAAAATGTAGAGTTCTTAGGAATGCAAAATTATTTTTATCCCGAGAAACTGAAAAATTGGATTTGTTTTGCTTGACCCCATAAAATAGAAAACTAGTAATAAGATCACCAGCTTTAGGTTCAGCATAAATATTTTCTGCAACTGAAAATAAATGTAGGAGGTTGGGAAATGAAAAATGAATCACAATACTGATATCATCTTTCTGTAAACTGGGTAATTCTTCAAATTGGTCTTAAAACAACAGAAAAAATTGCTGATGTTCCAGTTGAAGAAGCCCAAGAGTAATAGCATATTAACGAGAGGAAAAGTATTGTATGTGACGTTGCCAATTTTTTGAGGCTCTAAAAATGCATATACATCGTGTACAATTTCATGCCTCTTCTGCTTATTAAATTAGAAACGAGTGACGAAATAAGTGGTCTGTGGTGCCTACTTATCTAATAACGAATTTTGTTGCCTGAAAAACGAGTAGCTCTAGAAGTGTTAAAAAAAGACTAAAACATGTTTACTTGTTAGCTCTTAGAATAAAGATTGGAGCATAAAACAGAGCAGCGAGTATGTTTTTCTAGAGAAGTGAATTTAGGGCAATCGGATCAAAGTCGTTGCGCGTTGTGTGCTGCTTTTTGCACTTGGCATCAAATGATTAAAAATGGGTTATGGTATACACGCAGTTCCCATTCTTCTCATTAAACTGCGCAAAGTACACATTCCTGAACTGATTTTGAAGGGCCTTGGTGGGTCACAATATTTCATAGTATGCGTCTGACAGCTTAAACCCCTCCCAATGTATAAAATGTTAAAGGATTTGTGAGCAACAACTTAAAAGATAAACTTGTGGTTTTTTTGGCTGACTTCTTTAGATGTGATGAATCGCCCTTGGCTTTTCAATAAGCCACCTGGAATGGGTCCGAGTCCAAAGTTGGACACGATTGGGGTAGGAGTTTCGTCAATGTTGACCTCTTCCAGACCGAGTGCTTCCATGATGACTGGTGGCGCAACACCCGGACTTTCAGTGTAAGAATTAACATTGTAATCTTTTATGTCAGTAGTGCACTCATTAGTACATCACGCAAAGCAGAAACCTCGTTTGCATAAATGACCTTTCTAACTGTCTAAAAACTATAAACTTCAGTAGATCAATAACAATACATGCAATTCATCTATGTCATGTGTGTAAGCATTTCAGAATTATTCCCAAATTCCCAATCCTAATCGATTTGTCTCGTTGTGAGTAGAAGACAGAGATAGCCAGGAGTATCCTCTAATTTTGGTTCTCTACTACTCCATTCCCCACTAGATAACTAAAATGTAATTGTTGATCTCCTGTAATGTACTCACGTGATTTATAATGTAGGCATACCCAAACGAATGCATTTTGCGCAGTAATTTGTAAAGTTTTTTTTTCATTTATGCTTACGTGACCCTAACGGATTCAGGCTAATTATTTTGCTAATTTATCAGATTTATAGCGTATCCCTTGTTGGATATACACAAAACTATTTTAACTCTTGGTGAAGATTTTTTCTTGTTACATGCAGTTTCAAATATTGCGGAAGCAATTTCGCAAATCCTTTTAAAACTCTTGGTGATGTTTTTATTGCAACCAAACTAGCCAAATGTCAGGGTGTTACAGTTTCCATTAAATTTCCAATTTATTTAACTACAAAAGCCAAGCTTGCATAGCTAGTGCCCCTGCCCATTGAAATACTTCGTAAAACCGTGAAACATTACTTTCATCAACGTGTTGCCCATAAATAGCCGAATTTTTATGATATATTTTGGCCGTTTTCCAACGCTGCTGCGCTGAAAGTTTTATATTATGCTCAAGAAAGTAAGCGTCTAAAGCACACTAAGTATACAAAGTGAGATGCAAGAACTGCTTAGTCATGCAAAAAGAATGTGAAGCTTTTTAAAAAATTTTATATCCCTATTCTCATGCCTGAATAAGTCTTTTTTCACGAAATACGTAACGCCAAATAAAAACATGAGGGAGTGACTCATTTAACTTTGTTATTTTCCCGGATTCCCCTGATACCATTTTAGCTCGTTTCTCTTTCTTTTGCACACATTTTATCCTGTTGGCACCATTTCGGAAAAAAATCACAAGGCTCCTCTTATAATCTATGCTATCTCTTGGGGAAAGTAGCTTAAAAGCTGTCACGTGGAGTTGATCGTCATTTTTTGTTCTCCATAGCCATCCATCCATACATAAACCTTCTGCCACATATATCTGCCATTATGTAATGCAACAACAAGATACTATATTATTGGGTGCATGTAACATGTAACAATGTGCAATGTGTAACAATTTGTTAAATATAAAACGGAAAAGCAGTGTTATTTTTAAGGATGCAACTCACAAACACAATTCTATTTAACTTTGTTTTCCTTTCTAACAAAATCCTTTTGTTTTTTATTCTCAAGACACGGAACGGGTTTGGATATAATGAGTCAGATTAATGAGATCTGTGAAGGATTGTACCTTAGCTCGGCGAGGGCGATCAAAGCGACGAAACTTCGAGAGTTGGGAATCACAACCATTATCAATGTAACTATCGAGCTTCCAACACTTCCTTGGGATAAGGTACGTCATTTTACATTGTGGTAGTGTAGTAGCAATAAAAACTAATTTGGAACATGCCAACCATGAAAGCACGTATTTTCTCAGAGGTAAAAATACAACTTGCAGTTTGCACACAGAGGAACATTATTCTACATACTTTTTCTCTTTTTTCCCATGTCTTAAACAAAAAAGAGAAAAGTTTAGATTTTTATGGTTTTCTGGCAAACTTTGAGAAAAGGTAGTCGTTTGCAACTTTACCATCTAATCTAACTGTTGTACCAACAATAAAACCTTCTCATTAGCATAAATTATGACGCATGCACGATCCATATATAACCATTAATTTGATAGCATTGATTTATTGTTGTTATGTTGTTTGGGGAAAGTTTTTAAAAACACGGGACGGCGGTAGGCCTGTATTCGGGGCGTTGTCATGTATCTCCAGCACATTTTTAAAAATTCACTCCAGCACCCTGTTTTGTTTCCCAATGTAACCAAATTCACCAGTGGTAACGACTAAAGTTGAGTAGTATGAGAGAAAGGTGCTTGGGTACCTTTTTCAGGCTAATGAAATACGCATTTCATTGAATCATCATCATTTCATCATGAATCATGAGAAACAAGTATTTTTACATGAAAATTGAATGAACTCTTGCTGGTACCACTCTATGTTACAAAAACCCATACCATTTAAAGTTGATAAAGGTATTATTGTTGCAGCAAGTCCTTATTTCCATTTTGATATTTTATATTTGATACATGCATTTTAGCATTGCTGCAACAATAATATATCAACTTTAAATGGTATATAGGGTCAAAACAACATTTTTTTGTGTCTTTTTTATTAATATGGTCTGGACCATAACATGGCCATTTTGTAGCATTGAGAAAAATAGCTCTACTTTGTACTTGCTATTACGCTAATGATATGATATGATCACCGATAAAGCAAATGCATTTGGCATAAAAGGTAATTATTATTATCAAGGAGAGAAACCAAAACACATTTAAACTAAATATCGAAGAAAGAATAGTCTAGCTAGTTCTCATTTGTGATTAAGATCCCTTTCCGTTCTGGCCATGGGCAAACAAAACAAATCAACTTTTTCATTGAATTCAACGCGCAGTATAAGCGCACGAGGACCAAGGGTCATTAGCTGCACGTGGTTGGCACAATTTTTGATTAATGCTGGGAACGTAAACACGCGTATTAAATTGAGTTACTTATTTACGCTCCGATTTACGATTGTTGTGTAGCACATAGTCTAGTAGTGTAAATAGCAAAACATCATAGGCAAACAGGCATTCCAGTTCTTTAAGAGTCGGGATGCGCACATATCCTTAAGGTAAACATAAAAAATTGCAACATTGTGATATGAATATCAACTCGCCCTCTAATGCCTAACAGAACTGACTCATACAGTGTAAATTCCTGCATAAGTACAGAGAATGGCACAGTGCAAGTATTTATGCGCATTATTTACGGTAAACACATAGTTTACCCGGGTAAATATTTTGGTCAGAGGCCAGAAAGCGTCTGTTATACAGATCAGAGATGAATCGTAATAAGATTTTTTTAAAAAGTACAATATATGTCTATGTACAAAGCGCGTGTGCACTAAATAGCGACGTTTCTAGCATCAACGCAGTGGTTTTTGGCTGACGCCAAGAACATTCCATCGAATCCTCATAAAGCATTATCTTCATCGTCAGAGATCTCTGGCGACCCACTTGATATTTCGTGACGTTATGAATATCCTCTTCAACTCTGTATCTAAAAGGCTTGTTACATCTTTCCTCTCTTCATAATTTAAAGTTGGGGGATGTTGATAGCTTACCAATTTATTATTGGTTTAGCAAAATAAATAAGATGCTAGAGTTATATGAGCAGAGTTGTAGGAGACATAAACAATCTAAATACAAGGCCCTTTCTTAAAAAACAGTCCTTGTTTGTTTTTGAATCCCCAAAGCTCATAATATCATTTCGTTACATGCATGTCTCCTTTATCACCTATCAATTTTTTACTGTGTGATGTTTATTCAACGAACAAGATGACATTCTCGCCCGACTCTTCACTCCTCGGTCTATTGCCTTTGGCCACGGCTAAAGTGAGGAGTAAGGTACACAACTCATTTTTGATTAGCATACATGCCCAATGAGTCATATTGAACTAAATTGTGTGGTGCAGACATGTTCACTCAAATTATATACGTTAATCATAGCGTTTCCTGACAAATTGCTTATCGCATAGTAGGTATTTAAAAGTGACAAATCCGATTTTACAATTTCAAATTGAAAAGCACTTCACAATAGTAATCCTTACATCAAAATTATTACAAAGAAGAACAAAAGCGTCTCTACTGAAATATAATTTGTCTTACTATGAGTAACGTTGATTTCAGGAAGCTAGTATACGGTAGTTCGTATTTCGTTCTAGTATACTTTTGCAAAAAACGGCAAGTGCCATAAATGCTCTTTAGACTACATAGCAATGTAAAAAGGAAAACGCAAAAGCATTTGTGGTTTGTCCTTGTCCATCCATCCATCCTCTCTGACTGTTTGGCGTCTCTTGTTGGCGATGTTTCCGTGATATATATACAGTCATGCACAAGTAAAACTTTGAATTTCTTATTTAATGAATGCAATTCTCACATTTTAGACAAACATTATACCATGGATTAGAGTTAAACCCCTGTGAAAACTGTCATTGTAGAATAAAAACTTTTGACATGTTACTAAAGAGGCGTGGCTATTTACTTCACGTCATGTAACCTTATAGCTTTGGTGTGGAGTTGGTTGAATATCCAAAATTGCTTGTCTCAACTGTAAGCGTTCATCGGAACTAGAACAAACTTGCTTTCATTCTTCCACCAAAATAACATGTTGACAGTAACAAAAAAATTTCTAGGATTTCGTTTCATCCGTCCTCCATAAAATGGACAGGCATAACAGCAAGCAGCGAAAGAAGTTTTCTCTGTCAGATCGTATTTCAAAAAAGAAATGTTGCTCAGACAAGTGGAGATTCATCATGCCACATGAAAGTATGACTCATAATATAGGGGGAGGATAGATGATCACGGTGTGTCAGAATTGCATTGCGCAAAGCTTGCAAAAATGTATACTTCTATTTTATACATTTTTCAGTGCCCAAACATAAACTACAAAGTGAGAAGTACACAGGCAGAATTCCAAAATCAGATTTGCAAGCTATGAAGAAAAAACCTTCGTTTAAAGTACATATCAATAAAAATGAGCTGCTCATCGGGTATTTTGCAATGACGCTTCGGAATTTGGAATGAAAAAGCATGGTAAAATGTCTGCCTATTTGTTTTTCTTTAACAGATGGCTACAGGATGAGGGCAATTCTGTGAATAGTCATACTTATCATAAAATAAGTTTGTCTCTTTATGATCCAACATTATATTTTACACGAACGCATGATCAACATCTTACTTTGTACCTAGTAAGTATGTACATGGTTGCATTTTCCATATCACATATTTTTATGACTTGACGCTACATTTAAAACGGGAGAAAAAATGTCACATCGTCTTTTCCGGAATCAGTTGGGAAATTTCCCAAATTCCTTTGCACGAGTTGAATGATCGTCCTGTCATCGTGCATCTTTGGTTTGCTCTTATTACAAATAGCACTAATGTACGCATGGGTTTTATTAAGTCAACTGAGTCAAATCTCACGGGCGACCCACTAAGGAAGAGGCAACAAATATTTATGACACCACCACCATCATTGCTTATTACTCTGTCATATGTCAGGTTACTTTGTCATCAAAATGAGATGTAAAGAATCTTGTTTGTTTTTTTCTTCTTAGTATAACTGGCTCTGTTTACCGGAAAAAACAGATTGACACACATAACACGTAAATTGTAAATAGTGATGCTTCAAATTGATGAATGATAGAATATTTTAGATAAAAAAATATTGTTTTGTTATATCAAAGCAGAAGAGGAACATGAGAGCAATGGTTTTCTATAATAATCCAATTTTACTACTAGCTGATATTTTACGCAGTATTTTCAGAACCACTCACAGCGTGGGTAGAACACGCGTGAGGTCAATAAATTTAAGCCTTAAAATAATTTTCAAGCAGAAAAGAATCAATTACTTTCTGATTGACATACTTTTTGCTACTTCGTAACGTAAACCTTCATTGAATTAATTTGCTTGTCGGGCTTCACGTAGGCTGACACACGTCACCCAGTGAAGACACGACATTTAATCTGTCAAAGGCTTGATAAAGTCAAGCAGTACGTGTAAAATAGGAACTTGCAAATTTATCTTGGGCAAAAAAAAACTATCAGAATGGCGATCTTGTTCATTTCATATCGTGTGGTTTTGTCCGTTTAGTAGTTATATATTGGCTTCTCTTCTTGAATATGTGTATATTTCTGTACCGATCCATTTAAAGAGTTGATCGAGTTGTTTGTTAGTTTTTGTGTTTTGAATGAAATACGCATTCCAGGCTGATGACGCAGCAAAAACACAAATAAGTCAATTGATATGTATTTCTTTGTAAAAAACACTTTTGCATAGTGCTTTCCCTGTATTACGTCTCTATTGCTCTACTTTTCCCAAAAAGACCAACCAAAGTTTGGCTTGTTTTCTGGAAGCTTCTTTTCAATTTGAAAAAAACAAAAAAGTAAAGATAGATTTACAAAAAAATATAAGGCACAAAAGCATTCTTCGTTTCATTTTGGTCTCTGGGTTGTTGTTAAATTTCATTCATTTTTTTCATTCAGTTATTTTGGCTCGTATCTTGATGTGGGGTCTATGAAAAAGATTCTTGCTAATTTTACAAAGCGTTTTACAACAAAGAAGGAATCTCGCCAAGACTGGGTAGCGATGTACTGTAATTAAATTCGTATACAGACTAACGCAGTAATTTCTTTATGTACATAAATGTCTTTCCCAGCCAAGCCAGGTACATTGTTTTTTGGTTTAGACCGGTTTACGTTCGTATAATAGGTAATTAATTACAAAATACGGCACATGTTTTCTGTGTCTCTGTACAACTGACGTATGTCAAATTGTCACCTTATTTTTAGTTGTCTGAATCTGAATTCAAAATTGATCAGCCTAGGAAAAACTGTCTGAAACAATGTTGTCTTTAATAAAAGTATCAAATCGCATAATAATACACTCAGTGATCCAGAAAAACAGGCTATTGAACTTTTGAAAATCCAACACCGGTTTTTACAATTATTTTTGGAGTCGCTCGTGCGTGCATCTGTATTATTGGTTTAGTGTAACACGAAAATAGAAACAAGCCACAAAACTCAAAGGCGATGAACCATTATAAAATGTTCCAAGTAGTGTGTGTATAAAAGATAAAAATGGATTATGTGTGCCTATAATTTGATGGGTGATGATGATGATGTAATCAAATCATGCAAGAAACTTGGTGGGAGGGAGTGAATTTCTTTTCAATAAATCATCATTTTTATTTGTTTTATTGACAGATTGAATCCGTAAAAATCAACATTGAGGATTCCCCCTTCGCAAACCTCGGTCAGTATTTTGACAGAGCAGCGGATAAAATTGAGGAAGTCAGGAGATACGGAGGAAATGTATTGGTACATTGCGTTGCTGGTGTCTCCCGATCTGCATCTCTGTGTATAGCATACCTTATGAAGTACAAGCGGATGTCTCTTCGCAAGGCGTATCAACATGTTAAGGTAGGTACATTTTTGCAAGTTGTTAAAATTGTTGAATTGCTTTACACCATAAATTTGCTCTTCCGGTCTGTTTTAAAATCGAATTTATTCGAACGGTTTCTACTTTACAACAAAAAATGAATACATATACACTGTGCATGTTTCACTGACCTATGAACTGTCTCTTTGTTGGGGTGTGAAATGAGAGAATATTGAGTTGTAGTAACACAAAATAAGTGGGTGCAGTAAATTGCATTTTTCTAGGCATTTTGGTTTACCTTTTGTTGCCTTTTTATTGCTTTTAATCTGCAATAAATATCATCCAGGAGTCAGGAGTGGTTTTAGTTGGAAATGATTACACAATAAAATATAGTACTGTGATTGCGAACATGATCTTGAACTGTTAGATAAGAGATTATTCTGCAGAGACATACAATCCAAATTAATCCAATCCGACTTTGTAACAGAACTTATTTAAAATTTGTTGCGCCTTACCCAATTTTTACCTTCTATTTCAACGTTTGACGATTCGAGCATTTGCTATGTTCACTCTTAATTTCTCCTGAAATTGAAACTCAATCATTCTGATTTACATCAGTTGACAGAATTGTATTTGACATAAGCTCCTAGAAATATTCTTTTGTTTCTGCAGGCATATAAAATCATATAGCCAATATAGCATCATATAATAGCGGGCTACGTTTAAACATGAAACTTTTCCTATGTCTGCTTGTCGGATTTCTAAAGTCGAATTAAAATTGTCATATAATGAGCACTTACATGCATGCTCGTGTACACACACGATTTAAGAACATTTTTGGCACTTGGTCTATAGGTATAGAAAATAGGGGTTTATTTACGAGTCGGAGACTAGTAAGTACATAGAGATGGCAAAAAAAGTTATGAAATGGCAAAAATATGTGAACATTCTCAATTTTAACCAGACCACAAACAAATAAAAACTTTAATGTGCCAAGGGCGAAATATTCGGTTATGTTAAGTCTGAGTACGCAGACGTGAAAACAGTCATTAATATCTTGAAATACGATATTTTGAAGGTAAACAAGCGGGCAAAGTTTAAGACTCATGATGATGTGGTATGTGGTTAGTATAAACATGAAATTGATAACGGACACCAACTTTCTTGTTGACGATCTTCAATCTTAAATGTGTCTGAGTCTGTTCCAAAACTAGACGAATAAACATTATTTGTTTTTGAAAAAAGTAAAAGTATATAGTTCGTTATAGAACTTTATTACAATTTTGCATGGACACACTTTGAAAGCTACAAACAGGAATACATTGACCGTGCCGTACCCAGAGTTCTCGAATAATCAAAATAATAGTATTAAAAACTAAGGAAAACAGTTTGCAATAGTCTAGAAAATAACTGCCATTAAAAGTTTCTCATAAAAAGCTTATAAATTCGAAATGGGGTTTTGTTATGCCGGTAAGGATAATAGCAGCAATAAAATTTCTAGAAGGAGAAAGTCTTCAGCTTTTACTTTAGTAATTTATTTTACTTTCTACAATTTCCTTTGCAATATGATATGAAAGGCAGTGTTGTGGGAGTATAGGAATAGCCGTTATTTCTTCTCAGGATATTACTCTTTTCCAACAACTGTATGGTCGATACTTTAGTCATAAATACATTGGAATGCTGTTTGGTATGAAAAAACTGACAAAATGGGGAAAACATAAATTTTCGGTACAACGTCTGACACTCTTGTACCTACAACACCTGAACTACCTAAAATGGTTATTTTACTTAAGACATATGCATAATATACCCTATTTTTGTTGTTTCGATTTGGCATTTCAACAACATTCTAGCCTACCAATATAGGCAGTTTTATTACGATGATTATTCTTATGCACTAACACTTCCAACGCCACCAGCATGCTTGTGTCGGGGCAGCTGCAAAAATAGTTTGCTGTAGTGCGGCATTCTTTGTCAGTACATATAGGCTGCGTACTTTTCCATATCGAAAAAAAAACTCAAAATAAGATGTAAGCATGATATTAAGTCTGTTGAAGTCAAGAAACTTTGTGATCCTTTACGCTGTTTGGTATGTGCGCTGTGAACAGTTTAGCATTACAAACAAATATGTTTTGATCGAAAAAACGGCCAAAATAGTTTTCAATAGTTTTTCCATATTTCACTCGCAACGGCTTTCATGGGAAACACTTTTTCTCAACTTGCTTTCTTGGTGGCATAGTATATTAGTTTTGCTCTGACATCTACTTATTTTTTTCTCGTTGAGAGTTTGCACGTTTCACATAAGCTAAATGTGACAGTTGAATTGTTCTCACATCACAGGCCGTCAGTAAAAGTTCTCACGACAATTTTAGACTACCTCAGCAGAACAAAAATGATAACAATAATAATAATTTCTGGTGACACAGCTTTAAGGCAAGTCATGCATTATTCCTGATACCATCAAGTTTTGAAATTGCAATAGTTTTATAATATGCATGTAGGAATCGCATCATAATTCCAACTTTTCTTGCTTAATATTTTATTGTATTCATTATGTTTAAGTGGCAATTATTCTAACATGCGATCTTATTCAGGTTGGAAAAGAATCAGTCATAAATTATAGTAATATTACTGGACGCTTAGCATTGATGCCTTTAAACTACTCATTTTGGTCAACTGTGTGTACATTGTATACTCCCACTTTCACATATTAATGGCAGTTTAGAAAACAAATGATGTTGGAAAATGGCCTTTTACTTGCCTAATTCATGAAAATAAAGAGGCAAAGTAAGAAAGGAAATGGTTCTTTTGTGTGTGTGCAAGCTAGTGTTTAGAACAGTATCATGTACATGAATAGAATAGTAATATCTTTTGAGAGTGCTTTCACAATGCTTCTTTTCTATTTTGAATGACACCGAAAGTGAAAACAAATACGATTCAAGCTGGCAAAATGTCATTTAGTGCTAAAAATAACATACCTACCGCTAACACGTAGGCAATTTTACGCTGCTGTAGGCGCACATTTTTGTTATGGCTATCAAAGAAACCGGGAAATGGAGAGTTGGGTACAGTTGGATAAGAAGAAAAGGGAAATGGCACATCATGTACCTGCGGGAAACAGCACAGTTGTTTCAAATTACGGCAACCTCGGCGTCATCATCAACACTAAAAAGTGGCGCATTGACGTAGTTTTAAGATTGAAAATTACCTGTGTGGTCTTTCCCTATTATCCTCTTGAAACCATGCAGGTTCCGCATTGTATCGTGATCGCGATCATCATCAGGATTTATGAGGCTATCGGTTTAGTGAAAGTACATAAAATTATGTGTTGTAGTTTTGCAACCATGTACTATTCTAGCGCAATTGTATTTTTTATCATAATATTTTATACGAGCTTATGGCATTAAATCTATCATTGGTATTCTGACTCTAGCCAGTTGATTTGATATTTATAATAATAATAAACCATATTCAACAAGAAGGTTTTGGAAATGGGCGGGGCATCATAAAAAATGTTCAAATGTTCAACGAGCAGCATGACGAATGCATTGTTACATACTGTTGTAGGTTATTGAAGGAGAAATACATTTTTAAATATATCAAACCGTTGGGAAACCTATATAGCTCTTCCAAAAATAGAAAACCTATCGGTTAGTCCTAATCAGAGAAATTCCTTGCCAGAAGCGCACTTATCTAATCAGGCTGACTTGCTTTTGCTACTATTATTACATTCAACATGCAAATGTGAAGAAAACAAGACAACACAATTACCTGCAAAAATATTTAGTATGCCTTGCTTCCTGCTTTTAACATGTTTATGACAAAAGATGCATGTATTTTGTAATAGTTTTCTCCTTAGGCTTTCTGCATATTGTACGTGTTGCAGCTTGTGGCAAGAAAATCAGTAAATTTCACTGTTGACAGACAGGCAAGATTTTTTTGTGTTGTTTTCTGTCTTACATATTTTTGTTTGACTATCTAATCTCCCTTCTTGTCTATAAGAGCAAAAATAAAATAGCTCTATTTGTTATTTCTGTCATGGGTCTTATGTTTAGAGGTTACTGTCAAGGATGAATGAAAGTCAGGGATAAAAAGCTATGATTCAACCACTTTTATCATGCTTTTTACTAAATAGCATGCATTTCATTTAAAATGAACACTTTCCATTTGAATTGAATAGACTATATAGACGTCTGCAAATACAATAAAACTTGGAAAAACACAAAAAGCAAGGAAAAAAGAAAGGAAAATATTTCTACTCTACTTATTGATGTAAGCATTTCTTCTTGATCGTCGCATTATTAACATTATCACACAATCATGAAATGACTTATTTCTTTGCTGATTGTAGCAGATATAAAAAAAGTGTCTAATGGTTTCTTCTAGATAATACACACTTTAAGAAAAACGATCGTTTCCTTCATGCCAAAAAGAAAGTTCAGGGTTACATCGACGTGGCAATAATGAATGCTATGCTTGTATTAGTTCATTCAGCCAAAGCAGGTTGAAAGACGGTAGTGGTGTATTTTTCCTTTGTCTGCAATATGTGCTAATGTGCATGCTCAATTTTTGCACACTATTTTTCTAGACTTATAAAAAATTTGCAAGTTGTGTCTTGTCTGTTATTATGATTCCTTTCACAAATCGCTTTTGAATACAAGACAAGGAGAACGGGCTGTCATTTGGGCCATCAATTTGTACTTCTCTACCTGCAAAAAGTTGGCAGCGTCGGTTCTACTGTCATTAGTATGCTAGCATTTCCAAAATGCATTCACCTCATGCGTGGCATTCTAACATTTTGAAACGGTCATGTCCAAGTACAAAAGTACAAAGTTTGGAAGAACGACATATAATTGGAGAAAACCTGCTATTTTTGTTTTGGCAAAAAGAGTGATAAAATCTCAGCAAGAAATGGTGTGCTGATGGGAGATCGTAATAACTCTCAAAACTTGTCATTTTAGCCCTTGGCGCCATTCCTTGAGGTAGGTTACTTGCAAAAAATGGTAGTAATGCTTTTACCCAAGTTCATATTTTCTTGGCCATTTTCCTTTACATGCCACTAGACTATTTTAATAATGTAAAAGTTTTTCTTTTTGCAAATTCCGACTGTTGCAGAGTATGCATGGTGTGTGTTTCTATTTGTTTTTTTTTTCTTGGGAGAACGGAAAGGTGAAAGAATCGATGCATTAAGACAAGTCACCTACAGAGAAAATGAATTATTATTGCCTTTTACATTAATGGATGGATAAAAGCAAAAGCTATATTTTGAAAGGCATCCCTGCATACTTCTTTTCTTTATTTCGTTGCAGCACAGAAAGACACAAGAAGCATTCGTCGTAACATGATCGATTAACTCACTTTGGATAATGCAATTTCCTCAATCAGTCAAAAGCGCAACTAAAAATAGAACGTTTTTATTGCATTAAGATTAGGAGTTTTTTTGCAATTTTAGGATACGATGCATATAGCTTTTATGGCATTTTTATATATTTTTGATTACAACAATAAATACCAGAAGCAGAGGAATTCCTGGCTGCAAAATGAATTTCTTGTGGTACTGTTTACTTATGCTGTAATTGTTATAGTGGAACCCACAAAAGTGTCAAGACAGTTGAATTGCATCAATGGGAAAATTTATGATATTCAATCATTTTGCTTAATGTCTTTTTGCTTTTATGGGAGCCATACTAATACTTTATGTTTAAGTATAATATTGTAATTGAAAAGTGTAAAAACACTTGCACCATTAAACTTTGAATACTATCAATCATACTATGCATGTGGCTTATAAGATAATGTACGGGCCAATACGAAGAGCAAAATTTAAAAAAGCAAATTGCGTTTAGGACTATTATACAATAAAACATGATTGTTAAACTAACTTTTCCATTATTTTTTATTGCAGACGAGGCGCCACGTGATTCGTCCCAATGTGGGATTTTTCCGGCAACTGGTAAGCTAGCAAAAAATGTTCTGAAGCATTTACTTTTACTTTGTAATTTAAAATTGTTTATTTCGACTTTAACAACAAGCCCCCATACATTTGGATTTTTTCATTCTTTCAAAAGATCTTGCAATGGAATGTCTTATTTACCAAAATGAGACTAGTTGCAAGGCATTATCATTGTTATTGCTATATTGGCAAATCTTACACACCCACAATTTCATCAATTTCTTTTATATCTATTCAGAAAAAAAAAGAAATTTCATGCAAAACAGTTTATAAACAAACCAATATTGTATCGACTCCAGAAATATTTATTTTGCACAAAATGGTTGAGTTGAATACACCTCATGAATTTTGAAATATTGATGTACTCTAACAATGAGGAAGTTATGGCATTGCTGGGTAAGTAGAAAGGAATGAAACCATAAGAAGTAGCGCATTTCTCCTTTTATTAGCCAGACCGACATGCCATTAGCCTTAGTAATTTATCACAGAGTCTATCGTACAAGTAATAAGAGCAGATTTGGCTTGGGTGAAATATGAAGGTTTATCAGATATTATTGTTATCATGTCATGTTTCTTTGAAAGGATCTAAATAGTATTTCTAAGAATAAAAATGCAAAGCCAATAAATTTCGCACGTGTATCCACTTTAATCCATATCATTCTCCTTATTCTAATCCAGGTTGATTATGAGACCCGACTATTTGGTTCTGCCTCTGTGAAGATGGTATGGAATGACGCGGCCGGAGGTTTTATTCCCGATCTCTATGAACCTGAGTATAACAACACGCTCCTTTTCCTCCAAAAGTATGGACTTCAGACTGCCACGGGAAGATTAAGCCGATGCCCGCAACAACAGGAGCGTTACAGGCGATAATGCTGAAAATGAACTGATTTGCTTTCCGTTACAGTTAAACTGTTAATGCTAAAGAAAATGTAAACATCAACAAAAATGCGATAAGAAAAGGTGGAGGTGGGTGGCATTCTTTCTTTTGCGTGTGGAAAGATGCCAAAATTATAATAAAACTGGAAACATAATATTTGCATATATACACACGCATCCTGTATACTATTTAATATTACTGATTAAGACGTATTTGGTGCACACCTCTATAAGCAATTCTTCTATCCAACACCATTCTATTATGCACGGAGAAAATATCGCAGAGAAAAACCTTGACTTGATATCTCGTGAAAGTTTTTCTTTGCATTAGTATTATTGTTTAGTTGAGAAAATTGGTGTATACTCTATATTTTGATAAATATTGTGTCTAGTTTTCTTTATTTTTAGAAAAGGAAACAGAAAACCAACATTGAAAGAAATGTAGAGCACGATGCTAGCAGCATTAGCACGAGTTCTGTAAGAAAGTAATCTTAAATTCTATGTTAAGAAGAATGAAAACAAAAGAGATGATTTTTGTATGGGATTGACATTTATGTAACGTGAAAATATTAAGTAATTTAATTAAGGTTTGTAATATTGTTAAGTGCGCATATCTTTGAACACTTTATTGGAGTTCTCAAAGAACAAAGCTTTTACCACCACCACACTCATTAACACAATATTATGTAAGTCTTTGTAGGGGCAAACACAATTAAAACGAATTTTGAGTTGCAGGCTTTCAGGAAATTAGACAAAAGTTGCAGATTGTAGAGTAGAATATAGTGAACTACAATGTTTAACGAATATGGACATCTACTTTTGAACATAATTAAGTCACTCAAAAATTCACTTGCACACTGCCTCTACCAAGCATGTAAAATACATAATGGTGATGGTTATATAAAGTACATTAGATAAACATATAGTTCTAATGGAAATATCATCATTCTCTGATTCTTGTAAACAACGAAAAGTTCACCTTCGCATTTTCTTTGTATTGGTTTGTATTCAAGAAAATCAACATTATTGGTTTTAGTCAATTATTATAATTGTTGTAAAAAATCATATTATTTGATAATATTCAAGTTTGGTATATGTTACACAGCTTCTTTGTGATGCTTTTAAGCGATTTTGATATCATTAATGCGCTTTTGTGATTTCCACTTCTTGCTATTTTCTTCTATCCGAATTATTGTATGCATTGTACTTTGTACGAGCTTTCGTTACACTTTATGTTATTGCAATCTACTTTATAGTATGTATTTTAATGTTTAAAAAGCAGCATTGCCGTTCCGTTTCTTGTACATCCTTGTTAAATCGAATTATCTTAGTTGTATGTAACTTCAAACTTGCCTTCTCTTTGTATTTCGTTTCGTTGTGAAAAGAAATCGGGGACCAAATAAACTATTTTTGGAAGGAAATTAAAATTTATGGAAGAAAAACGCATAGTTTCTTTTGCTGATCATCGTGACATTTGATGTCATTCATACAAAACACTTACATCTTACCTGCAGAAATCATGTGAGTTGTCAGTAAGCACAGCCTATTTTGAAACACGCATAAAATACCTTGTTCAGTTGACCATCGTGACATACAAAATTTGTCATGTGAGTTGAAAGAAAGCACATGCTATTACAACTTTGTCATTTCGTATCATAAAACTGATGTAATTTTTCTGTTGCACATTGCACACGGAAAGTTATCAGTCAATGTCGATGACATGCCTTGGAGAGTAATAACGTTACTTTTCCGATAAACTTATCAAAAAATGATACCTCAAACGTGATAACACTATACGTCCATCAGGCTCATGCCAGATCGGGCTATTGACGAGAAAAATAATATTTAAACTGGATTCGTCTAATTCTAATTTTTCATTCACATGTGACTGTCTCACATGAAGTTATGCTAAAAACGCTGGGTTGAATTCTATTTATTAGTGTAGTTCTCAGTTGTTACTATTACAAAATGATTTTTGAACTGTTCCTAGTGCTAGTGACACTTTTTGGCATTTTCGCCATCATAACGAATAGACGGCCTACGAAGAATTACCCGAATGGTACGATTTCTACATTCTTTCCAGTACACGGAAAACGTTTTTTGATTGATGGCATATTAATATATTAATGCTGTGAATGCATTACTCACAGGTCCATTCCTCTTTCCGTTTTTGGGAAATTTGCCGCAACTAACATGGCATTCCCGTGTTCTCAATTTACCACGAAGAACTTTATACGAGCAATACCGGCGTAAATACGGAAATGTTTTTTCAATCAAGCTAGCGCAATATCCGTAAGTCAATCTAACTTAGCATTCTACTAGCACTCAAATAAATGCACAAATACTTTTTTATATTCATGTCATACTCAGAGCGTTAATAATCTTCGATCATAAGCTTGTCCGAGAAGCATGGAATAACTTACAAATCTGCGGAAGACCAAAATTGCATGGCGCTGCGGCTCGCACCAATGGCGTTATACGAGGTTTACTATTGTTGATTATATTTTCTAACAGTAAAGAGTAGAAACATCATTTTAAATTCTGAACATACTTTAAGGAATTCTATTCCAAGACGGGCCAGAATGGCATGAACAGCGTCGATTTGCATTAAGGCATTTACGGGATTTCGGATTTGGAAAGCGTTCTATGGAAAGTTTAGTTATGGATGAAGTAAATGAGCTTATCCAAGGTTTTAAAAAGGATGCTGGCAAACCAATTTCAACGCAAACAAGATTCAACGTTGCTGTGTTAAATTCCTTGTGGTCTATTGTGGCAGGACAGAGATACTCGCATGAAGATCCGATTTTACAAGATATTGTCAAAAGCATTCATAAGTAGGTAACACATACGATATACATTGCACGTAAATCCGCAAATGTCAGGGGGAGTATTTATTCCGTCAGATTCCCAGGGGCATACACTAAAGTTTTATTGGCAATCTATTGACAAGCAAAAATACTTTTTAGGAGTCTCGAATTTCGGGGATTAGCATTTTTTATTCCTTGGCTCAAAGATTTCTTCCCCAAACTGTCAGGCTGGGAGGATTATATGAAATGCATGCCCTTGTCGTATGATTTCATGAGTAAGTTTGTCAAGGAAAGATTAACCTCATATGATGGAGGGGAGCCGGAACATTTCACCGATGTGTTTATCAATGAAATACGAAGGACGACGGATCCGAATTCGAGTTTTTATAAAGAACGAGGAGGTAAGTGTACCTAAATGTATAACGAACGGTATTCAGTGCAAGGATGCCTGTTGATTATAAAAACCATGAAACACCGATTATGCTTCATAGTACTACAAACACATTTATTTGGTACTTTTTTCGACGGTAAACTGTTAATTTGATTCTTTGATGTATGTACCACACGTTTTTATTTTTCACCTTCAGTTTATCGTCTCGTTACTTAAGTTTTATTGATCATTTCAATGTTCATAGTTTTTGATAGAGCTGCGAAAACCAGATATTTATGTGAAACGTACATAGAAAGTTTTTCTTTCAAACTTTCTTTCTTCCGCAGTTGTTTGTAATTCACCTTACATTTTTATTAAGTATCGCAAAGATACTTGATAAGATTGTGCTCCGGCCGTCCGGCCGTCCGTCCGTCCGTCCGTCCGTCCGTCCGTCCGTCCGCCCGTATGCAATTTACTCAGTAACGGCTGGACCGATCACAACCAAACTTGGTATACAGATAGTACATGACCTCAGCCACAACCCTATTGAATTTCAGGTCAATAGGTCAACTCTAGGTCAGAGGTCACAGCAATTTCATAACTTTTCATAATAGAACCTATAGCATGCGACACATGATTTTAGGTCAGTTTTTAACCAGCATTACGAATTTACAACCAGTTTGTAACAATTCGTGCATTAAGACACTGATAGAGCAGTTGTACAGCGTATTTACTGTGCGACACATGATTTTAGGTCACTTTTTGACCAGCATTACAAATTTAGAGTCGGTTTGTAAAAATTTGTGCTTTAAGGTCCTGATTAAGACATTTGCGATACTTAACTATGTGCTTTGCAATTTATTGTATATGCCAATGCATTGCAATGCTGTAAGGTAAACGTGATGAAAAATCTTTACAAATTGCCAAAAAGTCAAACATTGCATGAATTGTACGAAGAGCGTAATATGGACTTTCAAGCAGTTTTAGAACATGCCAGCTTAATGCTAGCTTGTTTTATTTGAAATAGGATGATTTTATACTAGTTTTATTCAAACACAAAATGATTGAATGTGCGTGTAAAGTTTAAACTAATAATTTTTGTTTTTCTGTATATTTTAGAGGCAACCTTAGTCGCAACATTGTTGGATCTTTTTGTTGCAGGTAACCTTTGTTGAAATAATATTAGTGCTCCTCAACTTGTATTGTTTTATGTATGAATTACTTTTGCACATTGTGTGTTTTTATATCTAAAAACGTATACAGGAATTGAAACAACTAGTACAACGCTATCGTACACGCTCTTATATATGGCCATTTTCCCGGAAAAGCAGAAAAAAGTGCAGGATGAAATTGATAGAACTCTTGGGTCTCGGCAAGTTACATTGGAAGATCGAAAGAGGTACCCAAAATACCAAAAACAATGTTGTGTCTCTCTATCTCATATATTTTTGAAAGAAAAGAAGTTGCAAGTGAGTAAATGAACCTGAAGTAGTTATCTTAATTAACCATTTATTTTAACCCCAGGATGCCATATGTAGAGGCTATGATTCACGAAGTTCTGCGCTTCTCATCACTGGTTCCAACTGGTTTAATCCATAAAACCCTTGCAGATGTAAAGGTGGGCGAATATCAAATACCCAAAAATACTTGGCTCATTGCCCATCTTCAGGGGATTCATCACGACCCCGAGATTTGGGGTGATCCTGAAAACTTTAGACCAGAGAGGTTCCTAAATGAGAACAATGAAGTTATTAAGCATGAAGCATTGCTTCCATTTTCGTTTGGGAAACGAGTTTGCCTTGGGGAGGGTCTAGCCAGAGATGAACTTTTTCTGTTTATATCTGGAATATTCCAAACTTTTACCGTGAGTCCAGATCCAAATTCACCGAAACCGACGACAGAACAACTTGAATCGAATATTATTGCAATGCCAAAGCCACATAAGTTAGTTCTGAAGGAAAGATAGTTGGCGAATTTGAGCTTGTAGTAATAAAGAAACTAGCTTTGCAACTTGTTTTATGACAAAATATTGTACAAAGCATTTCAATTGAATGATATTTAAAGCATCTAAAAACCAGATAGAAAAGGTGTAAAATAAAGTACACATGTTCAATTTTATCCTCTTAAAGAGTACCTCATCGTCAATCGTCATATTATAAAAATGCACACACGTGTAATTTCTTTGACGCAAACAAACGAACTATGTTGGGGTTTCAGCAGTCATTATATTTTTAATAGCATTGTTGGTTGTTGTTTTCGTTGCATGAAATTGGCAAAAATATCATTAATCAAAGTTGTATATTTTATACTACTACTGTACTACTAGTGGTAGCAACTAATATTTACTAATCATTTCAGGTATCTAAAAAATATAAGCAATTGATACATTTTGTGCTTTTCTATTCTAAACTTGATGAAAACTGTATTTTGTACCCATATTTAATTCTAGTTATGAATGACGTCATTCAATTTGACAACTATTTTCTAAGAAATAAAGAGAAAAACTAGATTTTTGTTTACGAAACCTGATAATGACATTCAACATTGATTGCATATTGTTTCTTTCATGCAATTAATAAGCTTGTTTGAGAGAAGCTTGTATCGTCTTAGATGTGGCGAAATAAAATCTCTTCAGTAGTAGTTGAGACGTTCCTTGTTTTTTGTTAATGTGGAACTGGAATAAATTGAATGCATTTTTTAAAACTTGCAGTAAATAAAAAATTGTTGGAATACATTAACTCGTGTAGCTTTTTTAGGATATTTTTGTTGTACCAACATGCTTTCGGTTGACAGATCGTTTTACAACTTTGCTTTCTCTTTTGAATGACTTTTGACATATTGAGGAATGAAGTCTGAATTTTATCATCATGTATCAACAAATCAAACGCAATTTTTACAAAGCTATTTTCAACCACAAATATACATCGTTATGTAATGACCACACCAGATCTTGGCAGATTTATTCTCCCGTGTTCTTGCCATATTCAGTAGTTCAAGAAGAATCACTACACTTGAAGAAGGCGACCATGACCAAATCAAATGGCATGGAATAAATAAAGAAAATTATGAAATGATGCCATTGTTTTTGCAGGATTATGTGTAACACAGCATACCAGAATATCAAAATGATTGAGCTTGAGCTTCCCATCTTGCGCATTGTAAATGCTGAATAATAATCAAAACCAGTCATAAAAGTAAGTCCCAAGCCAAAAGTCAGTTAAAGATTGTTTAGATAAAAAAATTCTCCTTTTCTTTTAGCTTGACCATTTGTTATATGAATCCCATAAAAACTTGTTGACTCGTCCATTGTAATCGTAGGTTATCATTGCATGCATGCACTACCTCGTTAACTTTTGTGTATCGTTTTGCCATATCATGTAATGTTTTGTTTGTCGTTTGCAAAAAATGTGGTACCTTTCAGACTTATGTCTTACCTGTCTGTCTACAGAACTCTTTAAAATATTGTATTGCATATATTGTGACTCATGCAAAAAGAACAACAATGTGGTAAAAAAGGTAAAGTAAAAACGCAAAGAGTTATTCAGACTGAGGTATTCACAAATCAGGAATTTCGCCCCTGTCCGAACTTCAGTCGTCCTGTGAATCTCATGGCGTTAGTTTAGTTCTTCTTCTGATCTACAGGCATATGAAGCGTTTTTGGATCGGCAGTGGCATGGCGTATGCATAGCTTGCATGATTAAGTCCAAGACAATAGCAGATTTTTTCCCATTAATCTACTTCTATATAAAAATTGTTGGATTTTTTACCTGAAGCAAAAAGTTGGCCGTCTCCCCCATCTCATAATCACTGTTCTTCTAAAAGTTTAGATAATTATCCAGAAATTGCATGCCTGAGTGAGAATTTAATGATACTACTCAGAAATTCATCTTCAGTACAATTTTGCCCAAGAAACGATGGACATAGTGTACCATGCTGCGCTGCAGGAACATTATTACCGCACAAAGATTTTTTGCTATCTGTATCTGTAGGTAGTTTCCAACCACTGAAACGCTAAAAGTGCTTACTACATACATGATTACTCATTTGAATTGGCAATATTGGTGGTAATCACGTTCTCTGTACTCTTGTTCTTTTTTGTAATTGTTTGGTTTGGTTTTTGGTTGTCGGTTTCATGATTGATTATGAAAAAGTAGGGAAAACAAGAGGAACAATATTCAATATTTTTTGCAATAACTTTTTTAGATTTACCTGAGTAAGATAGTAAGCTGAAATCCATGTGCAAAGATGTGAGCTATGAAAAATGGAACTAATCGCTGATGTCGTGAATTATTGCTAATAATCAGCCTACCAATTCCAACAAAATTTGCATTTTACATCTCTGTTCCAGGAAGATTTTACAAATCAACTGGAAAATATTATCCATTTTGTTCGTCCAAACTCGTGTCGTATAAAGTTATTTTATTCGTTTGGCCATAAACGTTAAAACTTTTTAAAATGGAATTTGTTTGTCAATGTGACAATTAGTGTTTGTTTGTGTGAACTTGATAAAAAGCCAGGTATATGCTGGCGGTCAAATTGCTTATGTGACAGTAGTAATCAGTGAAAAGTTATATTCAAATTCGAATGTAGCTAATGGGATGGGATCAGAAAAGCACTTAGCATTACCGTTATATTCGGTATGCGTAACAGTGGTGTTTGCAGTAGTTTTGGCATTCAGTGACGCATTTGCGGTTGCTCAATTAGGTATTTCATATTTTACATAGAGTAGAATTTTGTATTAAAAGTTGGTTTTAAAATATTGGAGTAAATCGATTTGAAATCTGGTAATTGTGGAATATTTGTCATAAAGTTCCAGATTGCGGCACCATTGATGAAGTGCTTGCCAAACAAGATCTCCGAGCGCAGGTCCCTTGGACGGCTGCCTTATATTTTCAGTCTACACAATGTGACTTTAGACCGGCAGGGAATGGACACGGTGTTATCATCGGACCTTCAACCGTTCTTATGAGTATGTGCTGAAACACGCATGTAACTATAATGCATTTAAAACTACAATATCGCATCGGTTGTTTTTTGTCTTTACAGAAGGAACATTTATGTGGTCTAGTGATGGGTATGGGGCAATCCGAATGGAATCATATTCGCCTCATCATTTTATGATTGTTGCTGGAGTAAAATCTAAAGTCCCTTTCATTGCCGATCAGCACACGCAATTTCTAAAAGTATGCATTATCATTCTGATTATATTAATTTAAAATGTCAAGTACATGTGTGTAATTATTTGCCAATAATTATTAATTTGCCAGGTTGCAAATATTCAACCTCATTATTCGTCGTATGATACGTTTTCTGAATACGATTATGCCATCGTACACCTAAAGAATCCTATTCAGTTCACGTCCTTTGTTCGGCCTATCTGTCTTGACACTTTACCCGAGGGAGTCTTTGATCGGAGCAATCGTTCCATTATAAATGATCATTTGACAATAAGCGGATTCCGGACTGGATCTGGCACTTTTAAAAGTGCACTACATACGGACAAAGAACCATTTGGTTTACTTTCTCCGGACTTTTGTATCTCTAAATTACAATGGGATTTGGCTAAATCACCTGCAGCTCCCAATTTGGTCAAAGCAGATACTCCATGTGGCATCTCCACAAAAGCTGTGGAAGACTTGATTGATATTAGATCTGTTATCGGTTCAGGTGGATCTGGAAGTGTGAGAAGAGATGTCAGTTTGGGCTACTTGAAACAACTTTTGAATTTCACAAGATTATCAGAGCTGAAAGGGTATCGCCCTATAAGCAACATTTGTTTCCACAATGGAGCATCCATTGCCACATTATATCAAGGTCGGTGGCACCTTGTCGGAATAACTACGGAGAGTTTGGGAATGTCTTGTGACAAGAACTTGTACTTTGTATCCTTTGTTGCTTCGAGAAATAATTTGAATTGGATCTTACAGCATATAAGGTGATTAGCTTTTTATAACGATAAAAAAGAGGTTTCGCTTCACATCAGAAATTGGTTTAACCCTAACTGTCTTCTAAATTTATAGATACAGTCCATCATCTTTCATTTGTTCTAACGGCCAAGCCGTGGATTTAGAAAAGAATGTTTGTAACGGTCAGCAGAATTGTCTTGATGGGTCGGATGAAGATGAGAAGCTTTGTACATGTACACCAATGTGCTCCAACACTAATTGCTTCCTGCAACCCATGTGCAAACATTGTACTCCTTCTGAATCTTTAAGGATTCTTACGCAAACCTACAAATTCTCAAATCAGACAACTCCTCCAAAATCCTGTCCACCGGTATTACCTGTAAAGGTAAGCTACCATATTACTTGTACTTAAGACGTAGTAAAATTAATGGGGTAATAAGATACATCGTAAATTGCTATTTTTATTTTGTAGGGTGCCACCATGTACTGCAAAGCCCCAGGACTAAAATCCTTAGTTCCCTGTGATCGTCAACATTTTGCTGGAACTCAAGCCGTCTTCAGTTGTTTGTTTTTCGATAAAAATGTACCTGCGGAATATGCGGTGATAACGTGCCAAGACAATGGCACATGGACAAATGAGTTGAGAACGTTTCAATGCAAGCCTATTCCAACCAAACCAGTGCTTGAGGAAGAGCCCATTTCCATTTCTGAAAGAAGAAATTTTTCAGCCATTGCAAGCACTACTACTAATTCAATTGAAAATTCAAATCTTCCTACGGCTGCAACAACAATTCATTCCATCACTTTCAATAGCATGAAATACAAAGACAAGAATGGAACCATTCTATGTCCGCCTTTGGAAGCCTCTGATGTAAGCAGTTTTTATGTATGTCACGTGTTAATAAAGCTAGTAAAAATTAAAATCTAAATATTTTTTACAAACCTTAGGGAACTCAAGTATACTGTTGGGCTACTGCTTCCTCAAAACGTGGTCCTTGCTCTGCTCCAATGTACCCTGGATCCAAGGCTGAGTTTTCATGCAGTCGTTATTACAAACCCGTGCTTTCAACCGCATCCGTTGTAAAGCATTGTCAACCGGATGGAGAGTGGAGTTTGAATAATAGAAATTTTGAATGCAGACTAGGTTGGTAATGGGTAATATTAATGCTTCATTTTCATGGGTTTTTATACTCAGGAAACTGAAATAACAATTACAAACTTTCTACAGATTGCGGCATCCCTAAAAACGAACTGATTGGCCATATCGTCAACGGTCGGGAGACGGATGGAGCCAAGTGGCCCTGGCATGGTCTAATTTTTGTTAACATTGGTCAACACAACTTCACTTATATTTGTGGTTCCACTCTTGTTTCGAGAAAAATTCTAATGACTGCAGCACATTGTGTGACCGACCGCACCGGGGCGGCGAGAGACACTTCACTGTACAAAGTGGTCCTGGCTGCAACCAGTAACGTTTACCACAAAAATATTTTGGACTCTGACATACAGATATTTGACGTAAGAAAATAAGCACGTTACTTTTTAAAATGTCATATTTCCAATACTCTGACTTTTTATTTTTAATCTTTCCGCAGGTTACAAAAATTGTAGTTCCTTCGTTATTCAACCTTGCTAATTTCGAAGGAGATATTGCCATTCTTCAGTTATCAAGACCAATAACAGTTTCGGATTATGTCCGACCTGCTTGTCTCCCATCGACATTTGGTGCCCACACTGAACTAAAGCACTTAAGTCCAGGGAGTGTAGGTACGGTTGTTGGATTCGGGTATGATGAAACCGGGTCACCTTCTAAAACTCTAAAGGAAGCAACTCTTCCTGTAGTCTCATACAAAGACTGTCTTGAAGTTTCAAAAATACAGCATAGTTCCACACAGTATTGTGCTGGCTATACAAATGGTAGTAGTAATAAAATAATCTTAATTGTATGGAATATCACAACTAGCTAATAGATTGCATTCTTTGCTCTTGCAGGGACTTCCGTATGCAATGGGGATAGTGGATCTGGGCAGTTTTTTGAAGAAGAATTTCCACAAAAACGAATTTACCTACAGGTTTGCAAATTAATGACTTTTTCAAAAATACTAACTTGATTCTTCGTAGTTTGTTGAGCCATTGCTTATTTCTTATGAAACATGCATAACAGGGAATCGTTAGCCACGGAAATAGAGATGAGTCTTCCAGATTGTGTGACAGCAATCAATATTCAGTTTTCACAAAAGTTGCTTCATTTAATACCTGGATCTCTGAGACTGCTTATGAATTGGATGACGATTTTTAAATTATAAACCAATTTGTGATGTTGTAATGATGATAATGATGAAGTGATGGCAAGATATAATGGCACGTGTACATGAAATAAGTTCCTACGAAGAAGTATTGAAAAATATTATGTATTATGTTATGTAGATATTAATATATTATATTGTCAAGATTTTATATTTATTGAAAATAAATCAAAACGTAACGGAATATAAAACTGCGTATCTAACAACTAATTTTAATTTGGAGCACCTGGTCTGTGCTTTTTCCTAAACATTTTCGCTTTTTTAGATTTGGGATCCTCTCTGTCCCTTTTCCTTTTTCCAAGACCACTAAGATCGCACGGAGGTGGTTGCGTGAAGCCAAAAGACTTGCATACTTCCTTAAGATCAAGTTGATTTACATCAAAAATATTTTTTAAACTGTGTGATTCATAAGCCCGAAGATAAGCCCTGTATGCATCCCTAGCAGATTGATTCAAGAAGTAATTTGTTCCAATTAACTTTTCCAATTGTCCTTGTACGTTTGCCACTTTACTCCAGTCCACTTCGATTTCGCTCACGGGAACTTTTGCTGCTTTCAAGTAACGAAGGAAAAGCAATTCTGTGGGCGCAAGTATTAATAGAGCCTTTCCTGAGCCACCAACACCACGAGCTGTTCTTCCTACTCGATGAATATATTCCTTGGGATCATCTGGGGGGTCTACTTGAACTATCCAATCAACTTTTGGAATATCCAATCTATTGAATTCATCACAAAAATCAAAAGATAATATAAATTACATTTGTACTGCAATTAACACATGCTTAAAGGACAATTAACCGATACTTACCCTCTGGCAGCAACGTCAGTGCAGATTAAAATGCCACTGTCCGCTTGACAAAACTGGAAGAATGTTGTAGTTCGTTTCACTTGTTTTTGTTTACCCTGTAAATCCAAAAATGTAGGTTATAATTTACACCATTTTTGGAGTATTTGTTTAACCAATGGAGTGGAAAGAAACATAAATATTCTTACGTGAATGCATGCGACTGGCAAATCTATATAATTAAGAAGTTCATGATAGAATTTCACAGCTAGACACGAACTCATGAAGACCATCACTTTCCTTTTGCGATTCTTTTTCAGGAACGTAAACAGGAAGAGGAAACGCTTATCGGGTGGACAGACAACGTAACCTGAAATAAATTGGCCCAAAGTTTGTTAACTCTACACCGTTACAGTTACAGCGTACATTATTAAGCTTCGTGAAAACATAAAATACCTTGCTCTAATCCCTCAACAGTTGCCGCATCCTTGGAATCATCAACTCCAATATACATTGGTTCCTTCTTCAAAGCAAGCCTAGTGATTTCCTCCACTTTCTTTGTTGCAGTAGCGCTAAACAGCATTGTTTGTCTTCGCTCTGAAAATCCAAGAAGCAATTGAAATAAATCCACTTTTATAAGATGCCTCATAAAGCATCCACGACAAAAGATTAGAAAACATACTTGGAAGCAAAGTCACTATTCTTTTCAACTCTTCCTCAAAGCCAACTTGTAAAATTCGATCAGCTTCATCAATTATCAGGCATTGTAGATTTTTCGTTAAGAATTCTGGCGTATTGGATAAATGATCCAGCAATCGACCCGGTGTTGCAACTAAAATGGTCACTCCTTTTGCCAGTTTCTGCGCTTCCGTCGACCTGGTTGCTCCACCCATTACCAATCCGCATGTTTGAGCTGGAAACTCCTCCATCAACTCACGCAAAACGCCAAAAATTTGCATAGCCAGTTCTCGCGTAGGAGTGATAATAACCGCACCTGTACCATTTCTGGGCAACATTCTAAAAAGATACAAAACACTTTGGTAAATCATCCAGCCAATCTTACCAGTAACAAACATTAAATGTAGTGACATTTTAAAAGTAAAACATACCTCAATTTTTCGCACACCAGCTCCACAGTAGGGATCAAGAAAGCCAGCGTCTTTCCCGATCCGGTTTTTGCTGCCCCCACCAAGTCCCTTCCTTCCAGTAAGTACGGAATCGTTCTTGCCTGGATTTCCGTCATCTGAGTAAAGCCCATTTTCTCAATTCCTTTCATGGTCGCATCAGACAAGTTCAAGGATTTGAACGACTTATCTGAAACTGAAACGGCAGCTCCAGTGGAGGTCCCAGGAACTGTGAACAGCAAAATATCAAACATTTAGCACAATCATCATCCTCCACCCATAAATATAACCAGTTAGTTCATCCAAATTTCTTACGATTGGTTCCTCCTTCATCAGAAACATCCTCCTTCTCCTCCAACTCGACATCTGACGTTTGTTCCTGCTGAGGCTCTTCATCCTCCGCACTTTCAGACGCCCTACGCTCAGCGTTCTCTTGACGCTTCTTCTCCTTCATCTTTTTTGCCCACCGCTTGAACTTCTTCTCATCCATTTTCTGTTTGTTTAACATGTTGACTACGATTGTCAACTGTGGGTTTCACAGCACTACACAATTAACCACTTAATTAGCAACTTAATTAACTGACATCAGCAGAATTAAAATATTTCGGTTGTTTTGATGATACTTGCATCTGTGCTTCGAGGACAACACTGGCACATGCATTGAGCCCATGCTTGCACATACACACTATTCAACTGTGAGCATTCTGTGCTCGGGTGCGGGGTATTCTGAGACCAGAGAACGTGTCCACTCTGCACTCGAAAATTCTATCCAGCCTCGAGGGGCGGGGCAACATGAAGCGATGATGCTATCTCTAAATTAGAGACTCTAACCTCTGCAAACGTGAAGCCATTCGAAAATGATGCACATGAACTGCATAACCGTCAACCGTTACTTCCGGTTGTTATCATTTGTTATAATAATTCTCCAGGTTTCAGTTATATGTCTGTTATGGCTGTCCAAGGAGTTAATATGCTGATTGATTGCATCAATAATTAATATTCAATCTGATCCGAATTTCCGACCAAATTGTTTTTTCCATGCAAGTCCTTTGGCTTGACCGTTGCATTGCATTGTTGAGTTGATGTTACATTATTCACAGCTTGAAATATTTTTTGCTCAAATCTGTCCATTTTGGTGAATAGTGCATACATGGAAGAAGGAATTACGTTTTACAAAGTACTCACGAAATAACTTGCATATGTAGTATTCTAGTTTAATTTGACAACTGATAATATACAAAGGATAAGAATGTTTAAAACAACTTAAGTTTCAACCTTTGTAAAACTAAAACTTGTAAAAAGTTTACAATTGATCTTCTATATTTGGCAGTAGGGTAACGGGTACTTTACTAAGTGAAGTTTACTTGATAAGGTATTTCAGCAGCTTACGTGCGTCCCTTTCAAGCATAATCTGAACACATGGAAAGCTGTTGAAATTGGTGAAGGTTCAAGGTACCTAAATCACCAGTTGTACTAGTAAGTAAAGCCATCCAGTTTAAGATTAGAAAACTAATGCCTATTGTTCCTTCAGTTGCGTTGAGAAAAAATGCATTGTTCTTATCTTGCCCTACCTTGGTTGTTGGTAGGTGTGCATTTTGTTTAAAATGAAAATCAATTGTGCAAAGTAAAAATTATTATCAAGATTCCAAATGCATGTCGCCATGAAATGTAAAATGCATACTTGAACTCCATGAAATAAGGTACTGAAACTTGAACTCTCGACCTATTATCATAACTTGCTTTTGTTAAAGCATGAAACGAAGCTTTTGAATTATCAAAGAATACGGTAATGCAAACTACGTAAATATAACGAACATTCGGAAACTTGCGTCGGTCGAGGGTAGACGTGAAAGCACAAATTGCATTTTTGCTACTTGGTTAGCAGTGAATTTAGTCTGCAAAATATTGATAAGTTTGATCAAGTTAAGCTATATTTTTTGAAACTACAATTTTTATAAAGATTTTTCGTTTGAGATTTAGGCATCATAACCTACTAAGAACATCCTACTTGCATTAAATTATATTCCATATTATGATATTTTAGAAATATGTATATTCCATTTAGTTGACAGTTAATCGTTTGTTTTATAACACTTCAAGTAACGCAAATAACAAGTTATAAAAAATAACAAAAACACTTGAAAATTAAAAATTCCAAATATTTTATAAAACTATTTTAAAAAATTTACTGAAGTGTCAACGTCATTTGTCCGTACAATAAAATGGAAGGGCTGGGTACGAAGGTATGATCGCACAATAAAAACCTGCTTAAAAATATTATAACTTTAAGAAAAATAAGTTGCAATATAGTATAGTGGTAAAATATTCAAATGAATTCAATTCAATGTGAAATTTTGTTTTCGTAGAAATCTGAAAACCGTGAAGAGATTTGTGTCCACGTTGTATCTCCTCAATCCGAAAATGACTTGCTTCTGGAGGAGGACAACAATGTAGTCAATATGGATGTCCCACCATTTCGCCAAACATTCTTCCGGTACTCCATGTACGGCTTATCTGAGGTGGTTAAAAGCTCTTCCTTAGTTTATGCCTCTCACCATTCCTCCGAGGCTTCATGGTTGGAAATCAACAAACTCTCAGTAGCTTTAGTAGGAAACGGGGAAACCCCCAACTTGACTTTATATGCTCCAACCGTGAAGGAGGTATATTTCATGGGTCACATTACATACCCCGTCACAGCATTCAATATGTTACCTCAGCTAACATCCTTGGAAAAGGTTACCTTCAATGTCGGCTTCGGGGGACATATTAACGAGTTTCAAGAAACTATTCATGAATTTCGCCAGCCCACGCCGGAAGTTCCTGGAGTGACCAATTTGGAAATCAAAGTGAACCACCAGTTATATCATTCATGTTCTGAGGAGACTAGGGCTCTCTTCAACCGGATTGTCAAGTCGATCATAAAGCATTCCTCGGACAGTTTCCCAAACCTTAAAAATCTAGCCATTGATCTTCCAAACATTCCATTATTTTACAACAGCGTATCCCTACTTGTTCATGGAGTGGATTTCTTAAGGACATTTTTTGAAGTTATAAAAACTGACGACAAGGTATATTAAAAACTTGATAATCATTCCATTTAAATGCATGCCTATTTTTTTATAGTAAGTTTTAAGTTAAATATTTGCTCTTTCTTTAGGTGGCAGTCCGGCGGAAACCAGTTCAGCAATCAAGCCGAGTTCCCTTTGACCCTTGCGCTTACTTTCCGACAAACCCTCAATACAACTTATTACGCATGGTTGACTTTGAAGGTTTATATGGTCCATAACCCACCGGGATTCTTTTAACCTGGCATTTAAATCGATGATGACTGATTTTAGTATGATTAGCTTGTACTTTTATGTAATTTGATCTTTAGTAGACTCAACTGTTAGTAGACTTAGTTAATAAATTAGCAAGTAGAAAATGTAGCCCTGTTTTTGTGTTCGTTCATTGAATTCAAGCCTACTACTAAAACTGGCTATTCCATAAAATATCCGAAACCGAAATACTTTGTTCATCCTTTCGGGTAGACGCATCCTAAACTTGGTCCATCCACGTATCAAGTTTCCCAAGAGGAACCGCGAACATTATACCAGAAATGTAAATACATCTGCTTTCTGGCAACAACATTGCTACTCATGAAAATTATTCCTAACCGGTTTCTCTTTTAGCGTTAATTACTTAATTAATAGCAAATTAAGCTTTGGAGGAATCCGTCCAGTCGTTTAAATGGAAATCTGTAATTGATTTTCTTGTGTCTTCACAACCGTTTTTGTGTAGCGTCTTGTCAAAAGTGTTCAGATAAAAATGAAGTCAACATCATCAGTCCTCAAATTTGCTATTCGAGGAAATGGGTGTTCGCGTAGGCTTCCGTTTACCTATAAATTTGATAGGTCAACAATACGACAGTTATCTTCGCAGGTAACTGGAGAAGGAGGTGCTTCCGGAAGTAGTTCTAGTCCTGAGGCTCAACCCACCTTTCCACCAACGCCAAAGAAATTTGAGTCAGGTGGAAGCAGTGAACAAGCCGATTCTGGAGAAGATCAAAGGGCCACAATTAGCAAGGCTATGCACGCTTATCTGAAACGAGCTAAGGAACACCGTAAGATGCTATTTTAAGATATATAAGATAAGATACTTTAAGATTTATGCTAAGATAACACATTATTTTATTTTCCATTTCAGAGGAATTCATGGACAGACAAGAGAAGGAGTTTGTGTTCGGAAGACGGCATTTAGCCAACATGATGGGAAAAGATCCAGAGAGCTTTACTCAGAAAGATATTGACGTAATAAAAGTTTATAGCTACTTTACACAATATATTTGTTTAAACTCCTTATTTAAACAACTTAATATCTTTTGTTTTAGGAAGCAATCAGATATCTGTTTCCCTGTGGCCTCTATGAACCCAGAGCGCGACCCCTAATGCGACCACCAGCGGAAATTTATCCCAAGCAAAAGTCTGCCCAGTTTGATGTGAGTGGGAGACCCCATCATCCATTCTTCTACACGGCGAAACCTAACTTTTACTACCTGCTTCATGTGAGTTTACTAAAGACTTGTGTTTTCATTTTAAAAGACACAGTTACATGACTTTGGGTAATCATTTTCTGTTGCATTGTGATTAGGAAATGGTAGTAAAGCTCAATTTGTTGAACAAATTAGGTCCAAGCAAGTCTGAACTGTCTGCGGAAGACAGGTAGTTATTATACTTAAAAGTATGATCCAAATCAAACTAGACAGCATATTTATGGCTATTATTAATGTCAATATGATTGCACTTTAGCCTTTTAGCTGGAAGTACATGGCTGCCCAAAGAAGACTTGGAGGAACGTTTGCTGGAAAAAATAAGCGATCCTATGTACAATGAATGGATTTCCTGCTTTGAAAGAATAGTTGCACATCCAAAAAGGGATAAAGAGTTGGATTTCATCAAGTCTTACAGAAAACCGTTAGCACAACAAATGAAAGCGGAAGAGTTTCCTCCTATTACTTTAGAACCAGATGGACGGAAAAGTGTCCACGTACCATGTAAGTTCACAAGCGTTTGATTGAATCTGCATTGATAATTTGGCGAATCTAAATTAAAGTTTTATATCACATGCTCTTCTTCCTTTTTGGTTTTGTTGCAGTTTGCCGAAAGAAAACAGCAAGAGCAGATGTATTGGTAACGGTTCCTGGCACCGGCGAAATTAAGATCAATGGAAAAGGCTTAGACTATTTCAAACTTATGCAATCTAGACGTGCTGTCATATCTCCTCTTCAGCTAATAGGATGGTTGGGCAAAGTGGACGTAGAAGCCAATTGTGATACGACAAAGCAACTTCCATTTATAGAAAAGGATCGTTATATTCGAGTTTGTGAAATTGAAATTGGAGAGACGATGCAGGCAATTGCAGTTCGATGGGGAATAGCTACTGCGTGTGCAGCGCTAGGTGCGGATGTCGAAAAACTACGGCTTGCTGGATATCTTGAAATAGATAGAAGGAGGAAAGAAAGAAGTAAGATTGCACATACCGGGGCCAGAGCAGCATGGACATGGAAGAAACGATAGACTATTCTTGTAACTTTAATTTTTACAACTCTCTTGTAATTCAAGTGTTAACCATTTAGAACATTAGCTAATAAATATAGGACACATGTTGTGTTGAAATATATTGAAAGTATTACTGTACATAATTAACATAATACCAAACTTGACATTCTCATGAAGATCAATGATTTGCTCTTGATTTTTTTAAGCAGCAGACGTTCCCGTTTTCGTTCCAATTATGTAATACATGCTTGATCGCACTAGTTGACATTCAAAGGTAGACTTGCACTTGAATCATCATTACAACTTGTATATAGATATTGAACATATCTACCTAAGTCATCTTAGCAAATGAAAGAAGAAATCAGAAAAAGTGTGGAACAATGTATTGTATTGCATTATGAGCTTTAATTATACGGTAATATTAATATTTGTTTTCGCATTCCTACCATTCAACCAAATAGAACTGGACATTTCGTGGAATTCGAGGCAGATATGATGTATTACTCATCTTAATCATAATTGCACCCCAGGGCATAAAGGTATAGGCATGCACGTTATTAGCTGGTGTTTGTTTGCAGCGCGTCATTGATTTTAATTGTATAGGTATGAAAAGAAATCTTTCTATTTTTCATATTTGCTACCCTGAGAAATGCGAATCATTCGTGACTAGAGATTTTGGGCAACTTTTTTGTAGACAAAAAACTGGAACTTAGCAAATTAGCTGATCAATGATGCTACACACGTATAAGACATATAAATAAAATATCATTGACTGCTTAAGTATGGTAATTTTCTATCTTTTTAAGCCAAAACAACAATGAAAAATGAAGCCAATATCGTTTGGGGATTTGGAGAGAGGAGATCACGTATCTTTAAAAAATACTATAAAAGAATTAAAAGATCAGAATAAATATCTGCGGATACCTTTGAGTACATCCAAATCTGAGCTTGTTCTTTTTACCATTAGTACAACGGCAAAAGTCGATACAGCATCTTGACCGTCTTCACATTTGAAAGAATAATACAGGTAGCATCTACAGCATTTGGTTAGTGTTTTATGCGAATATCCACTTCATTATCTTCATTTCAAGCCCTGCAACTGGTAATCAAGATAAGGGTAAAACTCTTAGAATCCCAGACCTACCATAAGAACTGAGCTCAAGAACAACATCCAGTCACCAGGCGGTTCAATAGAACGTAAATCGTTGAATGTCAGAGCAAGAATGCAAATAAGCATAAAAATATGCACAGATTCTTGCAATAAATGTTGTATGAATTCAATAAAGCATCCAAACTTGTAACCAGTACACCAGTTCTTGTTAGCCCTTTTGCTTGTAAGCATCATGGAAAATTTGCAGAACATTCGTTTATACGTCATTGTGTTTACTACGGTTGCCGTTATTCACAGCGCAGTTTCTCAGAGGCAGTTATCTGGCGGAAGTTCAGGTAAGTTCTTTGGATGAGCATTGTCAGTGTCAATTTCATTGTGCATTTTATAAATGAGAAAATGAGATTGTTCAAGCTGTCATCATTCCTTCTTGTGTGCTTTGAAGTTTATTCCCAATCGCCCACTCAACTCCCACCAGTACCGCAAGAATGCGGAATACAGGACAAAGATCAGCTACCTGACTTTCATGCAGCTGCCCCTTGGGGTAATGTGAGACAATGAGTATCGGGAATTGAAATGCATTTGGTTTCTTAATTTTAATTTTGTCAAATTCATTACTCATATCATATTAGCCAGTGCACTATTTTATGTGGAAGGGGACTTTTTCCAAAATAATACACGACAGGAATATCTAAACTCGGCTATTTTGATTTCAAGAAGACTGGCAATAACAAGTAAGGGAAGCACTCATTTTTTTCCTTTCATTCCAACATAATTAATTGAATACACTTGTTTTTTCATGTGTGTGTAGGTGGCTCTTCCAAGATTTTAAGTCAGCAACAAAACGGTCCTTATACAAAACTGCAATTATTCTATGGTCTCCGTGCTGCTGGAAAGCATACCTTTATCAAGGTAGTTTGTGCAAAAATGCCGTTTTGCGTATTATTACCAATTAAAAGGAAGCTTCCTGGTTGGCGATGGCATTTTAATGGGTTTGTTTGTTTTTCCCTGTTACCAAAATAGATAAGGAAAGTTGAGCCTTTGAATCTTGTACGTCAGCCACAGCCACTCAAATTGGAGACGTCTCCGGGAAGAACCAACCAACAAAGTCACGGAAAGGGGGTAGAAAATTCGGATTTGTATCTATTGCATTTAGACTCTGACTTTGACATCACATCCTTTAGCAGACCGTTATGCATCAGTGAGAGTGTATTCCCGTACAGTAAGCAACATCGCATAGAGATCGAAAGCAATAACAAGGTTCACATTAGTGGTTACGCTAGTAAAAATGACACGCGAGGTCCAAAGGTGTCCTTCACTCAAGACCGTGAGTGGCGAGTTACAGATTGGAATGATCTTGACACGATCAATGTGGTTACGAGAGAGCAACGTATGAATGAATGAAAAAAGAGTAAAAAACACGTATGAAAATTTCCAGGAAGTCATTATGAAAAAAGCCTTTAATGTTTTACAGAAGTTACTTCAGAATTTCTTCCTAAAGACTTTAACTCCGGCTCTGCATTGACGGTGAAAATTCACAACCAATTTTTCTTGGCTGGGGTACTAGTACGATCGTCAGGAAGCCAGACCGTGTTCCGATCATTGGAAAGATATGTAGAAACTATTAAAATGAAAGGTAATTAAGAAGGTTGTAAAGTTTTTCAAATCTGCTTTCTTCCTAAAATGTAATAGTAATGTATAAAATTACAACTAATATTCGTAGAAGAGGAATATGCACCAAAGCCTTTGAAAATCAATCCACCACAGTACCCTTATGAAAATGCACCAAGCCATAATAATAATGGAAACATTGGCAATGACAGGGAGAGCATATATAACAAGCGTCCTGCTCCAAGTCCCATTCAAAGCCAGATATCCTACTTGGAGACCTCTGAATTTGAAGAGAAACAGCAAATAAGGAATCCTTCCTATCATGGTCAACAAGCTATCCAAACTACGGAAGCCAGTCGTTTGAATTGGGGAAATCAACCTAGAAGTACATCAAGGCCTGACGTGAGTCCTTCAATCCTGACACAAAGACCAGATTACACCCCTCGGGCACCACAGTCCCAGCATTACAATCCAACTCATATTTTACCCGACAATGGAAGGTAAACTATGAAAAAGTTTCCAATTGTTATTTTTACCCCATTTCAATTTTGGAGTAAACATTTCATTCAATTTCAGACCCCAATATCAACAGCAGCAAGAAGCTAGTCCATATCCCTCTCAACAACTCAATAGGCAAACGGCAGAGCCGCAGTATGTCTACCCCTCACAGGTACGAACGACCACAATGCGATCTCATCTTCCTTCTCACTATCCCCCATCATATAATAACCCACAGGATTCTATAATACAGCAAAGGCCACCCGATCGAATTTACCAGCAACAGTATACTAAATGCTCACATGAATTACTTGAGGTATTGAAATAAGATGCAAGGTCATGTTGTTTCATGAAGGAATGACAAATTAAACTAAGAATTTTGATGTTGTAGGGAATGGACATTGAATGTCTTAGTAGACATACAAGTGGAATAGACTGCATCAAAAATGCCCCAGTTAATACAACAATTAGACTGACTTGTAAGCAGCACTACGTTCCTGCAGTCGGGAATAAAGTGGTTGAGAAAACGTGTGACGCGAGTGGAAACTGGCTTCCCAGAAAATCTTTTGCTTGCAAACTAGGTACAAATTCTAGATTCCAAATCAATTCCAGAGCTTTCAGAGTAAACTTTTTAATGCATGTTTACAACAAAACTACTAGACTGTGGAAGGGTTTCTCGAACGCTAACGGTTCCATATATTGTACATGGTTCTGACACGGAACCGGGAAAATGGCCATGGCATGCAGCAGTGTTCAAGAAAGTGAACCAAACTTCTTACACATATATCTGTGGTGCAACTCTCATAAACCGAAGAATTCTTGTCACTGCAGCGCATTGTGTTTTCAACCCCCTCGGGGTTACAAACAAGTCTTTGTACAAAGTGGTCGTGGGTGCCATAAGCTCCAATTTACTGTACAACAATAATGATCCCGATGTCCAGGAATTTGACGTTAGTAGTATTAATTGCTAATATTAAATGTTTACAGTCACCGGATAAGTATGGTCTGATGATTGATTTATGCCAAATACATTTTTTCTGCAGATATCAGAGATCAGAGTAAATGAGCACTACAATCATCGTACTTATGAAGCGGACATTGCTCTAATACAACTTGACAAGCCGGTAATATTAAGTAATCTGGTTCGTCCGGTTTGTTTCCCCTTCCCGAGTGAAGACAACAAGCAGTTATCTAGTTTTCAACTTTCGGAAGGAACTCAGGGTATTGTGGTTGTAAGTGCTTATTCTAATGCATCATGCATGCCGAGCATTTGACAATGAATGCATTCAAAGAATGAAATGACGCAAGTGTCATATTCACATTTATACATTATTGACTTTCAAGGGATTCGGAACCAGTGAAAATTGGCGGATTTCGGGAAACCTTCGAATGGCTAGACTTCCTGTAGTGTCAGTTCAAAATTGCACCAGGGTTCTGGAGAGGACACCCAGTTTTACGCAGTATTGCGCAGGGTACACAAATGGTCTGTAAAAAATATATAAATGTCTTATACAAAAGCTATGTATGCTTATTATCGCATCAATTTATGTTGAAGTGTGTTTAAAATATTATGTAAAACATTTGGCATTTTTTATTTTTGGTTTGTAGGAACAAGCGTGTGTGAAGGTGATAGTGGAGGAGCTCACATTTTCAGTGATCAATATAATCGGTATTTTATACAGGTGTGATTTTAAAATATTCACCATATTCCGAACACCAACTGGTCGGTTACTGTAACAGTTTTTTTATGTACGTTTGTACTTTTGTTTAGGGAATCATAAGTCACGGAAATAGGCGAGAATTAGCATCCGGCAATTCCCGTTGTGACAATGACAAATATACAGTTTTCACAAAGGTTGGCTCATTTGCAGAATGGGTAAAGGAAGTGGTAGATGATTTAGAGTCCGCCTACAACGGGCGTCGGCGTCGACGAAGGCAAACTATTTCCGCAGTCGAATGATATATGTATAAGTTCTTGTAACTTCATTTTTAAATCAATAATAAAGTTTAAAATATTGTTATTCATTTCGTTTGGCGATATACTGTTTTTTATTTGCAATGTAATATTTTTCGGTTTTCGAAAAAATGAAAAATCACACCTTGCCTCATCCTCGTGTAGCAAATTGGTTTTCTTGATAACACTATACCACAGCCCATCCCACTTAAAAATCACATCTAAACGTTATCAAAAATTGAGCCTTGAAAAACTTTAGAAAGCATGCAAAGTTTTGTTTTTCAATGAAAATGCATGTTGTAAGTATAAATGTCCCGTGACAAAAACACTTTTACGAAAATCTACACGTGGAAAATCCAATATTCATCCTTCATTTCTTTGGAAAAAATCCAATTTTCTGACCAGTTTACTTCCTCTCCAGAAACTCATCCGTAGTCACTTTTACGCGCAGGCAGCACGTTGCAGAAAAGGGTTTATTTATTAAATCGCAATTCATGACTGAATGATAGTAGACATTGGCGATGAAAAGTGTCCTGTCTTGGTTGATCATCAGCAATACAAAAGTAAATTCATCGCAGAACGAGGGCTATCCCATTCTGTAACATTATTTATACCTGCGGGAAGAGTTACGGGATTCGGTATTGACTTTTATGTTTTTGTTGACTGTTAGCGTTGATGATGACCATGATAAAAACTACACCTTTCACCATGTCATACATACATGGAACACATAAAAAACAAGCAAGTGATTCAAGCTCACAAGTCAAGTTCCTAAAGTCATAAAAATCTGTGCAATTACCCTTGAGTTTGAGACGGAGCCAAGTGCAGAAGCAAGGCCGGCTAGCTTTCTAGTGTGAGTAAAAGGCAATTTCATTTTTCGGGTTTCAAAATAAAAAGTAGAAAAACCTACAAGCTAGAACGTAAAATGGAAAATTACTCTAGTACGTTCTTTCAATGGAATTTGTCTAACTCTCGGTTTATATGTATTTTTCCTTTTAATTCTATGTTCTAGTATATACACCCTCCCCCTCCTCCGCCCATGAATTTTACTACCCTTTATTTTCGGCGTTGTCAACAACGGAAAACCGTGTATTGTCAAGAATGTGCTAAAATCCGTTTTTTCTTGGCCACTTTATACTCTTTAAAACTCATTTATGTGCTTTATTATAGGGCTTGCGTGTAACTTGTGTGTGTAGAAAAAGGACATGAGCCGTGCTTTGATGTACTTATCTTGTTAATTTTGCTTTTTGCACTAAGCCAAAACTCTCAATGCAGTGTTTTAGCAGCCAGCACAAAACTACAAAACTGAGAACGTGTGGAACGGAACTTTGTAAAGTGGTTAAATATGCTTTGCTATATGAACGACTGGTCTTTATCCCCTATTCCGTACTTGGATTAAACAAGTCTACCGGCATTGCTACCTCCACTTCCACCACCTCCACCATAATCGTCTCTACACAGAGAAATGCTACACTTTGTTTTTATGCTATCGTGCATGGAGAACCAACATTTCGGAAGTTACTTTACCAAACACACTACTATTATTCGTATATGGGTATGTTTAAAAAGTAGCAACAAGAGAATTACATTAAATCATGACCTGGGATGAGATTTCTGTTATTCCGTGAGTAAAACTATCATGCAACTTTCATGCCACAGGATGTTATAAAACAAAGAGAGTGGTGTATATAGTTTGTCGGTACCAAGTAGAAATTGATAACAAGCTTAAACGTGTAGCTTTTGTATAGAAAATGCGCTATTTTTTCTTCGTCTGTGGTCCTCAACAAAAAATGTGCTGGCTCTTTCGGGTTGAGTTTTATCAGTCAACCCATCATCTCATCCTTTCTCCGTTTCCCCCGTTTTGTTGAGCAATCTACGTTCACAAGTTTTACGGACGATATAAACTAGCTCACGTGTACATATCTAGCGAAACACCCTCCAAAAATATATCCCCTTCAAGATAAAAGTTTTCGTGCTCCTTCTAATTTTGCCTCAACGATGTTTAACGTTTTTTCCTTGCCCCGCATTGCATACATGGTTTTTCTTTGAAATATGCTTAAGAAATCAAAGAATTGACAGTTTTTAAGCATTTAACAGTGTGTTACACTGCACTCACCGCAGGCGGTATGCAAAGTCGTGCCTGTGAATTAAATTTGATTATTACTAAAAACCAGTAAAAAATAGTGTAAGATAAAGCGCATGAAAAGTTGCTTTTCTGATTTTCTCACGAAAGCGACATTGCTGATTTTAGTGTTTAAAAAGTTGCGAATCTGCCGCCGCCTCACATATATTATTTTATTCAACATTATGATCATAATCAGTAGTAGTAGTAAAGCGAAATGAAGCTTAAGTACTCAAACAAATGCGTCTGATTTTTTATAAGAAACGTTCTCACTCATGAGAAGCAACTACTTCATAGACAAAGTTATGGTATAAAAAGTAGCAGACAAATCGTTTTATCAACACTATCATCATGAATTACTCCACTCTCATTTGGCACCTGTATTTCAATTCATACTGCCTTCTGGCGATTTGTACGGGTGTATGTAAATGCAATGCAGAAGTTCATATTATAAATAACTTTGAGTAAGCTTTTTTTTGCAAAACGTGACTGATCCTATTCTGGTTTGTAATCCAATTTTCAAGATCTTATTGGTTCAGATACTTCATATCTGCGCTCTGTATGAATGTAAAATGTGATATTTTTAAATTCATAGAGATATATGAGATGAAAAAATGCAAGTTGGGATATTCTAAAAGGCCAAATGCATATCTTGTAATTCTAAATTCAAAAATTGTACACTCAAACAAACCCCACATGCTAAAAATTGATCTGCTGGAGGCTATACTGGAGGGAAATAAGCTTCCAAAAGAACAACTTGAAACCAATCAAAACTTTTTAGAAAACTGCAAAGCCTTTTCAATGCCATCACTTTAGGATAAATGATAGTTTTTGCGATTTCCTTCATGGATACAACCCTGTTATCAGAAGAAATGCTTATGCTATGTAATTCAACTTGCATTGCCATATAGCAAGTGTGTTAAAGCACAAGAAAGTAGAATTGTCTGACAGAAAGATAATATGATAACTACCAACGGCTCCGGTTTTACTTCTCTTCTTTCTGTTTGTCCACACACTACTTACAACTTGTTCTACTATAGACACCACATGGCCCTGGACTTTGGATAAACTTTCCCCATTCCCTTGAATCACCGGCAAGCTTTAATGCAACAACTTATTTGTTTCGATCGTATTCCTATAGGTTGCAGACAGGAATAAACTATGCACCAAACCATCCAAAGCCAATTTGTATGTAACTCGTACAATACACACAAGTTTCCTTCTTCTTTTTTACCCCGAAACGGCTGTCCTTCGTCTTTCTGGTGGTGAATAGAAAGTATATATTCTACTTTGTTTCCGTATGCGGGACGACACAATTTTTGCTGTTGAACCAACTTAAGTTGACTACCAAACCAATTCCAGTTTGTTCTCTATTCCCACAAAAAAATTCTGCATGTCAACATTTTTTTGTTGACTATACTTATTCCCGTTTCCTCCCTCTCTCTCTCTGCAGACTAAGACATATACATAATATATTACCGAGTACATTTATATATTAGCCCGTAAATATTTACATAAGCCACGTATGAAACTCGCCCATGAAATATTATAGACGGGAAAAATGGCTTCTTCGGTATTGTCCTCTATGGATTATGCTGAGCAAGTTTTGCTGTGCTTTTTGCATCAAGTGTACGGGAACGATGAGCGTTTCAATCGTTTGCATCCCATCTTCCATTCGCAATTTACTCTTGAGATATGCACATTCACAAAAGAAGAAAAAATGTTCTGGTTATAAGGTGAAGTTGGCTTGGGACTGGCAACTTGGGAGAAACAGTGCGGTGGTGGTGGTGATGGTGAATGTCCTCTCTCTCTCCACGGACTTTAGCTCTTAAACTTAAGTAGGTATATCATCTTGTGTGTGCACACACACACGGGGAAGATTTCGGTGAAAATTGGAACACTATATAATATGTACAAAAAAGATGAGAAACAGAAAAAAAGTAAAAACGGAGACAGAGGAAAGGAAGAAAAACAAACTCTTACTGTCCCGGACTCCGGATCGGATTCAGATTTTTCTTTCTTTTTTTGTCTGTCGCTTCTCCACTAGCCTGCTGCTGTTTTGGTTGGTCGCGTCCGCAATATCACCGACATGCATGAGTGGTCTCGGCCCTTTGCGAAGAAGGCGAAAGAGAAATCGTGCCATCATTTTTCTAGATTTACTTTCTCAAGAGTTGCTGGAAATGCTGGAATGCTCATCCTTTTGTTGCAACAGAGGAATTTTTATTTTGTTGTTGATGTTTCGTTCATGTTCAGTTGCTTTTCTTTTTGTGGAAAAAATGTTATATGATATATGATAGTGGGCTGCATAATATTACGACAGACCCAATGAGTTTTATTATGTGACGATTTTATGGAAACTCACCAAAAGCTTATATTACTTAGACTAGACATAAGAAGTCTAACAAAGTCATGCATCATAACGTATATAATATGTTATGTTATTCAGGTAATTTCTGGAGTGAAAGTGCGTGGCTGTATACGGATAGGTAGTAGTTTCATTTGTTTTCATTATGGTTAGAGTGCCCTGCGTGTGAAATATCTTGTTTTCATGTTGAAAAACTAAAATAAGCACGATTTGGCTTTTCTCCGTAAAGTAGTTTCATTTTTTGGAAAAGGAAAAGGTTGGTGAACTTTGGTGTAAAACAGTGTTTACATTATAAAGTACATTATAAAGCTGCAACTCAAACTTTTGGCATAAACATATAATATTTTTACCGTTAATATTTATAGTGTCAAGTATTAGTATATTTGTATTTTAAAAGCCCTTATATATTGACAAACATAAATAACTAAGCACGGAATAATAAACTATCGGAGAGATTTTAGTTTTTCTCAGTTCTCAAATAGGTATATACTATCTCGTTTTTACAGGCACATTGCATAAAAGCACTCATTTAATCATTCATTTTCATTGACACTTTTACAACTGCTTGGGTTTGAGTTGGACCAAGGAAGAGTTAGGTAAACTAAGAAGTCTTGAAACTTGAAACTTCCAATATTAAATGGCGGAATTTGGTGGGATGGAAAATGAGGACAGTGAGTACATCCAGTGTCCTTAAAACTAGAAAGAAAGCAATTCTACTTCCTGACAGATTATGTCTATTCACTCATTCATTTAAAACACCACAGCGAACACGTCTTCAAAAGAAGACCCTCTTCCATCACCTTGAGTTCAGTATTCCGCCCGTAGAAAGCAGTATGGCATCTCATCACTCCATGCTTAGAATGCTAATGGAGATAGTCATAAAAGCTGACATGGAAAAAGGAGCCCAATTTCGGAGAGAAAGGCAAACCCGTTGACCGGCAATGTTACTCCATTTTCACATGTCGTTTTTTATATGCTTTGTATGACAGGCCATTCTTTCCCCGTTTTCATGGTCCATCCCTCTATCAACTAGAAACAGCACGCCACGTCACTTTTAATTTACACTACCGTGCACAGTGCCGGACTTTGGATACGGTGGACGTTTCATTTTAGCTCTCTTTCTGCGATATACTTACCAGTGCCATCAGCATACAAACAGAATTATTTCATTTTACAAAGGAATGAGTTTGCAGTAGAGCGTGTTTTTCATTTAACATTATCGCAAAAACGCATCATGTAAATTATTATAAATGTGTAACAAACACATTGCAAGTTTTGAAAGCTGACATTGGTTCCCTTTTAAACCTGTCCAGTGGAAACATTTTCTTTGACAGTTGTCTTTTCAAATTTTAGATCTGAATGCGCCCGAAATTGGGATCCTTTGTTCTATCCATGCCCTGATTTTCAAATGTTTGCGGAAGAATCTATGCATTGGATATTTGGAGTGCTGTTTCGTTTTTTCTGTCAAAAGTTAAAAGAAGCAAAATCAAGACAAAGAGAAATGAATCCAGTCTGCAGGGAAGATCAATGAAATGTCTGACCGAATTCTGATGTGCACAAACTCACACACAAACATAACCTTTTTTACTGTTGCTCTTTCTGTTCTTTGATGATGTATGCATTCTGACCACCTTCTGTTGGAATCCAGCCACCCAACCTAAAGAAGCAACTTTTTGCCTTTTTACTGAGATTTGATATGATCATCATGATATCTCTACCCATACTACCACCGCTGGTTTTCTTACAATGAAAGAATCCTTTACAAGCTGAAGCACTTTAACACAATATTCCCCCTTTTCTTATTGCCGTTACCTTTTTCATTCTTCCCTTTCCTATTCATTCAATTTCCCGGAATTGTGCTCATCTTCGTGGGTTAAGAAAGAGAAGGCACAATACCAACGTTGCAAAAATCAGTACGTGCTGTGCTTTATACATAGCTACCTATTATAATATGCTTTGGTAGTTTTCTCTGTATTGATGTTTTCAATATCTTTCCTGCTTCCGTTCTGGAAGAGCGGTTATATATTCTGAAAAATAACGCTGCTTGCTACCTTTTTCAAAAAGTAGAAAGAAATGGAGAATCAAGAAAACACAGTTGCTCCTTTGGTTTTTGTGCTTTCTTCGAGAAACCAAATGTATATTGTAAACCTTACTGTTGGAAGTCACGAAGTCATTCTTTTTACACTTCAGCGAAGGCTAACTAAAGCGATAATTTATTACTTCATTAATGATTTTTGTACGAATGAGCACCGTCATCAAGTTCCATAATACAACAATGAACCTTGATGATAGTCCATCAGTAAAAATATTATTTCCAAAGTTTTGGAAACGCAAAGTAGTAATATTGCTATCGTTTGGAAATGAGCAAAAATGGAATCTATCTTTTGTAAAATGGACAATGACTTTAAGGGGGAAGACCAAACAGGAAATTGGAAATCGACAGAAGGAAATCCAATGGGTTGGAATACCAGTAACCGTTTTCTTGTCATCACATGCCAACATGAAAAAATGTGGACTATTTTCTTATCGGAAAATAGCCCCTTCTCCTTACTGTTCTCTCAACAGGCGGTCCTCGGGAATTGACCATTGGCGTTCATGTCCAAGTGACTTTTGCTTTCACTGAATGAATATAGAAGTTTCATTGAAGACCTTGCAGTTATCCTATCCTTTCACCAAACTGGTATCATTCTACCAATGAATTAGTAAAAATAGAAAATCGTTATTGCATGAGATTCACTGGAATACATAAAATTCAATACTTTTTTCCAACAACTTTTTCCATTTTCGGTTCATGAAGAAGATCGACGGAAATTGAATTCAGAGATTTTTAGAACGTTCAAACCAGGGCACACAGGAAACGAAAATACTACGTAGTTTCTGACCGAGTCACACAATTCCCACTTGAAAGTTTATAGAAGCAATAAAATTTAATGAGTTCCTTTTTATAAATTGAGTTTCATTCCGTGTTTCTTTACACACACATACAGCGCAGGCTGCTCTAATGCAAAAACAACCACTATATGACTTTGAATGCCTAATTCATGACGGCATAATCGTTACAATTGCAATTATTTTCTATTATCGGAAAAAGTTTTCATGGTCGATACTTTATATATGCTCAACGGTGAAGTTTTATACACACTTGCCGTGATCTCCAGCGCAAATGTACGTGTGATGGTTGAATGAAATCATAATCTAATCTACATCCACCTAAACACAAGTTTACCTTTGTGCATCATCTTTAAGCCCAAAGCAAGTGTCCATTCCCCTTGGTACCTGAGGGGAAGAAGAACTCCCGTTTTGTTACGTAATCCATTTTTCATTGCAGCAAAAACTGCATACACGTGTATGTTTTTCCCTGAAACTTTTGATATAAACATCTGCACTTACATGTAGATTCAAACAATATTTTTTTATTTTATGTAATAAAGTATATTATTCTGGTTCTTCTAGTTTTTTTTCCTTTTAACTCGCATTTGCAGCAATTGCTACTGTTAAGAGCGCCATATAATAATATACTATATCTTGCAAAAAAATATGCAGAGATACAATCTTGCAAATTCTTTGTTGGGACTTTTTGGAACAAAATACGAGCGCGATGCATACGTAGGCATACATGGGAATTTTTCCTGGCCGTGGTACTTCTCTAGCCGAGTAGTCGTAGTTTTGGAATATCTTTTGCTGCTTTGCAAAATTCCTGCTTGGTCTTTCCACTGGGTTTGTGCTGGTGGCGAACAGAATCTAAAGCAGAATGCTAGTAGCAGCCTGCCAGAAAACGGGCAAGTGACTCAGGACTCAGGACAGAGAGGAAAGAGGTACGTTCTGGCGTAGTCTGCCACTACGTAACACCACCACCATCACCGCCGCGCACACCACTTCACACTCGAAAACAGAGGGAGAAACGGCATAGGATATTTTCGATGAAAAAGTCTGTTGTAGTTTGTGTGTGCGTTTTTCGGCAACGAAAAAAGGAACTCTTCTCGACTAGTAAAAATAAGCATTCTCTACAAACAGAAGAGGGAGAGCACCACACAGAGAATGGTGATCATCTCATCATGGTGGTTATGGTCGTAGTAAGTAGTTAGCAGTGGCTCAGAGGACACCAGCAGTTAGTTCTAAGCAGTTTGTGCTGAGAGTGAGTTCACATGTGCATTTCTGGTGAATGAATAGCAGCACGCCAGACCAGCAGTGGCACTCTGAAAACAGATCCTCCAATCCATTCCATCCTCTTACACTCAGCTTAAAAGGAGAGGAAAAAAGAAGAGCCTCTGACTCGTGAGGGAATTTTTTTCCAAAGAAACTTTTTTAGTTTACTGTTAGCCCTTTCTCTGGCCGGGCACACAGAGGAGAAAAGCGGGAGGAAAAATAAAAGAGCAGCAGCATAACGGAAAAAGCTAAACAAGTTGTGCCATGTCGCCGCTCCATCCACATACAGTTGCCGTTTCACACTTTTAGTCTTGATAAGTAGCCTGAAAAGGTAAGTACATAATAGAAGCAAAAAAGAAAGATTACGATCACATTTTACATGAAGTTTTAATGAAAACACTATGCACTGTAGTCCAAAGAAATACGACGTATAGGGTACATGCATATAAGACAAGGATTTTCTTATAATAATTGTCATTACAAAGCTAGTTGTGCTAAAATGGAAAAAGTCACATAGAAAAGAAAAATGAATTTAGAAGCTGTATTTATATCACCCGTGTTCTTGCATTAGTTTTTGTACACTGAACCATTGTGGCAATCTCTGAGAAACCACTTTTCCCAACTAAAAGACAATTGTTTGAAAATAAAAAGAATACAGGGCTGCTAAAACGGGGCATAATTCTAGAGACTTGGGGGAAACTGGGCAGGTTTTAAAGAAAGTTACAGATTTAAGTTCCCAGTTCCATGACGCGTGTATTTTCACAGAGGTGACGGTAGTAAATAAAATGGTAATGGAAACGTCGTGGGGAAAAGAGAGAGAGACAGGATGCTACTATTGGGTTGACTTTGTTCTCTAAAACTCCCTTGTGTACACAAGCTATGCACATATCTTTGTCGGCTTCGTCACCGTCACCAGCAACTGGGGAAAAGTTTTGACTTGGGCTTTCTGACAAAGTCAAAGAATATGGTTTGGGTTTATTACCTCAGTTTTGCAAAAATATACAGAACAAGTTTGTCTGCCACACTGCGTTTGAGATTTTTTGCAACAACTCTCTTTCTTCAAATTGTTTCTGCAGAGTTCTTAGAGGCTGAGACTTAAAAAGTTGTTCTATTTAATTCCCACACTGTGCTCCAGCTCTAGCCAGAGTCGCGTTTTATATCTTCAGTCACAGTAATTAAATAAGGAAATTGAGTAAATTTTATCGTTTAGCGCAAATTAGCTACAGCTAGGACGACTTTTTTGCCACTTTTCCTTTCATGCTACTGCGCTACTTCCACTGAACTTGAAACGTGTGTGTATATTATGTAAGTGGCTATATATATTGTTGGCAAGTCTTTTTCCTTGAATTTTAAGCTCCTTTGGTGATCTGGAGTTTTTAAAAACGCTTGCCAGGAAAGAAGATTAAATTTTATAATAAACATAAACAGAAGTGGGAGTAGGGGCATAAAAATATCATGCACTTTTAAGAGTTGATTGCCTTGGCCGAAATAATAAATGTTGTCAGTTTGCAGAAGCCCCATGCTTTGGTTCTGTTTTTAGCTTAAAAATATTTACCTTATCATGTTAGGTGCATCATCAGCATTTCAGTATTTTGTATGAAAGTGCACCTATTCTTCGGTAAAAACCAGTGTAGGTTCTCGTTAAAGAAGTGCATACTGCATAAATTTCAAAGCAAAAATGTACATATAATCTTTTCCGCAACACGGAAGCAAAAAAATTCATGTAAAAATTTAGTGTTAAGAACAGAAAACAGTAGAGATGAAAAGTTGCTACCACGTGATTTAATAATGATGTGCATCAGAATCAGAATGCCTGCTGGCATTTTATGTAAGTATTCGTGTATAAACGCACTTTCCTAGCATGACCATGAAACTCAGCCACTGGAAAAAATTATTTTCCTTAACTATCACGATAATTGGGTACAATTTAATTTACTAAAGCATCATGATAGAACGTAAGAAAGGTAACTAGCGTATCTAAAACAATGTATAAAGTAATGTGCCGTGTGCCTTTTCACAAGCCAGCTATTTGCATCATGTACGTCACCCTTGAAAGGTATGCATAATATCATAAAAGAAAACAATGTGACATTTGAGGTGAGAGGTGACGGTGACAGGCATGTGTCAAAATATTTAAAATACGACTCTAAGGAATATTATTGAGCAGCATGATATGCAAGTAGATTAAAGCATGGAAAAAAATGCTTTTTTTGTCTATACTACTGCAAACTGAGTTCGAACCAATTTCACAAGAATAATGAGCAAAACAACGTGTTGTGGACAATGCGTAACCAACAAAAAATGAAGTCGGAAAACTTTAATTATGTCTATCATCCAGTCATCTTCATATCAGCACTTCGACATTCGACATTTAACTAGACCTTTTAGCTAAAACAGACAGAGCGTACATAAGATTTTGTAAATTGCAATTTATGCGCTGAGAAGGATTCAATACTGTTCGCCTAAAAGTGTATAAAATCCATTTATTTACATAACCACTCCCACTTCTTGTAGTAACTACTGCAATAAATGCTTTAACAATTTTACACAGAGACAAGCCGACGAAGCACAACTGTGTGTCTGTTTTAGCAATCAGTAAATCCTCTCTCTTCATAAAAAAATACTATTCATTCATTTTAGTACACAAGCCATAAAGTATTTACATGAGACCATGAGACGTAATATGTGCATAAGTAATTCATGTGTGGAGCTTGTTGGTTTTTCTTCAAGTTAATTGGTAAGTGTAAACTACTATTTTGGAAGTTTATGTTGGTGAAAACATTCCAATTATTTTTGTGACGATAGATAATAAGAGCTGCTGGTGTATTTAATACTAGAACATCCTTAAAGAGGTAACTTTTCTCATCCAACTTGGTGTGTGTTCGTGTAATAGGGAGTGAGCTAATTCAAGATAATAGCTAGAGGTGTAGGTGTCAAACTCACTTTATCGAATTGGCCATCAGCAGACAGTGAGACGATTAAATAGCACCAGCAGTAGACTTGCTTGCGTTGCTGTAAGACAATATATGCCAGAATTTAGAACTGGGTCCGTTTGTACCCCATATCGCACGATGCATGTGTGTAATTATGTGATCCCCGAAAAACAAATGCCAAAACATAATACAAAAAATGGCCCGGAAAATTTGTTTTACCTTGAAATATTTTTCTTCTTTTTTTATGAAGCATTTAGTGCCCTAGATAGCATCTTTTTGGTTTGGGGATGCTCCAACTAGCACAGAGACTAGACGGAGTGAAATCGTCATAGTCAGTATGCGAAACCTCTAATCATCCCTGTCAACTTGCAGAGTAAAGAAAAGCCTTTGGCTAGAACAACATGACAAAATTTCTACCCCTGGACATCCTGGTATCAAGTATCGCACCTTCAGATCATTTGGCTGTTCCAGCAAAATATGATTTATGGGAAATGCCATTTTTCTTGAAATGCCTATCGGCACTAAACGAATTTTTGTTAGTGGAAAATTTAATCCCTGCTGTATATCAACCTGACATGAGGGTGTTCATGAAGTTTAATAATAATTTTAGACTCTCTCCTTAAATTTCTAGAGGGTGTGGACGAAAGCAAATTTCTTAATTCTGTATGTAATGGAAAATTATAAGTTTTTTCTTATTTGCAAATGTAAAGTTTCGTTTGTGTATCGTAGTCAAAAATAGAGTTTTCGTCAAATCTGGTCTCAGGCTACCCTGATCCTGTTTCACACCAGCAACACAACTAGATTCCATAAGAAGAGCAAGTGGAAAAGTAGGAATGTGATCACTTAAGCAGGGAAAAGTACGGATTGGTACTGCAGTGTGGCTAGTGAAGCATGCTTCACATGAGCAATGATACCAAAGTTGGCACTTGGAAGAGGCTTAAATGAGACGAGTTCTTCAGCGGCAAGCCACCGCTGAGGTATATATTTTCTCGCCGTTTTTGTGATTTGTCATAACACCTCTGGAAGTTGGAAAACAAGAGCACAAAGGTTAAAAGTATCACAACCAAAGCATACCATTACTCTTCTGGAATTCATTTGAACATACATATGTCAACGATATTACAAACAGTTTCCAACATTCTGTATTCTCCAATTCAAAAAGCGCCGAATATGATGATAGACATAGTCTGGTAAATTAATTAACTGAGATGTGAAAATATAATTTTTAAACTATATAATGTACAATATAAGTAATATGTTTCCAAACTTTATTTCAAAGTACAAGTGAAATTTTGCTTAAATGTGGTTTGACTTGTTCCAGTTATCAGTTTGTTCCAAAGAGACATTCAGGAGAAACTCTCAAAAGATCATGCTTTAATTTGGTTTGTATTTCTAGAAATTCATTTCAATAATTGGTGCATATATAGTCTTGTGCGCGCTGAAGCTTTTACATTTACAGTTTATCTACACCAGCAAAACATTTCATACTACTGTTAGCTTTCAAACACTAGTTTCTGCGAAATCCAGAAAACGTGAAAATAAAAACTCAATGCACAAAGAATTCATACAAACACAAGCAACAAAGAGAAAACTTGTGAAAAATCAAAGCAAAAAATAAAGACGCAGCCACCAAAACTGGATATTGTTACCATTTATGTGCAGCAAACCATTTCACTTCACACAAAGGAAGCAACTATCGTATAGTAGCGTATCATACTTTCCATATGATATAATGTTGGAACATTATCTGTAACTTTTGTGTTGCAAAATTACTTATTTAAAACCCTTGAAGAAGAAGATGATGAACATAGGAAGCGAAAAGATTATTTCGTTCCATTGTTTAATTTTACGACTCCATTCTACGCGCAACTTTTCCCAACAATACTAACGATGATAGTATATTGATATTATAGCGATTACTACTTTTTCCTGTAAAACGTGCAAGAAGGATAGAGAAAGTAAGAAAAGTTTAGATATTCTTTCTGCTGAAATAAGTGGTTTTAATACAGCCAAAACTGTTTTTGCAGACTATGTGCAGCATTTTGTGAAATTTTAGTGTGGGAAACCATTTCTGGGTTTAATAAATAAATACGTATATAATTGTAGTAGTGAGTAGTACACATTATTATACAGTTGTTGCAAAGTAGCTGCATAGACAATGTGCTCTGTGAGTATTGCAGCAGAATATTAGTGAAGAAAAAAGGGTATACAATTATGTGAAACAACTAACAACAAAACAACAACAACAAGAGCCGTTTTTCAACACAAATTTTACGTCTCTACTTCCCCACATTTATTCTAAGCTGATATTAGTACACATACCACAGCAAAAAAAGTAAGAAGAAAAAAGATGCAGAGTACATCCTACAAGTTGTAGAAAAGAAGCAAAAGTATCATTGTTCGGAGAAAGCAATAAATTTCTTGTAAAAACTCATAAAGCTGCTCCACCATCCTGAAAATATAATTTACAACAATGATTACCATCATTTCTCTTTCTTCCTCTTGAGCTTTCTCTTGTGTGGGATTGCTCTCCTTTTACTCTATTTTCCCCTCTGTCGTATTATTCGTTTTGCTGATGATGTGAATGTGTTATTACGCTAACTTAAAATAGAAAAGTGAACAATTGCATTATTGTGTGCTGTTGTGCTGATACAGCACATACAGCAAACTCTCGTCGGTTTTTTTTCAATGCATGTGTGTATGTGTAGGTACATTTACCTCATATAACATGATGTTTATCATTACCCGTGTGTTGACAAAGACTTAAGATGTACTTTTGCATGATACAAATTGCTAAACATTTGTAAAATTCGCAGTCAAAGCAAAGGAGCGGGACACAGGAACGGGTATCAATAGACAGGAATGAAGTTTTGCTAGAGCATTTCCCCCGTTTTGCATGAAAATAGAGAAACGGTTTGGCAGGAAGAAAAGTGAGCCAGTGAAAGTTTATTGGTACAGCAGCAGTTGCTACTACTGCTGCTCAGCGCTCTACTGCAACTGCCATTCTCCTTCGGTTTTACTACCGGACTTACTACTACGGAAAATTATTCCAATTTTCAAGTTTTCTGAATAGACAAAGTAGAAAGTCTGTGGGATCAAAACAAAAAAAAAAGAATAGAGGAGACAGGTTGGCAATTGGAGATATGATATCGAGGTGAAATTGGATACGACCTAGTTTACCGATATGATGACGCTATATACACCTGAATCCACCAGATATCACTACTACGTGCAATGTTTGTAGCGACATAAAATACGTACTGACAATGTTCATCTCATTTCATTCTTTCATAGTTATTGTTATATTATCTGGGAGTTTGAGACCATCAATGGAGGATGCAATTCTAGTTTGACGAAGGGGGACAAGTGGGTGTGCATGCAGTCAGTGTTGCTGCGAAAGAATACTCGTACCTTTTTTCTTTATATGCAACGAAATCTGTGATAGAACATGATGAAGCAAATTATACTACGCCGACATTGCAATTGATATTGGAACGTGATGTGGATGACGAGACAACTACCTACTACTGGGTAGTGTCGAAAGTGATCTGGATAACAATCTGGGAAGAGGAAACCTGGGGACATTACTACACATGACATTGAACGAGATCATGAAAAATTGCCCCTTTGAATTGCACATGTCATCGGTAACAGCCTGTGTAGATGTGCTAATCGCGTGACTCTCTCAGCGAACAATCATGTTTCATGGTCGCATGTGAAAAGAGAGAGAAAAAATACTGATTCCAAACAGATTAACTAAACTTCAGTCCAGCTCTTGCAATGGAAATGTACTTTTAGTGGACAACATGTTATTATATTCATGTAGTGGTCGAGAATACTAGTTAGTAAACCCATCCCATTAACTATACTTCCTAATGAACACTAGCTAATGCAATGTTCTGACAGGATGATTCCGTGAAAAGGATAAAAACATTGCTAAATATCATTTAAACATGTGTATACACAAAACAACTAAATACCTATTTGTTTATTGCAATACAAAAAAGTTTCAAGTCCCTCGAGGGTGAATCAAGTTGTTGTGATTCGATTAAATTACAAAGTATTGTAATAGTACGCCCTGATGGATTGCAGCAGCGGCGAATTCTCCGGAAAATATGCAGCGTCAGCAACGGAAACTAATGCTGCAACATGATTTAGGAGACTTTCAAGGGAAAATGTCCTGAACACAGCAAGACAACTACAACCCTAACCAACAAGCAGCAGCAACATATTTGCTGCGGCTAAACTACATCCACATTTCTGTTTTGGAATACCCGTTTTCAAGAGCAACCGTCACAATGTCGTACACAAGTCCAACTGAATCAACGATGACCACAACGAATAATGATGGGGTCACCACTTATGAGATCCGGTTTGAGAGGAGGAAGTAAGTACTGAGCTCATTTTAAAAACTTTTCGTGCTTGTAGACGTAGTAAATCATTGGTTTGGACACATTAAATATTCATAAACCTGTCTAATGAAATTCTTATAGACGAAACATCAAATTGCATCACTGTATCCATCCGTAATCTCTATGCCGCATTAGTGCACGCTTTCCTGTGAAGGTGTTTGTTTAATTTGCGGTCGAGTCAATATTATATAGAATAATTGAGGTCGTGACTGTTAAATTAGCGGATTTATGGCCAAACCATACGTTTCCGGTGTATCGTTTCGATTTACCACGAAAATGAATTACGTATAACGAATATCACGTACTTTCATCTGTATCTTATTAGCATATTTTATTACAGTACTTAAAAAATTTAGAAGTAGCAATATGTTAATGCAGATAATCTCTTTCATTAATACCTTCCAAGAAATTTAATGCATCTTTATATCAATTTGGTTTTGAAAAAAACGTAAAGTGTATATTCATGTTGGTTTGCACAGCATAACATTTTTGGTCTGCCGTGATTTAAAATTGAACATACGAGAAGCTTTTGCATCGCTCAGCTACAGGTACTTATAGATTCAAAGTGCGTATTCTATAGTGTATCAATTGTAAATTGTAGCACATTAAATTTTATTGCTGGTAGCACACATTCTACATGTATACTTTTTATTGCGTGTACGCAAAGAGGCTTAAACTTCAGTTTGAATTTGTTTTAAAGTAGTTTACCAAAACGTGGATTGCATTGAAGCAGAATTCATCGAATGAAATGGCACATGCAAAATTCTAGTCACACACATTTTGTTACTTACAGCTCATGATTTTTCTAACATTTTAAGTCCTTTCCGTTTCTGCAACTCTAACGTTCTTGTAAAATAGTCGTGCTACTCTAATCTCACCATTGTGATAATAAAACCTAATATTCTTGGTGTTGTAAGGAACATTTTAATGCATCAACTTTACAGCAAGGCTTTCCTGATACAAAAAGCGAAATACATGGGAAACACTATTTTCTCTTTGGCCCAGGCAAGTATTCAGATTCAGCAAAACAAATACCTAGTATTGTTCATTATTATCTTGACCATTTTGCGTGCTGCATAATGTGCACGTGTACTTTTTTGCAAGCTTTTGCTGGAATTTTATGACTTTCCATTTTAGTGTTTAAGTACTAATTTTGCACTGATAAGTCACATAGTCCATGTTATAAAGAACTTGCAGTTTTTGATTTGAAGTGGCTAACGTGTAAAGTGGAGTGGCCGATTTTGGACATTAGAAAAATAAACGCCTATAGAAATTAAAAGTACTTAAGAGGGCTGTGAGAACGTAAGTGTTGTTTTTCATGATATACACATTGATGAAGTAAGTATAGTATCATTATTTCAAATCTCAAAGACAACCAAAACGCTTGTATTAGGGCGTTCCGAGTCTCGACCATTTTTGTCAATGGGTCTTATGTCATGGAAAATGTATATATGCCTGAAGCTAGCCCATGTCTTTATTGGCTCCATGAAGACTTTTCTATTATGTCTCTGACAATGAAGTATATTTTATGTACTTTTACATCAAGGTCGGTTTGCTCAACTCCGAGAATTCTGCCAATGTCCAAATGCAAACCATAAATGTAAACTTTTTTTAGAGTGTAAATATTATAAACGAAGCGTACTACGAAATAATATTTTCTCACTTGAATATTTTATGTATTAGTCACTAGACGGGCCTTTTTATTTTATGGATGGTAAGATTCCGGATCTTGAAGCCGAAGAAAGAACAGCGCATAATAAAGCACGCAGAATATTATCTCGCTTCTTTGTTCTGCGGCAGCCGTTGGTTGTACGGTTGTACGTAGGCTAAACTCAACTTAAGAATAGCACAAACTTCTTGAGGGCAGGGAAGATTTCTCGTTTTACCTCTTTATACGCTGTATTGACAATGTTATTAGCATAAATTATGCTTTATTATGTATTTCACGCCCGGGTTTAAAGTAAAGTTTTTTTTCTTTCTAAAAAGCCATTATCCGTGTAAAAGAAGATGACTTCTAATATCCTTCCTCCACGATGGCTTGCATCGTTTCCATAAATCTTCTACCACGCAGAATTCAAGAAGAATAAGAAATTATGAAAATGAATTCTGCATAACTGTAGGGAAGTAAACATCCCGTTGCCCGTTTTATTTATTACCTTCGTTTTATGTATCTTCCGCGTGTAGAAAGCTGTGGTGTATTTTGTTTCTTGGAAAGGTGTGCACTTTGCAAGACTTCCTACCATACTTTTTTCACTACTGTAATACTCCGTAAACCGGATGATTAAGATTTGTGCCGGTATGCTGCTGAGAGAAAACCCGGTGTGCGACACAATGTGCTCACAACTTTTACATGACTCATGAACAACATCCTGCATGCTTGCAGAAAAGCAATTCTTTCTTTCCTAAGAACCAACCTAAATTGTTTATTCAAGTTTTTGCCACTTTGCCATGCCTCGTAATGATGGCAAGTACAAATGAGATTTTACCTTGGATAAGCAAACACTGCACTGGTGTTTCATAATAAAATTGCTCTATGGATCATGTCAATAATATACCGTAACATACACCTTCACAGTTTTTATGACAAAGTTAAAAAAGATAAATATACCAAAGTTGTAAGTGTAATACGCGTGGGCTTGACGTTTTAAATAAACTAGTAAAATTATTGGTTTGATTATCTTATAGCTAAAATGCATAGGTATTTTCGTTTTCCCTTATGATAAATATTAAATGGAACTGTCATTTTCAGTCTCGATGAAGACGGTTTTAAATTCAGCAAAATTAAATGTTAAATTTTATGTACTCACCTTCTGTACATTCATGAATTTTGTGCGTGTGCCTTAATGCTTCAGTGCCCTTTGTAATTAACCTGCTTGCTGCATATCCATAAACACCAAATGACTAACCAATGCAACATGCAACGTATTCAAGTTCTTCAACATGCGTGTGCTTTACGATAAAATAAAAGGAAGTAGTATACTTCAACTACTAAAAAATTGATAGCATCAGATCATGAAAATCTTTTGATTTTATCATGCACATTTCACATTAGATAATGGCTTATATAGATGTAAGTACAAAATAAAATACAAAATGACAATTTAACGGCAATCTGCGTTTTGCGTACAATGTTAGGTACACATCCTGATAAGGTCAAATCAATAAATGCTATAATTTACTTCAGTATTTCCTAATTGCTTTAAATCAAGTTCAGCTTCAAATGCACTTGTAAATACCTTGTACTTAATGCTAATTAGAATTTTGACTTTATTCTGTGCGTTTAATAAAATCCTCAAATGCAAATATGTTGTTTGTGTTAGATTTTGCATATTTGAAACATATAATGTGTAAATGAAGCACGCAATTGAAAAAAGTTTTGGTAAGAGCATTTAGTTTTTAAACATTTTGCACAATTCCAATAATTCATATTTGTGTTAGTAATATTTTGCGCTTTATATAAAAAAATATATTCTCTACGAACTCAGTTTTTTGGCAGTAAATGCAGATATTATGATGTTATATATAGTAATTGCAGGACCCCTATGTCAGTTTGTTGAATATAATGAACCTGTGCATTAATGTACCTTAATCCATCATTGCAGTTTATGGATAGGAAATGTTTAGGTTTAGGCTTGATAAGCCAAGACTATACTGTATACAACAGATTTTATACAAAATATATTGCTTAGGGAATGCTGAAACTGTCTGTCACTACCGTCCGTTTGTTGTATTGTTTGCACCCCGCTCTTTGTCGTTAATCCCTGAAATGAATTTAAAAACCACTAAACCTACAAGTCCTGTTTAGCAAAATGACAAAACCCGTGAAGGCTACGCTTTGAAAAATCATGCCAAATGGGACACGTAATGGAATTTCAGCATCATCACATTCTTGATTTGGTTCTTGATTGCAGCCCCCATGAATCATAATTAGTGCTCATATTCCATTAAAAGAGCCTTTATCGAAACGTTAAGCATTTTGTTCCTTTTATCTAACCGCAACCTACAACAAAACCATACACGAACTATTATAGCAAAATTTAAAAGCTAATTTTCAGACAAATGCTGAGTAAAAAATTCAGCAAATGTGTTAAGTCTTGAGACTTATCTTTTTACATTTGGATGAATGCCGTATCTGTATATTATGCGCACGAATATGAATCTGCAGATACCCTTACCCTTATTGTACAAAAACTATTCGCCTGCAAAGAGTATATTGAACCACTTACCATTTAGATGTACAAAGAAAAATTTAACCGCATGCTATATGCTATTCGTTGAATCGCATAGTAGATATTAACCACAATTACCATAATATTGTATTCTTTTCATTACGTAACATAAAGTCCTACAATTTATCAAACTAATGACTAACTACATTTTATGTCAATGTGCATGTGGCAGTATGATTTATCACAGTCAGCAAGCAAATTTTATTTTCATCAGTCAGTAGCGTAAGGACACTCACTGTCCATCGTCAAATAGGCATTAAGATTTTTACACAAGTCTTAAAAACACATTAATATAATGTAATAGTAATTCCTTGTCGGGGAGTTGGCTTCTTTTGTGCTTGTTAGCTGCATCAAAGAAATAGTACATGAAGTCATTCTCATGGAATTTCCTTTCTAAGCGGATTTTCTGTTTGTAAAGATAAAGGCAAAAGTGTTATTAAACTGTTACACAAGGAGTGTGCTGTAGTATTTTCATTTCCTGATTCCTAAAAAGTACAAAGCACTTAATTGTTCTTGCAAGTAGAAAAATATACACACGGAAAATATCCAGGACTGGGCAAGATATATCATCTTCTGGTCATCTAGAAAATAAAAATTGTGCTGTTACATTCGTTTTTACTGCTATAGAACAAAAGTACAAATTAATGATTTGATATTTTTTTGGTGTTCTCTTAAAAATAGTTGTCAAAGATTAAATTTGGTTGTTTTGTTTTGTAAAGTGTAATATCAAATTAAATATAGCGCTACGATAGAGGGAAACCAAAATTTGCTCTGGTTGGATCTATAAATTAAACGTGAGCAAAACTCCTGATCAAACAGTAATATTCATTATCCTGTCGGATAGATAATGAATTGTCAGCTACTCAGCTAGTGACCATTTGTACTATGGATTTCATTTTGATGGTTGATCCATGTGTGATTTAGTGCAATACGAATATTGTTCCAAACCATTTATTTGCGTCTTTTTCAAAGCATCTCACTCTCACTGAGATTCCCCTTTGTAGTAATCAAGCTTAATATAGGTACATGTGTGGTGCATCGTCTAAATTACCAGTAGACCTGAAAATTGCCTACACAACTTATCTCGCCTGCCAGTTTTCTGGCTCCAGTAATAGATTCTGTTTCGCAGTATTTTTAGATAACAATGTTTTTTGTGGAGATAAAGATAAGTAACAATATTTAGACTTGGTTTAGGAAAACGTATCTAGTAACATTTGCTTCCATGACTTATACTCAGAGTCAGGAATTGCCATCCGAGAGTAGACGTTTTTACTTGCCTTGATGATTTCCAGGAATACACTAGTTGTTCCGTAATGATTAAAGTGTGAGTAGGTATTTCATTAGTATGAAATATCATAAAAAGTTTGGAAAGTTTAAATAAGTCACAAAACTGTGTTCCATTTCGTTTTAAAACACGCTTCAATATTCATAGCTCTGCTATCACTCGTATTGCAGACTTTCTTTAACGAACACGGAATAGTCCGTTATTGTAAACATGAACCAAGATATCTTGTGCAATTCCCAAGAGACAAAATCGGAAATTTGATTTTACTAACGATGATCATTATTCAAAAGAAGGCGTAACAGAACTTTGGGTGCCAGTGGTGCATCCTATTCATAGTGTGAGTGTGAACGTGTACCGTTTTGTCTTCATTTGCTAAAATTATCTATGCCGCAGATTATTCAAACCTTTATAATGAGTGAATTCAAGTTTAATTAATGGTCACGCTAGCCAAAAATTATCAACATTATCATTCTTCATAGTCACAATATTCTTCATTATTTGAACATTCTTCTTATTATATTAATTCAACGTTTTTGGTGTGTGGGTTGTACGTGCTTCTATCTGGAATGATATCGACATGATTGGTAAGTACATTTTGTCTAGATTTTCCCTGATGATCTTTTGTGGCAGTGACAAATTACATGGAAGACATATCAATTACTTCATCATCACTGTACATATATGTGGTGCACGTTCTAATGACCAGTCCTTTCGTTTCTACCGATAGAGTGCTAATGAACGCGTGTATAATATGTTATGCAATAGGAGCGTTATGGAATAATGCTCATTAGTCTCTTTTTTGGTAGTGTAGTTAGTGGTATGAATTATGAATAGCGGCAATCAGTTCATTTCTTAGACTCTTGTTCTTATGCTCTTTTATTACAAACCCAAAAATTACTGTACAGGAAATGGAAGAAAATTTCTCAACGTATGCAGCAAAATTCAATTAGCTGTTATTGTCAGATTCAAAAAATAGTATACATTTCCTTTAGCTCTAGATTTGGCTTGCCATGTCTTTGGCGTAAATTGAGTGAATAAAAGACAATCCTGGAATAAATCCTAGAGATAATAATATTTTGACGATTGTTTTTAGAATGCGACGAGAGCAAGGCCGAATCGAATTTTTTCTTCTTCTTCAAAACGATGCCATACAATTACATGACGCTTTCATTCCAAGTGTCTAGGAAAATGTTTCTAGCATTTAGTATTTCAAGAGCGGATTAAGGATATTTGAAAACCGGCAATATAACATTTACTTGTTAGTTGGCGAAAATTGAAATGAATGTTCAGAAAATAGCTTGGAATTCCATTCACATTCCTTCTTTGAAATTCATCTCCACTATCAGTTTTTTAGTTTCTCTTGTTCTTCATCCGCACTACTCTGTATTGGGTTTGTATGTGGAAAAGAAAGCTCCAATACTTTTTCTCGTTTCTCATTCCTCACTCGCCACCACTGCCAACAAGGAAAGTTGAGGGAAAGTTATCTCTTTTGCTTTTGCTACTAGCCTTATGCACAGGCAGCATGAATCTTCTTCATTTTCACTTTTCGTGACTGAAGGCTACCTTAAGGAATTGGGTGTGATACTGATACACATCCAATTTCCAATGCAATATTGTGACTAGAACTGAATTACGCTAAACTCTAAGCCATATATATGTACACACTTGCTTTTTCTCACTTTGGTACGTATATATTTTTAAGAGAAAGTCACTTCCGATGAGTTTTGAATATGCAACCACTAAGCAATGCGTTATGCATATACTGGAATAAGCCCATATTTTCTAAAGAGAATAAATCTCTTCTTCGTCGACCTGTCTGCCTTGTTTTTACTGCGGAATTTGGCGATTCCCGTTTATTCATACAATTTCCAGCAGCCGAGTTTTCTTTTTGTACAGCTTTCTGGGGAAAGCTGACTTAGGCTTCTGAAGAAGAATTGAGCTGAAGTGGTGTGCTACCCTATCATCAGATACGGCATGTTGGTACGTCAGACACTGGTAGTCGTAGCGGAGAAAGAGAGGCCTATTATTTTTCTTGGAAGCTACAATAACAGGAGTAAGAGATGCTTGAGCTGTCAAAAGAATATGGGAAATATAGTGAGATTGGCGAGATTAAAGAGTTTTTCTACGTGATGGTGGCACATGAGTATAATCTGTACACTGAAAACTCTGGCTGGGTGGTGGTGGTAATGGTAAACTTGCTACTATGTACACGATGCAATGCTCAACTCACTTTCGTCTGCTTGACATTATGATTTACTGACATCACCATCATCATCAGCTTTGTTAATTCAACCAAACCAGATACTGACACGAGGTTTTGTTGTTCGAGAGTGCGGATGCGATGCAAACTTTTTTCCCTCTTTTTGTTCGCATCTGGTGTACTGGCAGTCTCGAGTTGTCTGTGAGGTAGTTAAAAATATTCACTCGTAGGAAGATACAAGATACAGTATAATAACTGACAATTTTTCTGTATGTCGTTTCTTAGTTTTTAAAAGGATTTCGGGTTTTCAAGAAGCTGTCTACATGTTAGCATGAATGAGTGCACTTCAAAATTTATCCAGAAACTGTACCAACTTTATGTCATCCTAGTCATCTGTATAGATGCACATTATAATAAGAAATAAATTATGGGAATCGTGAAACTAGAAATTAAAAACTGAAATCCTTCAGTCTCGGATGCATTAACTGACAAAAGAATGTGAAAAAATGTGAAGGAATTGTATGAGCAAAATTAATTTCTACCAAAGTAAACCATTTTTGACGAACTCACGTCGGTCTGTTGAGAGAATAAGAATGACATGTCACGTCAAACACATTTGAGGTTGACTTAGTGGCTGCCAGGCTCAAGTTTCATTTGCTACATTTTTTATTTTAAAAAACAAATAGTTGCGATATTCTTGCTTTGGGTTTCATTCAACATGCCAGTGAATTGCGAGTTGCAACTTTGCAGAAATGAACATTGAAATAAAAAATATGTCACGAATAAAACTCGACGTTTGTTGTTGTTTTGAGCAAAAACGGTTCGAAATAGATGACTTTATGTTTAGAATCACGCACAACGCACATGTACAGAATTACCACAGTCAGTAAACTTCGTTGACAGCTATTTTTTGGTGTTCTATGCAAAAAAAATATATAGCAAGCGTGAATATTTCTTTCCATTTTTTTCTGGATCATGCTAAAATCACGGCAGATCACAATGAATGATTTGTGTACAGGAAAGATTCTATAACAGTAAACAAGTTGTACCTAGAAGCATGCACTTCAATATTACACTTTCCTGAAGGCCAAGTTGAATTGGAGTTGGATGGGATGTGATGCCATGCCAGATCACAGCATGTGTGTTACTGGTTGGTCAGAGCTGATTGTCATGTCATGTGGCTGAAATTTTCTGCTCTTGTGACTCTTGTTTTATCGACATTATAGGTATTTGCAACATACATAATATGACACTATTTGTGCGACCTACGTTGTGGGACTTCTGCCGCACCCATTTGATAGGCATTGTTTGAAGCAAATGAATGAATTGGGTTTCCCTGATTGCTTGTTTCATAAATCGGAATTTTTGAACAAGCCTAAGCTAAAATATTACTTGCGATTTATAGAAAAAAATGTTTTGTGAATTTTATGGCTCAGAAACAGCCAGTAGGCTCCAAACTAAAGATGAAAATCTAATTTCTATCAAACTTGTTACAATTGTTACAAGTTTGTGCAAACTACAATACACGTCCAACATTTTTATTTTCATATAATTGTAGCGGGCTGACCAATGTTGAAAATGCAGTGCTATACTGTTTTACATCCTGGTGGAAATACATAATATTGCTTTTGAGTGTACTTGTGTTCTTGCATTACCAACACTGACATTAAACCTTTATCCTTTCCGTTTATATCACTACTGCGTTCAAACTGATTCTTATTTTTGGCTGTCGAACAATAAAAAGTCCAAACTTGTTAACTGAAATTCTCAGCATGTGCTTGTTATGGGTCGAGTTTCTCTGTCTTTTGCCGATCTTATATGTAGTCCGGAAATGGATAGAATAAAGAAAAATACAAGGCTGAAATTTTGTGGGAGTTGCAGTTGTAGTGGGAGGATGTGTAATGAAAGAATGGGCAGCTTGTTCCTCAGTTTTTATTCAACACAACACAGCAAAGTGAGAAGAAGGAAAAGAGAAACAGCTACATTGCATCATTTTGAAAAGTTTTCCTTTTATACATTGGTCCTTGTGTCAGGTAAATTGCTTTCTCACAGAGGAGATTTAGGTTTACTGCCAAATCTCAGCCAACAAAGCCAATCTTCAAATCTGATTTGAACTCTAGTATGTATGTATCGGCCTGATTATCTTTAATATCAGCATTCTCTTTAGCAGAAATATAATATGCCCACTCAATTCAATCTTCCTCTGCGGCTCTACGAAGAAGAGAAAGGCTTATATTTGCTTGAGTTTTTTATGTAACAACGCAGATTGGTAGGGTGGGAAAAGGCTACCATAATCACATCTGACTCTAAATAATAAATACACAAAATACTTTGGTTTGGGCTTGGCACGTTATTGAAACGGGTTTACTAAAAACTTTCACAGCATGGCGGCGTTTGTATTTGTGAATGAATATTCAGATTATGTAGATTTTCCTGCTGGTATGTGTTGAAAAGAGCACAAGAAAGATCAAATGAATCGCTAAAGTACGCTAATTCTCTCAATGATTTATACTGTCATGATATTAATAATAAATTGCTGCAAGAAAGACAGCTGAAATGCTTTCTTCTGTCTTGCTTCCTTGATACGACAGTGAAAGATGCATAGATTTGTAGACAGTAAATATCTCGCATATCAGCATGATTTCTTTCTAGAGAGACGTTCCAAGTTTTAATTCCTTTGTAACAGTGTGTAAAGAACATAAGTTGCATAAAGCTTTCCTGTTTCCCTTTTTTCAAATATTTCCTGTATTGTATCAGTATTGCAGAATGCATAGCTAGAGGTTTACACACATTGTTATAAAACAAAGACGCCTTTACAGACCTAATATAGTTTGGCTTTGATCATGATGATGTGGTGGTGTTTCCGTCATCCCGTGTTACTATAAAACATCCGCTGGAGTGAATCAGACCGAAAATGAATGAGGCAACTTCATTAGTTCCTTCTCGGGATATTTTTTTCTTTAGTCTATATGTGTGCAGAGTATCTCCAATATTTTGGCTAACAAGAGTGCAAGCAAAAATGAAAGTCATGCCTTTCTTTTACTTTCAGTTGAATAACACAATAGATCCGTGCATTTTTACCAGCTCACAGTTTTCCCGAAATTGCTTTTTTATTCAAGCCTACGACATCCTTTTAGCTCCAAAAAGTGAGAAAGTCTATTCTGGCTTTATGAATGTTCTTCCTTCCTGAAACAATAAAATAATTTTTGATGACTGTATTTTTTTCAAGCAAAACCCTGTCTGGTTTGGAATATTATGCAAAACTCAAAAATATATTTTCCCTTCCTTTTCATTCTCATACGAAATTAGAATAATATTCGTTAGTATCCGTTCGTTTCCTATATTATTTATCTTCGATAACGACGATTTCAGGGTAGGAATATGTTCAACAAAAGTTTGCCCAATGAGAACCGTATTTTTTGGTTAGAGAGTTGCCTACATGAACATTGTACAGGGTCGTCCGTCCGTGTCCGACCTACGATTTACTGTCAGTTCACTAGTTCAGCCTATATGCAAAAGCAAAAAAACTTTTTTTCTCAGGAATTTGGAGTTGGTATCAGTAATAATGTGTATCTCATCTCCGTCGTGGAGTCTACAGCATGGTGCCAGAGATTCCGACAAGGAGGAAGCCTACTCGATGAAAGTCAAACTGATAAATGCTCAGTCAGTGTGTCGCTGTCCTCTACGGTTGCTCCATACTTTTCTCCAAAGTCCAAAATAAAAGCATTTTTCTGAGTAACTAACCACCAAAGAATGGCGAACAACGAAATGGTAGTTTGTACCCAAAGTTGTGGAATGAAACTTTTCTAGTAAATTAACCGAGGACGACGACAACAATGCTACAATTGAAAGTTTCAACTTGGCGAGAAAATATAGGACCGAAAAAAGAAAGAACGCAAAAACCCTCGTACGCTTGTACACAATTACAATGTCACGTCAGCAAAATCCGGCGACAGCATAAGGAGAAGAAATTCAATTTCTATTAGAAAAAATATAATGATTTTAATGCAACTCTTACCAAAATGACATGAGAAACTATGAATTGAAACTATGTACGAAAAGAAATTATTGGAAATGGAGAGCAAGTTTGCGGGTGGAAAATGGAAGGCAAAACTATAAGAATATACACTTTTACTGGTAACTAGCGCTTTATGACGAATCGAAAAACTGTAGTCGGGTAACATGTAACTTTATAACGGGAGTTTTTCTTGAGTTGCTCTATAAAATCATGTACATGGGTCGTAGGTACTTTCACGTCAGTTTTTATAGATAATGTTTGGTTAGTTATTTAGGAAAAATTGCAGTTTTTGAATTTCTATTCAATCAAATGCTCAAAATATGTCTTGTTTTTCTCAGTCAGTTAAATAGTTTTTGTGAAACATTGCTTGTTAGTCTGTCGCATGTCATGAATGATGAACTCTGTTCTGCAAAATTATGTACATAGTATGTCTGTTCTCTTGATGCAATAAATGGAAGTTTAGTTTCTGTTGCGACTGTGTTTTTACTGTTACGAATGATCTGCTTCAGCTAGTCAGCCATCTGCTACTACTACTTAGGTATTCAATTCTCATTCTCAACCCTTTTATGCATGCATGCATCGTTTATGTTTGCTTACTTTTTGATTTTGGCTCTGACCTGTCTTGCATGGGTGGTGCGTCGTGTGAAGGAGTGTCGTTGCTGTCAACGCTCTGCAGGCTTTCACCAACTGTTCCCTCCGACACAACCAAACTACATTGCAAAAAATTCAAGTTATTAGCATTTTTGTACGCTTTCTTCTTCAGCAGACTCGTTAGGTTGGACGGGATGTTAGAATTTCTCTTGAAGATAATACTGGAGTCTCGGTGCAACATTACGTATTCTCACGGACAGTTGAAAAACAGACATTTATTAAAGTGATACGCAAAGAAAGTCATCTAGTTTCCTGTATTTAACTAGTGCTTACTTTTAATATAAGCTTCTTTTACATGCTATAAATCTTCTGTATATCGCATATCGCATGCCTTCAAGTGAAATGCGAAAACTAAATCCTATATGCATAGCTAGAAATATTTGGTATATTTTTAAATATTTATATAGATAGGACGAATATAAACACTATTTTCATTCTTCCAGATGTTACCGATAACATGTTCATGTTCTGCAAGGACAATGATGAAATTTGGTGGTATAGAGAAAGCCAAGGTAGAATTTTATTGCTTCCAGTCACCAGTGCAGGGTATTCATATCAGCAAACACGGCGAGAGTGTAGTAGGCAAGTACGACAACAGAATAAAATCCTTCTAGTAAATAGATACATACAAAGATCATTCGATGTACCACTTCTTAGAAATTACTTTACGAAACTCGTTATTAGACTCGACCTAGATTGCAGTTCTACCCAATATACAGGCAGATTAAATTAGCGATAAACATTTTGTGTACAGGCCTTACCTTTTCATAAGGCACGAGAGGAATATTACCCGGAAACCCGACAATAATCTACAGATTAAAGGATGAAAGGGTCGGGTATTGAAAAAGGTTTTTGTGCAACAGTAACAGCTGCATTTTGCCATTTGCTCGTGAGAATTACATTATTATATATTTTTACGAATTTCGGTTCAAGATCACTATAGGCTTCAAGATACAATTGGTTTAAGCTGTTCCTCTAACTGACTACAGACATTAAACGAATTCACTGTGATAGAACATGGATCCTCAGTAGGAATTCAAAATGGCCAGACTTGGGTGAAATGAATAAATAAAATGAAAGCCAAGATAAGAACAAATGAAATAAATACATTATTTTGATCTCTGTATGTTGCATGCAATTTGGTTTTTAACTTGACCCTCTGTGACAGCTCAGTGAAATATGTATATCACTTCGAATCGGCAACCTGAAAACAACTTGCCCATCATAAGATTCAAGCAAAAAATACATTCGTTACCTAATATGCAGAGTAACGAGAGCTAGCTAAAAAGTTGCAAAAACAATGACAGTGTTTTATCTGGCATAGGTGCTGTTCAGTTTCATTCAGTTATCACTACCATTCAATTAGACTTGGCACCGGTATAATATAAACTTTTTCTCCTCCCGGCTATAATAAAACTTAAAAGTTTGGACTGGGATTGACAGAGATTCAAAATACATTTTAGTTTTATGATCCGATTTACATACTGCATTCTGCTCACAGCGTTCATTACGGTTATAAATACATTATTGTTTGCAATTTATGGACCTTGCTCTAACTTTCAGTTTTAGAGTTAGGTTAGTTACGCGTGCTTGCACCTGCACCCCTTACAATTGGCAACAAAATAATATCATTATACTGTCGAATTACTGAATGGGGAATACATTTTGTGTTTTAGCGTTTGCTCTGCCACACCATTACCGTTTTCCCCACCTAGTACTACCTCGCCTGCATAGATTTAACATGATATCTCTCTCTGAAAACCTAAGTTTTATGAAATGATAACGATAACATTTTGTATTAAAATCCATTTGCATTCAGAGTTCATTCTGATGAAATGACTGTGACTACTGCTCTCTGTCAGCGTAATGCCATTTGTCAATCAACCCAGTAAACAACCACAACCAGCTCGTCAAGCCTTTTGTCATGAATGGACTATTGTCACTTTTTGTTGTTGGATGTCGGGGTTGAGACTCCTGTTATTGTTATTATTGTAATGGTTTTCATAGTTTTCAAGATGCACAACAATATTCCTTTATCATCTGTCAAGTTTTTAAAAAAGTATTTCATATACCATGAAAAAGAAAACTAGTTGCAAGCTCAACCTGCTGGCCACACAATATCAAATTTGACCGGATGGATGGTGTATAATATGCCATGATACATACCTGAATTTGACATGTAATTGCTTATTAGTATTTCTCATTTTAGCATTTAAAGTTCACCTTATTTTTTCTTTTACTGATTAATGGTGACGGGAAAATTATCAAGTCAAACAAGGTCATATTATATCAAAAACTGTTAAAAATGTAATAAATTTCCATAAAGTATTGAAAATTCAAGATGGTTTTTAAATGAAATAGTATTTAGCATTGTTGTACAAAAGTAACATATCATAATAAGTTATCAGAGTGACGTTTTGAAAATTCTTAAGCCAAATTGGCTAGGTGTGGCTGTCTGTGGCTGCATTGTCTCAGTCTCAATTTTTCTATTTTAGCCAACTGTCAAATGATGAATGAAAGGTGGCTCCTAACGCAGAATAAATTGTACATATTGTGCCATTGCATTAGAGTCTTTTTGGCTAAAGTTATAATAGCAACGACGCAATCACAATCTTTGCAAACGGAAGATTCATGTTTCTACACTGTGTACCGTTCAAGCTCTGTCTGTCTGTGAAATGAGTTATATCAAAACTTCTATACTAAACTAAATCGCATAGCAAAACCGATTTTTTTGTTCCTTTAATATGAACGATTGGTTGGATTGTAAAATGTCACGGATGACCACACACCGCAATGATGAATGGTGCTGAATGACGCATTGTTGTGACCAGCAATTTGTTACGGTCTTGTCACCGATAGAACTGTTTCATTTGCCAAATTGCATCAAAGGATAGGGCGAATGTTGCTACAGGTAAAATCTTTCGTCGAATCAATTGCCTTTTATACTAGGTCTACGCATACCTCGACCGAAATTTAGGTGTACTGAAACCTGCACTACCTCACCAATACCGAATTAGACAGCTTTCGCCTAATATATTTCCCTTGCCTACGTATAATGCTTAATCATTGAGGCGGTTTGTTTGACAATTTGCTTTGCATCAATGAGTTGAACATTCGGTCTATCGTAAACAGCATTCCTTAATCTAATCTATCACATACTGCATGATAAAATGCGCAAGTTTCTTTTCTTGTGTAACTGGTCAGCTTGTCGTAGTCTTGCAAAAGTGGGAACTTTTTCTATATCAACTTAGCTTGAAAGTAAAGTCTTGACGGATTTTTCTACTTTATCCTTCCTATGCATGTTACGTTTCTGGGTTTTAAACGTAGCCTGGAGGGAAAAAGATAACATTTTTAATTCACCCTAAGGTTATATTATAATTAACCTATTCGTCTTGAGCACATTTTTTTATTTTGATCATATTCTTGTTTATTTGTGCAAGAAAGAAAGATAATATGTCGTACACTATCACGAATGAAATACTACTGCAAATATTTTTTCTCTAAAATCCTTTATGCTACCAAAGAGAGCGCAAGTAAAATTGGACTTGGTGTACGCTTTTAGTTCCATCCAGGTGTCAACTTTCAGAGATAGGGTAAATGTCTTAAGAGACCGGTTGCTACTTTACGTGATGGGCAAACTACGTAGACCAACTTTCAGCAAAAAGCTACGTAGAGTATGGTACCAGTAACCAATCGGGTTCAGAAAACAAAAGAAATTGAGTTTGGCATCAATGCCAGCATCATCGAACCAACATGCGAAATTGGAGTACTCCGCATTTTCTCTTCTAAGTCATTGACATCCATGAATGGTTGATCAATTGGTATAATTACGTCGGTTGTGGAGTACATGCTTGTCACCGAAACTGGAGCAGGTACTCGTGTTATTACGGGAGACTTGATGCCGGTTTCCTTCCATCATTAACCATTATATTATACGTACGGGAACGAGAATCATTTATCTGGGATGTGCGGTCGAAAAACGGAGACAATCGAATCAGTGAACTGTAGGGAAAAAACGGTTGCGTACAACTGCAAAGGATCCAGTTATACGGATACGCTGTAGAACAAAACATTATCTACTGAAAGTAATTAATTTACATTTGTCAAATGATCCCTGAAGACTTCACTCATTTACTCATTTCGCTTGGTTGTCTTCCTAACTGCGCGCGGAGGCCTTTTGTCTCTGTATGGCATTCAGTTTTGTTATGTCATTACTACTATACACCAACTGCAAGACAAAACCCGTTGATTATAATGCATGCTCTCTTTCTACAGAATACCGAAAGTTATTTATGTTCATTTGAAACGTCTTCTTGGTAGAAAGGCGTACAGTTAATAATATCATAAAATAGAATGCTGAAAGGATATTTATGAAGTAGATACTTGAGTAAATGACAGGGGAAGTTCTAGCAAGTAGTGCTGAGAATGGAGTGGTGGTGGTGGATGTGATGAGAAATGCGTGTTATCTTTCTTGTCATTACAGACATACCATCCACACATTATGTTTCATGATATTATTCTGATGAACAACATTTTGTGAAAGAGCTCATTTGTCCGCACTTTTTGGCATATGATCCATCGACATCAACGGTGTGTGTAGTTGTCGTCGTCGTCGTTGAATGACTGGGATGAAGGAAGATCGTCATAATACTCTGTGTAAGGTTGTAATTTGGCCCTTTAGCTGGCTAGAGAGTTAGCGTTATAGTCAGCGCGACGACAAGATAGCATATTATCTCCGAAATAGCTATGAGAGATAATGCGCTATATAGTGACAGAGAACTACACACGTTTCCCATCACCATCCCATAGAACAATGCAGTTCAAACCCAAGCCACTGGCTATTAGTCCATATTATATTAGCAGCATTTCGAGGAAGTATATAAGCTGGAAAAGAGTGTTAGCTTAACTGCATGATATACGGTTTATAATATTTTAAGTAGTACTTGTTTTCTGACTGCGACTGCAACTACCCAAAAAACCAAGTATCCTGCAAGAAGTGGCACTTATGTTATAAGACTTGAGATACAAAGAGCAGATTGGTATGTACACGGGTGTGGCGTCATCATTATCAGCACCATTATTGCCATCATTATTCTCATTACATGCGTTTGAGCAAGTTATGATGAGAGACAGAAAGAGAGAAAAGAGTGGCTTTATTGTGTGATAGCTCTGGCTTTACTAGCAGAGAGTAACACGTTTATAATTTGGAAAGTAGCTGCGCGAAATGGCAGTTTTAATGTGCATAGCTCAGTGAGGATATAGCAGCTTACACGATAAATAATGTTTTATTTAATAACATCGATCATCAAATTACATTTCATTCATACATTTCGCATCTAGTTGAGTTTGAGCGTGACTGCATGCATCATTACGTTTGCCATTTTTTACTGGCACTGGCCACCATTATCACACTGAGTACGTGTTGCATAATGTGATATCTTTTTGCTTGCTTGTTATAATACTCTCAGAAAAAATGTTTCCCATTTCAATGGCGTTAGTGTTATAGCCGCCTCTTTGGAGAGTTTAACTGCGACCAAGTGCCACCAACAACAACACAATCTAAATGTAGTCATTTATATGATTATTTTGATGTTGGTGTTTTTATGAAAGCTAGTTTATTGAAGTTACATGATACGAAACGAATGAGATGAGCAACCGGCAATACACCAGGGACAAGTAATAATGATGATGCGTCACGTTGATCATCATCGAGAAAAACGTCAACGCAATGTTGTCTCTACAAAAATCAACTACTATCGACAAAAAATGTTAACAATGAAACGACCTAGAACATGAGGTAGTAAAAAAAGTCAGCATTTTCGTAAGATGAGCTTCTATGTGAACAAGAGAGAAACTGGGGAAGAGTCCAGTCAAACAGACCAGTTAGGAATTTTCAGTGGTTTAGGTATACAGTTTGTTATTACGACTGTTTTTGTGCCGAAAAGTTTTAACCAATTTACTATAAACGCAATACACCGTCTTGTACCCCACTGTTTTGTGTTGCACTAGAGAACATTTATCCAGAGTAATGTAAAGGAATCGTCACAACTTCTGTTTTGTGGTACTACTTGCACGGATTTGTTTTGCCATGTCTTTGTTTCAATTTCGTCTGTTAATGCATTATATTATATGGGTCTTGCCTGCGTGATTTGAAGTTAACTGCAGCAGACGTACATAAAAATCGTATTATGTATGTTACGTGAGCTCTGTGGCGAACTGATTGGTGGTCCAGCTCATTTTAATCAACCATTTTTGAAAATTTCATTTTTGCTTGAAATATTATTGTGTTATTGTGTAGTATTAATGTATTATATATACAATAGCACAACGCACAACCAGTCCGTCTTTTAAAAGCAGTTGCTAGTACATCAAGTATTATTATGACCACAAGGTATAAAATAAATACATATCATTTTCTTTTATATAGGTTGTATCTTTTTTGTTACCAGATGTTTCACATTTTGACAGGTTTTTTACAATCATGATCTCTTCGTAAAAAAATTGTTTCAAAAGAATCGCAAGCCAGCAAACTGTAATGGTACATTGTACGCGGACTGGCGCTAATATTCTATCTGCCGAGCCGACACGCAGAGACTCTAGAGTTTCGTCTGTGATATTGAAAGACTTTTAGTGATACTCTCCGACCATGCAGCACACATCATCATGATCATTTTGCTTCCTATAATATTTTTACTGCTACAGCGGTAGCCTTCTGGAAGAAGAGTGCAATAAAACGAACTTTCTTTTTCTCTGCTGCTTCATGTTGCTCCCTTGCTGTTTATTGTATTTAATAACACCAGAGTCAAAATAATAAATGCAAAGGAAAGCTGCTACTGCTTTTTGTACGAGACTGATAAGTACAAACCGTGTGTGTGTGCAGGAGAAAGAGAGCCAGAACCAGAACAACGTAACGGAATAATAATATTTTGCAGCATTGGCATATTATTTTAACCGCTCGTGCAATAATATGTGCGCACTTAAATATTTATTATGACTGTTTGGAACCCAGAGAGAAAGATTACGTCGAGTGAGCGCCGCCTGTTCCACAAAAGAATGTGCATTACTATTTTATATTTACACTTTCAAAGTTCCAAACCATATATGACAAAGCAAGTATAAGATTATAATAAACATACAAGGATAATAATTACGCTCGTTTTTTAAAGTTTAATCCTCTTTTTGTGAGTACTTTAAACGAAAATAGAGACAGTTTTTGTAGTCGTGTACTTATGTCCTCTGAAAATGTACAACTATTAAAAAGCACATAAAACATTTTTTAAACAGAAATAACAAGACTTTTTTCAAACCTTCGGTTGGCTCTTGTAGTAAGAAAGACCTGCCCGGTATTACTACTTTTAAGAGATTTTTATTTTCTACAAAGAGCTGTTATTTATTCTTCCTCTCTGCCAATCTCTCATTGACTGAATGCTATGGACTGAATTGGCGTTTTTAGTATAATGCGCTATTTATCAGCATTCGTATTTATTGTATACAGAGTCGTTCCTTCGTGCCTATGCGAATCTAGTGCTCAAAAACAACTGGTTCTTCGTCTGCACCTCTTTTCAAAGAGAGATAATTTTCTTTTTAAACTTCGCATAGGTATATAAAGTACGCCATATTATTCTGATCTGATGCATTGTGGCAGCAACTTCATCATCATCAGCACACAGCATCAGGATGCTTTGAAAAAAATGTTATTTTTTCGGCGTTCGCAGCGTTTGAATGGTCTTCTGAGAGAGAAGATATGAAATAGTAAAATATACCTATTAGCCCTAAAATATATATTATTATAACGATAACAGAGCAAACAACTCATATTGTGATTTTTGCTTCTTTCTTTTTGTGCTCATTTCTCTTTATCTGACTGTATTAGCAAGACTGGATTTTTGCGTACACACAGCACAAATGATCACCATCATTATCTTTGAAAGTTGTTATTTGTTATTAATGTTTAGTTTATCATCTTGATTGGAACAAAGTTATTTTTCTTTGGTGTGGCAGTGCTCCCCTTGTGGCCCTGTTCTTTTTCTTCATTTTATTACCATCAAGTCTAATATTTACAGATAAAATCATAAAATCATCCTAAAATATATATTAAAACCTTGTTATTGTTTCACTTTTTCGAAACAAAGTCAACTTGCGTGCTGTGCTCTGTATTTGTACTGTCGGACTTTTCTCTATTTATCACTCAGAATCTTAAGACTATTGCCATTTCCAACTTTTTTAATATGCTAAACTTAACTGATTATTTGTCATGATGCAAAATGTTGTGGGGTGGTGTGGGTAGTTCAACCTTTTTGCTTTGTACTCATCAGCCTTTATATTGTTTAAAGGCTAACGATGTGTTCACACTTTTTGACTTTTTGTTCTGCGAATATTGTGCAGTGTGCCAGCTACATAGATTAAAGATTTGAGTGGCATCGACCAACGGACCGGCTTTAACTTACTACCTGATCGACATCTCAAATAATAAAAATGAATTTGTATTCCGTAAAAACAGTAGGAGCAAACATTGCGAAAATAAATAGTTAGGCCTGTCTTTTAGAAAGATGAGATTGAGTTGGTTGGTAGTGTGGAGTAGTGTGGTTTTGTCCCTTTGTCAGCATTAGTAAAATGTAGAGCCAGAGGATATTAGAGTTGTGCTGTGAAGCAGAAGGGGAAAGAGAGAATTGATTGCGTTTTCGTATTGTTTTTGTGGTTTGGTCAGTTTTTGACTGCACACCACCGTGAATACACGCATGATTATGAGTTTCTACACATCACATCATCGGCACTACTCTAACACTGAGTGTGTGTGTAATTCTAACATAATACCTAATGAGATAATGTATATTTCTATATGAAAACGACTAGTGTTCTCTGCGCTGAGTGAAATAATGTTAGTTTTTTGTTTCAAGAGCTTGTACTGAATTTTATTGAGTATAATGTTCTGGTAAATTAGTTGAAGAGGATGATGATTTGCCAGCATTTTTCATAATATTCAACTATTTATCACACACAGGTAGTTAGTTTTCTGTGTATTTCTTCAAGATTTTTCAGTTTTTTCATTGTTTAACAACTTTTAATACCTGTGCCTTTTTGTATATGAAAAAGTCAAAGAATGCACACACACGTTTTTGGTGTACTGGTTTTTTGACAGTTCATAAAGTGATTCTGTTTATTTGCATAAGGCTTTTAGTACTTTTGTTCTGACTGCCGTATGTATCTGCCTGTATGGATGCGAGTACAAAGGTATTTAAATTTCTTGTCGACAAACATAATCCCTTCAATGGGGTGAGCCGAAAGGAATGAACAAAGTGCGCGCAGCAGATCATGTTGTGGTGGTTTTTGTGCGGTTTCGTGATAATTAGTCAAGGTTATTCTGTATAGCTATTTCCTACTATTTACAATCAGCATAAACCATTCTGATTGTAGAACAAACGGTCATCATGATGATAGCAAAATGCATAAAAATTTGCGAGTGTTGCGTTTTAATTGTTTTGACAGCCATAAGTTGAAGCGAATTGGGTAGTTCTGCACACGTGTGGGTACAACAATTCCAGGAAAGTTATAAAATAGAGGTGTTAACAAAACATTATAAATGGGAAAGACTACATGTGACTCATTTATTTAGTGATGCTGATACTTTGTTGGGTAACCAGTGTCAAACCACTGTCTGGCATACATGGGTTCAGCTCAGTAAGGAATCGAACACTTAGTCCAGTTCTTCCTAAACAGAGTGAATCTCTTGTCTTATCTGTAGTATTGTGAAATTGGAACGTTTGTCTAGTTGGTCAGTCTAGTGTTGTGGTACAAATATAAACAAGTAGCTGGATACAGAAGAACTCATGCATTGGAAACAAAGACTCTGCCTTATTGGCTTTTTATTTCGGAAGTTCAGAGAGGCATAATAATTTTCAACAATATTCCAAGCAAATCATAATGCCGGATTTTGAAGTGCTTTTAGTGTGGTGGCAATATAAAACCTAAGTCGGCATTCACTCACTTTCCCAAAGAAATGTGGTTTTTGCGTGAAGTAGATCCACTGTGCTAATCTTGCATTGATACCGGATCTACACTTTTTGGTCTCTTTTAAACATTTTTGTGGTGGTAGATTTCATTAAAACAATTTATATCAAAATGGATTTATTGGAAATTCCTGGGCAGGAGGAGTAAGTCATTTTGCATAATATGAATTTTGAAAATATTTCAAAAATTAATTTGAAGCATACTTCTAGTAGAAAATCATGGCAGCATTTTACATTACATTTAATAATAATTCAAAGTTATGCACATTTACTTTCTATATAAACAAAAATTTGTGTCTTGAAATAATAAGTTTTTAATAGTGAAAATATTTTGTATGTTTTAGGCGCAAGAGGCCAGCAGGCAAAGGATTATGGCTACAATCAGTGCGGCGGATCTCCCAAAGAAATTTCAACTTGGATGATACTATGATTCCAGAGGTAATTTTTCCTATTTACAATAAAATAGTCATAAATGGTCTATGTTTGAACTACAATGTTGGGATAAATATGGCACAACTTATTTCCTGGTATGAATTCATAACTAATATCGCAAGCATATATATGTATATGTATTTTTCAAGTTGTTTATTCTTTATACACGTTTCACTGTCATCAACTACATCCTGAACGGTAGATTGCATTGTGCATACTAAATGTTGCATCAACCTACAAGATACTGTAAGGTCTACATAGACAAAAGAGAAAGTGTAAATATGAAAGCACGAACAATTCTGATGATGATAAAAGAGCTCAGCCTCAGAGCCGCCTTGGAAGCTTCCCCTTTCCCATTTACTCTTGTTTATGAGTCGGGGTTGCCTGCAAAAAAGCAGTGAAAACTAAACTAGGAGCTTTCTCATGGCTATACAAATAGAGTCTCGTGACTTTCAACCTCTTTGAATTACATCTCATATGTTCCCGTCCAATAATAGCCTTTTAGATACAAACGAGCGAAATATATTTTTTTCAAAAGCTTTATATACATAGCTTTATTTTTATTCAATGTCTGGCATGGTTGGAGGTGACTGAGTTATTCTAAGTAAAAGCATGCTGCCTTCTGTTGTAAGTCCTTGCACACAAGGATAGTCTGCTATGTAAAAAGCAAAGTTCTGTGGTTTAGTCATTGAATAAGTCATTTTTGCTAGAAAGTCTGTTGTACAAACTAGTAACTCTATTTTGTGCTGCTTTTCTATTTTTCAACCTTTCATCCAGAAGACATTTTCAAGTTTTATGGACTCATTATTATAATGTATTGCATTTAATGCATTTTACCAAAGTTTTATATCCCACTTTTATGGTAGTCGCGGAGTTGTCAGCAGATTTACATGAAAATTCCATGTCATCCCCTGGTATCATTTATGATGATCGTGAGAAAGCCCATAAAGACATTTTATGATGCTGAATCAGGAGTATAGGGACAGATGAATTGGTAGTGAAACATAGCAAAAGTACCAAGTATGGACTTTTAGAATGAGCTTTCACCTTCTTTACTGCACTCTGATGCTAGTTAGGTAATATACTAATAATGTTTTTGCTGTCTCCACAAAAAAGTTTTTGACTTGTTTACAAAGTCTTTTTGCTAACCTGTTCATACGTCAAAGAATAAAAGTGCTGCCAGAATCAAAGTACCAATTTTAATTGGAACATTCAATCTAGTTACTCAAGATTCATGTTGTTTATAATATTTTTGGCATTAAATACGGCACATAAACCAATGCATAAAGTGAAAGTATGTGTGTACTTTTACTACACGAAAGCGCTATCAATTTGGTGAACAGAGATGAACAATGACCTGTGGCAGAACTGAATCGGACTAGCAAAACATAATTTTGATGCCATCGCACTCTTTCCTGCAATAAATAATATGGTTCATGTCAGAATGGTACTTTCGGATCACCGGCAGATGAGAAATTAAGACATGCTCTGCTGCCTCGAATAAACCGTTCCTCATGCCAAATATCCCATCATCAAGATTTATTGCCATGTGTTTGCATTAGCACTCACATAGAGATCATTGGAATTCACTGGATTAAAAGCATATCATGCTGAAAGACCAACGTATATTTTTTGCTAAGGCTTCACTTCCGGAGGAATTGGTCATTTATCTAGCATGTTTTAATATTTTTTCTCGCATTCTTTTTAAGGACAAGTCTGCTGGGGAAGAAGCAACCACATCATTTATCACTGGTTCCAACAATAACTGGGGTCAAGTGACCACACCACTTATGTCTTCATGTGCGACTGACGGTTCCGGTGCTCCGGCCACCGGAACAAATAGGAACGGCAGCGGTCCTGCAGATACAAGTGCGAAAGGCTCAATTTTATGCAATACCGCGGGCAAAGGGAAAGGTTCCGACGAGGATCCTGACGAAGATCCAAATTCTGAAAGTGATGCCAATACTTTCCGGGGCATATATTTGCCTACATTAACAAACCGGTTTGGAGATAAAAAGCTGGAAAAAGCGTATCAACGATACGCCTGTCGACAGGTGGGTCAATGCTTTGTACCGTTTACGTACGCATTTTCTGTTGAGCACACTATTTAATTCTACTACTAGGTGCTTACTTCTTTCCGACACTTGAGAATCTCATTACCTTCCTTTTCCTTTCCCACCTTGTTGTAAAAATCCCTATTTTCTCACAATAAAAGTGTAGTGATGAAAAGTAGGCTATTTTAGTCGGATAAATGAATGCGCAATTTTAAATGAATGAATTGAGTCCTGTATATAATGATAGATCATCATCAGCTTAAAGTACAGTTGTTGTGGAAAGGTACTTCTAAATTTTGATAGGAGAAGAAAATTGCATTATATATCGAACGTGCATAGATCCTCTTGAATTTCAAAGCAGGGATTTTCCTGTGTGATCTAATACAACTACTCGAGTAAAATAGAATGAAATAAGCAGTTTTTAGGTAGTGGAGGTGTAGGAACGAGTGAAAGTGATATTATTATTATGCAAATCTAAAGTAGTAGATTTAACCGTGATAATATAAGATCTTGTATTCCCATCACAATGCTATGCTATCATGTACATAAACGCGTGCACATATTATTACCCAGGTTGTTGTGAAGCGTAGCATTTTAGAAACACATTAATTTCTGGAAAATGTTCTCGGGAGAAAAGTAGATTGGATTTATTTTGAATGGAAATAAACGCTTTTAAGCGGGCTTTAAGGGTTGGCTTTGGTTGCTCGTCATAGGCGGGGGCCTACATATTATAGTTTCTATTTTAGCTTAGATTTTTAGACTATCTGATATGATGATATTCGTTAACTCATGAATACCATAAATGAAATTATAAAGGGAACTACTTTTTTCTATTCGTGTTTGTGTGCCTTTTCTATGATGTAGCAATAATAATAACATGTAATACAAAAATGCTTTATTCAGTGGATATAAAATTGAGTCTTAGTTTGGAAGAGAGATGTGAAGAAGTTGCATCGCTTTGTGGTGTAGAATAACAAATTAGCTTGATCGATTATTGTCTGTTCTCTGTAGCTTTCTTTCACTTCTTTCTAGGCTAAACCACTCTGCCATGTATATAAATATATTCAACACATGAAGCAAGGAAATTTATGAATGTGTTTGCTTATATCCTGTTCTACTATTGCTATGCTTTTCCCTTTTATGACTAAACTTTCCAAGTTTAATGCTCCCTGATGACTGCCTATTTCGGCTTAAAGTATTGTGAACTATATATAAAAGTTTAAAAACATTCATTCTTAAAAGAAAGAATCCTGTTGTGCTTAACCTGCTTTAAAAAAAATTATTAACTGTTTCGTAAGATTATTTTATAACTTGGTTATTTGTGATTCTTATTACTGTCTTGTTTCTGTACTATTCTCTTTAGCGTCAACGGTCCCTCCTGATCGTCAACATAATTGATCTCGTAATAAAAGTAGTGACTCTGGCTGTGACATTATCGTACAACAGTCATGGTGGCGACATTAGACGTTTCGGTATAGTATCATCATTATGTGGTAGTAATACAAGTTCAACAGAACACTTTACAAATGTCAACAGAACTTTTAGTGACGGTTATATAAGTGATAGTTTACGGTCTTCATATAAAAGTAATTCATCGCTTGGCGATTACCCGAATAATGGTTTAAGTTCGGTCTCGTCATGGACTGAGCTAGATAGTCATGACTCGTCTAACAGCTTACACAAGATTGCTCATCGTTCCGGGGATGATGTAGGAGAAGATCATTATGATGATGGAAAGACTTTACTTTTGCGATTAATAATTTGGACAATTATTGGTGCTTCCGCTAATATCATCTTGGGAATTCTGGCGAGGTGGCTCCAATTTGCAAACTCGTATCTTCATATCGGTGCACTTTTCACGTGGATCGTGCTTTTCCTACAAGGTAAGCAAAAACATCATTATCTTATTCAGCATAAAAGTACAAACATTGAAACTTTGAAACAATTTATCCCCTCATTCTTGTCTTCGTTTTTCTACTATATGTATTCAACATTCAAATGCTTAAATGCCGTTTGCAGGCAAGACATAACATTGACTTTACTTGAACTTTTTTAATCTTCTTGTTTCTAGAGTCGTGCTTTTTTGTTTTACAAGTATTCAAGTCATGCTTATCATTTTTTAAATTTAAAAATACCATCCTCTATCAACTATAAGTTTTGAAAAATTTAATTTAATTTTATGCAAGCGTTCCCATTTCGCACTTCAGCAACTGACAGAAAAAAATGGTTTTGTGCATATTATTGCAACTTGCAACGGTTGGTTGCCTTTTTTACCAGTATCACAGTTTTATTCAAAATAATTGAAAAGACAGAAAGCAATTTTGGAGTTTAGGGTGTTCCTGGTGGTTCGTATGTAATATTGCGCACATGTGCGCGCTATTTTCAATTCAAGGAACCATGATACGCGTTTTGAATTTTTCTCCACTTTCATGCACTCTTTTTGAAATTAGTTTGTCGTTAAAAGTCCTAAAAATCCACAGATATGAAGGTTTTGCTGTTTAGGCCAAAAACTTTTAAAAGGAAAGATATACTTTTAAATGTGAATGAAAAGTGGGTGCTTTTTATCGGTACTGTCGGTTTACATGTTGAAACAATTCCCAAGTATTCCTACATGTAAATGTAAGAATTTGCTTCATTCAAAGGATTCAAGGATGCCATATTTTGGGCGAATTTGGTGGTATTTCAAGCTACCAGTATAATATTTTACTTTTGTAGTTTGAGTGTAAAATTAAAACTCGTTTCCTACAAACAGCTACTATTTCTACACTAAAATTAATGGGATTCGCAAAATTAATTAAGATTTTTTATACTTTACAGGTTTTGTTGGAATTGTGTTAAAAATCAATGATCCAGCCACAAGTTTTTGGTATATTTTATTCGCAATTTTCGTCACCTATGCCATGCTGCCAATGCCATTGTGGTAAGTCATTAACTTTTGTGTGTATATTCAGGAACTGAAAGGTTCAACTTTTCATCACTTGTACCACAATTTGTACTGCGTGATTCAAACATTCTTGCACATTAATAAGTCACATAAATCTCAAGTCGGTTGACACGAGCATAGATAAAATTACTAATTAATTTGGCATAAATATTGCATTCTTGCATATTCTAGTAATCTTCATCCGTTTACCCTCGGACACCGTTAAAAATATTGAAACTATGATATTCTATGCTACTTGATTTTCCACTTCTCAAGCTATAATTGAAAGATAAGCTTCTTGTTTTTACCGGTTTTCGAATTTTTGTAATTCTGCACCGCATTGTCAAATGCAAAAGACACTTTTTGGTACATAATTTGTTGAAGTAATTATAAAATCATGAGCAGCATAAGTAAATATGGTAGTATAATTTTCTTTATGCATTAGGCCATGTTTTTAATAAATGCACTTTGTGATCCTGTTTACTTTCAGTTAATCTAGAATACTCAACAAAACAACAGTAAAATCAATTAATGTTAGGTTGCACATAACCACTCTTAAAAATACATGCCTAAAGTACACATTAGACTTCTACAGTCATTTTAAGGAAGGTTTATTATCTGCGTTGTAGGAAATGTTTGAGAAGACAAGAATAAAGTAGCACTTGAAAAAATGGCTGCAGTAACGTGTTTGACTTGTCCCAACATTGCACCTTTCATCGTATTTTTTCCGTAGTCTATCTTCCTTTGTGTGCATTATCTGGTTCTTACAGATATGTATGGCAAATGGCAGCAATAGAAATGCATTAAAGGATGAATTTTCATTGTTTCTCTGGACTATCTATTCACCCCAGAAAGTGGCTAGAGTATCATTGCTTATTTCACCAAGAAAGACTTTTGGAAAAGCTTTAGTACTTTCGGGTAGCAGGAGTGTGCGAAAAACGGAAGGAATTTCATGTCAGGAGAAAGGAATGAAATGTGACGAGAACAACGAAAAGAGTTCCAGAAATGCCCCATAAATGTATTGCAATGTTGCAACAAGAGAGAGCACCCAAGACAAGGTCCCTGTTGTAACAAAGCTTATAGTCGGAAAAGAAAAATTCAAGTGATGTGTATGGATGTTATGTAACCCGGTTGGTTCTTCTGAGAAGTTTGGAAGGAAGTAGGAGAAAAATAGAGAGGTCCTTACTTTCAACTATCGTTCAGCCTTTAATAAAATAAACGCAAAAGGAGGGACGAGAACAAGCAAGGGCACATAAAATGAGGAATGAGGAAACAAGTAACTTACGAGAAAATTGATTTTAATCCTTTTTAGATTCAACCTTACATGAAAGTAAAGCCCACGTGTGTATATGAACTTATATTAGCCAAAGAAAAAATTCAAGGAGAAATAAACGAATGTATCATCCAATGACTGCATTGAGTTTGCCTTTTTTGGAAGAGTTGCCATTCTGAAAAAAGCAGTCCTTGCTATTAAAAGGAGGGAGGATGGACCTTTGTAATAGTCGCTTTTGGTTTTAATGAAAAAGTTTATTGGATGGATTGTGCCATCCGAGCAGTAAAAAGATTAGGGAGTGAAGACAGCTGCTCCCCACGTTATTGTTTTTGTCTTGTACAGAATGTCTTGGAAATATTTTGTCTCCTTCAGCTCTTATCTAATGTTGCGTTCGGGAGGATGAAAGGTATCTTCTGAAAGAGAAAAGATGTATTACCCGCAAAGAACGTAGAAAGAGTGGAGCTAGAAAATGGGAGTTTTCATGTCACCAAGTAATGTGGGGCAATACACGACTCAAACGACAGTGAAATAGTTTTGCATACTTAAAGCTCTTCTTCATAATTAAAAACTTAAATGATTGATCGATTCTCCAAAGTTTTGTTTTAAGTTATCGTTCATATTAGTTTATATTATATGTTTTATTAATTCATTTGGGGAAATTGGAAAGGCAGGAATAAACCAAAACATAGTCGCATAGTCATAAAATATTGTTGTGATTAAAATAAGCATAAAAATGTAATAACATAAAATGAATGGTAAAATTATGAAAAATAAACAAACACATTTTCCGAAATTACTTTTCTTTATCTTTATTGTACATATTTACAATGACTTATTTATAATTTTTGTGTAAATATTCGTGTTTGCGGAGATAAATGTAACGGTTTCTCTTTTGTCTTTGAAGGTGGGGAGCAATTGCATCCGTTATCACTGCTGTTGTTCACCTTTGCTTGTCAGCTTGGCATTCATCCCAAATATGTGCTTCCAACATGGTAAGTTTTCCGACTTTCTCTTAAAATAAAAATACTTCCTGTATAATATAATATAAATATAAACAGCTCATAATAAAAATAAATTCAGTTGTTTTGAAGTCTACAACTAATATGAATAAAAATCAGAATAAACAATGTGTTCATTATAATAAAACAAGTCTGATTTTGGTTATTCCCAATTTCCGACAAAATCTCCATCCAAATCGGAATATGACTTTGGGTGATACGTAATACGCCGATTTCTATCTAATCTAGCTGAATGGCTAAATCTATACGCTTTGCCAGTTGTCAGTACATTTTTTGCTCTTATAATGGTTATACAGCCAAAGCGGACAAGAATATCCGTGCGCGTGTAGAACTTTGTTGACTTCTACCATTGCATGTCCAGAAAAAATATTTATAAAGGAAACCTGAATAATAAATTTGCCAGTTTTACAGCAGCACAAGGTGTGCCAGAAATTCCACAAATGTGATCCTGAGAATGGCTAAACTTTGCTCATAGGGTTATGTTTGCTTGCTCTGATGAGGTGATGATGACACATGAGCTAGCATAAAACAAGCAGTGGGGATAACGAACGGCATGTGCATGTGTATCCTCAAACAAATATTTAGTTTATACTTTCACTTGAACGATGAAATAAATTATTTCCGCTTTCATGTGTTTGCGGCGTTAGACGTTCAGAAGTAATTACTGCGTACTAATTTACTTGTGTATTTGAGACTGGCAGCATTTGTATTTATGGCAGTGCGCCATATCAAGTGAAAGTACCATTTACTCTGGCAGTTTCTGCATACAATTTTAACATGCACAATTTTCAAACTCTCTCGGCATTTAGGAAGTACTGCTGTAATTAGTTCTGATAGCCCATAAATCTCTTGGAACTATTGCATTGATTTCAATTTAGTAATTATCATAGGGAAACTAGACAGTCTGTGCATATTTCAATTACAGTGATATTCACTGCAGAGCATGTACATTCAAAAATGTCCATTCCATTGACCTCATGCGTTTTTATAGCATTTTGTACGTACAAATAAAAATCTACAGCTAAATGCAGTTCAAATGAATAGATTTGCAATTCAACTTGGTTTTATTTTTTTAGCAATATTAATATTTTGGCAATGAAATACGCTGTGCATATCTGGTAAATTGAGTATACATGATACATGTGTGTTTATAACGTGGTGAGCGAGACCCGAATAGTAAGAAACGTGTATGGCAGCAAATAGACTGGAACGGAAGGATTGTCATTAAGTACTCCATTCATGTTCAAACCATTCTCCTGTATCAAGTCGTTTTAGAATGAAAGCGTACTCTGTACTCCCTCCGTGTTACTTGATAATGCGCTACATTAGATGGGCATATTCAGTAAATTGTACTGGTTCCAAATTTTTCGTCTACTAATGCAGCATCTTTTTTTTGTGTTTCTGTTACAGGATAATGGCGGCTGTGTATACCGAACCATTGTGGCTGACATTTTGCTCTTTGTGGGGATTATTCTTGGTGCCCTGTACACACGATTTCTGACAGATCGTGGTCAACGGAATGCTTTCTTGGAGACAAGGAGATTTCTTCAAATGCACTTTCGCACAAAGAAAGAGAACGAAAAGCAAGAACGCTTGCTCTTGTCAGGTGAGTTGGAGAAATAAATGATAAGAAATATCATTACATAAACAAATGGCTTTGGGTTTTTAGCAATACGATAACATACCATGCGGACTTTTATTAAGCTAGTTCCTATTTTCCCTGCATATTATGTAACTTAGCTTTCACATTTTTAGTTATATATAACATGCATCATCATAAGTCAAACTAACAAAGTCGAGGAAACTGAAAAGTAAAGTTAATTTATCGCTCAACGTTGTGCTAATGTACCGTCAATTCAAGCAAAACTCCTCTAAGCAAGTAAGCAGATTGAACAACTTTCACCGCCACCTGCACCTATAAAGGAAAGAACAAATAAATTGAAGCAAATCACGAAATGAAAGTAAACCTTTTTTATTTTGCTTGCCCAATGCCCATATCATCTAGTACTCATGTTACTTGCAACCTTAGTTTTCTTCAGATTTTATTAGTATGAATGGTCAGCAGTAAAAGTTGGCAAAGTCTTTGAGCTTCGCCTTATATATGAACACAATAAACGTATCACGCTCTGTGTAGATATAAGGTCACGTGAGATAAAGGGATGAAGAAAAGTGAACACGAGCAAGGTCTGACCAATGCCAGAGGAACCTTGATGCATTTTTTTACATTAAAATGGATTTGCTTTCTCTCACAACCAAACTGCAATATATAAAAACTTGGGCACTCACCAATGTAGTACATAATATACTCTTGGAACTGAATTTAATAGCAGTATTTTCGGCAAAACTCCTTAAGTTAGTTACTACTAGCCATACGCTCATGAATTAATTTCTCTTTCCCATTTTTCTAATTTACCAGCTACATTTACTTCGATCCTACTTGAAATATGTATTTAACTTTTATCAATATTTTCTTTTTGCTCCAATTTTCGAAATGGAAACTTCCTATTATTTTGGACAATTTGACAGTAACTGTCAAGCTTTATCGTTATGTGTATATATAGCATTGAAATCATTATTATGGTAGTTTCATTTCAAAGCATTGAATGCTCAAGGGAAATACGAAAATAGCCAGGGGCTGGTTATGGGCACCCTCGTGGGGTTTTACCAGGTCTTTATTGCAAAAGCCTCTTCTCGATTCTCCAGTAAAAATGTTTGAAACATATTTTTTTGTGGAAGTAAAATGCTTAGACCTGCGAAAATGTTCCGAAATATGAATCACAAAGGAAGCTAAAATCTCTTTGCCCAACTGTGACAACTTTCTCTTGTGGTTTTTGACTTGGGAATAAAGAAAAACTTTTTCTTCCTGCTGCAGAGGAAACCTAATCTTGGACTGTGCATTAAAAGTACGCACGCCTCATTTAATTTCCATATATACTGCCACTATTACCTTTCTGGAAAACACTTAAGCTGCGTACACGGACAATATCCCAAGTAGACATTGAGCATACATCTAGCACACAGTGTACTAGTATGTACATTGTTCAGATAAAAAGGGAAAACTTACTTTCATCATCTTACAGAATCCGTCCACTACTTGTGCACTCCTCACTAGTGGTTTCCTACTATGCCACTCTACTGATAATTCTCATCACTTTTGTCTACAAAATGAAATCCTCTTTCCAACTTTACTTCTTTTTGTCTTTTGAAAGGGAAATGATGAAAAGAAAGGGATTCCGTTTCTGTTACCACTAAATATTCCTTTCCCATTCATGGAATACCCATATACGATGCGATGATGCAGGCAGAGAAGAATGAAGAGTAAGGGAAGTTGAAAAATGAGAGATTAAGCTTCACTTTCACTTCAACAGATTTCTCCCATCCACTTTAGACTTTGAGTATTTCCAGCTAAATGTGCTTACCTACCCGATGTTCCTTTCACAGGAAAAATTAAAGTTTAAATCCCATCCACGTTTTTCCTCTTTTGTACAACTTTTGTATTTACAGGGTCGGCTCGTAAGAGGATATTGAATCACTCTAATAATTATCGGCTTGCTACATTAACCCAAGTTAGTTCTTTCAGGGGTCGGCCGAAACAAAGTTGCCATTCATATAGAAAATGTATCTTTTGCTATAACAGATTTTAATGGCTTATCAAAGAATAGAGATGGTGATGGTAACACTTTAATTGACCTCACGTCTTTCTTGTGTTGTTGCAAAAGCAGTGAACATGCTTTTGATCTTTTAAGCAAGATAAAAATGTACCCTAATGTCCCCTTTTATTTTCAACCGCAAAAATGGTGACATAAAATTAAATATTTCTGTGACTAGAAAGATGGTCGAAAACTTATGAAGGGGAACAGACTGCAGTTTGCAATTTTGTTTATACTGAAGTAAGTTCGTTTTTGCTTTGAAGCGTTTACACTAAAGAGGTAAAAGCACTAAAGTAATTGCTTTAATGATCTGTTGTTCTAATAAATTTCTCGCACGTGTAATAAAGGTGCTTTTAGTAATGCTCGTTGAATATGTGGGATACATAAAACACCATCTCTATAAATATAGATATATGGAAATTAGGGAAACTTTTTAGCTAAAAAATAATGAGTACTTTGCACCCTTTAGCCATACCCTTCTCAACATATATTTGCAACTCATATTTCCCAGATTTATCGCAAGAAAAGTGCATCTTTCTGACGGGACTGGGAGGAACCAAGTCACGAAGTGGAATAATAATGGGAGCATCCATAAATTCTTATCATCATGATCATTATGTTGCAAAAGCATTGTGTACTCTCTGAACATTACTCAAGTGCTAATGGTGAAAGTTGCGCATATCGTATATTAATTTGATTCATGACGTTGATAAATAAAATAATAGAAATTGACGGAAACAATTTTATGTTAAATGGATCGGTTAAGTGGTGAAAAAATTAATTTATGCTGTTCACAGTCTCCTTCGCGGAGAAAGATCTAAAGTACATTGTAAAATACATTAGTGCTCATAGTAAGTATTCTTTCTAACTACATGTAAAAGTAACTAATCACGCCACAGATGCTTCACATTAATCACTTTGCTGGTAAAACCGTTTAGCAATCTTGACAAGGCATTCTTTCATCTAACGTTTTTAAAAAACTGGATCTTAGACGTACGCCCCTCATTTTTCAAAGTTTAGCCGATGACAAGACAAGGAGCAGCTGTTTCATTATGTTTTCTTGCGAGTTTTCAACAGCAAATTGATTTACAGTCTGTGTTAGACTTGCCTTGTTTTTGTTTATCGTTTTCATTTTCTATAAACTTCTTGACTGTAAAAGAGCTGGTTCAAGATGTGAATGAATGAGTGAGTTGGTGTGACGCAAACTTTCGTCATCACTGCATCTAAATGTTTGCTTTAATGTGTATTTGCAACGTACTCAGAATATACTTTCCAGCGAGAAAAGCACGTGGTGTCATTTGCTAAATTAAATTCTGCTTTCACTGTCTGTGTATATGGAAAATATAGAGCTATTTTAAACGTACCGATATAAACCCCAAATACGTTTATGCGTAATTTGTGAACTCAGACACGAAAATAATTAAAACAGTGATGTGTAAAGTTGTCTTTATAGATGGATGGTACACGTCTGATAATTGCTGGTTGCAAAATGAAATGTGTTGGAGACACTTAAAGCTTATGGACCAGGAAATGCTGTAGATAGCATAACACACTTTCTTCGAGTTGTATTTCTTTGCAACTGACTCTTTTTCTTTGGGAGATACTTGGCATTGACATGCTTTTCATTTTCTCCATAATTCTGAAAAAGGATTCACCCGAAAACTAGTTTATGGTAATGCATGCTAGTCGTGATTGTAACACAGTTTAATGGAGTGAAAGTAAGTTTCACGCAAGCAATGGTGAAAGCAAATATTAGTCGAACGCTGCATATATGCAATGCAAGTTTTGGTTCACCTTTTCTAATTACATTTACTAGGCTTTCAAGTCAGTACGAGCAATTAAAATGAAGCTGTTTGAATATGTGTCAGGGCTATAACTTAAGTATTTACATGATAATTGTTTTTCTTCTTTTAGTATTACCTGCATTTGTCGCCAAAGAGTTGGTTCGAGATTTGGCATCTTCCGATGAGCTCAACAGCGCACAGTTTCATAAAATTTATCTGCACCGTTACGAAAATGTTTCAATACTCTTTGCAGACGTTAAAGGATTTACAGGTAAGCTTTCTATAATGTCAAATGAAGAAGTAGACTTTTCATGCATGACGAATCATGAAAATCATGCAAGCTATGAAAATAAAATATCTGTATAATTCAAATCTTTTTCTTTCTATTCTCATGTTCATTTAGAGCTTGCCAGTACTTGCTCACCACAAGAACTAGTCCGGATTTTAAATGATCTCTTTGGCCGATTCGATAAACTGTCAGCGGTAAGTGGAATGTCATTATAAAAAGTTGTAATTTAGTTGCATGCAATAAAGTCATTGTCAGTCAATATTGAAGCATTTGATCTCGTTTTAATTAACCTAACTGTAGGTTATAATGTACGAAGTTTTTGGCATGTCTTGTTAGATAAATGAATCGTTTAGTCATACGCAAAACGACGTTATCAGTTTTATTCTCAATGGTAGTTTTCATAAAACAACCATACAAACAAAGATATGACCTCTGAAGTTTAAGCAAAGATCAAAGGAAAGAGGTTGTAACCATTTCCTCGTTTTCAGCGGTCAAGGTAAGTTAACCATCGACGATAATGGGATATAATGCATTAGCAGGTTTAAATTGTATAGACTGACCATAGTAGGTATTCTCTGCCAAGATTTTTATTGCTGTAGACTCGGAAAAGAAAGTCAAAAGTAAAAACATTTTTTGTAGATGCTTTGATGATGCTATATAGTGGCTGTATGAAACTCTTAAGCTATTGCCACAAAAAAATCGTTTTTACGAGTTTCCTCTTCATGGATCTACTAAGAGCACAAGTATAAGTTAGCATGAAGACGATAAAGTCATTGCAATTTATCAAAGAGCGTTCATAATGCTTGCTCGTGTGAGCAAAAGTTTGGAATGAATGGTGATTGGGAATAATAAAAAGCGATATGAAAGTGAAGTCATTGCCCAAGTTTGCAAAATGTTAGTACGTGTATATAATTTAATGATAGTTTACTGGTAATATGGACCCGTTGAACCACTATTCATATTATTATTGCATTTTAAACTTTTGCCATCAAATAGAGCGACATGACTTCCTTAATAACGACAGTTGATGACAAACAGGAAAAAGGCTGATTGATGAAAAATAGCAAGTCAGTTGTAAGTTTTGGGACATTGGTTGTTAGGATTCACTTTTCACTGCTCGTAAAAAGTAAAAATGTCGGAAGAATATAAAATCTGTCGGAGTCTTTTTTGCATTCTACTTCGTCAGAATGAACTAACTTCAATAAAATAGCAAGAAATTTAATTAGAAAATATTGTACGAGGAATCGATTGAAATCCAACTTTTAGTGATTTCTCCAAAAAGCCTGACACGCAAGCAAATAGTACTTTCTCTTCGTGTTATGCAAATACCCCTTTTCTTTTTGCTCTCCACTCTTAAGGTGGAAATATTTTGTGTCTGAAATCTGGTGTAGGGTTAAGAACAACAATTTATTAATCCCATAAACCATACAATTTTCCTTGTCTACACCACTTACTTCTATTTCACTAGTGAATTTTTGCCGAAGGCCGAGTCGTAAGTAAATGAAAGCCTTTGAATTGTAATAGCCAAAGCACATCCATGGTCGAATACATTGCTAAGTACAAATGATACACAATACACCTTATTTGCATTTCCCAGCATGCCATCAAACATAGCTTTCCCCAAAGTGTTTTCCTCGTCTTTCCAGCTATTTACCGAGACAGGGATAATTTGATATTCGTTTACTTGTTGGAACTTGGGACTGGCATGGAAGAGCTATAAAGAGGAAAGTGTGTTCTTTGTAGCTGTTAAGAACAAGACTGACATTGAGTTTGTTGCTTGTTCAGCTTTGCCAACATAGTAATAAAGATGTTTATCTGAAGGGGAGTCGAAGGAAAACTTACTGAATAAACAACTTTTATGTATTTTTCAGGAGACAAACTGTCTACGCATAAAACTACTGGGTAAGTCACATTTTACAAGTTGATCGGTGGAGCATGCTTCATGTTTTATTTAGCAATGAGTGTGAACAGAGAGGGAACTGACTATGAAAATGAAGTGGAATCGAAAATTTAATTTTGCAGGTGACTGCTACTACTGTGTGAGTGGTCTGCCGGATACGCGACCAGATCATGCAATGTGTTGCGTTGAGCTTGGGCTTCACATGATTCGTGCTATTCGTTTCGTCCGTCAAAATAAACAGGTGAATCTTGATATGCGAATCGGGGTTCATTCCGGTAGCGTACTTTGTGGAGTTCTGGGTAAGAATATTTATATAATATATAACAGATAGGTGAGTTCAGGTTGCGTCTTCTTCATCCTCAAACAATGTCTTTAGGTCTGAGAAAGTGGCAGTTTGACATATGGTCTCATGATGTAAATGTGGCCAACCATATGGAATCCGGGGGTATTCCGGGGTAAGGATAAAAAGTTGTTGAATACAAAAAGTGAAATATTCCAAACAAATCTGTTTCTGATGTTTCAATGTAAATAATTCTGACAATTCCCCATCTACAAAAATACCTTACTTTTAACTTGAGAAACTTTGAACAATATATGCATTTTACCAATTTTGCAGGAGGGTACACATCTCCGCAACAACATTAAAGTGCCTTTATGACAATCAAAACATGTATGAGGTGGAGCCTGGAAATGGACACCTGCGGGATAATTTTTTGAAGGTGAGTGGGCGTAAACTAGAGTCTGAGCTCTTTATAGGCTTATCATCATCGATGAGTAAGGTTTGATAGTTTTGGGAAAAGTAGGCACCAAGACTGTTTTGGTTAGTAGAGGTGTGTTGTAAATATTGGGTAAACAATTTATTTTGCATAAACTTTACAATCTCCCAAAAGCCAAGTCTTTAACTTTGATAGAAAGAGGTAAAGTAAATGGTATTCTGTGAAGTTGGCTTTTTCCTTGGAATGCTTTTGTGACGCTAATTTGACTGCGTAGACAGTCTTCTTTCATTGCTCGTGAAACTTAGTATTTTTCCCGTTCATAGTCAAACTTTCTCTATCACTTTGGTAAGCGAGCGTGATATTGTTTTTGCTTTGCTGCATGCCTATTTTCACAACTTTTATGTATATGGGTGTTTGAAAATAACTAGTGCATGAAAAGCGATGAAATTTTTCCTCAACATTTCATGCTCGACATGGTTGCTCATAATGGCACACAGGCTCACACACACAAAAGTTATGAAACAACTGTATTTCATATTTTGCTTGTATTTCAATGTATATACAAAAACTAAATACTAAGAACAATTCCACATCTCTGATTTCTTATCAGTATCAGGATAAAGTTTGACCATTAAAATTTGTATTTTCCAATTCCTTCTTTTGTCTTTGCATAATCCGATAAATATATTAGTGATAAATGCAGAATCATTCTGCAGTAAAAGTGTTTAGCATTTGCGTTCCCAAAGCTTAGTATTTCAATAAAAAATTGCTTACAAACACGATGAGTAGGAGAAAGTTGGCTTGGATCTGAAGAAAGTTAGTGTGTACATGTACATCTTTCAACCTAAAATCCGTGAAAAAGTTTTAACCTAGCTAGTATATCCGATGCACTGGAGGATTGCAATATCGCATAGTAGGGTGTCCCGTCCCTATTAATAATAAAATATTTATATTTTACTTATACTACACCTTTAGATATATGTATGGTGCTAATGTACAATAGAGGAAACCGTTTAGCGGAGAACGGTTTGCTAGTAAAAGTTATTGATTTTAAGTGTAATAACAGCGAACAACAATAGTCATTATTGTATATCATTGTTGTATCAACTAACTATTCATGACGGGCTGAGGCAATTTTACTTATATTATATCCTGATAACATTGCATAATACATGTTGCAAGCAAAGTTTTATCGGTACAGAAAAGGATTTGTTGGACAGATTAGCAAATAATGAAGGCCCCATGTGGCACAATAAAATCACCGTGATATCTATTGAATCGATGAAAGGTAAACATAAACCAATATTTCTTTCTAGGTACGGTTGGGTGGGACGGTGAAAGGTTTATTGAATCATGCATTCAGAAAGCCTTTTATTGCTTTCCGTAGAGGATGGAAGGGCGATATGAAATCAATCATTTTTCTTCATTTTCTCTTTTCCCAATAACAATCGGGCTCCCTTTAGAGGCAAAGAGAAACAAATGCATTATTTTTAGTTCCAAAAGAAATGAGAAAAACAGTATATTCTAGTACATTCTATTCAAAGTTCTGCGTCAATTACGCCTCACTCTGCATAACATGCTTGTTTTTATTTTTTCAGGAGCACAAAGTAGAAACGTACTTAATCAAACGAGACGAGCCAATGAGACCTCGGAAGAAAGACCGAGGCCGTGTAGCGTCCCATGGTGCACCACCATCAATACTCAATATGAGAAATCCTAGCCTAATTTTAAATGCTGGCCTGCTGGCTTCAGCACTGACGACCCTGGTTGACAGTAATGGAGCTGCCGCGGGTGGTGACGGGTTCAAAAAGAAAAGTAAAAGGGTACGGAATGGCAATCAAGGTCAAGGGCAAAAAGGAAATGCGCTTCATGCACCGGACGATAAAAGTGGAAGCAATAGTCAACTTGATTTGTCCTCTTCAGAAGATCCTTTGAATGTAAGGTCAAAACTTTTTACTGCTTGAAAAATTATGTTTTAAAATTTCAACTTGAATGCACCGTTATTTGGATTTAGATCATATCAATAATACAACTCATACTCATAAAAGCCGTTATTTGCTTAAAGAAGATGCGCATTGTCTACTTTGCTACTGATATAGATTTGAAATTTTTCTTGAACGTCTTCATGCAAGCAACCTCGTATATAAAAAGAATTTTCGTGACAGTAATTTCTTTGTACTTGTTTTGAATGAATAATTCGGTGATTACACATATTCAAAATTATGTACTCGTAACTCTGACTTATCATATTAGCGGTTGCTGCGCGGATATTCTACATGAGATGGGAGTCATGTGAGAATAACGCAAGTAATCAAGATTCGGTGTGCAATTACCATCAATAAAGTTGTCAAAAGCACGCCAGAATCTTCCTATTCCCAGGTCACTATAGGGTCATTAACATAATTATTTGAATGGAATAAAATGAGATGAATGGGTGCATGCCTACTTTTTTGTGAACCAGAAAAGTTTTCTTTCAAACCAAGTATATTCATGCTGGGATGGGAGACGCTCTTTTAGCGTAAGTGTATCAGTGTTATATAGAGCCACACGATAAACAGACAGGTAATTTATCTCCTTCAGTTTATTTACCTGCCTTTCGTTCCTGACTAAAACTCATCTTAAAAAGTTGCGACTACTACCAACAAAGTGCATATAAGCATTCATGTTAATTTACATTCATGGCCTGGTCGATCGTGATGAGATGGAATGATATACCTTATACTTGGATGATGATGATACTATTGTGATTCATGCGACGTATAAAGCAGTTACGATTACGACTGCGAGGCGCGAGGACGAGCTTTGTAGTAGTGTGGTGCAGTAGCTGCCATATAATGTGTAGCAATGAAAATTGAGAAGCAATCAAACTAGTCAATTACACGTGCTTTGATCGCACTTTTCTTTTGCCATGAAACAACTTTTTTATTGTTCTTCTGTCGTTCGACAGATAGTCATTCACACGTTGTTCATTACATTTATATGCAAATCAGGAAAACAACGTGTAGAGGAAGAAAAATGTTTTAGTCATTTTCAGCGCTTTTGTAAACCAAAGTTTTGTTTACTCCAAGTCGTGTCAAGGTTTTTTACATTTCTTCGACTTCTGACATCACATCTTGGTAAATGAAGGCAAATACTGAAATACAATACGCAATCGATTTCATTTTAGATGGTTTTAATATTTATCTCGCTACTACCTTCGTGGGCGTTTCATGTGTTTTCAAAGAATTGACTTGTTTCCTAAATGCCTTGAAACATCATTATCACAATCTACGTAGGAAATTGCCTAATTTTTTATTTAAGCAAAATATGTTGGCATAAAAGTGTGTATGCATTGATTTGGTCTGTACAATGTACTCTGGAAAACCCCAATTTTTGCGGCATATATTTGAACAAGCTAGTTTTTTGCCGACTTTATCTAGTTATGAAAAGCAAAACCGAAAGTAAAAAATGTGGTATATATTACATGCTGCTGATGTATTTGGCAAACGTTGTATTATAGTAATGGATGTAATCACGATACATTTTTCATGCTCATTAAATTACTACTGCTTCTTCATGCGAATATGAATAGAACCACCGCATTATAATAATACCCGCATTGATCTTTTAATAAAAGATTTAAGAAACAGACGAAGCAACTTTTTCTAATGGATCAAAAACAATCTAAAACCAAATATAGATTAGGTTATTCACACATCTTATTTTGTTATTAAATTCTACTAAAATCTTAAATAATAAGATATACTTTATGCCTTATAAACAAATCATAATGTAAATGCATTTTTTCTTCTTTTGACTTTTCAACTAGAAATGGAGTGACAGCATGAGCTTCTTAATAAAACTGTTTGCTGGAAAGTAGAAAATAAAAAATACACTACTAGCACAATTGGGTTTTTGTTTGTTCGTGGTTGCAAAATTTTATGTACTGTACTGCGTATATATTTAAAGCAATGATGTTTATGAATAAGTGCTAACTCATTCATGCATAAACTTTTTCGTCGTTGTAAAGAAAGTAAAAAATGATCAATGATAGAACGCTTCGCTGACGGCTTTAGTATATACCTATTGCATTGTTGCTATAAGTAAAGTACTTCATACTTGCCAGTATTTTTATCATGCATTTACTGTTATTCAAATCATCTTCTACTTCGTTACTCGCCCTTGAACCACTTGGTAGCACTTTTTGTTGGTTTGTGGATTATAAATAGTTATGTAAAACTTCAGACTTCCTGTTTTACTTGTTTCCGAAAATTTGCAACTAATGTTTTTACGTCAAACTGAGACATTTAAGCCTTTGCAAAAATATATGCGCGTTTACAGTGGGGTTGATGTGGTTCACCCGCAATTGGGAACTTGTACAACTTCCAAAAGAACAACGTCGGAATAATTCTGCTAATAAAAATGTTAATAGTGATAATATTAAGTTGATAGAAACTATTGTCGCCGCAAACATTACTTCACTTAACGTATTTTGTGTTAAAAAGTATTCCAATAGTTAGATATGCATTAAACAACATATCAAAGTGCATGCAAAATTTTTGAAGTGATACTGAATACTACGTTTCCAATACTTGAAGTTTCCCGTATTCTTAAATATTTGTAAAAAAATGTTATAAAGTGACGTGTCAAAGAAATACAACATGATATACATGTTTCATATTGCCCCTAAAGGGAAACGAAAGAAAGCAACCGTTACTTGTGCGTATAAGTAGGAAACAGAATGCTTACTACATATATGCAGCTCTAAAACAGTTCTAGTCTAGTAGACCAAGTCTACTATCTAGGAAGTAGATCAACAAATAGCTGCTACTAAAATGAGAACTTTTCTGTATCCCGTTTGTTTGCGCTGATTTTGTTACATATTCGTGAGGATTTGAGTCTTTGAGTTATTGTTTCGAATTTGGTTCATATTATATGGGAAAAGAAGTAAATATGAAAGTAAAGCTTGTGATGCCAATTACAGCTAGAATTGGATCTTTTTCATGAACACAGCTTTGTAAGTGATGTGATTTTCCGTGTAATATGACAATACTACAAGCTATGTGAATGTGAACACTAGTACACTGTACAATTTACTTATTGGCAACATGTAACTCTGAAAGATCCTTGATTTTCTTGTCAAGAATGAAGTATGAGAGTATTTCGTTTCTCTTGCAGAGTTGTTCCTTGGATCAATCAGGAAACTACCCAGAGACGACAGGCTCAACGGACTATGACGGAACGAATAACTCGTCAAGCAGATCTGGACCATGGGGTAATGAGATGGATGAAATGGATGGATGGATGAATCACTGCATTGAGATCGACACTAACATGAGGATGCAGAAACAGTATATCAAGAGCTTGAAGTTAACTTTTATAGATCCCAAAATGGAGGATGAGGTGAGTTTATTTTTTGAAATTCACATGTATGTATTGTAAAAAGATCCGAATGTCCCCTTCCATTTTCAGTATCAGATTTGTCGTACATCGTAATGTGCTTATTTAATGAATTAGGAAACTTTTAAAATAGTAGTATTTTTAGATAATTTATTAAAAAGACACAATAAAAAACTTTTTGCATGATGCTTATACCAACGATTTCTGCAAAAGAAGTCACGTTTACTACCATTTTGTATCAGACACACTCATACACTATAGTAAAATTGCTCATGCTGCATGATTGGATATCTCAAATAGGGGATGAAAATTGTGGCATAATCGTTTTACTTTCATGTACACACAGAGAAGTTAAGCTATCTCTGGAAAACGAGGATGAAGTAGATATAGTTTTATTAGGTCAAAAAAGGCATGATAGCTTCCCATAACATGTTCTTGTAATTGTTTGTACGACTGGATTCTTGTGTAGTGTACAGAATAATTGGAAAGTTAAACGAAGCGTGTATATCCTTTTAACCCTTATATGCGATCATGGGATATTTGAACCTAATCATTTTATATTGTTTTATTCTGCGCAAAGCTGCATTTTTGAGAAAATAGCAAATATTAAACCTATTCTAGTAACACAAAACATTTTTTAGATAGCATTAAAAGTAGCCTAAATCGAGTATACCTATGCTAGAATCCATATGACCCTAATTTAGAAACAAGAGGATTTCATCAAAAGTAGAAAATTATAATGATATTTTCGCTTTCGTGGCCTTGGGGTCACTACCTATCACAATCCGAAACAGAAAGTGGAGAAAGTAGTTTTCAGTTTGCTGACGAAACAATGATATTAAAAATTCAATTAAGTTGACCCGCCTTCAAGCAGATAAAGTTGTTTGGGGACGCTAGTTATCGTAAAATGCTAAATTGCTCATATTAAAGCATGCATCAGTAGCACGCAAACTTGGATTTGTGTAACAAACTGTTTTGAATTTGAATGAGCCTGAGCATGTCGTCCAAACTATCTCCAAAAAAGCTTCACAACATTTTGGTTTGCTGTCAAAAAGTTAGACGCGGCTTAGCAGAGCTACTTTCACCCTTGCTTTCATTCTCCAACCCACGCATGACCATTCATACTACAATCACATTTCCACAGAAAATGCCTGGTCATGGGTAAAATTTTTGTAAACATTCAACACAGTAAACGGAGGGAGATTAGACATAAGACTGAAAATAAACACGACCTTCTTCTGTTTATTTACTTACTTTTTATTTTTGCAGTTCTGTCTACTGAAAGAGGACACGTTCAAGTCGAACGTGCTTTGTGTTTTCATCATTTGGCTATTCACTGCTGCCAGCCTGGCGATCATGATCCCATCGTAAGTGAACACATTTTATACTTTTCTCTTATATTATTGTCGTTGTGCAGAGGTTCGTTTCACAAGAGAGAGAGAGAGTGTGTGTGGTACTGATGTAACAATTCTTTCCATTTATGCTTGAGTCTATGCAATCCTTTCTTACCACACGCACACGTGCTTTGCACATCGTTTGTAGTTAATTATCCAGAGAGTGTACTCACTATAATTACCATTTAAATTGGTAGTTAAATTGCGAGGAGGGGTTTACTCCGTTTGCGACCATTACTAAAAAGTACAATTATTTTCCTGTGTAGATAGTTTAGTACAAAATACTACATGCATATATCTATGCCTATATGCAAACTAATGACTTTGTTCCCCTCTGACACAAAGAAAGTTTCGCCTTTTCTCAATAAACGGTTTTCCTGTCATGTTGTAACTCTGTGAAATGAAACTCTGGATAAAAATCTCTTTTTTATGTAGTACTTGTTGGCTTGTTTGCTTTACAACATGCGGTAGTAGGGTATGCTGTTTGTGATGCAATGCAGTAATCAACATTTTTCCACTCCTACACACAGAGTGCCCATAACGATTGCCACGTTGACAGTTGCCTCCATTATTCTAACGTGCTGCCTCATTGTCGTAATGGCGAATGAGTTTCCCTTTCTGCCTGAAAAGTTGATTCGATGGTCGGACACGTTCAGCCTGTGTTGGAAGGATCGTAGTATCTTCGTTGTATTCGTCATTACCACTATCGCTTTAGCCACGGGATTAACCATTGTAAGTATTTCCGCTATAAATCAATTTTTATTATCTCGAACTTCAATCGATGGATGAAATGAGAGCACAGCATTTGGTGCAATTGGAAAAAAATACCTCCGACTTTTGCCTATTCATTTTCCGTCAAATTGTTTTAGCTATACATTCCTGCAAAATGTTGAACATGATCTTGCGGGTTATGCGAAGTAAGGAAAAGTTTATGTCTGAAATAAATTGCATGTAGGTTTGTAGTTATAAAGAGGAGCGCATGAAAACAGAAAATTAGATGCGGGCGAGCTGTAGTCCAATAAGCATCTACGTCCTGACAAATAAGTTATTAGCGTTTTTAGCAATTCCTTAGCTTGTGAGCGCCACAGCCAATAAATTTTGTTAAATTGTGAGTAAAATTTAATGGAATGCATCAAGTTTCCCGTTTTTCTCTAAAGAACTAGAACTCTTTTGAAGGCAGGCACATCATGTAGATGATGATGTTGTTGATAACGTGAAAAACTCATTTCATTACATGCGTCCCTTTTTTGTATGGGGGTACACACATTTTCTTAAGCCTTTGAAAGGATTTTTATGTTGAGCTTGAATTAAAAACTGCTTTTACTTGTGATATTAGAAGGGCATGCATAAAAGAGGGTACGATCAATGCCCCGTTTCACAACATTCAAAAGACTCGAAATGCGAGTTCGTCATACCCTAGACCATATATGATCATGATGACAACGACAATGACGATGATGAACATTTCCTAATATTTTTGTATTCTCTTCTCCATGTAGTTGAGCTTTGATCGGGATGCGTTTAGCAGAATACAAACTATTCCCTACCAACAAAACAAGACAGCTCTAGAACCTGACATAACAAGGATTAGCAGCAGCACCGGCGAGAAAGGCACCAGGGCAAATCTTGGTAATGGTATTGGAAACAGAGAACTGGATGATTGGGAGGTTTCCACTGGGAGCTCACTTTCTGCAGCAACGGCGGATCTGCAGTCATTTCCTCGTGAATCCTCCACGTTCACAGCATCTTCAACGCTGCTGGATGAGGATGGTAAGGGAAATAAAGAAGAACAAGGCTTTATGTGTGATTAAGACTGAAATGGGAATTGACACTGGAATCTTGTTGTAATGTAATACGCACCACTTTCACCCTCCTATTTTTATCTTTAGGCACGACCTCCATAGGCATAACTCATGACTTTCACTCTTATCTCTTATTACTCCAATTTCGTATCAACATCCCCATTCAATATTGATAGATCTCTACTACTATCATTTATTTAAAGATTCATTCTCCTTTACATTGATGCAAGTGTTTACTGACATAATCCCATGTTACATTTATGTTGGAAAATAGATACAAATTGTGCGGCAGTGAATGAAGATGAACTTGAGGAGCTTTTCTAATGCTTGGGCTTAACGTTCTGTGTACAGGACTTTGATAGGATTTTGCCAGGAATTTGATATATTCGAAGATTTTGAAAAGAGCGAAATATTTCTGAAAGTATTCCTAATATTTTATATAGTAACAACAAATGTGTTGATAAAGCCTAGTTTGAATGCAAACACTTCCGGGTGAAAACTAATGAACAGTGGGAATACGGTAAGGCGTGTCTTGTATGTGTCACCCACACCACCAAGGACCAAGGTGGTTGATGACTCGCTACTATCTGTCAGTACAAATTAGTTGAAGCCCAAGTTAGAATATTCCTTATTTCTAGAAGCAAATGATTGACGAGATACGAATTCACTACTGGTATTCTTTCATATATAATATACATACCATTAGGATTTCTAATATAATGCGCTGTCGACGTATTCTCAGCTTGAAATGAGTAGTAGTAGTAACCGCATAACATCACAAAACGTACAACTGGAAATATTTGGGGTGACTGATGTGAGTGAAAGTTTTCGGTCAAAAGAGAGAATTCTCATTTTACCGGGGTTATTTATAACTCTCATCAAGTGATCTCTACTGAATTCCATTCTAACGAAAAAGATGAGATGCAGTGTTTTTTCCTGGTTTGGAATTACTGTTGTTGTTTGTTATGTGGAACTGCTGGATGCGCATCGTAATGAGTGTAAGCAGCCCGTAAGAATGTGTCCACATTTATAGTCCACCTAAAATGTATACATTTCTTCTAAATGCGTTTTTGGAATTTCTCTGTGTTTTCTTTCCAACATACTACAAGACATGCAGCTGGTTGCAGCTAGTTTTGTATTAATAAAGTTAAAGGAGAAAAAGAAAACCAAAGGAATGCTTGTTTGCCTCTTTTAACATAACTCATGAGCCCGAAGAATCCCTCTTTTTCAATAGGAAAAGCCGGAAGAGGTGGAATGAGAAAAGGGCACATAAAGTGGAAAACACTGCCGTTTTAACATGGTACCCTTGCTTTCTTTAGCTTGTCTGAATGAATGAATGAACGAGCAGAGAATATTTTCGAGACTACTATTACTACACGGCATACATCAAGCTTAATGTGACTAATGTATTGCTATCCGTCAGTAATAAATTCTTGTGATCACTCATAGAATTTTCTTTTTACGTGCTTTCTTCGTATTCTCTTTCTAAAACATACATAATAAAGCACATGTACATACAGTTCAGAAACATTCAAAGAAATACCAAATACCATGCGACAGGCATGACTTGCAATTCTTATACCAACATCGCCAGCAAAATGTCATTTGGCAGCTGAAAAAAGAGAATCTTTCAGAATGAAAAGAAAAGGGTTGAAGCACCACCATTTCTTGTAGTACCCCACGAACTTCTATCTAACCGGACAATCCAATTTCATCCTGTTTAGGTTAGCTTAAGGTAACCTGATGTGACAATTTAAGGAAGTTGAGAAGAGGACACGTTTCCTACATTCGTTGAAGATGTGGGTCCAAAAGTTCTCTACAAACGCACTATTTCCTGGGATTTTCTACAACTTATACATACTATAGTCCCCACAGAAAGAGAATGCAACACTCAAGAGTAAAAAAAGTGGAGGTTGAGCGAAAATTGAGTGAAATTGTCGACTGTATAAAGGGGGACGTGTACTGTGCATACTTAAGCCGTAATGAGCTCTCTTACTCTCTCGGGCTGGATATTAAAGAGACGTTCAATTTCGTCCCGTGTCTTTTTTCACTCATTCGTTCAAGCACAATCTGATGCAAATTACTTCACCTACATTTTCTCTCAAAAATCCTCTTGTATTTCATCTGCTTTTTGTGTTATCCTTGCAAGATTTTCTGTAAAAGAACAATCTTTATGTAGATTTGGAAGATAAGTAGGTAGGTCAATAATGATCTTTGCTGAAACTCCCACACACACACAGACATATACTCTGTTCTGCATATTTTTAATTTGAAAAAACTATGTTAGCATTTGGTTTGCAAACTACCTTTTGTGCCCAACCTTTGCTAGCCATTTACTGGCAAAAATGTAAAATTCCAAAAGGGCTCAGCAAGTAAAAAATATTCTCTCTCCTTTTCTCTTTACTTTGCCGTTATTGCATTATCTTATCATGTTCCTCGTCTTGTTTAGTACAGAAGAGTGTCAGAAGAGAAAAGACAAGTAAAAGTGTTCCTTTTTTCTTTGAAAGTATAAAAACTTTTAAGGCATATAACATGGCTAGAAACTCGTTTTTAGAAAAAAAAAATGGCAAGAAAATAAAAGTGTGAGGATGTTAGTGTCAAAGGAAAAACTTTAGGATTATATTACAACGAAATAGGACTGTATGATGATTCCTTATGATGATGATCATATCATGATGATGCATAGCGGTTTGGCTAAAGCAAGGGAAAATGAAGCCAACACAAAGACTTTTCTCTTTTCCTTTGAGACTTTTTCTGCGTATAATATAGTAAGTAATGTATATTCACGGAATACAGAGTCTGCAGTTTGTTACGGTATAACAGCCGCAACCGCTCAAGAGAATTATTAGTGTGCAGGATACATATGGGCTGCTAATTTGGCAAAAGTGTGAGAAAAAGAAGATCCTCCTTGAATAACTTTGCAAAAAGTGGTGGCAGTGATAAAAAACTGGAGGCAAAAGCGCAATTTCTTTATAAAAAAATATGTTACGTAGTTTCGTGTTGGAAAACAAGGAGCACTTTCTGTTGTACTTGCTCAAACTTCCCATATAAACAGAATAAAAATACAAATGAAAATAGATCAAAGGATGATGATGCAGTCGATGAGTGTAAAAGATGTATAGCGTGTTTTCCACTTTCTACTCATTTTGTTTTTCTTTGCTTTGCACATACACCCCAAGTTACACAATATTCACGTAAGACACGAGCATTAAAGTTGGTAACTCCAAATTGTAGATACAAACAATTTTCTTTGCAAAAACGTATAATATGTAGTAAATGTGGATCATCGTGCGGGATAAAAGAAGAGAATTCCAAATATTGCCCCTTGAAAAGCATAAATATTCGCTGACATATTACCAGCATTCTTCTTATCCTTGTGTGTAGTAGGCATTGTTCCAGGAAAGAAGAAGTTGTGAGAGAGAAAGAGTGTGTCCTGCCAGGGCAAGGGTAGTAGTAGCAGTAGTTGCGGGATCTGTTTCTGGTAGTGGGATTGGAATGTTTCTTTGTTAAAATAATGCATGTTATTGAATCTCCCCAAGGAGAAAGTGTGTTAATAAATGGAAAAGGGACGAGGAAAAGAGTCTCATAAGCTCTCTCCTTTTCCCCTTCTCATTCTCACTTTGGTGAAGCACACCACACACAGACACACTCCCGGAAAACTATAGAACTCCCAAAGCCGTCATTTGTAGTCATAAAGAAGTTAGCTTGTTGTGTATGTGTGCAGAATAGAATAGCGAAGGGAGAAAGGCACAAAAAAAGTTGCTGTTTTCCTCTTCTGTCCGTTATGGTCTGTTGTTGCAAGTGTGCTATTAGTACAAAAGATATTATTGGCAAAGGGTACACACATATTTAGAGCGCAACAATCTTACGGATACAAAAAGTAGATTCCTTTTTTGGTTTCTGCTCACTACTTTGCTGATGCTAGATAGTACTCCACTGTAAAGGATAATGTATGATGGGAGCCTTTTCCCTCGGTGGACTAGTATTTTGGCGTATATCAGTCTTAAAGTACGGGCTAGTTTTACCATTAACATCATTGTCATCATCATCAATATCAGCAGCAATACTTGTTGTAAGGCCAAGAGCAAATAAGGAAGTCGCCACAACTTTCCTTTTCTCTTTCCGCAGATAACTTTTCCTCCTCGTCTCAAAAATAAAAATTTACAAGCCTGTATGTTTTCCTCTTCCTGAAAATTGTACAAATATGCCCATATGCGTGTACATATGTTTATGTTTGTGTGTGCATTGATGTTCTTATTTTGTTGTTTGTTGTGTGGTATTTATTTGTTGTTATTACCAGCATTAGAGCTTGTTTTCTGCCTCTGGAGTAGTTGTAGTGGTGCACTAAACTGCGTGGGTACACTGGTACTACACAAAAAATTATTGTACGGAACATGAAAACAAATAAAGCAAAGTGGATATAAAAGGCTATGGTTGATGCTGGATAGACTAAAAAGAGAGATAACACACTTTTGTGTTGCATCAGCAGCCATATAGTATCGAAATCTCCTAAAAAAGTTTTCCTGGTACTTTAGTTGCTATTACTCTTGTAACTTCTTAGAAATCCTCTCTTTCTCCTCCACTTTCACTTTTTCTTTTCCTTTTGGTTGTTGTGGTATGACCGACATTGTAAAATAACGCTGGGGTTTGTGTTGAATGATGATGATGGTGGTTTTGGCGTGTGTATATGGACCGGCCTAAGAAAACTACAATGGAAAATTGTAGCACGCCTTTTTTATTTGATGACTTTTTGTCTTTGTACAAAAGAATAACAATGTAACGTCTTGGGCAGTGAGCATGCAACGTTAGTGTGTGTGCACTACCGCCTTTAACACAAGAAAAACAAGAGCGTATAAAAGGATTTACACGGTTGTTGTTTGGCGAGTAGGTACTGGGGAGTAGGTAAACACTGTGGGATAACATGAACACACAAACAACAATTAGGTAAGCACTTGGAATACGTGAAAAACTTGGGGAAAGTCAAAAGAAAAAAGAGAAAAGGCGATAACTATATTATTATGTCATATTATTGTTTAAAACCTCGTTATGCTTTGAAGCATAGAAATGAAGGGTGCGTGCGTGCAAATTTTTATAAACCAAAAAATTGGAAACAAAGCCATAACGCTTGTCATAACTTTTTCATGTGTATCTGCACAGACGAAGCGAACCAGTTGTTGAGGGACAAAAGGGCAACGTCGACAATGGCCATTGGTTCAAGTAACAAGGATGACACGGGAAAGGGCAGTGAAATTGTAACTCGAGCGGGCAGTAAAAGCTCCCGAAAACGTAGAAGTATCGAAGGAGAATCAATGAGAATGGGGACACTGCAAAAATTTCCCGCTTTCACTGCTCCCCCGAGTTTAAGCAAGAGGGTCATAAATAACCGAGATGATGTTCCGTCCCTGTACTTCTCGGCGGCTTTTCAGCCCGTGGAAAAAAGGGAAGAGAAGAAGAACTATCACCGCTTCAGTAGTTTTTTCAAGGGAAAGGAGCACACAAATCAAACGAGGACGCATAAAGGAGAAAGCCAAGTCTTTGACCTGAAAAAAGTTAGCAGCAGGAGTAATGGTGATGGTAGTAACTTGATCGTGATGGTGGATGGGAACGAAAAGAACAAGGATGCTTTATGGAGTGGAGGAAAGCAGCAGAGTGAGAGATATGATGATGATACCTCAGGGATGTTAGAACAAGCTGGGAGAAAGGAAAGTGAAACAACAAGAAGATCAAGAACTGTTAACCCCACTGTCGCTACCGACGCCGCCACCGCCACGACCACCACAAGTTCTAGCATGATGAAGATAAAAGCTTCAAAGGGAAAGTTGGTAAAAACAAAGGAGCAAGTTGGGCAAGAAGGCTTGGCGGCTTCAAGTGAACCGATCATCGGTCATGCTAGTAGGCACCAGCGAACAACTAATAAGCTTTCTTCATCATCAGAGAAAGTTGCAAGTAGAGTAACAACAGGCAAGACTGTGAATAATAGGCTAAAGTTGGCAAGCATGACCAACAACGAGATGGAATCTATCCTGAGCAATACTGTTACTGCCGCCGTTGCTACTATTGAATCATCCACGTCATCTGGAGCAGCAACAGACTCATTATCATTTTCCTTTGTTGCACAACAGCCCTCAATGGCTTCTGTTGAAATTTTTCAAATTTCTCCAGAACTACAAAGGGAGTCTCGCAGGTCGAAACGAGCTCATTCTGAGCCAACCCCCACCTTTAATAGCATTAATAATAATAATTACAATAGAATTTCCATCCATCCTCATCGTCACACAACTGGTAGCTACAGAAAGCACGTTGACGAAATGAACCTTCGTTCCAGTCTGGGTCCCCATCATTCTTACTCTACATACCCTACATGGCCAAATACAAAGACGTTGTTAGCAGGAAGCAATAATAATAATGCAGAGATGATGGAGGAAAAGGAGAAAGCAAATGCTTTTACTAGAGATGAAGACAAGCTTAATTTTATCAACAATAATTTCAATAACCATTATGAAGGCAGTAAATATTCCACTGGTAATAACCACGAAGCGATGAAATCTACTAGTCCGTCGAGTACTACAACTCTTTTGGAAGGAGAGGAGCAGCGGAGGGAGACAACGTCTGAAAGGTCTCTCATTGGTTTATTTAGCACACCCTTCTCCTCTGCCTCGTCGTTTTCCACGCCGCCGTTGGCGTCTTATTCAGCGGCATCATCAGTATTAGTGCCAAACCCTGTTGATGATTATGTTAATGATAATGATGACCTTGTGATATTAGCTGGTAGAAGGAAACGTAGATATGGAGTGGTAACAAGTGACTCTTTACCGACAAAGACATTCTCAAGGTACAACAGCAACGGTAATAGTAATGGTTATAATCCGGAGGCCCATCAGGAAAATGATGTTGACGATAATAGTAATATATACTTTCCTAGTGGTAGTGATAAAGTCTCGCGTCAACCCTCCGTGAACAAGTTTGGAAGGGAGGCAGACAAAAATAGAGTACATAGTAGTGCTAGTACCGAAATAACATTTCCTTCTTATTCCTCAAAAAGACAAAACTATGATCAACTGGGAACCACTAGCCGTTATGGTAGCGATGAAGATGATGACGACGATGTTGGGAGTGGGAGCGTCAAACGAAGAAAATATGGAGATGGTGGAACCAGTTACTCAGAAATAAATGATGGACCGGTTGCATATCCCCATGTAGATGAACCCACAGGATCTCCTTTTCATTCATCGGCTAATAGCATTGGGGAAGATGCGCGTGAACATAATCACCACCATCGTGGTGGCTCCTCGAGTGAAGTAATTAGTGTCAGTGATGATGACAGAAGGCGAAGCAGTGGGAGTAGGGATGCTGCTGCTGTTCGTAGTACGTCTTCTTGGAAAGGTTCAGACGTGTGTCGAGATGGTCCACATTATGTGGTGTACTCCTGGGTCCTTTGTATGGTCTCGCTTGCTGCTTTTCTCAAGTTGTACTTTATGGTGAAAGCGACCATCATCGCGCTTCTCTGTATAACCTACTCCATTCTCATTGTTTGGCCCTTTAAGGACTTTTTCAGAGCGGATAGTGGGGATGAAGGAGAAATCAATACGTAAGATGATATTCATTGAATTTTATTAAGAAAACTTGTTTATTTTATACCACCTTCCATTTGCATAAGAATGAAATTAGATTAGCGCAGATTAAAATGCATTAGCAGAAAGGCTGGTATATATAGGTATATGTCTTTATACGCGATAATATAATATGTCCTTGCACACTCAACAAAACTTTCCATCACCGTCATCCCCTCTTGTCCCCGGTGACATGTGGGTTTAACAGTTTTCAGAGAATTAAACTCGGCATGTTGTGTATAAATATGCATCATTTCTTGCAGAATCCCGGATATTTACCAGCTGCTTATGATGATCATCCTGTTTGTATACGTTGTGTTCTATCATTCCCGACTTGTTGAAGTCACATCCAGACTGGATTTCTTGTGGAAGAAGCAAGCGGAACATGAGCTGCAGGACATGAAGGAAACGCGTACTTATAACTCGCAGCTGCTGAGAAATATTCTTCCGGATCATGTAGCCATGCACTTTCTCGCCGCAGAGGAGAGACGCCACGAAGTAAGCAGTTTGCTTTCCCAATTCTTTTCTTCTATTCTGATATAGCTTTGCTCTGTAATATTTTAATGATTTATATCTTGATTAAGTATCCGTTTACGTCACAAGGTTTCCATTTCAATAAATTTATTGTGGAGATAACTTGATTTATATAGTAAACTCATGCGCAGCATAATGTTTAGTGGTGGCATGCATTTTGACTGATGAGCTTTTGCTGAAAGAAGAAGAAAGTAAAGAAACGTCTACGCATTTACCTATAATAGCTTGCTCAGGAAACCTAGAGATTATAGTAGTAAAAAAACTATTTCGCATGAACCACGAAAGGATTACATGCTGATGGCTATCATTTTGGTAAATGTTTTGGTACAATGTATGCAATACATGAGTCACAAAGCCAAGAAGGGTCGCATCGCCTAGATTCACATTGATAACTTAATGGAAACGTGGGCAAGAGCTTCAGCATCTCAAGATGCCACATAATGGATCGTACTCCATTTACTTTTTACTTTCTCTTTCATTGGCTCGGGGCAGTGTGAGACGTCTCAGCGAATGTCGCTCAGTTCTACTGACACCTGCGATCTTTTCACCGAAAACACTGAGAAAAAGTGTACGCATATTAGGATATGGAACATCAACCAGAGTTCCGTCCTGACCATTGTTCCCTTTATTGAAATTCATTGTTGTGTGTTCCAGAGGAGGATTCTAATGTGGCATGAATAAATGGAAATCATAATGTGAATCTGGGCGAGTTGCATTCAAGTGGAAATGCTATTATTGCTGACATTCTTTTCTCACGACTTGCCAGGATGGAGTTGAAAGCGTTAAAATAAAGCTCACAAGATATACTTTCGTTTTTACGTATGAACGTCTTCATGTAGTAGTTGCGATTTTGTTTCTTGTGGACAGTCAAGCATTCACGATTCGAGGGTAATGCATTTTTTGATGGGACGTAAAGAGGAAAGCAGTGTTGTGGTAATATAGAGTATCAGTTTTGTTAATGGAATCAAAAGCCGTATATCATGAATATATATTTTTAGGGATGTAGGTGGAAACATTGCTAAGAATTGTATATAGGTACTGTATATTATTCAAGGCCACCATTACTATTACCCTTCTGCTGAAACTAAAACCAAACAGCCGTAAAAAAGCAGTATGTATGTAGGTACCTAGAGAAAGTAGTGATCAAAGCGAAATATGTCGCTGCATAGTAGAATTCCTTTCTTTGACGACTTGTTATTTTGGGGGAAAATGGAAAGGCAAGCATTGCGAAACCAAGTGTAAAGCGAACACAAAAAATCATGGGTGAATAGAAAATAAATATACATGAAAAAGGTGAGTGTTGGGAAAGAAGGTGAATGGAAGGATTAAAGGGCTTTGGAGATTTGCGTAGAAAAGTCAGTTGGTGATGGGTACGCGTACATTGTTATGAGAGAAAATGTTTTATTGGCACATAAGAGTAAGGAGGTGTAGGTGGGCGAAAGTAAAAGTATAAGTAGACTACCACAACAATCGTGCCCAACTCATCTTGAGAAAGATTTAAGTACTTTCTACCTGACTCTGGTGACGTTGACAGACGCGTATTTTCATATTTTTGGTACGATGAAAAAATTTGAGTGCGAAAGCATGCAACTCATTCCCGTGATCAGAGGTCTTATAAGCACTGTTGTTACACACCACTTTTACGCGCATAAATATTTTCACTCTTCATCTATAAAAGGTTTCAAATTCAGGTGCAATGTTGCATGAAAATAGGGAAAGAGTAGCTTCTATTGTGATGGAATTTTTCATCCTGTGACACAATAGAGTGTTGTTGTGATTATTTGGATGCCTTTTTAGCAGCTCTTTCAAAAATCATAAAAAAGGAGGTGGAAATGTTTACATGATGGGCTTTTTTGTTTTGATTAAAGGATTTATACTCTCAAGCCTTCGACAGAGTTGGCGTCATGTTTGCCAGTATTCCAAAATTTATTGATTTTTATTCGGAAATTCGGAACTCTGGAATAGAGTGTATACGACTGCTCAATGAAATTGTTGGTAAGTTTTCTAAAGAATTAAAAACTTCAAAAACTGTAATTACAAGCTGGTAACATTACAAGTTTTTTATAATGTTCTATTTTAATTGCCCTCTTTCTAGTTGACTTTGATGAATTGCTGGATGAGCGACGCTTTTCCTCGATCGAGAAAATTAAGACTGTTGCCAGTACTTACATGGCCTGTTCGGGATTAAACCCTGATGATATGGTAATGTATATGATGACGATGCATTTTTTCGTTGGGAAATAAATCTTTAGAATCCATTATGCACACCCACTTGTTACAGTCTTTTGTACATTAATTCTTAAATATTATTGCGGCATGAGCAAATACAATTTTTTATAGTGCATGTTTGTGTCGTGAACTTGCAACCTAAAGCCCATTATGAAGTACTGAAAAGGTGATACTCTGCTTTGCTTAGAATAGCATAAATGACACTATACTACCAGTATTTTTGCAGAGCTATCGTCCACGGGCAACTGAGGACCAAGCCATCTACTAAAAATGTCATTTTTCTGCAAGCGCAAGGAAGCATTAGTATGATTTACAATGACACAAGAGGCATTTAACTAAAAACTGGAAAAAGTACCTCGGGCTATTTCTACGAAAAATGTTTCTCTATCTCATCACTACACACTTAGGTGCATAAAGAGTATTTTAAAGAAAATGTATGAATAATTCCAGCAATAACGGCAACACAGCAATGGTAACACGTTCATTTTATGAGAAAATAACTTATTTGTAGTACTTTCTTATTATGCAAGCACGACTAGTGTTCTTATATAATGTACTTATCTACGTATTTCATTGGTTTACAAAGTGCACTTTTGTCATGTTTAAGACATTTTGGTACGCTTGGTCATAAATTACTTTGTAATTTCCTTCAAGTGACACTTTTTTCTCTCAGTATTTTGCCCATATACATATCTTTCATTTTTATGAGATTTTACTGAAAATGTAATGTTTGAAACTAGATATGAACAAATAGTGAAGTCTCCAAGACTAAAGACAAACTGTTATCACATTAGTATTTTAGTTGTAGGCACATGCAGAACACAGAAAAATCTTTATTCAAAAATTATTCATGCATATCAAGTTGCCCCGAATGTTTTTGTCATGGTCAAGTATCATAATATTGCAATTGCACTCATTATCATGAATCTTGCGTTTTCAGCTTTGTGAAGCAAAAGTAAAAGAGACTGTGTATCTAGATAAGTGAACGCAATTCTCTTGTCCAGTTTAAAATTTCATCCTCAGGGTGTAAGCTTTTAAGTAGTGTAAGCATCTCAGCCTCACCCCTCAAGAATGTGAGGTTTGCGTTTATCTGTCTCGATTTTCCCTAAAATATTTAGATGATGATGACTGTAACAATCCCTTGGGAAATAAACATTTGGCTACTTGCTCAAACTTTTACCGTAATCTTCTCTGATTATTCCTTAGACGGCCTCTGGCGATAAGGACAATTGCCAGCATCTATGTACCCTTGTGGACTTTGCTCTTGAGATGAAGGAAAAGTTGGAAGAACTCAATCGCCATGCTTTCAACAACTTCAAACTCCGCATCGGTATGGAATGAATCCAAATTCAAATACTTGCTTACGCTTGCATTGTAATTGGCAAGGTATTACGCAAAGATTGTAAGAATCTAAAGTGAAAGCAACTCAAAGAAGCAGAGTCTTCTTGCGCACATACGCTTTTCCCATTGCCTTTGCATGTCACATTTTAAGGTTTCAAATCTATTTGTTCGTACTACCTCGTAACAGTGGTTAAAACATTATTTAAGTGATGCTAAATGTTAAAATAATTCGATAAACGTGTTAGGTTTTGACACGAATGAATAGCAAAGTATCGATAAACGTTTTCACTGGAGAAAAAGCTTTTGCCAATTCGCTTGAACGGCAGCTTGCTAATGGCCAAGTGAAGTTGGAGCTTTTTGCCTTTCCTTGACATTGAAAAAATCAATAGAATGTTTCTAACATTTATTCTTGTATGTTTCTTTTTTCCTTTTGTTTTCTGCCCTTTCCAACCAACCGAATCAGGTATAAGTTGTGGTCCAGTAGTAGCTGGAGTAATTGGAGCACGGAAACCCTGCTTTGATGTGTGGGGCAACACGGTGAATGAAGCAAGCCGAATGGATAGTACCGGCGTCCCCGATTCCATTCAAGTTACCAAAGACGCGGCTCAAGTGAGTGAAAGAGATTTGTCTTTTGTGTCATCTTTATACACAATCTATTACTACATGCCCCGTCTCTGCTGGAACTGAGCTGCTAAAATTGTCACAATTAATTTTGCTTCTCGAGGGAATTTGGCACATGTTATTTCCTAAAGTGACACCACTTTATTCTGCCTTTTTGTAGATTTTGGAGAAAAATGGTTATCAGCTCGAGCACCGAGGCCTAGTTCCAGTTAAGGGGAAAGGCGAAATGGAAACGTACTTTGTTCGAGGAAGAGCACCATCCAGATTTAGACGTTATGACCAGGGATCATCGCAAAATCGAAAATCCCTTGCTGCAGTCGTATTTGGAATGGTTCAGGCAAGAAGACGTCAAACCATTCGGGGTGCCAAAGGTAACTCTTTTATTTTACGACAACGTGTATAGCATTAAACACGCAATATTCCTTAAATCCTCTACGTATTTTATCAAAGCCGACAACTGGTACTTTTCGTGCGCAAGTAATAGACATTGGTATTGCCGGATAAGGTTAAAATTTGACAATAATTTATTCCACTAGGCTAGGCAATGTATTTTACATGGGATTCGAAAATTCTTTATTAATCTCCAGTTGAGAGAAATCCAAAGGTTAAGCGTGCACTGAAATTTTGGCGCGACTATTTTTCAATCCAACTAATTATTTTAAAGCAGTCCTGCATTCTTTATTTTAAACTTAAGCCACACTATATAATACAGAGGATTCATGAACATACTCAGACCACCGCCATGTTTTGTTGAATATGCTACATTCGCATTTCAACGAAATTCCCACAAGATATTTCAGTATTCGGTCTTTTCGTTTAATGTTGTTACTAATTAATTAACTTACATCCCAAGCAGCGGCAGCATGTTTCCCGATTTTGCTTTAACAGATCCCGTATGTCTGTCAAGAAAGCAACATTGCAACATTTGATAGCATTAATGTAATGTGTGTAATATATTCTTTCGATTTTACATGAAATATGTTCCGACAAACTTACTTTGCATTTTAAATATGAGATAAATATAAAAAATCAAAGTATATATATATATTTTTTTTAAAATACTTGTTTCACTGAAATGTATTCTTGTAGAACAGTCAAACAAATTTGAAGCATTATCTGCGTTTTTAGAAATAAATTGTTCTTATCCCGGTGTTGCAGGCCTTATAATAATTTCAGTGCTTTTAAAATATTCATAGGTGCTGCGGATATACTTACATCCCCTTCTCCCAAACAGACGCGCTCAGGAAGCTATCGACGCTCGGAGAACAACAAGGAAGTCTGACCTTTTAAACTGTATCTTGCGAAAGAGAGTGCAGCTACTCAAATCCCTGTATTCTCTTCATTCATCTACACATTTACCCAACGATATTTATTGAGTACAATTCCAAGACACATCATAGAAATAATTTAATCGTTTGTCTTCATGTTGTACTTCTTCTGCGTAAATAAGACAAGGCCGTATGATATTGATAAAAATTATATAAAACAATGTTGTTGGAACTATGTAGAGCATTATAATATATTACATATATATTATGAATGGTATAAAAATAGTAAAACGCTATTTTTGCGTTCGGAGTTTTATTACATGTTACCTTGATTAATACATCTTTTGTAAACCAAATATTCAATTTTTAACTTGAACGCGCAGCGCAAATGTAACGAATTTTGCCAAATATCATAGTAAAAGGTATTTCGTACCTGGTTGTATTGCTAAGTAAAGAATTCCACGCAATTATTCGAAATGTGTGCGTACATATAAAAAAATACTATATACTGAACAAATGACAATTTACGCTGGCCATAGTAGCTTTATGAATACCTATTCTAAGCGGACATAAAAATATTAGACTTAGAATTTAACAAAAACTGGTGGATATCACGAATTTACTCCTACCGTGTAAGTAATTTTAATATTATGTTGATCCGATGATGTACCTTTGTGCAAGTAACTGTTGCCTGATTTAACCTGAATCAGTTATGTTTACTAAAATATGCAGCAGTTACATACAATAATAAAACAAACAATTTTTGTTTGAATATTTACACAAAAAATAAACAAATTGACTGTGCTTCGTCGTTGTAAATATAAAGTTTGAAAAATTAGGGAGAGTTTTAACTAAAGCTGACATGTATAATAATAGTATAAGCTTTGGTGAAAACAAGTAAAATAGTAAAAATATCCAGAACAACTTTAAGTGAAAGTCATTCAACACAGAATGTCTGACGATCGCCAATTGTAAAAACTGATAATATAATAAGTTTAAGTGTTACGTGTGTGTTATTGAAGTTTGGAGTGAGAGAAAAGTTTGTATTTAGAAAATATTATAATATCCATGCTATCATCTCTGTCTCAGTCTGTGTTATCCTTCCTTATAAATTATTGACGCATATTTTTATTTTATGTTTTTGTTAAACGTTAAATATATCGTATCGCAATTTTTAAGATGTTAAAATAAAATGTTTTAAAAACAATGAAACCATTAAAAATGAAATATATACAAAAAATGATCCACATTCCACAAGAAGATTTTGGAATTGTATTATTTGCAAACACATCTAGTTTTCAATCCACTTCATCCCTTTCCACCCACGCTTTTGCTTGCAAGCTACACAAGAACCTTGACGGTGATTGATAAACGCAGAAAATCACTATATAACACTTTAGAAGACTTCTTTGCTCAACTGCGAAAAAGCTGAATCCTTCAATAAATTTAGACTATCACTTAAATCAGCTCTCATTCCCCGTAAGCTTCTTTTCCTTTTTAATAGGTTACACTTGTACTTGTCAAGTAAAAGAATTAGGTGACCGGGTTTATATCACTATCAATAATTTCATCGCCATTGAACCATCGTCAACTTCCAAAGCGCTACTAAATCAGTTTCGTCCATGAAAATCAAAAATCACGGTAAATAAGTCACTTTTCAGGGACAAATATAATAGAAAGCAGATGACGGTTGACGCAAATAGGATCTCTTCGAGACAGAGTGGTATATAAATGGAAAGCAAACTATAAATAGACATGATAGTTCAAACATGGTAAAAAGTTCCAACAGCTATATGCCTATGATGACTACCGTATTAGAACAAGCCTATTTTCATATTATTATTACAGTTTCGTGACCACACTACACGAATCCGGAATTCAACAAAGCACTGATTATATAAGTGGCATCCGCGAGACTTTAGTATAAAATTCGTGCAAGATCAGATCGGGAAAAGTCGGCATTTTTATTTTTGTTTTGAGATTATAGATCGTCCACACACCGTACTGCCCTAATATAAACTTTATCAACAGAAATAGCCTATTTTCACGCGATTTTATTTTTATAAATGCAATTCCTGATTTAACTCTTATACCGACGTTAGCAGTGTGAGTCGCTTACTTCGTCTGTTCCTACTGACGTATACAACTTTCAAATATTGTGTCGGTGTACACAGTATATGGTGTGGTTTGGCATTATTCCTTAGTTTACGAGAGAATAAACTATCTAAACAGCTTTACGCATTATTTTTTTGCGTAATACTAGATGCTGGATTTCTTATGGTTCATGCAAATTCAAAAAAGTCTAGAGAAGAAAAATAATATGAGCTTACTGAAAGCTCACTTTCTTATTTTGCGGAGCATGTTTTACAACGTGTCACTAATCACTCCTACATGCACATCTGCAATTCGGTTAACACATCTTTTAACCAGTACATGGCTATGCTATACACATTTGGGTGTGGGTTTTCCTTTGTACATGTTATAGACTTTTGAAATGCATTTGCTTATTCACCAAAAAATCCGAGAGATTCAGTTTGCCGTGGAAGGCGATGACATTCGGGAACGGGAACGTTTTCTGGGGATACTTGCTACTCAGCAGCATCGGCAAACGAAATTTTCCAAGTGCATTTTCAAGCAATATTTTTTAATCATTTTAACTTTATAAAACAATGAGTGATACAGAGGAGGACATTCCCGAGGAGTTCAGTATTGAACGAGAGAAAGAAATATCTGAAAATGTAACAGCCAATTTTGACGTTTTAAGTCAGAAAACGGTAAATTTTGAAGACTTGTTAAACGAGCTAGTTAGCATGGGATGCTTATCATTTGAAGACAAGTACAAAATTGGTGTGGCGGCAGGAGATGACCCGGTAATTATAATAATAAAGTTTTATACTACTACTAGTTTCAAAATAATAAAATAAGTTTAAATTGCATACAATTTTTCCCTGATTTTAATTTTGTGCTAGAAATCCGGTAAAGTATCCATAATGTACTCAATTTTAATGAAGAAAGGAGTTTCATGGAGAAAGGTGGCTCAAGCATGGGAGGAAACCGGAAATGACTACCTACTAGGCCGTTTTGATACACGCTTTGTGTTTGTTGGTCAAGCCTCGAAGAAGTCACAAAAGTTTACAAAGTTCAAATCACTTCCTTCTCACAGGACCGAGTTTTTAACTCATCTTTACTTAAAGCATGTGCAAATCTCCCCTAAATCCCTGCTTAAATGCCTTCGCAAATCTACAAAAATGGAGGTTATTCGTCTAGAAAAGATTAAACTTCCAACTGGAGGCGCCTATGGAATTGACCCTAGTGCAGATTTCGACCAACTTTTATTGCTACCTAATGTAAAAGAATTTTACATTGAAGACGTGGCTCTTGAGCCATTTACCAGTATTAAGGAAATTGGAATGTTTCTGGACGAGCTCAACTTGCGGAATTTAATATTCTTCAGCTCTAATCCCGTACAAGCTTGGGATGGACATGTTCGCATTTTTGTTAAGCTTAGAGGAGGAATTATCCTCAAAATGATTTCGGGCCAGGAGATTGTGTCAATGTGCCGACGAAGGCCTACCGAATACGGAGGCTTTTTCCATCCACAAAAATGCAACGTAGTAGCTCTCTATGAAAGTTATCTCCCTAAAAACGCTTTTAACTCGCAATTAAGCAAATTGGTTCTGTATCGCTGCCGCGTACCCAACCTTACTCCTTTGGTGGCCTCTTGTGACTGTTTGAAAGAATGCTCCCTCTATGGGGAACACGACTCTGCAAATCTGAGCCAAGTGGACTTGTCCGCGTTTCTTACTGGAGGAAAGTGCTCGCTGCTAAGAAAACTTTCTCTGGGCTTTTGTAACATTTCCTACACAGGGAAAGAGCATTCTACTTCAATGATTATGTTCTCTTTGGATTTCCTCTGTTTTGACTGTTGTGCCATAGACCAAGAGTTTGCAAATGAGTTTACCAAGTTTTTCCAAACTTCCAAAAATATCATGTGGATTTGCGGAAGACCTCATTTAGGACTAGAGCTATTTAGGGATATTGTGAGTTTCTCAACTTTAGAAACTCTTATTGTTGGACATATGGACTGGGACTCGGAGCAAAACGCAGATTTGAAAGATGAGCTTGTTCAGTCAATTCAGGGATTGGAAGGTAACGAGAGCAATTTCATTCTGAGTAAAAGGGAAGATGATTCTGGACTACAGGGAAGTTGGGAGGCAAAAATAGCCAAGGCTTTGGACGAGTTCAATCCAATTGTGTACGAGTACTTTAAATGGGATTACTTTTGTGATGTTGAAATCATGAGTCACTGGTTTAATTTGCCTTCTACAAAAAAGGATAAACCCCCACGAGAGACATTTTGTACTGTATAGTGATTTTAATAAGAAAAAACATGATGATTAGCAATAAAATTCGTTCCTTTCGTATAATGTATGCAATTATCTACTATATCTACTTATTTTGTTTTGAATATGTTTTTCGTATAATGGGTAATTGATATGAAATTCTATCGTTGCTTGATTCATAATATTAATGTGCATTGTGCATGCATCGTGATATTTTTTTATTCAAGGTGACTTTGAACATCTTTCATGCGTCCGTGTATTACTTTTTAGACTCATTCACCACTTTTCGTTTTCCTCCTACATAAGTTTCTTATTCTACAACTTGAACAAATCCGGGACCACAATTTGGTCAAAAGAAAAATTGTTGTAGCCCAGAAATCACTTAAAATATTGCCTTGTGGGTAATCCGTAATCTCTAGGAAATTAAAATTGCATAAGAAATCCTTATACACCCTATATTTAATCGTACCAGGAAAGATAAAACCTATTCTATGAACACAAAACAAAAAGTAGTGATGATGATGACGTTTTGAAAATTATTTTGCAACAACAAGAAAAGCGAAATTTTACAAAGTTTATATTTTTTGTTTGTACTTACAAGTAAACTTTGAACAGCAAGGTGAATACACAGACATAAAAGTGACTCAACACATCCACAACTTTATCTTCTTTTCCAAGAAAGCAATTGAAATGTATATTGTACAATGTTATACCACTGTAACTTGTGTTCTTTCAACTTTCTTGATCATCATAACTATTTGAATTTGAAGCAACAATGAGCGAGTATGTACACCTAGCTAAGAGGTAGAAACAAGATGTTTCATAGTAGTAAAGCATAAATTATTACTCATTCAACAAAAATTACATTGAATTCGGACAAACAAGTTCTCATATCATCCTTTTAGATCTGCATTGACATCAGCAGCAGAACAATCCAGCTCTCTATTGAGTCTCAGACAGCCCAGCAACTTCTATATTTCGCACATATTCGTATTCATTCAATATTGTTTTGCAAATTGGCCAGCACCAAGCTTACGGTACTGCTGTCGCGGGTAGAAAAACATTTTTAGAATAAATTTATGCAAACTACTGACAATTTTTTTTCATCGAAACAAATAACATGATGAGTCATAGTGTATTCTTTTACCTTTACGAGTGAACCGTATATAAAAGTTTTTAAACCAACTCGAGCCGGTTAAAAAAGTACAGCGCTTGGTTGATTTAAGATGCAGAACACAGATCAAGAAGTACTTACTGAGTAATGACTATACAACTTAAAATCGCTCATCTTCAACATTTTTACCGGATCATGCTACCATTCACATGATCCTATGTTAAGCCACGTATAATAAGCATTTAACAAAGCTTGCATGCAAGACGAAATATTATTATGTTTTATCAACGTCAATTTTGTACTTGTGTTATATCATTTCATCGCGGTCCGTTTTTTAGACTGTGCAAACACATTTTGTGCGTATGCACAAGTGGACGAAACGAAATCTCTAGAAACCAAGAGAGACTCGTAGATTTTTGCCTGATGATTAAATGAATGAGTTAGCCTTTTGTACAAAACTTTAGATAAAGTTGAATCTTTTAGATTGTATAGGAAGCTTTGAGTCATGTTGATAGAGCATGATACAGCAGTAAACTCCATTAAATGAAGATTATTAAAAGCTTTGTCAACAGCATTCAAGGTGGGTATTAACGTAAATATAGCTTACGCATCCGTTATTGTCTAAAGTGTTACCTACTTACTAAGTGCCTTACATATTTGAGTTTAAATGCGCTTTGTACAGGTAATTACTAGAATATATGGAAGTTGAATGTCGCTTTATATTCGCTTGAATTCTTCTACAAGATGCATTTCTTATCTAGTTTACTAGTTAGTATTGTAATTGTATACATCCCACAGAAAGGTATTCAACTTTATTACTTGTACATAAACCATTGTTATAAATTATTACCTTTGACAAAACTCGAGCTTACAACACAACGCATTTAAGTTTGGAGCAAAGGAAGTGGCAACATTATGAATAGTAAAAAGGGATGGAGAATCATAAAGGGTACGACAGGTATATGACAAGTTTGTATAAAATGCATGTATCAAGTCGATACGCAGTTTTCAGGGACCTCTACTACTTTACAAACGATAAGAAATACACCTTTGTGGCTCAAATCGTGCAACGGTTTAATCTCAAGGAATACTGAAGAAGAAACATAACTTAGAGTACCTATGAGGCTAAGCCAAGTCAGATTTTGTGTAGCAATATAGTAGTCAAACCCCAATTTTAGGTACTACACGTTTTTCTAGTAAGTACGAGACCACAGCTTTTTAACTCGGCAAACAAAAATAAATGTGCAGCAAAGGAACAAATAAGGTTTTGGTGATGCGATGATATTGCTGGTGAGGGTTTGGGTTTGGGAGCAGCAAAATAAGAGAAGCCTGCTTTTTATGTTTTCACCTACGTGCTATATTATCCTACACAAAAGGCCTAAGCAACTGAAATTTATACACGTATAATATCCCAAACGTATTTTAGCGTGAAAAGTTCTTCTTGATCTCTACATATGCAATGCATGTCTATAAATGAGTATGGGAATCCCAAGCATATAAATGTTAGCACTACATGCTTTTAAGTATTGTGGCAATGCATTAACCAAAAGCGTAAATCTACACAATAGGATCAGCAGCAAAAATAAAAACAGCAAAAGAAGAGTGCAGAGGAGAAGACCAGAACAGTTATTACAAAGCCGTCAGAACTTAAATAACAGCGAACATTAAAATTGCGATTTTTTACGTACACTCTAATAATTTCTCAAGAACAACCTTGTGAGTTTCAAAATACCCTACAAAGTTTATAAAAGCGATTTTAATTCTTTTGTGAGTCGGTGTGATATTATACGTTTCAGTATTTTTGATGTGATATTCGTCGAGCCATTAAAAAAGGAACAATGCGTTTCCAGATTATTTTAGTTTTGGGATTTATTGCATTGGCAAGTGCATCCCCACTTGTCGGTAAGTTTTCCAAACATTAACTTTCTGTCTTATGAAATAATTGAATGCATACTTATTTAAAAGTTATTGTTCTGCTTCACCCGCTCCATCAATCGTTGAAATGGCATTGTTGGTCCAATGAAACACTACTTAAAGTAATAGGTACATAATCTGAATAAGAGTTTAAGTATAAAGGTTTATCCCACTGAATTGCCTGTACCAGTGTGGGACAGCATCAAACCATTGCAAATTCGCATTGACACTGTGTTTTCACGGTGTAATCGTGCATTTCAGGCTTAACTGCTCTATCTATAGTTAGTTGGCAAAACGTTCACAGCAGTTTCGTTTGATGACAAACATGAGTTTTGCAGAGGAGCATAAATAGACACAACAAATGACACAAATTGTGTTTACAGTATTGACAATAAAACAGGTTTAAGTTGCATTTCCGTTTTCAAAACTTTGTAAACTGGACGGGATGATCTCATGAGTTTTTGTTAGACGATAGGTGGATTTTCAGCGTGTGAAATTAATTTTCAACAGAATTTTGTCACACTATGTATGAGACATTGTAAAATGTAAAGGAATGGTAATGATCTGATTAACCTATATAGTTGACATGAGTCAAATCTATTAGCGATTTTGTGAAACTGACGCGAGTGGGTTTTGTCTCTGCATTTGTAAATTTCTACAATGTCATAGTCGCGTGCATATATTATTTAAAACATATGCCTACTATAAGGCAGTGTATAATTTTGCTACAATGTTATGTGTGCAATTTGTCACAGCGTTTGCCATTAAACTGTAATTACTTCAAGATTCATTCTGACAAGAGTTTCACTTAATCCTCTTGCATTGCAAATCATGGCAAGTAGGTTCTAAAACAAAGGCTTTCTATTTTCCATTAGCTGATTTATTACTAGACATACCGTTATATACGAAAGCTAAAGTTATTTTGTCCTTTCTCTTCGATAAACAAGTACAAAAATTCACAAGAGGAGTGGATGAATTGTCACAACAAATTTGTTTTTAAAGTCTGTCCACTTGCTGACAGCGTATGTAATTACCGGCATTTATACTGATGCTTCAGATTTGTATTCGTAACATCTTACTTCGCCGCACTGTCCAAATTCTAATTAGAGCCAGAACGTTCCAGCATGCCCATGCCAATGACACTCAAGCTAATTAAAGAACTATTGACTTGACATGACTAAGTGTTTGTTTAGTTCAAAACTTACAATTTCTCAGTGTTAGCAACTCTGCTGTTAATCATCGTTGACACAATGTTGTGATGTTTAGTACTACGAAATGTCTACCACAAAAGATAAAATCATACAGTTTTGCAACTAGCAAGAACTCTGAAAGTTGAAAGCTGACTCATTATCCAAACCTTTAGAATTGACAAACATGCACGATATTTTATTCATGCAGAAATCTGCTTTTTTGAATGTTATACAAATGCCACTGAACTGAGTTTCATTGTATGCGCATTTGGGCATTATTTAAGTTGACCCTGTCATAATCAGGCATTAAAATGAGCCGAGTTTATATTGTTTGCATTTCAAAATAGATGGACGCGTTCTATGCGTGCTTACAAATTCGAGTAAGTATAGTAATTGACACATCTCCATAAAAAGATGAAAATTGTATCTGGGATTTTTTATTTTTTGGTTTTTCTCCATTGTCAGTGCCCTTAGTCGTAATTTTAAAGCATTCGTTTTTTCATAAAAGTCCATTTAATCTGCAATTTAGCAGTCCACAGTCCATAAGCAATGGAGTGGAAATATATTGCACAAGAAGAAAATTACTGTATATTTCTTCAACATCTTACCTCTGAGGTTTCACATACATTCAGAAACCAACCTGTGCAGTGTCAAAAATGGTCATGTGCAATCTGCATGCTCAATGTACCTTGACCTAAGTTAAAAGCTAGCGTGAACATTTGCATCGCATGCGTCTCTCAGTATAATACAAATCCAAGTAATTTGATCCAAGTTTCATTATACCCACAGCCCACAAAGACTATTTGTGGCCATTCATGATAAAATGCAAGAGTTCAAGCGTGCAAAAAGAGAATAGAGGAAACTTATTGTTAGATTTAAATTATCTTGATCATTGATTGGAGAATGTTTACAGATTTTCGTTTGGAAGGCACCTTGTAAATTGTAGACTGTCAGTAAATCTCGCATAAATCAGAAATATATTTACATGAATACTAACAATTTTTGTCTTCTAACAGCAAACAAAGATAGAATTCTCAGTACTATTTCCACAGAAGATTTAACAATGCAATTCCGTTTTCAACTGATTTATGAAGACATACTTAGCAAAGTCTGGTAAATGTACCTATAAGTGTGCATGTACATATACTTATTGTACCATCAACACTTAACACAAGTACATACTTCCTTGCTAAGAACGCTACTTCCTTTTCTAATTGCATTCTACTTTGTGTACCCCTACTTGGTTTCTACTTTGCCCTATATAAAATAGAATTGGTTTGTGAATATCCCAGCGTGAACAACAATAAGAGGTTAAAAACAAGATACAGGTGAGAAAGAACATGGAATATTTTGTTCATAAAGGACATTTCTTGGATCCCTATTTTTAAGAGAAGATTACTGATTTTTGGAAAGCATGTACCATGCACGTTGAAAATTTCCAGGAACGCATACTAACACTCTCTGCAGCTAGGATAATTTTTAAGGAAAATCCCAGGGCCCGAGACCCAGATGAAATAGCATAAAATTCAAAACAGGTGTGTCGGCATTAAAAAGGCCGTAAACCTCAATCTAACTGGCAGTAAAAATATCTTACAAAAAAGGTTTACCTGCATTAAGCATTAATGAGCATGGAAAATCCTGTTCCTCTTTAGAAAATGTAGGGGCATATGCGTTGACAATTAAGCCAACTATATACCTTTTAGATATAACATACTAAATACTAAATACAGATGCAACTCCTGTGAACATACTAATTTACACTTAATCACGATTATACATGGAGAAAGTTCAAACTTTTCGGCTTTAGCTGTTCGAATGGTCCTATTAAAACCTAAATAAAAATGCATGAAACCATAAAGCGATTCTTATATAGGCATAGATTTTATTTGTTCCTAGCTGCTGTGACAAGTTGTGAGCATTATGTGACCTCTTTAGTCACAAACAAACCCGAGAAGCGTTACAGCTAGTTCATGTTGTTTTCAATTCCTCCGTTGCTTGTGTTGTTGCGGAGCACCAAGTGCACCTAATCCAAAGATTTATAAAGTTAATACCTTATAATGGCTTTGTATTATGCAATGGGTTGTACCTTGTCAGATGTGCTACTTTTTCCACACCTGTACTTATATAATATGTTTTCCAGAAACAACCATGGTCTCTGCCATCTGCCATTTGTTCCATTTTCATATCAATACGTACTGCGCATAATAGAACAAAGCAAAATAGCAGAAGGCTTATATTGACCATGTACCATGAATGCGCTCTCGGGCTCCAGCTCTAACTTCTCCCTTACCTTGACAAAAACTAATTGAAGGTCACACGAAGGCGTTTTGATGCCATTCTATAATACGAAAATTTTTTATGTATATCTACTCGATGTAGGCATTTTTTCGGGTCTTAGCACAAACAAAAAAATGATTTATATGAAAGGAGTCGAAAATTGATGGAATCTGAAAATTATTCATTTTGATGGATGACCGCTATTAGCTGTGCAAAGTGGGAGCAAGGATAAAAGCTAAAATACGTTTCTGATTTTAGCAAGATGAGTGTTGGATCAATATGATCAGTTGTTGGATCAAGCTTCTATAAGTATCGAAAATAAGCAAAACAAAAGCTTGAAAGCAAAAGCAAATGTCCTTTCAGAACTTTGTACTCCATGTAAAGAATATTCAATACAAGGTGTACAGTGACTCAGTCACTGTGTTCAAGGGAAAATTCATGCTTTAATTTTTAGACTTATCGTCTTTTTTCGTTATCCTTATGATTATGGATTACATAAATTTAATGCTTCAGATTCACCATATTATGTACAAAATACACATTGGTTTAGCGCACTTTGTTGAGATAATATTTCAGAATATAATGAAGGAACTTCTAGAGAGGAGACATCCTGTTCTGCTTGAAAATTTACTTCCAAAAACAAGCATTTTTACTAGCATCTAAGACATAAACCATGTCAGAATAACAACGAGCGTCATATTCAGAAAATTTCCCACGGCAATTTTAAGCAGTGATGATAGTGGAGATTGAACACGTTTAAACGATTCATTTTTATTACATGCATCGCATATCTACTATGTGAACAACTATATGTAATCTCTGAGAGGTCATGTAAATAAAATTGAAATTAGCACTAGGATTTTCAAAACTCAACTACAAGTTTTGGAAGGCAAGACAAGACAAAACTACATAAAATTAAAAAGAAAATATTATCCTCATCATCATTATGTACATATGTACAAAATGAACAAATAAAAAACAAAATGACGAAAAAGAGACGTGACCTTGAATATTTTTAATGAGTTTATCACCTACCAATCGCCTTTTACTAAAACAAAATATATTCAACTTTTAAATGCGCAAAATAAATGACAATATTTACCTAAAACAAAATTTGTTTAGGCTTTTTGCGAAATGAAATATGAACAGAACAGGATGTTTGCAAAGCATAAATATTGTTTAAATAATGAGCATTAAAACTCTCTTTAGTACACTCATCTTCAGCACTCACTGACTACAAAATTTTACAATTGAAACAAGCTATGCTGTAGCATGTAGGACAGGACAATCTATCATAAAACATAGGAAAATTAGGATTCACTCACAGCCAAGCAGGGCGTGTCAGGCAATTCTGAATGGATGTAAGCATTTCCGGTTACAACGCCAAAAATGAATAGAGAATATCATGCATGGCTGGCTGCATAGTATCTAGTAAAATCTGCAAAATTATGATCATATAACCATTGTTTGGCTCCAGTCCATATAAAGACTAGTTTAAAGCTTCATTGTTTCAATGGATAGTCATGAACATGAAAGCTATAATAATATTTTACGATGAAATTTTATAGACAAAAAACCATCCTCCCTGAAAGTAATTGACATCCCGGCGGATTTGTTTGCGGATGCATCGGAAAATGAAGAGAAAGTAGAGAAGCCAGAGGAGCCTTTGGTGGCTGACAAAACTGTCGTTGAAGCAGCGCCTGCATCTGAGACTGAAAAGGATTCCGCTCCCGCGGTTCCCGAAGAAAAGCCTGCTCCCCCTAAGGAAATCAGTGAGGGAGTAGCAGGAGAGGAAAAGAAGGAAGGAGAGAAAACTGACAAAGTTGAAGGCGAAGTTGAAGATGTCGACAGACCAGGAATTTTTGGCTTCCGTCTTCCCACCATTGTCATTTTAAGAAGACCCGCAGTTTTCGATGATCCCTTCTCCTTCTTCCCATTCTCGATCTCATCCTTTAATAATAATCGCCGTCCTGCTTTCGGCGGACCTATTCCACCACAAAATAACCGTGATGCTGAGGAGGAGCCAAGACCAGCCTCCGGTGCTGCCGCATCGCCTTCAGAACAAAGACCCATTAGCATTGGTGGAAGCAATACTGGCATTACTGGTAAGGAAAAAAGATATTAAATTAAGATATACATATCGTTTTTCAAATGAGCCAATTAACTTTAAGTATCATTGCATGACCATTCATATTCATATGACGTGACTTTCTTCCACGCAGATATTATGCACAACGTGAGACAGCAAATGGACTCTTTGTTCTCCAGCTTGTTTGCTCCAAACCCTGGATTTTTCCCAAATAGACAGTTTTTCCCACGGCCATTCTTCCCAGCCGTGCCTGCCGACTCATCCACCGAAGATGACAGCATCGACTTTGATAAATTCCCTGATAACTACAAAAACACCACTTCGGAAACCAAGGTTGTCGATGGTCAAGTGATCCAAGTGAACAAGACGGTACACAAAATCTCTGGAAACAACTCAAATGGCTTCTTCCAATTCTCCGTACGAACATAAGTCATTTTTATTCCTACTTTCTTTTTGTAGCATTTTTTATGCCTTCTATATGGGCATGCTTTTCACAAATAATTTCTGTTGGTTTATATAGGTCATTAAGATTCGTCCATCGGATACTCCAGCCACGGAGGAGGATCAGAACAAGCCTGTGGAAGCTGCCAACAGTGTCCCACCCGCAGCAATTGAAACTGCTGAAGACAAGCGTGAATCCACTACCAAGGCTCAGGAAGCGGAAATGAACAACCCCAGCCTTAACGAAGTAATCGACCAGGATGAGAAAGTAAGCACTCTTAAGCCAGGAGCTGGCGTTGATGCAGGACTGCTTTGAGAACCTGAAACCGAAACATTCTCACAAAAGCACGTCTCTCTTCCCGTTAACTCACATTAAAATATTTTATTGCCACACGTCGCCTTTTTATTATAATGTGTGTAACTCGTATATATCCTCAGTTGGAAAGTACATCAATATTATTGCATATTGGTCATGATGTGCAGTTATATTTTTTATCTCAGCAATACAACTACTCGTAAACTTTTAAAGCGATACAACTAATAATTTGCTTGAATCGATTTTTCTCATGATCGTATACCGTCACAGACTAAAATACTAATAAAATGATGCATAATAATATTGCACATTTGAAATTTTAATGATATGTTCTTACACGAAAGAGTTAACTATAATGTAAATGTAAAAAGTGAAAATTCTACACACCACCACCAACAATCCATAACTTTAAATATTTTTACTAGAAAAATACAGTGTTGAAAAATTCAATTCTGTCTGTTGTAGTCTGTACTAGTGTTAGCACAAGTACACAAAGAAATGTGAAAGGATTGAACATTTTAGAAACTGAATTGTGAATAAAGGTTGGAAGTGTGATTCTCAGGGATTTCACACATTTACATTGTGGTGCTTTATCTTAGGCTAATAATTGTAATTACTTGTTCACAAGCACAACCTCATACATATTATATTTTTGTAGATTTTTAGCAACTACTTTGCATTGTTGATTGCTTTCAATTCACAGATATATTTTCACTTGGCACTTATCATAATGATCACTGATCACAACCACGTACAATGCACATGATCGCAATTATTTTGGTGGCCTGCATGCTAAATAAATCTTTTCCTTTTTGGTCCCTTTGCCATGTTTTAGGAGGCGATGATGGTCAATACAAAATATGAAACCGACCCTGGGCTCCTGGAGGAGCCAAATGTCCCCGTTGCATTACCATTGACTGAAGAAGTGATTTATGATTTTGTGCCTATTAAATCTATGCCAATTATTGAGGCGAAGCAAACAAAGGGCAGTAATGGAAAGAGTGCTCCACATGACCTTTCAAGTGACTTACGAGTGAACAATCTTATGGCAAACGCTGACAATGGAAGACTAAGGACTTTGGTTGACCCTGATGAAGTTGAAGTTATTGAGGTTTAAAAACGTGCATAATGCATACCACAAGCATGATATCAAGTTGAAGTATTTCTGGAATTCTCACTTGCATTTCAGTTTTTATAAAATCGGAGAAAGTAATTAATATATAGTATGACATAAAAGAAAATCTCAAGTCTACATTTTAGCAAAAGATTATAAACAGCAGATCTTCATCATGCGGGCAGTGATAATACTTTCGAACAAAACAATCAATACTTTTATTATCTCATCTCAATTTTATTTATTTTTTTGTTAGAATTTATAATTACAAACCCTATCAAATAAAGCAATATAATATATTATACCTACTTACTAAATATACTGAATACCATGAACATTATTATTGTTAGTGGTACGGCTTACGAAATAGAATTACTAAACACGTAGCATCTTAAGACGTCAGACAATAAGACAACTAAAACAACAACTTTTCACTGCAAATGACAAACGTTTTCACAAATGCAATATTGAATACAACACAATGCATGATAATAATTATTCGGGACATTATCCGACATCGTCTCATCATCATGGACCCTTTCACGGATCAATCTCGTATTCACTTATTCTAGAACGGATCGGTTTGTTTCATTCATTCATTAAATCCTGCGAAACTTGAATTTGCAACTTACCTTCACGCATTTGATGATATACTGACTGATGACATCATTAAAGATTTTTGTCACAAGAGACAAGGATTGTGTACTTGCTTTACGTGCATTAAAACCGTACAACTGGTAACTCACCCGTTTTTCATTAAACCTTATTACTACCGTACATTCACATTCGTCCCTTTCATCCCGGTGTTTACGCACAGCACACATTATCTAAATAACATCGGCATAACCAGAATTATTATTTTTACCTTAAAATTAGTTTCTCCTCCCATATCAATCCCATCATCAATGTCATGATCCCCCGCCTCCGGTGTGGCGATAGTGTCTGCGAAGTTTTTATTCTGGGGTCTTGTACAATGGAAGCATTTGGTACAAAAAATATTCTCCGAAATCAAATAAACTTATCAAAAAATTACAATTAACCGTTAAAAATTATTTAGTCCGAATTTACACCATTTGACAACTAGAGGCTGCAGCATGAGTATCATCATCATGTAACGTTCCAACAATCAAATGGTGATGTCTACTATCGTCTCAAAAACTGTAAACGGCATAAGTTATCACATTACATCATACTCTTATATTATCGTCCTCAAATTCCCATTCTAAAACGGCACTTTAAAAGCTCATACCTTTCGAACTTTGAAGTTTTCCATTGCCAAAGATGACTTTATTTTGAGAAGTCCAATTCGAGTTTCATTCGAACCCAAATACAAACCCAGCGAAGAGTCGAGTACAATGCAATGGGGGTCTATGGCACACATATACACACAGTAGCTGAGACGAATGCATAGAGTATTTGAACCGCAGCGGAAGAATGATCCATCTGACGTCGTCGGTGAAGCTGTAAACATTGGTGCTTGCTTCACTCCAAGTTTACTCTTAACTTCACAAACAAACCGACCGGAAGTTGGAGTTTGTTTGCCAATACTGGCAGTTAAGTTAAAGTGTCAAGCTTGAATCCGGATTTGTGGCGTTGTTCATTAAGCACTTCAATCCAGCGGTGGAAAGCTGGAAGTTGCGATTTTCAGTTTAGTAGCTGCTCTGGCAGTTAATTGAAATTGCGATTTAAAGCAAGGAGGAGGGTCCTGTAGTAGCCGTTCTCCAGTCAGCAAAATGAAGTTAGTGACATTACTGCAGTGCTGGTGCCAAAGATGAGGTGCATTTAAACTGATGTATTAATGGGTATTGTTTTGAATGTTTTTAGGTTAAACGTAGACGGATTGACGGTTTTGTTTCCGTACGATTACATCTATCCGGAGCAGTTTTCGTACATGTCAGAGCTTAAAAAGTCTCTGGATGCTAAGGTGTGTAATTAAGTTTAATAGAGTGTTATGAACTTGTGGTTACTGATTCCTCAATTAAGTATCATTGCATCGTTTTGCTATTTGCTTTTAGGGTCATTGCATGTTGGAAATGCCTTCAGGGACAGGAAAGACGGTGTCCCTTTTGTCGCTCATTGTAGCCTACATGCGTGCAAATCCTTTGCATGTCAGCAAGTTAATCTACTGCTCCCGAACTCTGCCCGAAATCGAGAAGGTTTTGGTTGAGCTGGGAAATTTGATCGATTACTATGAGAAGGAAACGGGTGAAAGGCCAAAGCTTGTAGGAATGGCATTAAGCTCCAGGAAAAATCTGTGCATACATCCTACCGTAAGTGGAAATGGTACTAGTGTCCAGAGTTTGATTGGGATTCAATTTCAAAATTAATGATTAACATGGTTGGTTTCTTATAAATGGACAGGTTAGTAAGGAAAAGGACGGAAGAATCGTTGATGGACGTTGTCACAGTTTAACTGCATCTCATGTTCGTGCAAGGCATCAGAAAGATCCAAACAATGTGGCAGTGTGTAGTTTCTTTGAAAATTTTGATCTACACGGCAGAGATTTTCCGCTTCCTGCTGGAATTTACACTTTGGATGATATCAAAGAGTACAGTCGTAAGAAAGGATGGTGTCCCTACTTTGTCGCAAGACACACTGTAAGCAACATGAATGAATTACATGATTTTTATAAAGGTTGAATTGAGTGAAATTAATGAGAGACTTTTGCTATATTTTTAGATTTCACATGCGAATATAGTTGTATACAGTTACCACTATCTATTAGATCCAAAGATTGCAGAAATTGTGTCAAAGGAATTGACCAAATCCTCCGTAGTTGTATTTGATGAAGCTCACAATATCGGTTGGTAACTTTGCCTTATGAGCAAAACAAGCAAAAATTACCATTTGTAAAGCTAATGTGGATTAACTCTTATTTTAGATAATGTATGCATTGATTCAATGAGTGTTAAAATCAATCGTCGCATCTTGGATAAATGTACAAATAATCTACTGACACTGGAGAAAGTTGTGGATGAGTAAGACATTTTTAATTATGTAATAAATAAATATTCAGTATCTTTTAGTTCTCCCATGCTAATTGCTAATTGTTTCAACTTTTAAACTAGACTTAAGGAGAGAGACAGTAAAAAGCTGAAGGAGGAATATCACCGTCTAGTGGAAGGATTGAGGGATGCCAACACAGCCCGAGAAACTGACATTGTTCTTGCGAATCCAGTGTTACCTGATGAAATTTTGCAAGAAGCTGTACCGGGAAATATTCGGAATGCAGAACATTTCGTATTTTTTATGAAGAAACTTGTGGAGTATATCAAAATGAGGCTAAGGGTTCAACATGTTGTGCAGGAGTCACCCGCTGGCTTTTTAAAGGATATCAATGGAAAGATATGCATTGATCGGAAGCCCCTTAGGTTTGTTCAATAACTACTTCTTAAAATACATCGTTTCATATTTTCAATCCTTGTTAGTGTACAGTGATAATGACAAATTGACAAATGAATCATTTTGATTTTAGATTTTGTGCTGAACGGCTGGGTTCATTGATTAAAACATTGGAAATTGCTGATTTGTCAGATTTTTCTCCATTGGTTCTCATTTCTCACTTTGCTACTCTTGTCAGTACTTATACCAAAGGATTCACCATAATCATTGAACCTTTCGATGAAAAATCCCCCACAGTTTCGAATCCAATTTTACATTTTAGCTGTCTCGACTCATCTATCGCAATCAAACCTGTATTCGATAGATTTCAATCAGTTGTGATCACTTCTGGGACGTTATCGCCACTTGATATGTATCCAAAAATTCTAGACTTCCAGCCAACACTGATGACTTCCTTTACTATGACTTTGGCACGTCAGTGTATACTTCCAATGATAGTTACAAAAGGGAATGACCAAGTAGCCATGTCCTCCAAGTACGAAACGAGAGAGGATGTTGCAGTTATTCGAAATTATGGGAATTTGCTAGTTGAAATGGCATCCATTGTACCCGATGGAATGGTTTGCTTCTTTACTTCCTACCTTTACATGGAAAATGTAGTCGCTAGTTGGTATGATCAAGGAATAATCGACCAGTTGCTGAAGTACAAACTTTTGTTCATTGAAACTCAAGACGCTGCAGAAACAAGCTTAGCCTTGTTCAATTACATAAAGGTTAGTAACTTCTGAAAATGATGTCTTTCCTTTCACTCTTCAATTATAACTTGAGAATTTTAACAAAGACATATTTACATGTCACATTTGTCATCTGCAGGCATGTGAAAACGGACGAGGTGCTGTGCTGCTATCCGTTGCCCGAGGTAAAGTGTCTGAAGGAGTAGATTTCGATCATCATTTGGGTAGAGCTGTGCTGATGTTTGGAATCCCTTACGTGTATACGCAATCAAAAATCTTGAAAGCCCGACTTGAATACCTGAGAGACCAATTCCAGGTATGTACTTGTTTCAACACTATATTTTAAAGTATCAATTATGGTAAAAATAGTTAGAAAACTTTGTTTTATCTCCCCAGATTAAAGAAAATGACTTTCTTACATTTGATGCAATGAGACATGCTGCACAATGTGTTGGACGAGTTCTTCGAGGAAAAACAGATTATGGTATCATGATATTTGCCGATAAGGTAAATCAATTGTTGATGTAATCCTTAATTTATAGTACCTTGGTTTGTAGTGAATAATTGTTATTATTTTTGTGCATGTATTCTGTTATAGCGTTTCTCGCGTTCGGATAAGAAAAACAAGCTGCCAAAATGGATACAGGAGCATTTACGAGACTCGTTTTGTAATCTTTCAGTTGAAGAAGCTATTCAGGTAAGATTGGCTAAACTTTGTTTACAAGTTCTATAGTTGATAGTAGTCTTTATATTAACGATTCATTAGAACATTTTAAATACCAGATTTCAAAGAAGTGGTTGAAGCAAATGGCTCAACCGTTCACTCGAGAGGATCAGTTGGGAGTTTCTTTACTTACCCTGGAGCAGTTGCAAAGTGAAGAAATGCAAAAGAAAATATTTAAAAGAGCTCAGCAAGCTTAATGATAAGCCTATTGTTTTCCACTTCAAGTATTTTTTATACTTTAATGTAAAGAGTGTTAATTAAAATTATAAAATCGTCAAATCCACGTATACGCAAATAAAAATCAACATCTTGATATTACATAAAAATGCTTCATGTCACTGCAACCTTTTTTCATAAAAGCATCACACACACAATGTAAATTGTAAACTATTTTTCATACATTTCTAAGCTTTTGTATGATACAATAGCAATCAGGTATAGGATAGTTCGGAACAGGCATTATTAAAGCTCTTAAAAGAACGACTCGACAAAATCATAGATGATGAGATGGTTTGGTATCCAGAATTCCGGTTAAGCGCTATTAGTATGGCTCGCTTAAAACCCAAGTTGTTTTGCTTCTTGCTTGTCAGTTGGTCTCAATTGTCACATTCATTACAGCATTGTCATTGCTCTCAAATCTCAAGGGTGAAAGCAGAGCTTGAAGTTTTTTGCATTTATTATCTATTGCTATAATGAAACGATCGTAGACATTCATTTATTACTAAATATTCTAATTCTAATATTTTGAGAACTTTTCAGTTCATCCTCTCCCTTCGTCAACATGAAGGCCAAAAAGATTGTTCTAGCGAGTAGATTTTCTGGCACTCCGAAGTCCAGTGATTTTCAAATAGTAGAAGAGGACATAAGAGAAAATCTCGAAGATGGTGGTAAGGGTTTTAATTGAAGCCTGTTCCATCAGATCACAGTTTTCATTAAAAGACTTGTTCAATAAAGCTAGCACTTACAACGCAAGTAGAGTGAACAGAGATCTTTTGTTCATTAACAGAAATACTGTGCAAGGCTGAATGGCTATCAGTGGATCCATACATGAGGATGAGGGCAGCCTCATTAAACCTTGGGGAGCCCATGGTAGGAATGCAAGTGGCAAGGTGTTTGATTGCAAAATAAAAATAGCGCAAAAATAAAAACGACCAAAGTATTTATAATTACTAAATCGATGCTGGATTCAGGGTCATTAAAAGTAAATGTCCCAATTACAAGGAAGGGAGCCAGGTAGTTGCCAACTTTGGATGGGTCGATACAACTATATTTAAGCCGTTACCCGAGCATGGGGTGGAAACTATTCATGAGATGCCAGATATGAAAGGTCTTCCAGATTCGTATGCATTGGGTGCTGTAGGTCGACCCGGGTACACCACAATGTTTTTTTATTTGTTCATTAAGCCTGAATGTGAAATCATAAATTGTATTTTAATGGGTGTTTTTAGAAATACAGCGTATTTTGGACTTTTGCGAGTATGCGAACCAAAGAAAGGTGAAACAGTGGTTGTGTCTGCTGCGGCGGGGGCTGTGGGAAGTCTCGTGGGACAAATAGCGAAAATCAAAGGTATATATTATATAGGATTTTATTTGGTTTACAACCAAAAAGTACAAATAGCATAAATTCAACATTTGTACAAAACAAACTTATGGAGGCAATCTCCTCTCAAGGTTGTAGAGTCCTTGGTTTTGCTGGTTCCGATGATAAAGTAAAATGGTTACAAGACGACCTTAGCTTTGATCATGCATTCAACTATAAAAAAGTGGATTTGCCTGCGGTTTTGACTCAGTATGCCCCACAAGGAGTTGACAAATATTTTGACAATGTGAGAATCTATTGCCTGCAATCCTTCTACCGTTTACACTATCATTGCGTCTATATTTATCCTAATTCTTTAATGAACATTATTTGTTGTTTACTTACTTCCAAAATCCAAATATAGGTTGGTGGAGAGTTCACATATCATGTAATAGGGCACATGAACCCCTTTGGAAAGATTGGTCTGTGCGGCGCTATAAGTACTTACAACACGTCAGATCCGGGAAAACCGACATTAGGTACTATAAGCATAAGTGCAAACACATGTAGCATTTCGCTTAAATCTATATTCCCCAAGAGGATTCATGTTCTACACGCATCACTTGATCTTATGAAAATTTTGTAATCGTCTCCAGTTCCAATGAATTATGGTGCCATGATTTACAAAAATTTAAGCATTGAGGGACTGCACGTGCTCCGATGGAAAAATGAATGGTTCACAGGAATTAATCAAATTCGAGACTGGATTATTGAGGTAAACAATTTACCTTTACTTATAACCATGATAAAAGAAAATGTAGTATTTTAGGTGTGTATTTGTTATTTACCAGGGAAAAATAAAAGTTAGTGAAACTGTCACAGATGGATTTGAAAACATGCCCAATGCTTTTATCGAAATGCTCAACGGTGAAAACGTGGGCAAAGCAGTTGTACGGGCTTGATAAGGATTAAACAAACTGTCCTCGATAAATATCTCAGCTAAAAAAATGAATACCTAAATCAATTAACCTTTTAAAAACCTAATTGTATTGGAACTGTGTTTTTGTGTCATTTATTTCATTATGTTGTTGCATAAAGTTTTTATATTAAAAACTCTGAAATTGACAGGACATGGAAGTTTCATGAAAGACACCTAGCTGTTTACGGAAATAAATAAAATGACAAATATAACCCAAATCTTTCAAAGAACAGCTTAAGGATGTTTGCTTCATGACTCCGTTTTTGTGGAAAAATATCGTTCATCAAGCTGTCAGACAGATTTAGGTTACATAAGTTTCATACATAATATTTCGTGATTGGATTAAGATTTTGTTGTCGACTGTAGTAAAATACAGTAGTCAAAATGTTTGGTGAACATAATTTCCCAAAGTGTACTTTTCCCTTTCACTTCTATATCATTTCGTCATCTTGTTTGAATTGAATCGACTTTTAATAAAATCATGCATGAAAGTTATGATGTTTGCGAAAGTTTGCTAATTTGCATAACAATCTCTATAAAAGCTTTCAAAGGCTGGAAATTGGCTTTAGTTATTTGTTTGCACTAGATATTGTTGTGCCCCGTATAATAGGTATGTAAAAATGTGGAGCTTGTACAGAGTATTCGTTCTTTTATCCACGGTTGGAAATCCCCTTTTATGGTTTCTCTCATGCCACGAGATACCAGCAGCACAAGCTGATGACGCCACTTTACCTCCAGCCAGTATACCTATTCCAGATACTCAGTCAACAAAGGTTTTGATCCTTCTTCTAGACGGGTAAAGCTTCAAACATTTTCCCGTTAGGTTACGCAGAATGTACAAGATTTATTTTGAAAGGGAAATAGGAATAATGCAAAGTTAAGCAAAGGGAAGCGTTAAACAAGATTATTTATCCTGTTCATTCATACGACACTTTTGAATTATGTATTAAAAGGTTCCGTTGGGATTATTATGAACGGCAAAAGCAACAGTTACCCGGTTTCCAAAGACTGGTTACGGAAGGTGTTCAGGTGAATTACGTTGAGCCAATCTTCCCCAGCTTATCATATCCGTCGTGGACTACTTTGGTAACTGGCGTATACCCAGCTAATCATAATATTCTTGGGAACTACATGCTATACTTGGGAGATGACGAATTCCCGGAAACGGTTTTTCAACTGAAAGACAATTCTACAAAGCTAAACTGGTGGTGGCAATCCGCAGAGCCGTTATGGATTACTGCTACAAACAACGGCCACAAGGTTTATATGGCTAATTTCGCTAACTGTGATGTTCCATATCATGGCATGCTTCCAACGGAGTGCACTGGATATAAATATCGAGATGTTAATTTTAAACTGCGTGAGCAGCTTAACAGAGCTTTGCATAGATTTCGACAAGGATATTCACTGGCAATGGTGCATCTCTATTAATTTTCCTATACTAACTTTTCGACCAACAAATATACATCAATCAATCAAGCCTTTTTGAAAGCTCGACGTGCTCTAAATTTAGTGCCATTCTTTCTGTAAATCCAGATTTATGATGACTCTATTGATCATGCGGGACACGTTTTTGGGCCGGATTCTAATGAACTGAAACTATCAGTTCTCCACGTGGATACATTACTACAGGAGCTTTTTATGAATATGAAATATTATGGATTTCTTGATAGGGTAACGAGAAAAATGATTGCCCTTGATTTTTTATTATAATCTACTGGTATACACGAGGCAATATGCAGAAAAACATTTTGTCAGGAGAAAGCAAATACAATGCTTTTTTTCATCCATTAAGTTTGTTAGTATGAATTTTTTAAATGCGTTGATCGTGGCTCGTGCACACACTGTGAATTTGAATCGTACTTTTATGTAGGTGAACCTGATTATTACAAGCGACCATGGAATGACCAACATAAAGCAGGAATCAGGAATGCAGTATGTGAAGCTGGAAGAGTACATTACCGAACTGTCGGATGTGTACAGGGTAATTGACTACGGGGCTGTGGTTTCTATTGCAGCTACTAACGGGAGGGTTGATTCGGTTAGTAATTTCTTCATTTTTTAAAAACATTAAATAATTCAAAGAATTTTGAAATGTTTTCCCCGAAGTATATTTTCCCATGTGCGAGGTAAATTGTGCATCTTTTGAACCGGAAGCAAAGCAACAGATTTTATAATATTAACAGGCTTCCGGTTCAAATGAATAATGACAAATAATGTAGCAAAATGTTTGAAATATTAGACACACTCCAAATGAAATTAGAGTATTACATGCATTTGCTAAATACAGCTTCTTGGAAAGCCTTGAACGAAATGCAGATCCCATTTCGAAGAATCTCTTAACAAATTATTCTTTGTAGAAAGACTCATTATGCTACCTGTTTAGTATTTAATGTCTTTGCTTTTATGAAATGCATGCCATCTTTGTCATACACACACAAGCCCTTCATGCATGATTGGATTTCAACGTGGTTCCAAGAAAGTTCTTGAATAAGCTATAATACTCTTGTTTAATTTACCATCAAAGTCTTTCGTGTACCTTAGAGTTATGCCATGACGAGTGTCTTATGACACGTTCATAAAATAATAGTCAATATTATTCATGTGGTTCTTAGCTCTTTGATCAGCTTTCAAAAATGCCAGGAGTAAATGTCTACAAAAAAGAAGACATCCCAGAGGAATTTCACTACAAAGAAAGTCGTCTGGCTCATGACATTTTACTAGTTGCAAAACCCGGGTATTTTATTGTTGGCTTAAAAGGAGAGAAACAAATCCCATTAGACAATAAGGCATCCAGTGTGCAACCTTACACTGGAAGTCACGGGTACTACAACATCACGGACATGAGGACCATATTTTATGCAAGAGGACCGGGTATGAAATGAAATAAATATGATTTAGAGCCTATCTATGTCTGTACATCATTCGTGTAATAAGTTAAATCAAATGAAATGCAATGTCAATGTACTAGTATTAGAGGCTTTTTGCAAACTGAGCTAAAAATTAATTTGATTTTGAACCCTTTTACTCTTCAAACCAGCTTTCAAGAAAGGGGCATTTCATCCTGTTATACGATTGGAGGATCAATACCAGATTTTCACTCACATTCTGGAAGTTCCGGCTTGTGCACATAATGGAACATGGGATAATGTAAAAGACATGTTTGCCGACGCATCAGGAATTGTAACGTGAAAGAAGAAACGAAAGGTGACAAGCACCCATTTCTATTGAGTTTGGAGATGTTTTGTTCATATAAATGTCATGTTAATACTTACTGTTACTGCAATCCTTTCTTACACAAGTAAAGCTTTTAACTTACAAGTTCATTCGTAGTTTCAGTTAGTTTAATTTCGTGTTTATTCACAAATTCCTGTACTCGGCAAGAATAAAAGATATCATTTACCAAAGATTTTCATTTCTGCTGGATTTATTTGTGGTTTTTTATTACGGGTCATGTTTCAATTTACACATGTACGCTACACACGCAAACTACACCACGCTAAATGCTTTTACGAATCACGTTCCAAAGCTGACGAACGAGTATCGAATGAAAATCGAAACACGATCATCAATTATGTAACACTTCTTTTGAAAATGCTTTCTTTGAAAACATTGAAAGTTGGTTTTCGTTTACGTTGCTCCTATTGCATAATCAACGACCCACTTACTTCACAAATCACGAGTTCTTGTGTGAAAAAATGGCCATGAAAGTTGTGCATGATGGTATGAAAATATTGATGCTTTGATGCTCTAAGTTTCAATTAAATTTGAGATGTTTTAGAAGCGGTTTTGAAAACAGCTTACAGTTAATTGCAACACGTTCAGCGCTTTCTCCGAACTCGCTTTTTGTCATATAATATGCATTTTCCTTGCAGCATGTTTTTATTTAATTCCTGCAACAGTAATTAATTATAAAGACCAAATTGTTAGTATTTCACCTTGAATTTGTGTGACCTTTCTTTAATTGACGAATTCTTCGTCGACGAAAAGAATTTGACATATCACTTCCATAAAATGATACAAATTTTGTCTGTTCCTTCCAATACTGTGTTTGATAATACAGCGTGTAACTCCGATTCCCACCCAATATACGTAAACGGTATATTCTATAAGGAAGTAATACACCATAGCAGGTAACTTATCCAATTCTTGTGGGCTTGTCTGTAAGTAAGCCCTACTTACAAAATGGAAGCGCCATGGAGTAACCCAAACCAAGACATTAAAGCCTACGTACCACTTACTTGCTACCGTGACATTTAAGGTGGTTGATATACTTTTAATGCTATCCACTCTTGTTACTCAAGGAGTTCTTATTGATATGAAGAATGCATAACTGACCGTCGAAAGTCCCTACCTAAAAGCTACTAACGATTTTTACCAAAAATAACACAAGCCCGGCAATGTATCAACACGACTGAGCAAACATCAACTGTCAAGTACAAGTGACAAATATTGGAAAATGTACACCGGTATATTATAATGCTAAATTATGTATCCCATAATGATTAAGTGATTAAAGTCATCCACTCTCGTTTAAAACATGTGATAAAATTTTGAACAGTTTATTAAACCTTAAGAGACAACCTGTCTAAAAGCACCTCCATAATTGCCGCTTTACTTCCGGGTTATTTCATATAGCGATTGGTTCCTTACACTAACAAAGCTTTGTTTAAACTGAATTGCCGTTGAAGGAACGTTATTTTTTAAGATAGCTATATACAACCAAACGCGAGCTCGATTAGATAGTTAATACTGGGGTATTGTTAGTGCACGTGATACAATGACTATTACACACATGGGGGTGGACGACGACAAAGATGTGGACATTGTTCTCGAAGAAGTTTCAAAAATATTTCGCTGTAAGGAATGCTCCCGGTGTTTCCTTTCTCTAACCAAGTATGCAGAACACTTTCCCAAATATCATCCAGAGCAAACAAAACAAGACACTTCTCCTCCGGAAAGACAAAGGTAACAACTATTGATTGGGCTATATTCATGCATGCTAATAATATCATGACTCATGACAATCAGCAAGCCCAAAAAGAGGTATCCATTTTGTCACAGATTTTTAATATACATACCTATATATTTTTCATTTCAGTCCTACCGCAGTTCAACAAACTAGCCAAAATGATGATCAATCAACCAAAATATTAAACAAGACAATTGTTCCAAAGCCAAAGCTAAAAACAATATCTCTGAGAAAGTTTGGCCAGAGTACTCGGAAGTATTTGGAAGAAGACGAAAGATCAGAAACGTCCGACTCTACCTCCACTACCTCATCAGATACAGGGAATAGTAACAACTTTACGGAAACAACGGGTGAAAATATTAGAACCGATTTGACTTCAGTGAAAAACACTGACAATTTATCTTCTAAAGCAAACGTCAAACCACAGGCGTTCCAACCAGTACCTGTGCAACCCAATCCTGCAATTCAGCCTAGCAATAGCAAAAGAGGTGATAAAAAACGCAAAGTCGCTAAAAAATGTAGTTCAAGCTTGGGGAAATCTGAGAAGAATCAGCAGCAACAGGGAGTCAGTAATCCTAAAGAACTTATTTTTGAAGTGATTACGCTATCCGATTCGGATGATGATAATGACAGCAACAACAACGCGAATATTTTAACTAGTTCGATTCAACCGACGGTGAAAGTAAAACAAGAAATTGACTGTAGCAAAGAAGACGAACATGTTTCTTCTGCACCTGAAACAAATCTTGATGGGCCTTTAGTCACAAAGGAATCAAACGTAGTGGAACCAGAAGCCGTGAATGACGACGCACTGAGTAAACCCTTTGAGAAAAACTATTCGTGTCAGTACTGCACCAAAGTTTTTACTCGTGACCGCACACTCCAAAGTCATATCAAGGGAATGCATCGCGCCGAGATGGAAGCAGAGAACAATGGAAAATCTGGGCAAAACCAGCAATCAGAAACAAAGAAGAGGGGTAAATTGGCAGGTCCGACGACAAGTACATCCCAAAGTAATGCTGCTAAGACTGTTCCTGATAAACCTGATACTCGAAAACGAGGAAGAAAACCAAAGAAAGCGAAACAGCAGAAGAAACTAAAGATTGATCCAGAATTAGAGAAAATTCTGGACCAAGACATAGGTGAAAGTCAACCTGCACCAGCATTCTCCTGTAAATGGTGTCCCAAAAAGTTTGAAACTTTGGATGCTTTGAAGGAGCACGCCATCAACCTGCACATCAAATACAAAGCCCCGGAGTGAAAGAAAGCAGCATACTACGTTCCTTCTAATTTGGGCACCTATATTTCTTGTGATATTATATGAAATCTGTTGTACTCAAGCAGCTTAATCATTGATTATATCAGATATTTATGATATGATCTCTGTTGTGTATCTGAATGAAACTGAGCATTTTGACTGACGGCAAACTTGTATACGATGATAATCTGTAAGTCAAGAAAACGTACGCAAATCTATGTACATACTCTTCTACGTTCTGTAATTTTTAACTTCTTATAAGAAATAGTTTATTATTTAGCTTTTAGGTTTTTTACAAATTCAAATCCCAAAATAAACAAGAGAAATCATGAAATCAAGAATTTCTGTTATCCTGTCACAAAAAGTCGTTTTTAGCAAAATGTTATCTTTTATTGAACATTTTTCATTTAATTTTATGGTCGTTGTAAGGTTTTGAATGTCCTATTTTTACGTGAAAAAGGGTTTTCATGTACCAAAATGAAAGACTATCTGCAAGAATTATAAACTTAATCCCTTATAACTAGTTTCTTGTCTTTTTTCTCGTAATTTTTTGGTGCGTAAATGAATGTTACTACTACGCGCATGCATAATGCATAACAAAGGAATAATATACTTTCACATGGCATCCTTGCAGTTTAGTTCATTCATCAGAATACTGTTTGGCAACAAGTGTCCATCATATACCATGCAGTGTTGTGGACGGAGGAACCGGGCATTTGTGTTCATTACCTTTCTTGTCGCCTTGTTGCGCATTACTACACTCTAAAAAGAGGAATTTCAAGTTGTTTTTAAGGTGGGCATAATTTTCCCCAGCCCCTTTTAAAAAATCGAATGTAAGTAGGTTCATCGTTCAAGTAAAATTCCTCCCTGTTGCCTTGCCTGAGAGCTTTAAAACCTGACATTTTTACGTAGGCATACGCACTCTTCTGTATAAAAATCCTCTACTTTTCTGTGTATCACACCACTCATACTCAGGTTTAGTGGACCGACAGCCCTGGCATGAATAAAAAGCGAATATCCAAGTAAGACGAGGGTACACACAAGTAAATATAATATTTATTACACCAAGTAGCAATTGTGTGCCTGAACCTGAGCCAGAACACCGAAGCTTTTTACGAATGCATACATATTATTACTCCACATATTCAACATTCATGCTCATGAAAAAGAAGCTCCGCGTAGCCTCTGCCGAACTGGGACTGGTATTAGTGACGATGATTGAAGCTTTTTAGTATCATTATCCCAACAAGTTCTTTTCTTTTCTGGCTTTTGTGGTTGGTTTTGGTTGGCTGTAGCCAGTGTTTTACATGCAGCGTTGTTGTTGCTGCTACCAATCCTATACCAACTAGTTAAAACATCAATTCTTCTTCTGCACTATTACTCGGTTATGTATTTGTCTCTTATTTACTGCGAGGCAAAATCCATTTATATTTTATATTTTTTGTTGTTTTATCAGCACCTCTGTACAAAAGCAAGCACGAAGCATATAATATTTTTGTGCTCAAAAAGTTTACATAGAATGCAATATATACTTTTTCAAGTTTGAAGTTATTTCATCGTCCCAGCAAGCAAAGCAAAGCATACAAAAAGCCCATAATATTATACGAAGCAAAACTAATCTCGCCAACTTAACTACACACGGACGAAGCCTTGCACTTGATAAAAATGAACGATAAAAAGACTTACTCTACATGATAGTTCTACATTCAACATACATAAAATGATAATATTGCTGATATAATACTGAGTTGATGATGATGAGCACACAAAATACCAAACCTAATGCACGAAATCCTCGGCTCTGCTGTGATAAAATAAAATCCTTATCTTTTGGTGGCAAATACACGTTACAGCTTAAATATATTTTTATGAACTTTTTTTCTCGCCTTTGCTGCTGAAGCAAAGAGAGCTCTCTTAAAGCAAATCATAGTAATAATAGGACGACGACTTGTTTTCTGAACATTTTATTCTGTACGTAAGCAGCAGATATAAACTTGCACGCTATATTCACGTCAAGCTTTTTGGTGCGCCGTGCGTGGCAGTGGCAAGTTGAACTTAAAAAAGTGGTACAAGACAGTTACCTCGTCTTCTTCTTCTTCGTTATTACTTCATGCTATATATAACCTGCTACTTTTTTATTATTTAACGCTACACATAATATTATATTTCAACCTGTAGACATCATCACAATCGCACAAGTAATATTATTACATGCTATTTGCACAACCAGCGATTCTTCTTATGTGTGTTAGGACAATTGCATTATCAAACCACTGCCTTTTATACGCTCGTCAGTGTTCAGGAAGCAGAACGCGTTAAGATGTTCAGATTTTACTACACACACACGAAGAACAACCGACGAGTACATTGAATTGCGCCAGATAATAGGAGTTTTAAGAGGAGGCAAAAAACTATATAACATACTTCTGTTTTTTTGCGTACGATACGGGTGCGCTATAAGGATAAAGCACCGTTGTTTGCGTTGAATAATAAGTGCGAACAATAATTTCTCGTGTGTGTCTCTAATGCCAGAGAAGACTGTCCAAAGTTTTACTGTCTTTTAGTAGATTTCTCTTGTCTGGAGTAATATTTCCACATCACGTAGTAGCCCAGCTTAACAAGTTTGTGGAGTGTGTAATAATATCATGCACAAAAAGTACAAATTAATACACAAGTTAGTTAGCTCAGATTGAGAGTTTGGTCAGATGGGGGCCGATGATTTTGCAGAGTATTGAGAATGCAGGTTAAGGAGACGACGACGGTGTATGTACTTCCAAAGTAGTGGAGTGGGATCTGTAGTTAGCGAGCGTGTAACCGCTCCATGCAAAAAGGTTAGGAAAGAGAAGAGAATAGAGGCGATAGAGTAATCGTCGTCGTCGTCGTGTGATAAAGCTAATAAAGGAACTGAAAGAGAACGCCTCCCAACTTGCCCCTCTCTTCTTTGCGACGACAGAGGAATCTCGTTAAAATGGTTCCCGAAAGCCCATCTGTTTGCTTCCGTTGTAAAATGTGCAAAGTGTGTTTTCTGACAATGAACGAAATCGAGCGACATTTGAAAGCGACGAACCATTATATTCGGTAAATAATTATGACACATGATGAATGTGAGAAAATATTCTGCTCAAGTATAGTAGTCAGTAGTACATAGTAGAGCTCTTCTGTCTCTAGTACAACCTATAGAAGTAGTCCATGTAACATAGTGTAGTAATATAGCACGGTAGTTAGTTATTTTTTTAATCAAGAGAGAATATGGCTTCACTATATGAGTCTTCGTATATTTCCCAACTTAGACCATCCTCCAACAACTCCAACTCATCCACCAAAGAAAAGTCCACTGCCATCGATTCTAGTGACGATAAGCCACTCAATCTCTCCAGCAAGTCCTCTGTGTTTTCCCCTCAATCCACACCCAGTCCTACTACCAAAAAACCTGCCTCGGCCCAAATTGATCTCAGCGTGAGCTCTGAAGGGAATGAAGGGAGAAAGTTGAAAGGGGCTATTAATGCACTAAAAGACAGTAGTGTCAAGTTCAAAGACGAAGGGAAGCCAGGGGAAATTTCAAAGAAAGTTGGTTCCAGGAAGGCGTCTTTAGACGGTAAGTCAGCCTTTTAGACAAATTTATAGAGATACTACTTATTGCAAACTGCCATTGCTAAAGGTGAAAGGTGTTTTATGATATGTGAATACTATGTGCTTGCAGACTTGTCACCGATAGGAAATTCGGTGTGCTTGAAGAACCCAGCTCATGAAGATATTGCTGATGCAGAGACTGATACGGTATCATCCACTTCTTCAGAGCCGCCACCGCCGTCAGACAAGATTTTGTTGACACCTACACAAACAGAAACCAGGGAAGCTGAAACATCCACCCAACTTGATGAAGAGAAATCCGAGGAAACTTGTTCCACAACACAGGATTGTGAGAACGGGGTGGCTGAGGAGAGTTGTGGTGTTGAGAAAGTAATGGCAGATGCTTCCAAGGACGTGCTAAAGAGCAATGATGCTGCTGCCTCCCCTTCAGCTCAGTGTGATGAAAAAGAGAAAACAGTTTCGCCTACGCTTGTTGACAAAAAGGAGGAAAGTGTGAGCACCACAGAGCCTAGCCAGATTACTACCACGGTGTCAGAAGAGAAAGCAGTTCAGGCGGAGAACGGGAAAAGCGAAGAATGTGACATGTCTCCAAACGAGAACGACGAGCCGGATGGAGCTAGGAACAGAAAGAAAGCAGAGCCAACCAAAGTGAAAGCTAAAGCGGAAACACCCTCAAGCAAAAAGAACAAGAAGCAGCGCTATCGGTGTAAGCACTGCGGGGACATGTTCACTTTCCCGGTACAAGTACACATGCATATGCGGAAGGTGCATTCGTCTGTTACTGGAGAAAGTCCAAATTCCAACAATAACAACAACAACAAAGTCACACGGCGACGTAGTAGTCTGGGTACTCCCTCAAACAACAACAATAACAACGAAAAACCTCATGTTCAAATGTATCCACTACGAAGCCTGGATGCCAGGGCAAAACGCCGAACTCGAAGTATGCTCAGCGACACAAGCGGTGGAGGTGGGGATGGTGGCCGTTTGTCACGGCGAAGTTCTCTGGGTCACAGCAATAATAATAATAATAATAACAACAACAATAATAACGAGGTGAAGAAAGAGAAAAGGGGCAGTACAATCAACGGTAACACCGCCACCACGCGCAAGGTGGTTAGCTTTACCTGTCGACACTGCGGCAAAAAGTTTCCGTTGCTTAACCAATTGAAAATCCATCTTCACAAAGTTCACCCCGAAAAGACAAAGAAAGGCGAAGGGAACAAACTGAGTGAAGACGCAAAGCAACGGCATTTGCAAACCTCAAAGCGGCTGGTGCGAGCCTCCAAAACTAGGCAACAGCAGCGGCAGGCATCTGTGCAAAGTGAAAGCAGAGTGACACGACGGGTTTCCACAAGAAGTGCATCTAGATCTGCGGAGAGTGAACCCGAAATGACAGAAAGGAGAATGAGCACCAGGAGAAGTTCAATGGCGAGGTCTGATAAAAGTGGAGGAGTTGGCCTGGGCTCCACGCCGTCTTCTAGGAGAAGCAGTACTAGAAGAGAAAGCAGAGGTGGTAAGAGTGTAAAGCTTGAGATGATACAGGCAGAAGACGAGTCGAAGGAAGAAGAGAACACTGCTACTAGTAGTGCTGCGGTTGCGGATGAGGAGAAAGCACCTAGGGGCAAGCTGCGCTATAGTAGTAGCAGTAGCAGCGGACGAGGAAAGAAAAGGTCACTGTCGTCATTGGAGGAAGCAGAGACGGTGGCTGAAGTCGAGGAAAGTGCGCTAGAAAAACCTGAGCCGAAAACGATGAAAATGGAGATGCATCATGGCACGGAATCAATGCACCATGTGGATAATGAGGAGGAGGAGGATACTATCTATAATGACTCTGATTGCATGATAATCGACACGGTTGAAACAATTTTATACGCTTTAACGTCCAAGAGATCGCAAACTTGTCCAAACTGTAACAAGTACTGCAAGTTTGCGGGTAACTTTAAGCTTCATCTAAAGGCTTGCATGAACTTGGATGATGACCTAGAAGTGAAAATTGAGAATGATGATGGGAGTTACGAAAAGCCTTCTCCAGTTAAAAATTACAATGCTGAGGAAGACGAAAATCTGGAAGTAGACGAGGACGAAGAAGAAACTGATGAAGAGGTGGACGACCAAATGAAGCAAGAAGATGAGGAGGAAGAGGAAGGAGAAGAGAAAAGTGAAGACGCAAATGATGAAGACGATGCAGCAGTCCCCTACTACCAAAAATTGGACTACCGCCGTTGTTGGGAATGCGGCTTTGTGGTTTCCAAATTTCATAATCTCAGCCGTCACTTGAAACAAAGACATAACATTAGCATGGGTACGAAGGAGATGCATGCCAAGCAGGCTGAAATATTACGTTTAAAGTAAAACAATGGTGTTCTATTAAATAGCTATCATCACGCGTGCACCACTAGCACAGTTTTGTTTTTATTTTTTCGTTTGTTTAAAAAGTAGAAACTATTGTTTAGTTCATTTTTAAAGATAAGTTTCTCAATGCGATTATTGACGTCAATTTTTTAAAACTAGATCATGTTTGTGAGACAGGTAGGTAACTTGCATACATACCTATATGGCATAGAAATATATTTATAGTGAGCATGGCAAGGGTTAAAAATATTGCTACAATATATGTGGGTGTTAAAATAATGTTAAACGTTAAATTGTTATCGTTAACTAATTTCAGAAAATATATGTTATGATAACACATAATATTTTGATATAGGTAAGGTGCGCAAAAGGAATATTTTTCCCGGCTGTGATTTTGTGATATTGCTGTGTAGACGGGCATTTCCAACTGTTTGCGTGCTGTGGCTATGTGGATGTATGTATGAGTTATTAATATTTATCTGTCTTCCACGAAAGGGACAATCTTAGAGGTATATATACTTTTAGTCATAAAATTATCTTTGTTTTAAAATAGATTTTTAGCAATAAAAGCATGGTTTACTCCTGCTTGTGGATAACTTTCTCTGAAATCTTGTTTAGTTGGACTTAGACCTACAGGTGTAATTTGTTGTTGGAAAGTTTTTTTGTAATGAGCACATCCATAAGGTTCTAGGTGTTTAAACTAAAAATTAAAAGAATGTACAGAATAAGTTTGCAGCTAACTTACAGATATTGCGTACAATGTATAATTTGTTTTATAGTTCTTTTATTAAAAGTAAATTAAATGAATATACGATAAATTGTTAGTTCCACGTAGCTTTACAAGTCGAGGTATATTTATAAAACATTTACGATGGATGCTTGTACCAATTCGTTTAAGAGTTTGTCTTGCAGTTTTGTAAATTAAACTATATTTTCACGGTACGTACGTCATTACTTTGGGCACTTTTTTCATTTCATATGCATGGGTTTTAATGTTTCATTGTAAGTTTCAACATTGAGTCTACGCTTTTATTGCACTGTTACTGCACAAGTTGATCATAATTCATGACCACATTCATTTATTTGCAGTTCATTTGGAAATAGTTGAACTAAAAAAACTTACAGAACTTCAGGGAAAAATCTAAAATTCAATTTAGCTTACCGAATGGTATTTACATAGGTAGTAGCAAAGGTAAACTGCTTTTATGCAATATTTAATATACCATGAGGAACCATTGAACTCCTAAATTGGAATGGAATAAAAATTGAAAATTACTTTAAATGTACCAAAGAAAGTGCATCCTCTATAGTATTCTCAATCATTCGCATTCATACCATATGTTGTGCGTGCGTTTTCATAAAACCGGTTTTTGGAAAGTAGCACAAGTAAAGAAATGCAGAGATGTCGAATCAAACAAAAGCCACAAAGTTTCCATACTAGTTGCCGCAAGCCACATCAAAAGCATCAGCAAGTTGTAATTACATACATCATAAATTCCTGGATGTACCCAAACCCAATGCCAAGTGCCAACAAAGAGCAAAAAACGTGGGTAAAAGTTTATATACTATTTAATGTTTACTCCATTAACAAGTTTCTAGACCTTATGACCCTTCCAAGCCTTATTGTGTGTACTTTATATGAACCTATGAAAAGGGAAGTTGTTTGCTAACCTATGTGCTTTAATAATATGCATCTTACGCCTCACCATTCATTCATTATCCACAAGAAAGTAGTTTGCAGGCAAGAAAAAGGAGAGATTGTTTCAATCCAAACTCGTTGCATTTGCACCTTGCATAATGTATTAAGGTTGCTTTCTCCAGTATGTTTAGGGTACATAACATGTAATCATCGGTATCTTAGAGAAGCCTATTCTAACAATGCAGCAGCTGAAAACGCGCTTAACTTACTACATTTCTCCCTATCCATAGGAAACTTTTTCTTATAAAAATGCTCCTCCATGTGCATTCATTTAGAAGAAGCATGCAACAATTGCGACACCTAAACCAACTGTGGCTTTTGCCTGATGATGGAAATGGGATTAGTTTTCATTTTTCATGCTTCTGCCAACCTCTTTGGTAAGTTGCTTTTTAATATGATTCTGTACCGTACTGCTGGACTAGTAGAAACACAAATCTTGTCTCCAGCCAAACCTTGTAGCAATTTGGTAATGTGAATACTCATGTATTAATGCATGTATTAGTATTAGTAATGCATAGATGCATTGGATTTGGGTGCGCGTAATACCTATACACATAATTAGATCAATGCCTTCTGTGCAAGGTCCTCCAAAGTCCAACTTATTAGGTACGCTTGAGCATACGTGACAATGTCTAGAGTGGGGAGTCAATCACAACTTCAGTAGATATTCCAGACAAAAGAGAATACAGACCTGTTAACGAATATTTTATGAACGAATGCTCTGACTCGTATACTACTGAGGACAGACACAAGAGATACAATTTTATACAATAAACAAGCGCTTTTACGCGTTCATCAAATACCGCAGGATAAGCAGCTTTACTAAAGAGCAAGCTTGGTTATTTTACACAAAGAGTAAGTGTGTAATCTGCAAGTTCTCGTATTGAGAATAATATTGAGATTGTGGAGTTGATGCTTATTATCATACTGGCGGTTCATTTGCTATACTTCATAAGCACAATTGTGTCGTAATACGCTTTATGTTGTGGCTTGCTCGAGTCGGGGCCACTGTTTCAAGCCCAAACACTTTCCAATAATATTCTGTGCATATACCACACACACGTGGAATGGTAAACCAACATGTTAAATGAGGATAACAGCTTCTCTTACAATTTCCAGCTAGCTCGAGCTCGTCCTCCAAGACCAAGAAAGAAATATATTGCTGTGCTCAACAAATTTAACTTTGATCTAGTGTCAGTATCAGAATCTCCATGTCTTAATGACAAGAAACTTTTGAGCTTTTTCTGCTTCCACTAAAGTTATGCTACTGAAAGCCAGTCTAAAGGAGACACGAAGTAAGAGAGTTGAAGTGAAAGTGTTTGCATAAATTCTTCTTGCAAATCATGATGGAGCCAGACGAAGAATTTGGCGAGCGAATTCCGATGACCTGGTTTAGGTGCAGGGAGTGCTTTGGGCTGCTCCCTTCTATTCCAAAGTTTGAAAAGCATTGGGAAAACGAACATCCATTTGCCGAGTAAGTACTAATTAATCGACTCTATTTAAGGGGACATGGAAATTGACTACTGGTGACAGTTCCGGGATGCTTATGAAAGTTCAATATTGTTTGATGTCTTCTAGGTTGATTTTGCCCGATAACTTGCCCCCAGGAGCAAAGGAGGGGATCATCAATTATGAACCCGACTACAGTCCAGTGGCACAGTTGCCCTATAGTCAGCTCATTGCCAAGTGGGTCCCTCCCGCTTCCAGTGCACCGCCATTGCTTCCTCTTCAAGAACCCATTTCTGCTCCTAATCCTGAAGATTTCGGGATACGGTTGAGGCAATTGGAGGATTTGACAGAACAATCGGAAGACGAAGAAAATGTGAATCCAGCAAATGAAGGTCAGCAGAGGAAAGATGGAGATGTTACTCCGAGTCCACCAGGAACACCCTTGGTGTCTCCTCCTGACTCTGGAATTCAAGTGGGCAGTGAAGTACAAGAGGAGGAAGCCCAACAACGTCGACCATCTCAGATAATCAGTTTGAATGTAGGTGTTCCCGAGAAGAGAACTTATGCTAGCGTTGCAAGCTCAACACCAAAACCTACAGAAGATGCAGTTCCCTCATCATCGACAGCGACGGAAAAGCCGGTGGTAAAGGAAAAGTTGAAGTGTCCAAACTGCAATAAAAAATTCAATAATTTTTCAGCCCTCAATTTCCATTTGAAAAAGTTCCACCCAGTGATCGAGAGTTCAGTGCCTCCCGTTATCGATTCTCTTCCGGAGCAAGCCCCGTCCAGTGACACGCAGTTAAACAAAGCAAGTCCGGCAAAGGGTAGTCAGCAACCAGAGCCAAATCTTCCTGCATCTCCTGTAATTCTTACAATTCAGAAGGATTCAACTGGTAATTTTACAAGTAGAAGTGGTGGTAACGCTGGAACGAGTAAACAATTAGAGGGTTCTAGCGTTCGTCAACTTCCAAAAAGAGTTCGTCAGACAAGTATTAGCTCAGAAGTGAGCGACTGTACCACTGTAGCTCCCCCAAGAAAAGTACGCAAAACTTTACCAGAAATCTTGAGAGAGAATCAAACTAAAGAAAAGGAAGCTGATCCCGTGAAAATCCATGAGAGGCAGGTTATTCATGAACCAGAAGTGGTGGAAACCAGTGAAAAGCAACAGAGTAAGAAACCCAAACTGTTGGAAACCCCCGCGAAACAACCTGAATCTAGTGCTCAAACAACTGGTGAAGTAATGGAAGTCAATGAGTCAGCGTCGGATTCCGAGGTTGAAAATACCAAGCGCGTTTTAGGTAAACGAAGGCCTAAACGAATAGAGTCATCATCGCATTCTGGCTCAGATTCAGATGGAAACGCTAAATCTGAAACTACAGAGGTTTTGCCATCACCCCCTAATACTAGAAAGAGAACTCTACGCAAACGAGCAACTAAACCAGAAAGGTTTGATGCTTCTATTGCTTCTCCTCCCAAACCACGCTATCAGACTAGAGGCAGAGGGGCTAAAAAGAAGAAGCCACCGACGCCATCACCGTCTGAGTCTGAGTCTAGTAACGAAGAATCTTCTCATGGTGACACCGAAGAGGATATCAGCGACAACAGCGAAGAAGAAATGAGTGAGAAGAGTACTACTACGAATGATGAATCTCTTCCTCCGTCTGACCTAACGAATTATGGAAGCAGCGACGAAGACACAAAAAAGAAAAAAACACACAAGCCCCAAAGAAATACGAAGAAGAAACCCACAGAAGAAGAAGAAAAAGTAGAAGAGAATAATGCAACCAGCGGAAGCGATGATGACTTGTTTGAAGAAGTGAAAGTTCCTAAGAAGAAGAAGAACAAACAAAAGTCCGGTGAAAGTAAGGAGGAAAATGGCAAGAAGAAAGAGAAAGGAGAGGATAAAGATAGCGAAGAAAAGGACGGAAACAAGAAGAAAAAGAGCAACACTGAGCATGATAAAAGTGCCAGCAAGCCTAATCAGAATCCGGTGGCTGGCCCAAGTTCCATCAAGTGCAAATTTTGTACACAGAGGTTTACAGATGCTTTCAAATATATCAAACACATTTATGATAAACATAAGAATGACCCCCTTGTTTACGATTGTGGCAGATGCAAAATGAAATTTAAAACCACTGTTGACAGTTACGATGATTACGAAAATCATGAATGCCTTCCGGCCGAAAAGATGGGAAATCCAAAAAAGAAAAGATAAAGCTGTTTGTCGTTAATGTGTAGAATGTTGCAGCAAGTGAAATATTAAGTGCATATGATATTCTTTACAAACCGAACAAATGAAATATTGCGTAACATATTAGTAGGTATGTTGTCTTCTTTTTGCCTTTATAAATACAAGCTTTCACCAGAGAGTACGGACTAGGAACAGGACGCTTATGAGAAAAAGTCATCTCCTCTTCTAAGTCTTCATTTGTCATTGGATATTCACATTTTCACAATATTATATAAATTGAAAAATATTTATACAGCATATTTTCATACTTTTTATACAGTTCAAGGCAATCTAATTTAGAATTCAGATGCATAAAATATTGTAGGAATAATGTAATGAAGGTATACAAGCTACAAACTGTGTAAAACAATTTATTTAGCTAGTAGTAGTTGTAAATGATAGTTTGTAGTTTTATTGTTATGATGTTTTGTTAAACAAAATATTGTAAATCAAATTATCAATATTGAAAAGGCGAAGGTAATATTGAAATATTGAAAATAAAACATGAGGAGAAACTAGATGAATGATTATACAACAAAGCAAGCACTTATTTCAAGCATAATAATAGTTTGTTTGTTTCTGCATGCATATTGCATATACGCTCATACCAATTTTCATATTTGTTATTTGAAACTTTTAAAGTAAAAACAAAATTCAATAACTATTCCAATTATGCGAAAAAAACTCAACAAGTTTTACTTGTGCTAAAAAGCACAAAAAGTACACGAATACAGGATCGTTTACACAGTTCAAGGAGATTTCCCTTCGAACTTTGTGAATCATTCCATACGCACGGTAGTGTAAGTAGGGGTAGGTAAGTTGTTTAAGTAGGAGTAGTAGCAAGAAAGACACAAATTTATTTACAAGTATATCATACACAATGACCTTGTGGTAAACTGAAATCAGAGACGACCTTTAACCAATCTTTTGAACTATTCTTATAACTTCTGTTATGGAGCATTCTCAATCTATCGAGCAATCTTCAAAGAAGTATTCTGAAACTTAAGCTTTAGCAACTTTCCCATCATGCAAAATGACATGAAAGACTTCATTTTACAAATTGTTTTTTTGTTCATTAAAAGGTTTCGCGGTTCTAGAATTCTCTTTCTAATTGGAAACATACTTAAGTTAACTACTTTTTGTATAATACTTTGTGACATAATGTGGGTGTATTCAATAAGCACATCGTTTCCATTTTCATCCAAATGTCTACATTTTGACGTGGCGTTTTGTTTCATCTTGTGTTTCTGTTTCATGCATAGATTTTTGGTAAGTCACGTTGACAGTCACTCTCCTGAAGTTTGCGACCAAATCTTATCTCATCAATGAAAGCTTGTACAACCCAGAGTGCATACGCGTGGTAGACAAATCCAATAACAGAGGAAATGGCGAGTTGAGCTGGATTGTGTGAGATCAAGATCAAAGCAGACACGAGTAGAACCGCGATAACAAAAAGTGCCACCTTTATTTTCCACCAAAGCTGACAGGCAGAAGCATCCCGCTGTAATGAAATAAAAATAGAAAATGTTATATGTCTGCATATGTATAAACAAGCAATTATACTTTCTCCAAACTTTTAACAAGAAAACAAGATGAGAGAGTATGGGAGATTCTTAAAAGCACAAAAACTCATCGATAAATATATCGAGACTCCATATTGTACAGAGGAAAATAATGCTTCCATTTGACACTAACATTCGTAGATTAGTTAGTGTATATAGGCTTTTATGAGTGATGAAAGAAGGCATAAAATCCGATTTCATGCCACGCTGGATGTAAAGATATCAACGTTTTTTAAACACGTGAGACATAAAATACTTATCCACAGAATCGTGCTGTGGGCTATGTGGATCAGTGAAAGCTACTTGTACATTTTCTACAACTTCAGAGCTGAAAAGTTTACGATGTCTTATCACCATTGAGCAAGGCAAACTTGTTTATCCAAAAAATATGTGTAGGTGATATCCAACGAGCCAATTTAATTGGAATTTAAGCTATTGTGTATCGGTGCATGATACCGTATCCCCGTTTACCTAGACTTTATGCTCATTATTGTTAAATTAAATTTATTTTTGGCTTACCTCGCGAGCTCCACGGTATAAATATGTTGCCAATGCAAGCTGAAGCAGCGTTGAAAGTACGCCCACCAGGGAGACCAACATCACAAGATTCCCTGTTTGGGTTTTGTACAAAAATGCCATTATATGATGCTATTCACTTGAAGAATAAAATTTGCTTCCGTTGTAGATAGCGTAGAATAAGGTTTCTGGAAGTTGTGAAATTTTGTTTTTTATTTTTGTATTCAACGAACCCATTTCATCAAGAATTTCTTGAATTTCTTTCCCTTCCTCTCCACTGAGATCTTCATTTTGCAGAAAATTTCGTACATCCTCTTGGAAGCATGTTAGGAAGACCAGGGATAAGACGGAAACAAAAACACCCATTACAGCACCAGCCTGATTAGCGGAATAAACAAAAGAACTTTATAAAGCTTTTTACTCTTTTCCTCGTTGCCTTTGTTTTAAATCCACTGTCTTGTATGGAGGAAGTATGTATTTTTAGAATGCTTGGATTTCGTAAATAGCATTTTCCCCACACCCTGTGCCCTTTGCCTTTTATTCTACATACCTACTCAACAATGTTACTTGTTGTAGTTATCAAAAGATAGTATCTTCAGAATTCCATATATAGCCAAATCTTTTACTTTTAAATCCATATTTTAACCGCTCTACTTAAATGTGTGTAATGCATTTTATGTTTATTTGTTTCTGTTATGTAATCTTGTACATAAATAGTTTTTAAACTTGTAGGTGTATTCTGTACTGATATGTTAATCTTCATTACTTTTAATTAAAACTTACAATATCAATTAAGGAAACAATGATGGTTCCTTGACGTAAGGAAAGTCCACAGCAAGGGTGAGGCATTTTGCCGTATGAAACTAATGAAAACTGTCTGAGTAAATAATTCTTGGAATCTTTTGCTTTTGTCTATTGTATAATCTCGTTGTACTCCGGGAAAAGTTTGGAAAGTATTCGATGCGACTGTGTATAAAACGTGTGCGGTTCCCACGTCACTGGAGTTTTTAAATGTCAAGAAGATTGGTCAATTGAAAGACGAAGGTAAAAGAAAAAAGTACATGTATACGATAAAATGTCAGCTTTATCGAACAAAACCTGCGATTAGGTTTGGTTCGGTTATGTACTATCCTACATAAAACAATCGGTGCATATAAAACGTAACATAACATCATATAAACTTGCAGCAGCATAAGAAAGATTGAAGAGGACATCCAGCATCCAAGAATCTAGAAAAATGTGTAGACATTATTCAAGCAAATTGCATGCACTACAGGTTGTTCTCACACATACAGGTGCATTGAATTTTTAAAAAATAAAGCACAAAACAATACAACTAGCAACATAAACAGCCAGTCTGGCCATATGTGATTTTAAAAATCATAAGAAGCATTGTTGCATGAAGTCATGTATAAAATACAGCGCTGACTGATTCAATATCCTTTCAAACTGAGCCCCTCTTGTAAAAATGTATCTAAGAATTTAAATTGTAATGACAATATTTAGATGATTTGATATAGCAGTAATCTTGTTATTACATGAAATGTTGCTATTTATTTATTATCGACACTTTGTACTCTGTAGAATATAAAACCAAACTCCAGTCATCAATCAAACTTTTACTTTATAAATAAATACATTCTGAAATTCTAATAATCCCCACTGATGCTTTGATTTTTACATATACATGCCATGTTTATGTAAAGCGGTGGTATTGAAAGCTTTAGTTTCTCCGGTTCAATTCATTCTATTGTCAAAGTTCCAAATTCATCCAGAAACTTTATTTTTTTTAAACCAAGACGTTAAGTGTGCGTGGGAAGATCAAAGCAGCTTCTTGTGAACGCGTCACTTGTACATTTAATTGAATGACAAAAAAAAACCTAGAGAGTAGTGCACAAGGTCTTACATCCGTTATTCCTTCCAGAAACTTTTTGAAACAAATATTAACACTCCAGAGGGTAGCTTGCAATTGCTAACAAGATATTTGATTAAATTACGACCTAATTATGTATTATGCTTGGAGTAAATATATATAAGGAGATTGAGAACCCGTGTTATAATAATTCGAAATTTGAACCAGCAATTTTTGTTATTTTCCTTGTTTTGTATGATCCCTTATCACCTCATCCCTATGATAGATTGAGAACCCGTGTTATAATAAATTCGAAATTTGAAACCACAATTTTTGTATTTTCCTTGTTTGTAGACCCTTATAATATAGTATCCACTTATTTCTGGTATGACCTACCATGATAGTTTTTTCCTTACTTCCCCTGCTTGAATCACGAGTGATTGCTGCAAGAACGCTTGCAAACGCCTTATATATATTTACTCCAAGTGTATTATGTATCATTCTTTTGTTTCACCTACCTACACTATTTTGCTTTCTTTCTGTTATTATTTCATTCCACTTTGATACCAATAGACTTAAGAGTACTACTGGTGACTGCAACATATTTATGTAATCAACCGCCCTTTGCGACTTCCACAACGAAGAGAAAATGAGCTCGCATTTGTATTATGAATAACTACTTACTATTTACTTAGTTGAAATGAAATGTTACATAAAAGCTCTCTTGTTTTCAAATACTATTACGGAGATGAATGGTTCGTCAGAACCATTTCCATACGTTTCCTGAATACAATGAAACTAAAAATAAATACAAAGTAAATTAAGTTTCCATTCTCTATTCATCAACTGACATTTGTTAAAACATTTGCCGTATTCAATTCCTTATATCATATTACATTATCGTTTTACCACGAAATAGCTTAAAAACATTTGTATGTCATGTCCTCTTACATAATTCTCTAGACACTATATAAAGTGCAAATTATAGCAGAATCCGTAAAGTGCAAAGTATACCTTGTACCTTTAGAACTCTTGTTTTGATTAAACATGAAAATCTATGATAGATTATCTATCATCGTAGTCAGCACATTTGTACTATGTAATGTAATCATCATTTCATCAAACCACTTCTGGGTACGGTTAATACTCATTCACAATTCACAAACCCTTTTTACCTCAATCCCGTATCCGGAGAAAACATCACTAAAATAATGACAGAGTTTGAATTAATTCAATGAATTGAAGCCGAACAGTGTTCTACCCTACCCTCATGCATACCATACAGCCCTGGTTGCAAAATTGAAAGAAAATTGCTAAAATTAGCAATAAAATTTGTATTTGAAGCTATATTCATGTAATGTATGAATGATTTTTATAAATAAAATTGTTTGAAATAGATGAATTGGTATTAATATGTATAATGTATTTATTGATATTCAAACAGAATTAGTAAAAAGTAGAGTACACGCGTAAAAGTTCGTTTTCGGTTTTGCGAACAGTAAATCTAAGAAAAATATACAATTCATAAAAATTGTTGCGTACATCATTTGTACAATTATCATAAATCACGCGTATCATATTCCGACATTCTTTACAATACAAGACGCATACGGCTCTGTCTGGTTTTAAAATTCAGCAAAAAGTAATTATGGCCTTTCATTTTCGCTATCCACCAGCAGTAAACAATATGTTTTTTGGTTTACGCTAGTGCTTCATGGATCATGGACTTCCAATTATAGTTTTTCAATGCCCTTAGATTCACAGTTCCGATGGAATTCCAACTCTCTGACAAACGAGTTAACAACCCATAGTCCGTAAATCTGGTATAGGATTCCCACGATTCCACCAACCGCAAAATCCAAACGATCATCAGAAATAATGAAAGCAAAAGAAACGACTGCTGTAGATGCCAGAAAAATTGGCAGCTTTGTTCTCCACCACACTTTGCAGTAAGCAGCGTCCCTCTACTCAAAAGAAAAACAATAGAAACGTGTTTGGATTTTAAATAAAAACTTTTTGCTTTCCTTCCAAGAATTTTTTGGCGCATTTTAATATTCCAGCAATTCCAGGGTTAGATATCGATTTAAAATTCACATTGTTTTTGTTACATTACCATTTTCGCACCCTTCAAAAGAATGGTAGCAAGTATTAGCTCTACCACACATGTCAGCGTAACAAAGCCGACCACGGAGTATACTGCAGATGAACCTGAAAGAGAAACATGCGATGAAAGACAAAAAGAAAGTTGCGTAGTATAAACAAAGGCGACATTATTACGCTGGCTCAGTCAGACTCAGATAGAAGAGGTATTATTCTATAATTTCATGAAATTCCAAAGCACTCTGCGTTTATTGTACTGTACTATGACATTATGTGATGTTTCCCCGTTTTCAGGCTATGCAGTATGCCGTGTTCATCTGTACCTGAGCCTGTTACAATATGATGCTATGCAATTTCGAATCACATTCTGAAAACAACGCGTTTAATAAAACCCCAGCATACAATTAACTCTGCTTCAATAATGTGTAGAAACAATTGGATCGTACTAACATTGGAATTATTTCCTACTTCAGTATTTCTAATTGCATAATGCATAATACTGTACTTTTCTGCTTAGGTATCACTCACTGGATTCATCGAGGAGACGGGTAATTCCCTGGTTTCGAGATGCTGCTACAATTGTTCCAGCACTACCATCCTGAGTCATTGGACTGTCACTTCCTTTTTGCACGGATACGCAAATCAGGGTTATGAGACTGGAAATGGTACCAAAGACTGAACCAACCTGTGTGAGGAGATTATGGAGCCAGACACAGGAATTCAGTTAAACGATTTTCTTGTTGTTTTTGTATGTATAAAAAAGCAGAGATACTAAAACCGTCATAAAACTCACAATATCTAGAATGGCCAAAACTATGACACCGTTTCTTAACGGAAACCCACAACACGGATGCACCATATTCTCTCCTCTGGTTTGCAAAACTCGTCTCGTTGCTTTTAAGAACACAAATATTGCTTTAATCACCAGCAGATTTTTCCAGGCAAAAAGAATTTATTCTGACAACTTGTGAGTTTTCTTTAATTTCCCCATTCATTACTAGCGTCTTGTCTTCATATTGCTTGCAACTCTAATGACATTTGGTGCAAAATTAGAAATAAATTGAACCTTCCAACACCACCAGTAACCAGTTCTCTCAAGATAGTTATGTTTGATGAGAACAGAGCACCAAAACATGTGGATCACGCGTGATTTTTTTCTCGCATAAAAAGGTCTCACAGTTATGGTTTCAGTTAGAACACAAATTACGGTTGAACTAACTCGGTCTGGTGAGCATTGCTAGACCACTCAAAAAAAGTTTGGTTCCGCAGTACCTACTGAGGGACAGACTTGCCAATTTTTTGTGCATTCCACAAAAGCTAGAATAAAAAAACTTTTACTTTTTCATACTTATTTAAACTTTCAGACCTTCCTGATTCATGATTGTGGTTTAACGGCAGCATATAAGTATTATTTGGTAATACGAATAATAGCTGATGGTGACTTATTGTATCTGTATCATTAAGTGATAAGTCATAATAATCACAGCTCGTAGTAGTTCCCTTTTTGGCTTCATGCTTATTTTGGTTTGTTTGGATTGCACGCTTTGGTGAGCAATATTTATACGTACATAAATGTCTAGTAGGAAAGGAATAAAAATGCATACACTGTCCCTTTTTAGTGTGTTACGACCATTATATAACATGAGTAAATGAATGATGATGATGTTGATAAAACTAATTACGAGCTGGTCAGTAGTCTGTACAAATTCAAAATAGAAATTGGGCACAACAATGATACTGTCTTGCAGGTAGTATTAAATGATGCTGATGTAGGAATATGAATTAATTTGACATAGGGAGACGAGTATAATATTATTTCGAGTGAAGTTAAGTTCTAGTCATGCATGTACGTACGGCGTGGCGGTAGTAAACCTAAGAATTATTGCATAAAGAAACTGTAACTGTACACAGTACTTTTAAACCTTTTAAACGTTGGTTGGAGCTGTAGAGTATCAAAAGGAAATTGCTTGATGTGGTTGAATCATCACTGCGTGATTGATGAATGAATAGATTGGCTTGGGTGCATTGTCAAAACAGTTTCATACAGCTTTAGTGAACTACGCAATTTGTTAGAATAAACTCTGCCGATAATTTTGTATTAAGTGCAGTGGCGACATTTCACACACTCGTTTGTTTCAGATGAGTTCGTATATTGCTTCAAAAAGCATGTTTTACAAAAACCCTTTAATTTTATTATTGTTGTGAATTATAAAACTGCATCTTAGTAAAAATGCAATGGTTCATTATGCACCTGGGTATGTGTACCGGGATTTTATGCAAGATACATTTTTATATCATTTTTATAATTTATAGCTTCAATTACAAAAGCTGATGAAATTAGATCAGAAATATCTTCAGTTACTGAAAGATTTTACAAAGCGCAATTTTTCTCCAACTTTAACTATATTTTTATATTCAATGGGAAATAAATGTTTTGTGTATATAGACCACACTAATATAGCAGAACTGATTGATTAATATCAGCATTAATTTTTAGACCACAACTTGTCTAAAATGAAATAAATCAATAAGAAAAAAGGAAATTGTAAAATGCATCCTACTTTACGTCTGTTGAATGATTTAATTGCTGATCTAATGATAAGCATTAGTATGATTCAGGAAGGTTATGGTAGCTATTTGGTATTTATAATTATAACACTTGGAAATCTTGTGCACATATTTCGTTAATTAATGATTTGAGCTCATTAGTTCATACAATAAGCACGCGTATTGTTGTTTTTATTTGGGATGCTATTTTTAAAAAAGCATTTCGCAAAGCAAGCAATGAATAGAATTGGTTTTGTGCATATCTACAGTATAGTAAAATGTACATCCTTATGACATGTTAACGGTGACATTTGATTTTCTATTGCTTCGTTTGGAACTGAAACTCTAAATGACTATATAAAACTAAGGATGTTTTCCATTATCTTTGCTGTTAGAATGATTACTTTGCATGACAGCTTGTTGAAAATGCTTATACCCCAATAATTCCACTTGCAAACATAATTTGTGACTAGTATGTAGGAGAGACACTCGTGTTTGTACAAAAGCTTTCGATAAAAGATCTTTTATAGTTGACATAATCCCGAAATATTCACAAATTTCACACATTACAACATATCACATTTTTATATTTTCAGAATGTTTTATTGATCTTCCTAAAATAGCAGAGAATGCTTTCCGACGTTATTCTGGATTTATTTTATGAATTATTATGAATTATAATACGTAATGGGCTACTTAAACACGTTTTGGAATTATAAACGTAATGACAATAACAATTGACGTATTGACGATATTATACCGTGTTTGTATTTCACCAGCACATATCTATAAGTCTTATGCTAGCTCGTGTATAAAAAGTATAACAGACAGTTCGTGGGCGATGACACGACAATGTTATTTTAGTCAACAAAGGGAAATTCTGATTTTGCGTCATGAATCTTGAAATCTTGGAACAATGCACAATAAAGGCAAACGGAAGCTATATGGACTGTTTGATATCTTCAAAAGCAAGGAGTACTATGATAATATGATACATAAAGGTATAATATGGTATTCATGTTTTAATATGTGTTCCAGGTATGTTTACTTCCTTGGTTCATTGTAAACTTTTGGAAGCCAATTCAATATTCAAGCATAAAAGATATAGGTATATAATATATAAAATCACATAGGTAATTGAAGCAGAAGTCCTCTTTTTGGCATGCAAATTTGAACTTGCGACCTACACGGTTTACCGGGTTTTGTAACTTTCAAACTTGTTCTTCTCAACAAGCACGACACCAACGATAATATAACAAATTTGTCATAAGATATAAACGCTGTTATATTTTAGTAATAATTTTTCCAAGATTATAAACTAAAGCTAAGAATAAAAAAATTATAGTATAAGAGAATGCACATCAATCAATCTTATTCTTAATGCCCAACGTTTATATATGAAATATAATCTAGCCAAACTTGTACGATGTCCAAAAGTAAAATAAATATTTGGCTTCAAGGAATGCTCAAATGTCCATAAATGAAGCTTTCAAATAAATGTGCACGAGAACAACGATTTTTTTTTCGTAACTTGCTATGTATTTTTAATTTTTTTCCTGAAAAATATCAATTTACAGAATATGATTAGTTCTCAACTACTATGTAGTGTTATCCCTAAAAACAACCCGCGTAAGATGATTCACAACATTCTTTTGCACTTGATTTTTCCACAGTAGGAATGCAAAAATTGCAATGAATATTATCACCAAAACTGGAATAACAATGGCAAAAGCTGTGCTCCAACTCGTATGTCTTGTATCTACCAAAAGAAAAACAGAAATATTATAAAATTTAGAATTCGGACATCACAAGCAATTTCCTATTCATTCATTCTTTTCATAAATCATGCATTCTGTTGTACGTTTTCCCGTACTAATATCAACAAGATCAAAAATAGCTTTACGGTCCAATTGAACGTGATCACAATTGTATTTCATTAAAATTTCTCATAACGCTTTGATTTGATTTGGTAAAACGGAAAAGTTGCTTTGTACCTTCAACAAATATCCGGAACATTTTTACAGCATGCCCAACTTCGTTTTTAGCAATACATTTATACAACGCGTGAGTTTGGTGCGTCACAGTTTTGAAAAGAAGAACGGAGGTTCCATTTTGATTCCAAATTACCATATGTCTAGGAACATCCTTTAGATGACAAAAAGAAAACACTCAATTCAATAGTCGGCATCCGTTGGAAAATTCAATATAAATTCGTTAAAATAAAATCAGACATGTTCATTTGAATTGAATAATATTGAAGAAATATGTCCAGCCTTACTTGGTTATTCCTTGTCCATTTGACCTTGGCTGGTGGCTCGCCATTCGAAACACATTCTAATATTTTCTCCGTGTCATTCAACGAAAACGTCATCTCTTCTACTGGGTTTCCTGATATTACTGGACTACGTGAAGCTACAATCGTCACAATAACAAGCAAAGTGATACAGCAGAGAAATTGGGGTGTTTGTCTTGTCTTGTGTATTTTGATTAAACTGTATGTCGAGAATGGGAAACCCTTTATATGCCTTTTATATGCCTTAATGTACTTACGCTTGATGTCCACCTTCAAGCTTTTTGTTATCCATTCGGTAGAGTTCCAGACAGGAGCATAGCAAATCAACTCTGCCAAATCAGCGTTCAGTCTCAAATAAGTTGATCGAATACCATGCAACCGTGGGTCCGTCTCAGTTGACATAATTGCTTTGGGAAATTTGAAACGGGAAAATGTGAAGAACGTGACACATCAATAAAACTCATGCTTAGATGCAAAACGATTTGTACGTACGTTGTATTGTTGAAATGTCGATATTACAGTGCTCAACTTACAATCGAAATATGATAGAGACCCATTGCGCCATTTTATTCCCCACTTTATTCCATCAGAAAAATAGGAATGCAGTGTTTGACATGTAACAGTAACTAACTGCCTATCGTAGTACGGTGCTGGCGAATGAATCATCACATGAACCATGTTCTGCGGATGCAGATCCCTCCAGTCAAACACTGAAACCCAATAATTGCAAGTGCAATAAGAGAACACTTAGAATTTAAAGGACAAATAAAAGCTTGCAATGCATTTTGCATAACAGGATGGAATTTCGCATTTGACTAATTTGTAATTACATACCAGCCCTTAAATATTCTTGATCTGGAGTCCAAAACTCGGTGTAGACATAGGTGAATACGTCTATTCCTTCACCTTTACACCTTACCAAACCAAAATCTCTCGGATATAACTTTTCCGTGACGCAACTATCATTATTACCTGACTTTCTTCCATTGCTACCAGACGTCTGTGGAGCATCAAAAGTTCTTTATTAAGTTGGAAACTAAAAACAGCATTTTAATTAAAAGCTTGTAATTAGAAAATAACATTTCCATGTCCTTTACTCTTCCTCACCCAATACATTCCAGCTTCATACATTCGACAAGCACTTGGATTCGAACAGAATAAAGTGTGTAACTTTGTCTTCTTCCCATTACCACCTCTGCCGCAGCATATTATTTCTTCCGTTTTCTCGTCATATGCAAATCGAGTCCCAGGAGAAAGTATTCGGTGAAAGCATGCCTTTTCCGTACATGTGCCTGCTAAAAATAATGATTTTATTTCTGGTAAAATTGTATCATCATGTATCGCTTACATTAATATTACCACAGTTGTACTACAATCGCGTTTTACTTTTTCCAATGTACTTGGTACCTGACGCAGATGAATTTTTCACGTATACTTCCATTAGACCACCATCATCATCTTCCTCTCCAGATACACAGCGATACCTTCCAATCACGTCAGAAATGTTATGATACATCAAGGTAAACCCTGATTTTGGATCGAATCGGGACGTAATGATATTTATAGGAATTTCTTTGAAGTCCTGTGGCAATTCAAAATGACGTACGTTACCAACAATTCAAGACAAATGGTTATGTCTCCATTTATGGTAAAATGGTGAACGTTTCATACATGACATAAAAATGCAATGAAATTTTATATGAGAATACATACATTATCAATACCAACAACTCGGAGCATGTTCATTTTATGATGATGCTATTTGATACACTAACTGCTATTTAATTTGTTTGCTCTTACTCCCCCCATGTCCTTGTATAATGTCACTGGAATTGCTGGATGTGACACGTAACAAGGCAGCATTATGGAGCCACTTTTGTCATTTGATTCCAACTCGATTTCTAAGACGTTCCCTGACAGCACTAGATATGGAGGTGAACTTCCTAAGAATTGATATAACAAGAAATCATGTGACATGACGTCACGTGAGTTTATCTAATATTTGACTACCAACTCTTTATTACGAATTGTGCTTTTTAACATTTGTATTCTATATCCTTTGCTTGCTTTTACCTTCCCAAAAGATAAATATGTCATTGGACATTTGAGTGCTTGAAGTCGCACTCTGGCATGTATAATTTCCCGTTGCTCTATTAGATACGGTTGAAATTTCCAACGATGCTATGAATACATTGTTTGTAAGATCCGTAACGCTGGTGGAACGACGATATGTTTTCATTTGAATTCCACGCAAGTCTTCAGTAACAAACTGCAAATGACAAACCATAAAATGTCAGTAGCACGAAAAGTAAATACATGATGTTATTTATTTATTCCCATACAATTTTCATAATAAAAATGCATAATTGATGTGGGAAAGAATTAATTTTTGTGCACGTTAAATATAGTTTGTTAAGACTTTACTTTTGAGTTATGAAACACCCATTCCACTGGATATTGCGCCCGGCACTCAATAAATACTGCAGCAACATGCTGAGATATTAAATACTCGTGACTTCCAAAACCAGATATTTGAATTGCAGCGGTGTCAATTTTCTCGTTCCATTCTAAGATCCCAATGTCATTTTCAGCATACAAATAGTCCCTGTCAGAATCGGCTACCCATTTGGACACACGTATCTCCGGAGGTATTGCAAAAGTGTTGTACCCAAATGACGATGATTTCAATGACATCAATGATCCGGCAATCCACAGTAAGCTCAGTTGAAGAAACTGATTCAGAAAAGCCATCGTTCCAACAAACTTTTTGAATAAACCAAGGTTTTACGGGAACTCAACAACTCAATTTAAGTGACAACGCGCGATTCAGTTTCTCCAATATTATAGTGTATAAAAAGAGCTATTTTAATGCATATAATATTGTTGTATAAAAGTATTAGTTCAGTTGCAGAAATATATGTGACATGGAATAACTTGTTTCTCACGAGTATCAGACAAACACGGTGGACTACTTTTAACCATACAAACTTTTGTTTGCCAGTCATAAATCGCAATATCTATTTTTGCTTCTGGCTTTCCCTTCCAATGTCATGAAAGTTGGGATGTGTATGCAGGGTATGGAATAAATAAGAGACAATTCTTGCAGAAACTTTGAATATGAAAACCTCTTGCTTGATAGAAAACAGCAGACATCAAAAGAGAAAATCTTTCTACATATGAAGGTCCTTCAAAGTTTTGCAAAGCTTGCATTGGAAAATAATAAGTAAAACAAGATTTACCACCCAAAACTTCATAGGCGTAGGTGTATATAAATTTGATTTAATATTTCATCTCCATTTTCAAATAGGTCATGTCAAATTGAGCTAAGCTTATAAAGATATCGATCTTTATGTTTTCGTTCCTTTGTGGTTTTTGCAAAGCTACGTGCATTATGCGCAGGCATGAACTGAACTTCAACATGACATGTACACGGCAATTATAAATTAGACAAGTATAAGTACTACAAACAATAAGTAGTCTATCAAGATCAAAGCAAGTACACTATTATAATATGTTGTTTGTGACAAGGCATTAGAATATTCCATAATTTTTTGATACAATAGAGAATTCTTACCACATCTTACATTATGAGTTCGTAAAATAATATACATACTTGGCATAATTTTTTTCAAAATGTCAGACTAGAACAATTTTTTGACTTTTGATGAATGCTGATTTGATGATACTCAGTAAGACTGAAAAATAAAACAGGTAAAAGTTGAAGTAAAATGAAAATTAACCATTTTTATATTTAAAACTAAACTCAATGAATAACTAAAATATCATGAAAATAAATTATATAACATACATAAAAGAATAGCTTTAAAATAATGCTGATGAAAACACAAAAAGCGGCTAAAGTCCCCCAGAAATACTTTTAGAATTCGAGACATATTTTCACCAACTTTGAACTATAATTAGTGTTTTCAACTGCTTACAAGTGCTCAAATTAATTCATTTTGCACTCTTCCATTAATGTGTAAGATGTAATCTATTTATTTAGACAGGTTATGTAAGACAGGTAACAGAAACCCTGATATTCAACATGTTTTAGAAACAACTATTATTATTTGGATACATTCCAGGTTATTTGAACTTGTTTGCTGCGATTTAATTACATGGAATTATGTAATGGTGGACCACAAACAAACGGAGCAGATACAACTCGGAACGCTGCTAAAATGAACTCATTATAAATGGCTCATATGTCAAGTTCAGCTCAAGTTCAAATTACATTGGTGTGGCAAGTTTTGCATAATTGTGTTTACCCCAAAATAATGCTTCCTGGAGAATTCCAATAAACATAGAAAGGTAGATTCAGTTATAACTTGTCTCAACAATATAAAAGTTTCTGATTCATTACTTGCATCCATGCAGTAAGAACATGAAAGAAGTAAATTGCTAAAAACAAACTTACCTGTGTCAGGCTCCAAAATAAAATGAACACTCTGTTCTTCATTTCGGTGCCTACGAAGTTTTTGAAGTAAAAGTTGATGCATTCTACATGCATGATAGATGATTTTAATTGAATGCATATTGTAGGATAGGTTGTATATATGCTCACATATAACATACATTGTTCATTTACTGGGCCAAACTGGTTGCATTGAAACAAAAAGGTAGGGTCAGTTTTCCAAACATCGTAATTATATGCAACAGCATCTAGTGATTAAAAACTTTCATAAACGTCGATTTTGTTTTTTAACTTAAAGGGACATCATAGAATAATGTCACGACCACGCCATTAGCTATCAATCAAATATCTTTACTGACTAAAATGTACACGTTTGTAGTATAACCGTATTTAAAAAGGAGCAGATATTTATTGCAGCAAAGTTCAAAGCTTTTTACAAAGTTCCTTTAAGCTACCATATAATGAACAAATCCATTTTTAATTGAGATCAAGTGCTTAATAATTACAACAGAAGTGTAATAAAATATTATATATCGTCATTAGTTAAAATTTCATACCATACAGTTCGGATAAAAAATTAATGCGCCAGGTTTCTTGCTATTTCACCCATTCGCTAGAATATCATGAAATTCAAACCCTGTTTAATAATAATGTGTTGCTTAATAATAATTGATAATTAGTAAGTAATAGGTTGTTGGCACTGGCAGAGAAGCCAAGATATAACAAAGCATAATATACGGTTTGCAATTTATGAGCATAAAAGTTAAGCTTCTAATAAACAGCACATTAACATAATGAAAATAAAGTACGTTTATAGGGTTATTGTCGTTGTGCTTACTGAACTGAGTTGCGAGCTTTGCAATGCAAAGTTTGCATTATAGACGCGTAGTCGCGTTTGGCTGTTTTTACATCATTTTAGTACTCGTTGATTTGAGCTTTGTTCACTGATTGATTGATAATCGATTTCCATTGTAATTCAAATTGCTTGTACAATCAACTAAAAATTGGCAAAGAGAAGTATAATTTGTCTTTAGAAAAAGTGCTTTTATGAATTGTGCTACATGTGCATCAGCAGTGAACAATGCTTAAGACTTAAGATTTGCCAATTTGTACAAACAGATTTTCCTTAACTGATGGCTTTGAACTTTCCATAAAACAATTTTATGCACATTACATTTAGACAGATATTCTTATATATCAATTCCTTTTAGTATTATATGATGCTAAATCATAACTGGTGGTCAACACCATGTAATAGACCAGCAATCGCCGCACCGCCAAGAATAAACTATACGCGTATGCGTCGAATCACTTACATATATCGGTTTATGTCCATTCAAATGTGAATGTTACGAAGAGCCCAATTACTTGACCTAGCATTGTTTGGCAAATATGACTGTTTACGTGGACAATGGGGACATAGATTGTAAAAACTCTCTGTATTATTACAGTAAGATGGGACATAAAGCTGGTTCACTTGCTATTTCTTCCTCGCAATATGTAAAGATTTGCTTTTAATTTTTTATGCTAATTGGGTATCAAACTTTAGTAGTATGTGTAGTTTGTTGTATTAGTAGTTCATCCACAATTCAGTCCTGGGTTATTAAGATTTATTTAATCCATACTTTCTCCTAATCTTGATTCATTTGCATTTTTTGCAAAAACATTTAACTTTTTCTGTGAAGATGATAATGATGTAAACACAAAGTACATATTGCTTAACTATTTATTTTGATGTTTTTCTGCCAGTTATAATGCCTAGAAATAGATAGAGTTGCAACAAAGCATACCTAATGCTAATCATGTATTCCGTCTCTGACATACCCCGTTTTGCAATAAGAAGCACAAGAGAAGCTCTTCATTTCGTCATTGGTTTATATATATCAGGAAAGAAATCTAAGATATTACACATTAAATGTTGTAGCATGTCAGAACAAATAATATGTCGAACATTGACTGTTTCAAAAATTTATATTTACTGTTATGTTATTCAAGCTGTTGTTGAAAATCATCTTTCCCAATTATGATATAGTTATCTCTAATTGTTTAACTAGGAAAACGGATGTTATGTAATATTCCTACATCCAATCTGTGGATTTTGATAATGTTTACCACTCCTTTACATCGTTGCCACATTTAGTACCTACTTATTAAACAATTAGATAAAAAGTTGATAGTTGCACGAAAAAATAATATGAAGCAAGTGAAATTTTTCTGTAGATTTTATAAAATATAGCTACGTTTAAAGTTGTGATAATAGCGATGCGCTGCATTATATGAGTGCAATTATGTCTTTCATATATCATTCATCAATGGTGCAAATGTAAACAATTTCACATACAGCTTGCAAAGCTATAAGAAATTTTCAACCGTAACCGTAGACTGAAAATGAAATGTCCTCTGTAAACAACATGATATGCACATTTTTCAATTGTCGTAATTTTCAAAGAAATACTCAAGTAAAATAAATCATGCCAATAAAGAGCATAATCATCAAGAGCATTAGTGAGGTTGTGCGTGGATGGTTTGGCGTTTTGTGTGTAGCTTATATTTGCTTGAAATATGCCTGAAATAATTTCATTTAACTACATTTCGTTCATTTGAAAATTTCTGATGATGAGAATGGTTTCCCAAGGTATATCTGTTTCACCTTTTTCACTCAATTGCAATTTTTGGCTTTATTTTCAACAAATGCTTTTAAGGGCCACAATTACGTATTTTATGCAGTTCTTTTGCTCACAGCATAGTATTTTCTTATACTGCTGGTGTGAGAATCGCCAATTTCATATTATTTGTGGTAGTGGTGGCTTTCAGTTTACAACGTGAGATAACCAAGTTATAGTCATCATAGTATGATGACAGCACACAGCATATTATATACCTATAGAATTTTACCCTTTTTAACTACCTAGCTAATAAGCATATTATGTTCAATAATAATAGTCTATAGTTAGACATCTTCTCAGAGATCTTTATGCTCACCGACCAGAAGCTACAAAGAACAGAAAACTTGACAGGTATAGAATTTGCCAAGATATTGTTTACGCCAAGCGTGCCTGTTGTAGATTCAATGATAGCGTGGTTAGATAGGTAGTTCTACAGATAAAAACTTTTTCATTGTTGCTTATCTGCCTTGTGGAAACGATAGTAAAAATGATGACGAGAAGCATATTATATACTTACTTTTAAAAGCACATCATTAAAGAACACTTCTGTTTCTTACCTGCTGCAAACTCATAATTTATTTCTGTGTAGGAAAATTTAGTTATATAACTGCTCAATTTTCGATAACACTTGCACTGATAATTCTAATACGCCTGCAAAAAGCTTATGAAAACACACGTGCGCTAATATATGCATGCATATTAAGTGTACTGCAGGCGGTGCATATCCCTAGACGCCTATTTTCAACCTCTAACCGCAAAGGAAAAACTGCAATTTCAATTGCCAACCTGTGACTCGATGGGTACAAACTAGTAAAATCCATCACAAAGTACAGCCATAGGTCAAGCATGCATAAATTCATTATATAATTTTGCCATTAAATCATAACCACTTTGTAATCAAGTCATTATACTATAAGCTGCTATAGGTCCCTTTAGTGCAGTATTCTAGTGCGTCTGGCAAGACAATTTTTGCAACTCTGTAAAAGTAATGATAATCTGTTGTCTGTCATCCCTTTTTGTAGACTTTGTGTGCGCTACAGCGTGTACCCGTGTGATTGACTGCCACGCATTTACCACCTACTATAGTACGTGTGCAGCGTGTAATATCACATTAGCATTGGCCAAAACAACATCAAATCACATTAACTATCTTCATTTTATTACCATTAAAGTATTACGATAAATGTATTATTCATCATTTGAAAAAGGGAAAGCGTAAGAGATTTTATGAACAAAAAGTTTATTTTTTTACCTCAACACTCTCCAAGTTCCTGTTGGTGATACGACTTAAGGGTAATAGTCGACTACTCCTTTAAATGTAACACCATTCCCTTCCTGTTGCGTCTTTTCCACTTAGAACTCGTTCAGCAAAAGTGAATGGGACTCCTCTAGGAGACACAACACTTCATTTCGCTCATTTGAATGGGAGAGGAGCCCGTGTGCAAAGTTTTTAAGGTGATCAGTTTCACGTGAACGGTGAATGGGTCCCCTTTCGATAATCTAAAAAGAAGAAATTTCCTTTGAATTTTGCCCACCACTCCGACTTTGTTCTTCTGGTTTTTCTTAACGAGCATAGTGCACGCGGAGAAAATGGCGAAATCCCGTTTCGCCATAGTTCTTTGTCTTGCCATCGGTGGAATCGGCTCCTGGGTTGATGGAGCTCCTGCTGCCGGCGATGGTGAGGACGCGAGCCACAACTTTAAAATGTTTTCCTCTAATCTTCTCATGGAGTCAGATCTGGATGAGTTTAGCATTGAAAAGGGTGCTGCTATATCGTCTCCCTTTGGCGTGGGGTATATGCTGGCCAACATCTATACTCAAGTTTGGAACATATCTAATGATGGGTTTGAGCGGGTTCTCAAAAGCCCAAAAGATAAAATCCCAGCTCAATATGCTAGTCTAATTGAAAGGATGAACAAGGTATATATTTTGTCCTCGACACCTTTATTCTATTTAAATGTGTTTTTTACGCTTGGTGCGTTTTTTCATAAATGTGATTACTTTTACAACAAACAGGCCAATATGCTCACCAACAGTGTACTCTACGTGAGAGACAGAAATTCTTCAGTGACTTTACCAGAGGGATCTCAAAAGCTCAAGACTGAAATGACTTATGCCGACTTTATCTCAGACTGGAAAACCTCCTGGTTTGCAATGAATGATATGATCACCAACAAAACTGGTGGCAAGCTGAATGACCAGCTAGTTCCGAAAGGTATTCTTTTGAAAGTGTTCAAGCCACTTTGTAGCTCTCTAGTATTAGTTTCAAAGGAAAACGTAGATACAATCAACAATTCAATTATTTTGTTACATCATGAACCATTATCCAAATCCAAATAATTATTTTCACTAATTGCAATTAAGGTGGTTGGTGGGGTGGCGCATTTTATCCCTTCACCACGTCTGCATATATCAACACCAATCATTATAAGAGCGCTTGGGAAAAAAGTTGGACCCCTATTGGAGAGAAAAAGTTCTGGGACGGATATTCCGTTCCATTCTACCAACTTGAAGGAAAGTATCCTATAATGGAAACACCCAACTATACCGCCGTGGCAGTTCAGCTTGCTGTAAGCACCGCGTATTGTTTCATGATAATATGATCCATAATAGCATTTTAAGATGATGATGTTACTTGCTCATCAAATGAAATGGAGCTTCATTGTTCATTCCCGTCACTGTCGCTTGATATTTTTCATTTGCCAAGTTGCTGATGTAATGAACTAGAAGATAAAGTAATGAGGTTTTACATGATGGATTCGTTTTCATGAAAATGTTTTCAGCTTTAAATGTCAAAATGATGTTTGATGAGTATGATGGTTTAAATGATGGATTGTGACTTGCGAAAATTTTAAAAGAAAACTAATTTTCAAAACCTTTGATAGGACAAAGAAAAATATGCAGTTTTCGTCTTACCGAAAGGAAAGCTTGTTCAGTTTATTCGCGGTGACTTGCGTACACTTCTTAAGGATGTGAATCCAGCTATATGGCCAACATCAAAGGAAAGCATGAAAATTCAAGTTCCAGGATTGAACATCACGTTGCTAGACCAGCACTACAAGAAACTGGAAACGGTAAGAACCAGTTAACCAGTTTCTTTGGGTCCTTTTCTTTTGCGTTTTTTGGTATCTCTTTGTATAGGGATGGTACATGTTTAGTATCAAGTATCATTCTGCAAAAATGCGACCATGTGTAAGGATAAAAAACAAAATCAACCTGTTAGGGAAAAATTATTACTGCTAGCATATTTGCTGGACTGGATGAAAATACGGGAAACGGAGATTTATTCTCAGGATAAAAGACGACAAGTTTTTGCAATGGCTGGTTGAGCAAACCCTCCCAATTTATTTTTCCTTTTTGCGTCGTGTGCTTTGCCATTAGTAGGTCTAACTATAAGCAAGACATTTATTTACAAACCTTCATTATTATTGTGCCCCAGTGTGCATGGTGCACGTGCCCCATGCATTTTTTACGCCAAGGAGGTTGTGAAAAGGACTCTTATTTTCCTGTGAGGATCCTATAACAGATTAGATTAGACAATAAAACGTACTTCTTGTACAACAACGCAACAGCATATTTCTCTTGCAGTAATGCAATGCAGTATTTCACAGAGAGACGAGGCAATAAAAGCAAAAAACAGACTTTTAATGTCGGAAAGCTAGGGATACCTCTCAAAATACGTTCTCAGCGAAGCTTGAAAAATTACATGCATAGAAAACGAAAGACCTAGCGTTATATAATCACAAGTTGGGATAAATTTTTATTAAAAATATCAGATATTATGCAGAAGCTCCAATTTTTAGCACCATATACTTAGCTATACACTGTATTGCGACTACTTTACATAATGTATATATATCTATTTTGATAACACTCCCATAACTCTCCGTGCTGACTGCTCATTTTTTCAGCTTGGTATTAACCATACCTTCTGTATGCCCGACGGCGACGAGCCTGTTACTGGAGCAGCAAGTGGAAGTGAAAATGTTGAAGCCGGCACTGCGAAAAATCAACGAGGACCATTCTTCACCAGTCCCATTGTACAAGCTCACCACTTTCAACTAGCACCAGATTTCATTGAAGTAGCCTCTGCTACGGGTAAAAAATTGATCATTATAATGAAAATGATTACATACACAAAGTCTTTTGAGTTTCGCCTTCGCTTTCTTCAGTGTTGCGTTTTTGGTAATTGCACAAAATGAGCAATACGGTAGCGTTTTGCTCATTTTTGTGAATTGCGAACATAGCAAAAAAGCAATGGTTTGCTCACAATATAATGAGATGTTATGCTACAAAGTTCTTTTCCGTCTATTAGGTAGCAGTAGACCTTGCATATTGAGAATGAAATTGGTTTGCTATCGTAATCCCTCGGGATTTTGATGCTTACAACCTTCATTCTAAAACAAGTTGCAAAATTCGCTTTTCGCCCAATTAGGTTGTATTGTATTGCTCACTGTTTGGCTATTTTTATATTCAGGAACGAGTGTAAACTCGGAAGACAGGTTGAAAGAGGATCATGGTCCACCAGATTATGATTATGGTCCGGCTCCATCCGACAGTGGTCCTGTGGATTCTCCACTCTCTCAGTTAGCTACTTTAACTGGGGATGAGGAGAGTGCAGAAATGGTTGTTCCAGTTGTTCTGGATGAACGTTTAGCAAAGTCACTGGAAGATGGAAAGATGGACATTAAGGGGGTTGATGTGACCATTGAGGATCCAAAAACAAATGAAACCTTTACGGCACAAGGGTCCCTTCTTGATGCACCACCATCATCTGATGGCATCGTGGAAGCAGTCACTGCTGTGGGACCATCTTCCACGGAACTTGGAACAGTAAAACCCGCAGAAAGTGATCCCCTTGTGGCTGCATCATCCAATAATGCTGAAGTTTCTACAGTCAAAATTGAAGCGGATGTCCCATCAAGTACTGTAGCACCCGTGACTGTCGAGAAGGACATCATTCAGTTTAGTCAACCATTCTTTTGGTACCTTCATGACAAGGAAATGGGGCCACTCTACTACGGAAGTGTGCATTCCATTGCAACGTACAAAAAGGAGTATGGCTTGGAGACGGATGAAGACTTTTGGTTGTTTGATGCTTACAAGACTCTTTTGTGGAATTGTCCATAAAAGAGTGCTTCTCTCATTCTTTCTTATTTTACAATATTCACGATTTTAACCATATTTTAGCATAGAAATTACAAGGCATGGAGTTTTTGCTCGTACAACAATCCAAACAAATCCTCTTTTGTTTGTGTGATAGTTGCATAAATAATAATTGTTTATGATTTTTTCACATTAATCTGTATTACAGGTATTTGCATGTTTGACAAAAATGTGTACGCTAAAAGTTAACCTATACGGTAGGAACGTCATGAGCATGTAAATTGTAAGCCCAATATTTTGTACTTATATTTTGTTTAATATACTACAAGTTCAGCTTTTCTTTTTTTAAAACTCGTGCCAGAGTCATCAATAAACAAACAACTTTGTTATCTGTAAGTTATTACAAACGTCAATCTCCCGTTATATGCATATTGTATTTACTTAAGTAGAGTTTACACTGAATAAATGATTGTTAACCGTAATATTCCGGTTCATCCAAACTAATCACTTATAAATCTGGTTAATAGATGAGGGAAATCTTTCCACATTCCTGGTAGACTCATTAGAAAGACCAAGGGCCAATTTTATTAATGGAGTAGTCCACGTTTTACAAAGTATGTACTACTAAACTTTTTATTTGCTTAAGGAAACTCGGATTCAGATGAATTGCTCCAGCAGGATTTTTTGTCATTATAAACTTTCAGTTGAACTCCTTCTCTACGCAAAATTCACATCTGCCAACTTACTTGAAGCTTAGCTGTACAAATGAAAAAATGTCTGCTGCTGTTAGCTGGAAAAATCTGCGTGATTATGGTATTGGGGTTTTGACTGCACTGCATACCTTGACATTAGGACTAAGAATGCATAAAGCTTAAAATGAAAAACATTATGCATGTATTATATCAAGATTCTTTCAAATCTAAATGGAATCAATGTATTTTCTAGTCATGGAATTGTAAATCACTACCGTACTTTCATCAATTCGGTGAGATTTTTATTATGAGAGCGGTTGACCTCGAGCGGACCTATTGCTTTCCATACAAACTTTCAACATTTATTTGTGAAGTTTCATCCTATCAATAATTCTTGTTCGCAATTAGAACTTCATTCTAATTCATCAATCCCATTTGCAATAATGCAATATAGACTAGGTATATCTGAGTAGGCATTATTAGTAAACAATTAGGTAATTAAGAAAAGTCGTGTGTTGTAAAAAAGATAAGCTGAAGCTCATAATTCAAAAACACAGGAATAAACCTTATCTGGTGTTTCATTAAAGTTTTGAAAAACATTGACTTATTAAGCTACACTACTTTTACGTTCCATGACGGCTGCATCTGCATCTCCACGATGTAAGACGAGTAATGTACCAAGCAAATTATTGCAATAGATGGTCAGTAAAAACGTTACGTGTTCTTAAAATGTGAGTACACAATGCAAACAATCGCACCAAAACATGTGCTCGAGGAGAAAGGACAATACACAAAGATATTCTGGTTTGCAATCTTTAGTAAATACAATAAATGTTAAAATCTACGATTGTCGGGCAACTCAATGTCATTCCTTAAGAGTTAGGACAACTTAGGACTCAGCATGTCGGTATTTATCCAAACTAGTTTTTGCGTAGAAGAAAGTTGTACTTGTTCAGAAAACTTTGGGAAGTACTCGATATGCAGACTGTTCTATACTAAATTGCCTGGTAGATACGGAACGGATCCATTTTTTCGTTTAACGCTTTTTGTTATTCAACCCTTGTGGTATTCTGGCAGGAAATAATATTTGGTAATATTATAAGTTTGTCGCATCAACGTCGTTTGCAGCATACCACACAACATAGCTCATGAATTTCTAATACTCCGTATCAAGCTTCAATTCTAAGATTCTAACTTGTCGCATACTGAACCTACTTACACGTGTACATTAAAGTCCACTTCCAACTGTCGGATTACCTTTACCCAACCTTGAGGAAGATGGGGTTTAGCATAATGATAGAGCAGGAAAATGATGGCAGTGGAAGTGGAGAAAGCAATACCCTGATACCCAACAATGACTAGCCCAAAGATATAAAGTTACGAAAGGTAAGGGGAAGGCTGTAGCCTTTTCATTTATAACAAGTGCCAATAGTAGAAAGGGTTGCTCTTGTGTTCAATTTCCAGATAGCAGAATAAAAGATTATTTTGCCAATGGGAAGCCCTTGAATTCATCTCAAAAACATTTTCCTGACAGTCTACTGTAAATATCCTAATTCATATACCCAAAGAGAATTCACAAGAGTAATACTTTTTGTCATAGTATACCTATTGACCCGGAATAATATGCATGTATTTTCAACCACACGGTCAATTGTGCTTCAACTTTATGTGATTGCTATATTTAGTAAAATATATAAATTTGTCTTTCATAGTGCAATGATGAATGTAAGAATGTAGAAAAGTGCTTATAAAAGTTAATTACATTGCGGTCACTATAAAACGTAAAATCTTCAGTCTACGATCATTGCATCCCATTACTGTGAACGGTAATTTAATCACGTACAAACATAATATGATACACTTATATGCATTCGTAATATCATTACGGCTATGGCTAACCAGTTTGGCAATGAAATTGGCGACGACAGAAAGCTCTTACCATTGAAAAACAAGGCAAGGACTCTCGAATAGCTGGAGGGGCAAGCAGCCACTGTTAACGTCATTCTGAACTTTGTAAAATGTTTAATATGTGGAATGAATATTTCTGTTTGCAGTTTCGGCAATAAAGGGTACGGGCTATTGAGCATGGCGTAATGAAACACTAACTAAATAAGCAGTACAATAGCCGAGTCTCATCTTTCAGGAAAACTCACAGCAAGAAAGTGAAAAGGCAGTTTTGTCTCTCATAATTTAAAAGGCTAATACCCGTTTTTAAAACTTACACATGCAAAAGGATAGGTAGGTGCCATTTTATGCTTGGAATCGATCTTTCATACCGTGATTTCGGGATAAAATATCTCACTTTCGTTGAGTTGGACTTTCATTCCTGTATAATATTCCGAATATATACTAGCTATACAACATGTATGAACATGCCTAATGATTGATATTAGCATAATAAGCTTATAAAAAGTCCATTGTTTATTTTTCCATGCTCCTTATCAAGATGTAGTGTAAGACAACTGACAACTACGGACACAAAGATCATTGAACCTTCCTATTGTTATCTTTGTTGATGTAGTATACAGGTATACTTGAGTAACTTGATCTACGAACGATTCATGGTCCATGATGTCATGCCTTGAAGCTAAAACATGAACAATGATGACAATAACGATTGCATATGCAAACATGAAAATGCTTATGTGAGAGTTGAGTACGAACGGATTCAACTTTATTTCGTATCTGCTTTTGAAATTTTATATAATGTCATTTTATGTAAGTGTAAAAGTGGGATATTCATGCAGCTTTTACTAGAACTATCCCACATGAGTAATAAATATTTCGTTTCAATCTGAAAGTGCAGTTATTTTTATAATAACCTTTGCCTTCTGTGTAAAACTTGCCACTTGCGATTCTTAGAAATTGTAGTTTCAGTTTTGCAATCGACCCTACCAAGGTCTTCGAGTACAACGAAATATTTTTAGTTTTTCTTTCCAGTTTCACCATTGGGGAAAAAGTTGTATAACACCTTGTTACTGTCACTCTACCTGATATTGTCTTATAGAATATAGATATCATGATACAGTTTAACTTTCTAAGGAACTTGATTCCTCTTTTAGTGTTTATAAATAATGTAGTGGGCATTAGAAACTTATTCTTGCCCAGAACTGGTGACATCAGTGGAATTACATCGCAAGTGATTGCTGAGAATTTGGCTAATGTAACCAATTTTCAGAGCCTTCTTGGAGCAGGTCGATCACTGGCCTATCCTTTCTCGGCAGGCATTCTGCTGGCCATTGCATCTCTTGCAAACGAGAATAATTGGAAAGTTTCGGATGCAGGATTTGCCAAAGTTTTGGGCATTCCCCGAGAGGAAATAATAGACTCATATGGAGCACTTTTGGAAATGCTTGATACGGTATGTACCCTTTGTGAGTTAAAGCAGGTTTTATGAAACAAAAAGCAGCATGTTTTCCAGGAAACTGTTCCCAGATCTGTCATCTTTCATTACGATAGAATTTGAGTCGCAAGAAAAGCAATTTACGGCCACTTTCTTAACATTATTCAATAGCACTGAAAGATATAATGCTTGGAGCAACCGTGAACAGTTTTACAAAGTATTTATTTGTTCAACAAGTCTTTGCATAATAATAGCATCTTAAGTGCTTCATTTCTTCAAGGGATTTTTCAACAAACTGTTCACTTTGCTTTTGTCACAAATGCTTTCAATAGCATAAATTATGCGAGTTGCTTCCTAAAAGTTTACGCGATGAAAATTAATTTTTGGTAGCAACAAAAATGCGTGGCCTTCACTGCCAACCCTTCACTGCTCGTGTCGTGTGGGAGGTTGTTTTGACGCTACGTTGTAGTATATCGGCAAAACGCGCAGCCTAAAAGGAAATTAATTTTCTTTCTCGGTTTGAACTTACTAGGATGAGAATGTTACTTTGTCAAACACGCTTTTCTCATTCCACTCCAAATTTAATCCAAGTGAAGCCTTGACGGAAACGCTACAGACTGAAGTGCGGGAGGCTTCATGGACTCGAGAAACATGGAAAGCAACGTATCAATCTTTGGTGGAACATTTAGGAAATGTGACAAACGAGAAAATTGATACTCTTCTGATTCCTTCGGGTAAAATATTACTTCAAGTCACAGCACACCAGAAAAAATGCAATATACCTTTTATTAAAGAAAACAGGAAAACAATTCCGTGCTTTCATATGCCTCTCTCAATGCACATCCTGTGTGTGAAGAGTTTTGTGCAACTGACGCAACAAACATGTCTGCCTATTTTTTGTAATAAATGATTTTTTCCATTTTCCTGTTTAACTTTTGCAGTGACAAAAATTGGAACTCCATTCCGCAAGGCGACAGAGGCTGTAGTTTTATCAACCTTCCATTATATTAATGGATGGCAGTACCCTTGGACTGATGCAGAGATAGGAACATTTGTACAAAATCAGGGAATACCTTTCTTGAGTGTGGAGGAAACATTTTATGTTGCGGAGGAGGAAGAGTACACGGCTGTGTCTGTTCCGCTAGAGGTATGTTAGTTTGTTCGCTTGTATAGCGTTGGATTTTTCACTTAAGTAATACTGTAGTACGTTGATGTGATTATTTAGTCGAAAGCTTACCATATCACGGCTTTTCCACGCGTCGCTCAACAAAGTGCTTTCCATACACATAAGTACTCCTCATTACTGTCCAAAATACAACATACAAAAGGGGAAATTGTATCTGCACTTGAAGTTTGTTTTCGTGCCTAGCAGAAAATTTTGTTTTCCTAAACAAGAAACTTTGCATAAAATCATTTGAATCGAATGTACACTCAGATTTATCAAGCAATGAAAGTAGTATGCCAATACAAAAAGGGTATTTTCGAATTCTTTGGAATTGCTCAATGTAGTTAGTGAGAAACATCTGCCCAAAACATAAACGAAGAAGAAGGGCTTAACTTTCTAATAGTTATGAATTTCTTAGTATTATAATATTTCATCACGAAATTGCTTGCGGACTTATATTTCACACTTTATAGTCATGTTTCCTTTGTCATTTCACGCTGTTACACTGTAGATAGCGAAAGTTATAGCAAAAACGTGAAGAAAATTTTATGGCTATGGAATGTTTTTGCTAGATAAGGAATAGAATCGATATTAATAATGCTTTTGATGGCGATGTTTCGTGTATGAACTGTTTTGTTTTTCTTTTTCAAAGCTTTCACTGAAATTCCTTTGGGAAATAATACATCATCATTTGTGTTTACCATTTTCTAGGGAGGCTCCAAAAGCATTGTTTTTGTGTTGCCACATGTGAACATCACGGCCAAATATTTTCGCAATCAGGCAGATACCGAAGAGGAAGAGCCAAATGATATTGTTCCATTCCCAAAAAAATGGAAATTGAAGAAGCTTCGCTTGCAAGTTCCTACATTTAACACTACTGACGTTGATCAATTTGGAGAAGAACTAGGGCAGGTTGGTTACAGCGAAAGCTGTCACGTTTTTTGCACTTTTATTGTCATTGCCATCAACATGCAGACAAGGTTAACGTGATAGATGAGATCAGACAGAGACAGACCCGAGTCTATATGTACTCTTATTATTAAACTTTAATCCAAAAGCTAGCAATTATGCTTAAAATTGTGTATCTGCGTTTTGTAAAATGCAAGATATTAATTATTCTGACGTATGTATTCCATTTGGCTTTTAACAATACATTTCTTCTTTTAAAATGATAAATCCATTTTCAGATTGGAATGAATGAGACCTTTTGTACAATCCTTCATGATTACTTTGGCCGCTACCCGTACTACTTGAGACCAATGGTTCAAGCTAATTTCCTGGATTTTAATAATGACTTTTTGGAGCTTGCGTCAGCCACCGGTATGTTGGTTTTCACATTAGACTTTTACCAAACTACCAAAATCAAGTACATGTATTATGTAGACATATGTCTATGATACTTGCCGTGTATGATGTCTACAGAAAAGCACTTGACATATACTATAAGTTATAAGCATGACATGAAATCTATAATGTCAATCAAAATGTATCATGTATAGTCACTAGAGCACGTAGAATTCATGTTTGTTACATGAAAATTACGCGCTTGAAAAATCCAGAAAACATTTCCTACCAGTACTCTGTCAAAATCATCTTGTGTCAAAATCAGTGGTCACATCTTTCAGTCATGAACATGGAATCCATTCACTATTTGAACCAAGATGTTTTTCCATTTCGTTTGATGATTCTGATATGAAACGGAGAGCATTTGTTACAGATAACAAAAAACATGGATTAATAATTTTGGAAACTGATAATTTCATGATAATATAATTTTCTAGTTCGTTTACAAGTATTAACCTCGTCTTAATCGGATTATAGGTGTAGCCGTAGAAAAATTTCAATCCATATTCACTATAATCACCGGAGGAAATGAAAATCAAGATGAAAAGGATGACTTGAAGAAGACCACATCACCACAGCAGAATCCTAACATTCGTCACCAACAGGCCAATCCCCAGGCGCAGCTTAACAAGTTCATAACAAAGGCATCCCAAGAGGTTGATCAGGGTAATGGAAGCAATACAACGGGAGGAGAGGAAATGGAGAAAGGCAATGTTACATCACCCACTGACATTCCCATATTGACTTTCAATCGACCATTCCTTTGGTATTTGAATGACAGTGAAGTTGGGCCAATGTATTTCGGCACGGTGGAAACTCTGTTGAATCTTGCCTTCCTAGAAAATGCCACACAACCAGGTGGTAATGATGACGATAACAGTGGCACCACTACAATGTCCCCTGCTGTTGAGGAAGAGATGAGTACAACAACAGAAAAAGTGAACAGTACCGGAAACGCGAGTAACAATACAGATTCGAACAATTTCTTGTCAGAAGTAGAAAAATTTTACTTATGGAGCTGTCGGAGCTTCACAGCTTCTTCTGGTGGAGCTGTACATCAAAACCAGAGTATATCGTTTTCGTTTGAAAGCCCATTTGAAGTTGAAGAAAACGTGAACAAAGAAAATGTTAGTAGTCACTTGTATAGTCAGTCAGTAGCACCGAATTACACTGCTTCTCCTAAGCCACCCATGTAATTGAACAAAGATGCGACAGGAAACAGAAAAATAAAATGAAAGTAAAGGAACTAACTGTCATATTCATTTCAATTTCTCTGTCATCATCATTGTGTGAAGAATATGTTGGTTAATACTTTTAAAGGTCAGTGAATAAAGAAATAAAAAAATCCATAAGAAAACTATTCACTACTAAAAATGGCAGCTGACAAATCAATACAAAGCTGAGTAGCAACTTACATAGGCATACTTGCGTTAATTAAAGTTTGCTGAAGATACTTTCTACATTGCCATACAACTGATATCAAGAAGCGTAAAACGGAAATTTTGTTACGGATGATTTTCAAACAAAGCACTAGAACGTTCGATAGTATATAATATTGTACGTGGTATTGAGCATTTCTCATGATCATATTAATTGAAAGACGAAAGAAATAAGTAACGTGTGGATAGATATTACGTACGAATGTACGTAATTAGAAATGATACTGTGTGTATATTGTGAAGGTTAAAAGCATGAAAAGTTTATGGACATCCAAGTAATTGGCAATTCAAGTAAAAGCCAACAGCTTTCAACAAAAAGCAAAAACTTACTTTCATACTAATCCACCCTGTGAACAATGACTTTTCAAGCAAATAAAGGAACTAACCGATTCGTTTCTGTGTTATCTAGAGACTTTTTTGACAGGTCGACAGCGTTTTCAAAGTCACTCAAGGTTCTTCATGTTTCCCTTTGATCAGGATTCGGAACAAAGAATATCTCGATCGAAACTTCAATGTGAATGCAAAGCTTTGTATCGGAACATGCTGTCTATTTAAACACAGAACATTACCAAAGAAAACAATGAATTCACAGAAAGATGTTGGTTGTTTTGTTCGACCAAGTATTCAAGTCACGAGCCATCTACTTTTTATGATACAGTATCAATGCCTAAATAATTACCTAAAGTACAAATCGAAAAGCTATAAAATCTTTACGCATGGGTACAAGTTTGCCAACTCGGACTAACACTGATACAACAAGATATAGCTTATTAACCTACTTTTTAATGCAGATATGCTTGCGCGTCTGTACAACTAACAAGATCACACATTTCTCTTCCATTCTTTGTTCTCGGCATTGTGCAAGTGACCCCTATCACAACTTGAAACTCTAATAGTCGCGTTTATGAAAAACACGTCGTGGTATCATGTATGCTTGTTAATAATTTGCAACTTAGCAAACACGCAACAAAACTCAATTCAACTTTGAACAAGCGTTATTAATATAGTACCAAATTAATGGCAATTTTTTCTAGGACATCAAGTAGAGGATTTATACGCTTTCGATTTCAATTTACTGCAGCGTAATTACAGCTCTCTTCACCTTTTGTATGACTTGCTAAAACTTTTCTAATGACAATTCGAAACACACAATTATCGAAATATATTTGAAACTCGAATCACCTGTACGTAACACGAGTCCCAATTATCCTCGTGCAATGTCCTTTTCCTTCCTTTCCTTCCCGTTCAACTTCTCATTCTAAAGGTGACGACGACATGCATAATGACGATTCAAACTTCTGAAATCACACAACTTTGAAAATTCGCATAAATTCACAAGTTTTACTTATAGAATTTATTTAATCTTGATTGCGCTATCATTGACAAGATACTTAAAGTTGTAAATACAAGTATTTGTACATGCAACGTTTTTCCTTATGCATCACTTCGTTGTTGGTAGTTTGGGCTTCTACAACTTCTAATAAGACGTTGCTAAATGTAGGTGATTAAGTAAGACAGGTATTATTAAAATTAAGAATCAAATCTTTAGTAGCAGTATCATTATCGTTCATTTTACGCTTCACAACACAATAACTTTCCCGTTGTTTTTCTTATCATCCTTATCGCATTTTACACTCCCGTTGGTTTTGGTTTAACTCGGGTTGACCTTGTGACTTTTCACGTTTTTGAGTTCGGAGAATCAGTTGAAAATGAAATCATCGTTTGTGTCGATCCAAGTTTTCTTGATACACTAACTAGTGGGAGCAAATCATAGTGAATGGAAAACAGCAAAATTCTTTAATGTTTTATTCAAAAGAAGGAGGTGGATAGCACATTGACAGCTAGCGGAAGTAACTACCTTTCTCCCATCACTGAACAAGAAAATAATATAACAAAAGCAATCCAGCACGGAAAATATGTATGCAGGAATTTTATCTGAAGAAGATACTGGATATTATATTTGTGATAAACAAACGTGAACTTAAAAACCATAGACGTTTTCTTGCTATAGTTGACTTTTTACGCTTCGGGTTGTTTGAATTGAGAAAAAGTGATGTTGCTCGGTTGCTCCTTGCTAAGCATATTTCATAAAAATGAACTTTTCGCGTGATTACCTTTGTACTTGTTTTGTGACTAGTTTTTGAAATACATGTACCTATCTACATTTTCTGCTGCCTTGCTAATAATTTGCTAACTTCATCTCCAATGTTTTGCAGCTAAACATTTTTAAAACGCAAAGTACCTATATTTATGCAGTACACATCGCAAGATAAAGTAAATAGGCTCATGATAATCTTCTTGGCTTTCCTTGGAAAAAAGTCAGCATGAAGAAGCTGCAGTTTCGATCTTCCAAGCAACTTGTGCACACCATTTTTGTATGCTGTTTCTGCATATACCAAATAACAAACAAAATCGATGGAGTAAATGGAGATGTGCCGGAATATATCTTGAATTTCGGCAATTTCAGTGATCAGCTTGTACATATTTTGGAAACGTCGGAACCAACGGAACACAGGTTGAACTAACGACTTTGCTTTTCTTAATGTTTTTCTTGTATGCATCTGTGACTTGAATTGAACCATCCTTTTTGTCTTCCCACCATGAGTGTGTCTAAGGCATTATTCAGCCTGCACTAAGCTGCATACGAAGAATGTTATCTCTGAATGGGTCGCTTATTTTGCAAAAATAGACGTTTTATTACTGAAACAATGGCAAATTATAAGAAAGCAAGCATATATTTGTCAACACGGACAAGTCCTTATAATTTATCGAGCCTAACAATAGTTTTCTCAATGCACCCTTACTAACAATGTATCAATGAGATTCAAAACTTTCGCTATAATAGTCAATAAATACCTATATCTCATCTCAAGGTCATGCACAAAGAATACTACTGCGGAATAATAAAGAACGAAAGAAATGCTATTCTATAATGTTCTATAAATTTAGGCCTGGGGTTCACCTCTACACACCCTTCGGGATTGGGTACATGCTGGCTAATATTTACGAGAAACTATGGCCCGTTCCAGTGAGGGAAATTCCCGAGTCTATCTTTACATTGAGAAAATATGTGGCAACGGATTATGCCGCATTGCTTAGACTTTTTAAAAAGGTAATTTGAACTTTAAAAATGGGTTGCTTTATCATTAAACTTCTGTTTTGTAGTAGGCTTGCAGAATTCATAGCTTCTGTTATGCGAAAATGAAAGCGTAACCTTACTTTTTATGATTTCTTTGCATTTCTTGTTTGAATCATGTTACTTGAGATTTTTGTCATGTTTCTCCAAAATAAGATGTCCTAAATAAATAATATCCTGTGCAGTGAAAGTCGGCGGATGTGCATTTTCCGGGATGACCGCAATGTGTCATTGTATCTATTTTGATACTGGTAAACTAATATGTTACAAGCTATATCAAAGTTATGTTACTCTCTTATAGAGGCAGTTCCGTGTTTCCAGTACCATCTACTCTCGTTTTGGCAATGTGACGAAACCACCAACCTTCAAGCAACTTTTAACGCAAGTTATATCCCTTGACATGCACGCAAATCGCACTGAATTTCGGGAAAGCATTCGCGAGATTCTTGAGAGAGGAACGAAGGGGCAGTTGGGAAGTGAGATGCTTCCGAAAAAGGGTATTATTTTATTAACTACATATTTTGAATTTGTGTTCAATGGTTTGAATGATGAGCAGTTTCAATAACGTAATCAATGGGAGGATATTATTGCAAATTGCAATATAATCTTTTTGCAATATGGCAAGACTGCAGAATTAAAAAAGAAAAGAAAACAAATAATTTAGTCTCTAAAATACAAATTACATGAAACCATATGAAAGTATGAAACTGAAAATAAGTAAGTGCATCTCTATGTATGCAAGTAGTGCTTTCGATTCATTAATTATCCTGTTTTTATCTACTACTCGATGTTATTTTTGGTTCTAAAACATTAAATTGTTCCTGAAAAACGGGTGGTCAAGGCCATTTTACATGGGTTATGATACTTGCCCAAAAGTGCATGTTCAAATCATAAATCAGCATATTTGTTTGTTGTGATATATATTTCATGAAATAATCCGATTACTAAGGTTTGTTGAAAAGTGTCAAATTACATGAAACATTTCCTGTTTTCACAGAGCCAGCTTGGAGAGAAATTTTTGACAATACCACGCATGGTATGTACAAAGATATATATAGTATTCATTATATTCTGTATTTCAAAAGTAATAAAAAATGTTTACATTACTTTCATTTCCCTCAGGTGTGTATGTGAACACTCTGTATTACAAAAGCGAATGGGACAAACCCTGGACAAATATTGGAGATAAAAAGTTTTTTGATAATTCTGTCGTCCCATTTATCGAATTACAAGGGGAATATCCATTTGCGGAAACAGACAATGCATCTGCAGTCATAATCAATTTTCAGGTTTGCAGTGGCTTCTCCGATTTAGATTTTAACAACATATAATAAGCATCTTACTTGTTTTAATCATTTGATCTATAAAAATACTGCGTATCAATATTTTTTATCTACCAACATTTTTGAAGCATAATATGCCATGCAACACAACGATATAAACTTCTCGAATTCTAGATGATGCTTGTGTTTCACTGAAAAACTGATACTCTTGAAATATTTGATTCAACCTTTTTAGCTTACGAAGGTCATTGACTTGTCATATGTATGACTGCTCAATGTTATCCAATGTTCATTAGTAAAGTAATATTTTGGTATATAAGATTTTTGTTTCATCATAATAACAAGGAAATCCTTCCTACAGAAATGTCTCAAAAATCATTTAGAAAAGTCAAAAGTCCATTAGTAGTTGTATTGAGGAATAGAAAGACATGCGATAAAATTTCTTACCTTTGTCACGTTTCATTCAAGCCCCATTATTACTTTTATCATTACATTACCATCACTATTCTTTTATCGATGAAGAAAACTCGTTTTGATTCTGATACTTTTTCCAACTCTAACTGTTTCAGTCTATCACGTTTTTCAATCTTCTATTTACAGGCTTCCACTAAACAGGTCGTTCTTTTCAAACCTCGAGACTTTACTAGTGTTACAGACATGCGTCGCATTGTTAGAAGCATGCTAATGAATGAAACTTTGTGGAAGGTGCAAAATGTCACAATTCAGATGCCCTCTCTCAATGTTACCAATCTGTCGCAACCCAGCGATAAATTTCCATTTGTAAGTGAACATGCTATAAATATGTAAGTCTTTTCCTCATTCAGTCAAAATGTAGAACTAGTCAAAAAGGCTTGTATAGTTTCACATTTTGTTTTAACGTGGTGACATGTTTTATTCAATGCAGTTAATGAAACCATGCATTTCACTAACACTTTTCTTTTCTTTTGCTTACGTATGTGCATGTTTGGCTTTTCTCCAGCTGGGAGTAATGGATACATTTTGTCGAGGACGTTATATGGATTCGTCTCAATTTTACTATAATCAACATCCCTTGGCCCACGCAAACCACTTTGAATTCACAGAAAATTTCTTGGAACTTGCTTCAGCGTCTGGTTGGTTATTAAAAACATCATTAAAATTATAATTATGCTTTTCAGGCTACCATCGTACAAGTTTTGAAGCAGACATATTCACTACCTGTGCATTATATCAAGATGCCACAATTTTTAATTATGCAAAAATACGTATGCGCTATGAGTGCCGTTATATTCAGTTGAAATTTACCAGAAAATCATAAATACGCTTTTTTGATGAGTAGTTTATTCTTAGATTTCCAAATGTTGTAATCACAAGGACAAATTTATGTTGCTGGTATCAATCCGGAATTAATCAACATGAAGGCCAAAACATACAAAGTGTCCTTTATTCCAGATACAAAACCAGATTACTGCTTTGGCAAAATAAATAAAATGATGGAAGCTACATCACAGCACGATTTTTCTTATTAATTTAGGTTCTCTCGTCGCATATCAAAACAATCGAGATTTTCTTCCAAAACCACCTGCTAATCAGACGCAACATGAGACTGGAACAACAAGTGACGTTGACTATTTCGATATACTTGAGGCATCAGAAGAGGAAGACACACAATTTCAGGATTACATTGTGGATGCCCGATCGGATCTTCCATTTAGAAAGAAAAGATTTCGCGGAGAGTTCCGTGCAAACTTTAAGAACCCGAACAATACCTCATCTATAGAGTTTCAGGAGTGCGATCCAATTTCAGCTTTGTCGCCCGATGATTATGAAAGGAAAGAAATGTTTGAAGACGAACCAAGTGTTCCCACCACCATGCTACCACCGTATACACCGCCAACGACTCCAACAAATGAAACTTCATCATCACCGATTCTGCCTACGTCTCAATCTTTGGTGAATGAAACAAACGCAAGTAATAATATGGACAATGAAGAGAAAATACAAGAGCTTCCGACTACTTCTCCAGAACCGCCATCGAGTGGTTTTGACGAATCAAATAAAATGCTCCTTCTTGATACTCCCTTCTCATGGATCCTGAGGGATAAAGAAATCGGTGAAGTATTTTACGGCTCGGTGAGCTCTCTTTGCCAGTACAACCGGGCTGTGCAACATATACCAACAGTTCCAGTTTGGGTTTTGGATTTATTCAAGGCATTTTACTGGAGATGCGTGTGAAATCTTTGCATTGCATGCATGAAACATTTTTGGTACTTATTAGAGACCATGTTGGTACAATGTAAATTTACAAATTGATTGTGTTAAGCAAAACAAAAATGAGAAATTGTTAAAGGTTCAGTATTAAATACTGACACTTTTTCGTGTGCATAAAACAAAAAGCCCGTAAAACGCAAAGCAAATAAAAAAGATCAATGAACTGTCATGCATTAAACATAAAATTTGAATAAGCCAATTTGAGTTTATTCAGGTTTCCCTTTGTGTTAGTTGAAACATATTTTAATGCACATTTTGTTGATAAATTATACTATAAAAGCAATAAAATACGAATATTATGCAAAACTTTAATAGTAATATCGCTTATATTATTCTGTTTGTATATATTGGTTTGATCTTGATCCAGTAATTTATTGAAAGCTATTATTTGAATAATTTTTACTGATTCAGAGTCTGTTCAGTATCTAGTTTGATTTAATTGCATATTTAATTACTCCATCCGCCAGATTATGGGCAATCGTACGTGAAATCACTATCTGGTTCAGTCCCGAATGAACCACTATTAACTTTTCTACATGCGCTCGTACCAAATGCGCAAATTATATACATATGATGCAACATAGTTACATGAGCAGTTCAAACAGAAGAATCCTGCCTTCGGGAAGCAGTTACATAAGTCTGTTTTGTTAATTAATGAGTACGAGTTCTACTTAATTTTGTCAGACTTTAAAGTACATGTTCCAGCGCAATGGAAATAAACGACAAAGGTTTTTCTTGATGTAAATTGTTAAATTAATAGCTTTAAGACCGACCTATTTTCACTAGGGAAAATTTGTAATCCCAAGCATTTGGTAAAATACGTAATGTGCATCAATAGACAATGTGGTCAATCTCAGACTAATAAATCTCTCACTCCGACATACAAGTTGTCAGAATGCCCCGTGCTTTCTGGCAGTGCATGTATGCATCTAAACTACACAAAACCAAAAACTGCCCACGCCTTTACATGAGATGATGAAAAAGTTCATAAACCACTTTGGCTTACATAAATTCTTCATTTAACTTTAATAACAGTATTTGATATACTCGTTATTCGGATTTTAATTCATTACCAAGTTTCGTGCAAGTACTTCAATAATAAAACTAGTAAAGTACAAAGCTGCTCGACCGAAGCTCATGATGGGTGAAACAAACTATATGTTTTTAGCTTTCACTTTTTTGCGTAATCTATGTATTTAAGGATACTCACCTCACTTTTTTTCATTTGACCCAATTACACATTGTAAGTAAAACAAAACTAGCAAAGCTATAAGAATCTCTGGCAAGGTAGTCATGAATGAATGTTTTTATTATGCAGCTGCAGTAAATTATATAATTATAAGTAGGCAAGTACGATATTGTATTAAAGATTTTTCCTTTTCGAGAAACAAACCAACTTCTAAACACAAAATCTGATAAAAGGCTTTTCACGCTCAGACTTCAGCTAAGCTACCAACTTATTGTTTGACAGCCAGAAACAATGCAGAAGTTGAATACTCGTATACAAGTACGCATTACGGTACGTTGTTTGAGTAAAAGGGCTTCCAACTTACATAGTGCCTACACTGGAGCGTGAATGAGTGCACTCAACTCCCTTGTCCAAAAATTCTTAGAGATCAATATTTACGTCATTCAAAAAACCTCAGTTATTCTGGGTGACTATTTTCTGTTGGTTGCGGTGAAAGCACATACGCTTTCTCCGTGTAAAATAAATAACTCTTATGTAAATTAATAGGTAGAGTACCAGGGACGTGTATCATGCACGATAAAATGGCACTTTGCTGTTTATATGTAACCAAAAGTTTCTCATTTCTGCAGATTAATATTACTCTGCTCATGACCGCTTTATATTTTCCCCTTTATCACTTTTGTTCATAGAATATAAAAAGTGGCAATTGGCACTACAGTATGCTTCCAAGTATGCTTGTTAATGGGTATATTGCTTATTCGTTTCGTTCTCAGTATCCTTCGAGGGCGATTATGTTTTATTTTTGGAGTCATGAAGTAAAAGTCACAAGTCACTCTTACTTTTCTTTACCTATACTTCACGCGAGAACAAAGTGGCTAAGATGGAAAGAAAAAGGGAAAGTAAATAGAGCCAAAGTAGCCATTTAATGCAGAACATTTTGTGTAGTAACACTTGTATCGTACAGTACAAGTTATACGCTGTACCGACAGGCATTTCCAGATATATATTCATTTTGACAATTGGGTGAGTTGCTGATAAAAACGACAGAATAACGCCTCACAAAGCAAGAGCAAGGCAAACAAAATCCATATTTGGAAAGGTGAAAAAGCTCACTCCAGTTCCTACTTGTCCATCAGAAACATTGTGTAGTAATACAAAAGACGTACTTCTACAATCCCAGGAACATTATATAAGTTCATTCACATTCAATTCGCTTCTTGACATCTTTACATACACTACCAAATATGGCTCTTGGTACGATAGTTCCTTAAAACTGCTTAAGCCTATATCGTAATATTAAAACTTTAGGTGAGTAACTATATGCGAAGCTTCTCTTTACTGTACTAAAAAATTTAAATTGAAAGTAAACAAATTTTTACAAACTGAAGCTGAACCCAATTGAAACACGTAAACTTTCTCTCTTCTAAAACGATTGCAAACACCAATCCTAGCAGTTTACGAATGGAAAAAATTCGTACAAATTGGAGTGAAATAAGACTGCCTCAACACAAAACGTATGGAAAGAGCTATTCAAGCGTTTGGTACCTCTGTTAGTTTATATCTTCTATCTGTCAGAGTCTTCTCTTTGCAATAATCATACCAGACAGTAAGTAAAATTGGAATTTCAAATTGTTTTTTCTATATTTTAAATAGTCTTGAAGCAAGACTATTTGCGATACTGTAAGAAACAAATTTCTGAAGACGAGATTTAAATGGAAAAGTTGTCATCCTCTAATTAGTAGGATTCCTGCAATTTAAGGCGAGGTGTGTTTGCAGTTTTTCGTTTAAATAGTGGAAACCAGAATTACGTTACATGGACACAACATAGTGTTTGTGTTGATGCCGGTGCTACTACAAATGAATGTTTACTTTTCTTATCTAAATACCTTTAACACAATGCGCCTAATTTGAGTCTATACGTAGAATGAAACTTGTTGTGAATCCTGTATTTAAAACACAAATGTCTTCCAAGGAAAGTGATTGAAGCCTGCTGAACTTTTTGCAGGGTCATTAGTTCGGAAACTGTGAATCGTAATAATAGGTTTTTATTTCTTCCAGTGATTTGACAAAACCCGTGCCTTCTGAGTAGTAATTAATGTATAGTCGAAATCACTGCCTGGCGGTAACTGACAATTAACAATCAACGAGAGAGCTTTGACGTTATGGTCGTATGGTTTTGATTTGTTGGCTCATGTGGAATTTGTCAGAAAAAGATCTGCACAATGTCCAGCTTTGTGAAAACTGTGTATGAAAACTGTGAGTGTACGTACACATGTGGCTTGTCCATTCGGAAGTTTCTCAGACTTTTGTCTGTAATTGGAATGGTAAAATACTACATGTTTCTTTCATGATGTAAAGGGCACAAAAACACGTTTCAATCTTCAATGCACCCACGCTTTCACCAATTATTCTGTTATGTACATTCCAATTGTATATGCAAATTATCAGTTTAACAGATATTGTCAATTAGCGCGACTTTTTGGTTCTTTGAAGCTTCTATGTCATACGTCGTCAGACGAGTAGTAATGATAGACAATTATGCTTAAGTCGCCTCATAATCTGCACCGAATGCAAAAAGGTGTGTCATCCTTCAAACAAACACCGTGTAGTGTTATTTGTAATCCACCTTAATATTTTTGAACTTTATCGGAAAATCGTGTAGCATTAATACCTATTTCGGTTAAATTTGGGTTTACCAAATCTTTGTAGATTTCCTCCATTGTGTACATAACGGTCGGAGCCCTCATCATTGCCCATATTGTTCAAACGGAGAAAGTGGAATGGTTTCCAAATGCTTACTACAGGATACCGGAAGCAAATGGGCCTGTAGCAAGTAGGATTGTGGTGCCTAGACCTCCGTTTGAAAACCGATTTCAGGACTATGAAGTCTACAGACCAAAGCAAAATCAACAACCTGTCTTCCCATACCGACCACATTACCAACATGGTATTTTTCCTGTGAATGATGACTCACACATACAACTAGGAGAGCAACAGCAGCAGCAAAAGGCTATTTACTATCGCAGAAACAGTAATTAATACAAACTTTCTTCCAAATTCTTGTCTAAAACACCAATCCTGCGTAATCTTTTCCAATCCAAATTTCTAAGAATGCGGGAGAGGGCAATGTGATACCCGGATTACAACATTTCATTTCGCAATAATAATTCATGATAAGAAACACACATACGTGTCCCAAATAAGAGCTTCTATAACAAATAGGGTATACCTAAATGAAATTGGTAAGATGATAGCACGTGTGTGATATGTGCGGTTGAAGCTTAGAGGGGAAATGAGTATACTATCTACAAGGATTTACAATAATTACAAACCCACTCGTCATTCCTGTGTAGAGGGAATTTAACCTTTTAATTACTTCTAATTAACCAAATTCCCGTTATTAAAAAAATATAAAATGAGACATGTCCTCACTCCTACACTTTAAATGAAAACATCAACTAAAATTTTATTTGTGTTTATTTTTGGTCGTAGTTGGTCTCTTCATTTGTCTTGCCGCAGCCCTCATTGTGATAAATATCATTCAGCTTATTACCGATGTGTGCTTGTTTTACTCTACCCTAAAGGTAATTTACGTCTACGTGAACACTTACTACGCAATTTCACATTTTGATATTGAATAAATATGTTATGAGGAAAGTATTATAATTTTACTCTGTTAACCAAACACGTGCTGATTCACGAACGGAACTAAAGCTTTCATGTTTATAATGTTCATTAAAAAACAAATTATTTTGGCTTTTGCTAAAAAATAGTAATTGACAAAGTGTATTGTTTTTGTAAAAAGGGCAAACGAGCGACCTCATTTTGGGTATACTTTCTCATGAACATCATCCTGTGGATTATGAGTCTTATTTGCTTCATCACAATATTTTCGGGTGGAGGCATTTTCCTGTTGTTGGTCTTTTTATCGGGAACAGCGATTCGGGTGTACACTGTGTATGCTCTGCATGAGCTCATGTCTGACCTGAGAAAACCTCGTGCTAGCAGTGCAACCAGTCAAGCTGACGGAGTTGAAAAAGAGATCAAACCCGAACCTAGGACTGTAACGGATGCAGAATCGGGGTGTAGTGAGACACAGGAATCTGATGAGCCGACAAATGCAACAGATGCTGATGGCGATGACGCTGCTGCTGAAAATGCAGATGAGGAAAACACGACATCCTCAACAAAGTCCTTGAAACTTGCTCAGGGTAGTTTGTGCTCATTCCTTAGTCCTGTGGATTTTACATATTTTTTGCAAATTAAATGAACACTTTTGAAGGACAAAAACCTTTAAAAGCTATTTTTCTCTTCCAACAGGATGAAGATGAGGCTGAAATGATGAAAGTGGAAAATGACGAACTTCAATGTTCGGCGATGAGTAAGACTGATGAAGATGAGGAGGATAGCGACATGGTCGTGGAAGAGTTGATTGAACCCGAAGATTTGTTGGAGGATCCGGATTGTCCAAAGCTAGAAGATATAATTGAGGAGCCAGAAGAGGATAATCCGAATGAGGAAAGTGGCGATGGTGAAACAGTAAACGATGAAGAACCTGAGACTGAAGGAGGCGTACAAGAAGAGGAAAATAATGAAAATGGAGATGAAAATGACGACAATGGCGAGGAGAGTCCAGAAAATAATGAGGAAATCCCTGACGATGGGGAAGGCGAAACAACACAGGAAGACGAACAGGAAGAACAAGAGGCTGTCGAAGGTTCTGAACCGGGAATCGAAGAAGAAGATGCGCAAAACGAGGAAAACTTGGAAGAAAGTGTTAATGTAACGGACAATGGAGAAACTGAAGAGTTACCGGAAGAAGAAAACGCAAATGCAGATGAAAGTGAAAACGTTGAGCCAACAATTGAAGGGTCCGAGGATGCTATAAACCCAGAAAATGAGCAGGGTGATGAAATACAAAAAGAAGGAGAAAGCGAGGAAAATGAACCCCAAGAGATTGATTCCCCTGCGGAATCAGGAGAAAATGAAGAGCCAGCGGATCCTGCAGTGGATGAAGGGGAAGAAAACGGGGCAGAAATAAAAGAGGAAGACGATTCCCCGAAAAAGAGGAAAAAGTCCAAAAGAAAACGGAAGATAAAAAAGACATAAGTAGCTGTAAAATTCTTCTGTACCTTTAACATGTGACCTAAATTTGTAGTGATGAAAGCCACTTTTCTGACTTACCTAATGAACATGTTCTTGGTAAAGAAACATTCATGTGATTGGTGAAATCAAATTACCTGAACGTAAAGGAATGTTTTATGTTTAAGGAGATATGAAATAAACTGACAAAGGTCGTAAAAATAGAAACACTGTTTATGTGGAAGCACTTTTTATGTTTCTGAATTCTTTACACTCACTTTTTGCAAGCATGGCATCCTTGCAAACATGTAATCCTTACAGGATTTCATCTGTTGTTCGCATTTTTTATATCTATACCGTCCTGAGTCTTATGGGATGGTGTAAGACATTTAAGGACAAAGGAAGAATTTCAAAATTCCGATTAATCGTTTTTCTCAATTACCATTCCAGATTCTTAGAAACTTTCTACTACTGCTTCATCAGAACGTACTAGTTTCAAGTAGATACCATGTTACCACAAGGTTAGTAGAGGTTTGCAACTGGAGCTTCCGACAAAAACAGTGCATTCAGGACTCCCTTTTCATTACATGAAGAAAATTATATCTTTTAAGTTGTTTTGAGCTTGCCACAGTTTACATTTTAACATAAAAGTAAAAGAAATTTTAAAGAATGGCATGAGCGTAAATATACAATCTTATCACGTACACATTACGCCCCTCCATTAATAGATGCTAGAGGAACAGAAAAGTAAGTGTTTGTTAATATCTACGAAAACATGCGTTGGCTAATTCCTTCAAGGCTATCATTTTAATTTATTCTTATGAAAAGTCAGGGGCATCATTCTTCGTAAAGGATTCTACTTTGAACAAAACGTTGTGTTTAATTATGTCTATCTGAAGGTACAGTTCATAACAACATTTTCTAGAACATTCTCGAAGTATTCAGGTTCTCCTTTCATTCACTTATTTACGCCAAAAGCATAATGCTCGTTGAACTAGAATAAGTTATGTGATGTGACGTAATAGAAGTTTTTTCCTAGTAGAAGCATAAAACGTTGATTGCTTACATGCTGTAACATGAGAACAAACAGTTTACAAATAAGAAAGCAGTTTAATTGCTTCCTCCCATCAACTAATGACCTTCTCGTCTTCTCGTGTCAGTCATTTCTACAAAAATATACCATAATAAGACGTTCGAACAACGTTCGCACTGTTGTTTCATTTTTAATCATTGCTGCATTTGGGTTTTCTTTGTCATATTATTATAACTCAGAAATCATAAAGAGTTTCCAATCCAAAGATAAAACGCTCTTGAAGTCTGCTGACACGTGGAATTAGAACAGATGACTAACTTTAGTGAAGTATTTCAAGGACTGGAACATGACATATAATATGCAATGACACAGTAAGTATTTGGTAACTCGAAAAATTTCAATGGAGGATTTGATATGTGATTATCTTTCACTTGTTGACTTGTTTACGCACCACGGCACGAGTGAAAGTTTCCAAGTATTCCTTTGTAGATTTTTTATTTTACATAAAAGAAAGCACCAGAGAGTGGCAAATCATGTTTTCATTTTAAATCCAAGAAGCTTCCGACCGAATGGACATTGATAGCAATATTTTTTGCCTCTGTGTTTCATATACTGTGGTGTGACGAGTTTTATTTCCTTCACAATTTACCTTTCCTTTTTGCAGCTTTCAATTTCCGTGTGCTACTTCTGTATAAAATGAAATCTGAAATGTTTTGTGTCTTGTACGCCCTTTGTAATGGGATTCTATTTAATCTTGCTGACGTATCTAACATGAACGGGACTTTTTCAGTCTATATTTACTTTTAAGGGATGATTCTGTTACAAAATCATATATCATCTAGTATCAGGATATCATCTTTTACTTTATAAAAATAAAATCTTTTTTAGATCTGCGTTGCCTGTCAGCATCTCGAATTTCAAAGAAAGTTAAACCCAAGGGATGTAAAAGGCAAACGGACATGCTATGGCATAAATCATGACCAGTTGCAAACTATGAGGAAAAAGCAAGCAACCATGTTTCCAAATTTCTGTTATATATTCCATTCAGTTTATTCAAGCATTAATCATGATTTATAATTCTATTTTACTTTATTGTACATGTTATAGACTTATAGTATATTAAGTAGTACATAAAATCACATACTTATTTTTACTGACTTAAAAATTGAACCCTTGTTATAAATCAGGACTCTTGAACTTCACATTTAAGTCAAATATTACGTTAAAAACAGACGGAGAAAGCACCAAAAATTGGGCTCATGTACTTTTAACTTGGTTTCCTGCAACTTTTACACATCCTCTGTATCGCGATACATACTCGAACTATGTCTGTAAGCAGCCATTCTCCTCAGGAGAATGTTAACTGTGGGAGATTTGTGATATGTGCGTACAGGAGGGAGTGCATCTTGACTGTGCATCTTACATCTAAAGATCATGGCAAATCCATTTCGAAATTTCTTGTTCAGAAACGAGTAAACTAAGGGATTAATCCCGGAATTAAAGCTACCCAACCATTGAGCAATGGGAAATACAAATGCAATAATATCGAGTTCACGTTCAGATAATGAAGTTCCAAATTTCATACGTATGCTAATACAATATAATGGTAGCCAGCTCAGTGTGAAAATAAGTACAACCACAAGCAGCATCTTTAACACGGCTGCTTTGGCTTTTTGATGCATAATTTCCATACTTTTATGATTAGAATCGGTTGGCACTGGACGGCGATACACTCGGATCCAAATGGTCAAATAGCACACAAAGATGACCAGTAAAGGAAGGACATAGCAAAATAGAAAGTTTCCGATGAGAAAGTAGTACCTGCTCCAACTTGCATAAGACTCGGGCCACCTCTCGATGCAAAAATCGTCTTTGGGACGCTCCACGTCGGCTTTGTAGGTATCGAAAAAGAGACCCCAAGGAAGAGCAACTACGCAAGACCAGAGCCATATGCCAATTATGATTTTCTTTGCTCGTGCTTTTGTAATTTCATACTGGAACGGCCATTGTATTGAGATACACCTGCAAAAACATGAAAATTATGAAACTTGTGCATCAACATAATTAACATTTTATGTGCATGGTGCGTTTCCAATGTCCATTTAAAATCACTAACAGCGCTGGAGATTTTGTTTTGCTTTCCATGCCATTTTGTTTGCACTATTTCTGGAAGTGTATTAAAGTGCACTCAAGTAGATATAAATAAAAAATCTACGTAGGACGTAAAGTAAACAATAAGGGAGTGGGAGGATCTATGTACTTATTCTGAGTAGGAAGCAGTAACTTTAATTTAATTTTTGTATACATACCAAAGATATATGCATGGATATATAAAATCGGATAACATACCTTTCCAAACTAATGGCGCACAAACTATATACAGAAGCACACACGGAAACACCTGCAATACAAGAAAAGATAACAATAATAATTTAATAATAATCTCATGATATTGAAACTTTTGACAACTTTATTGCTACGTTGTGGACAGTTTGTCATCTTTTATTATGCAGCACTTTACATTGTATATGGTTGACATAAGTTAGAATTACGGGGCAATATGAGATTACCTTGAACGTATGGAACGGTTTTACACATCCACCAACCAAGAATCCATGCTGTAATAAACAATAATACTCATCATTAACGTTTGTGTGCCTTGTCAATGTAATTATGAATTGTATGAGAAACAGTGACTTGGTGGGTGGAACAATCTCAGGCATCAAATTTCCTTAGACTACACACCGACGCAACATGAAATACGGTACAAAAACTACTTTAACATTAATTAAGAGTTCTTTGAAAAAGACATTAAAGTACATACAAGAACAACAAAGTCTGCACCTGAATTCGTGATTGAGTCTTAAACGATTTTCAAGAGTGTGGTAAACCACGGGCTTATATTCGTAGAAAAGCTACAGTGAACAAACTTTTCTCGTCAAGTTGGCAGATATAAATACCATCCTAAAGTGTATTTATTTATATCTGATGTAAAGTATTATACGTACAAAATACGGCAATGTTGTCTATAAACACGGTGGTAATTAGCAATTATAAACGACGTGCCCACTCAATACTGAGTTCTCACATTTCAGCAGCGAGGGAAAATAATCGCTACAGAAAATTGTTGGCATAAGTATAAATTATCTAGTGCGAATTTCAATTAACGTGACCAGTAGTGTTCTAATCTACCAGTAAATATTTCCTTGCCCCAGAGAGAGTTGGTGCTCGTAAGTTGTGCACGTGTCAACCTGAAAATGTGTATTTGTGTATAGGTTTTCAATAATTTTTCTTGGAATTCTAAAAATGTTATATACTATAGTAAAATACATTTTATATTTAAGCAATGCTTCGTAAAGCAGTCATGTGCAGATTTTCTTTTAAAACATTTGGTACGTTGTACGTGTAACTTGAAATGACAACTTTAAATGTAATGGCTTAATGATTTTGTATGACAATGGATGGAAAGACAGGAATTTCTAACATTGATTAATATGAATATTTTGAGCCATACGAAAAGTTTGATGTTTGTGTACTAGTTCTACAAGATTAAGCAATAACTACTCATTCTGCAATAAAATATTAAGATAAAATATTGGACTTACGTATGAAAATATTTGAGATGAGATTTGGCAAAAGGCAGAACAACAGGACGAGGAGATCTGCAACCGCTAGATTACAGATAAAGTAATTTGTAACCGTTCTCATGCGGTTGAGACGGATGACCACAATTAGCACAGAACAGTTTCCAATTAGCCCAAAAATAAATACGCACAGGTATCCAATAATCATTATACAAATGCCCCATAACGGTAGTCGCAACTCTACGTCAGTGTCAATCGGGATTTCTTCTAATGAAGGTACAGTCGACGGGACGGGTTCAGAAAACGGCCCAATTAGTTTAGGTACTGATGTTGGGTCCATAGTTGCAATTTGATAGTAAAAATGTGGATAAGGAGCCTTCTCAAAGGAATTCCACCAGTCCAAGCTGGTGTTGTGCCAATCTTTATCGAATCTATTCATTTTCTATCCTTTTGATGTTGCATGAAATTTGTCCAAATCTGTTCATACAACACATTCGTGAATGTAGGTATTCCTAACACAGTTTCATTTTCACTACACATTTAAGCTAACTAATGGACAACTATATTGCAAGTAGATAGAAAGACAAAGTAACTCAGTTTCATCACGTATTTCCGCTAAAATATTTGGTTTGAATGAAACATAAGGCGAGATAAAGCAGTGCAAATGGAAATGGAACTAGCAACATGAAGGTGAAATCGCGAAGCAGAGCTCCTCTCTTTCCAACCGAGCTAGACGTACTGAGCTGCAATGTAGCGGGTATGACAGCCTGTGACTGTCGTCGCGTCTCGTACGCATTCAACATGACTCATATTGTACTCAATAGAGCAAAGATGAAGATATATAATAAAGTTGTGGCAGCTCAGCTCGCCACTTGAGTAACCGCGACCGTCGAGAGCTGTTCTCTCATGGCTTATTCTGCAGGCATGTTGGCCTGTCTTCATAAGCATCTCACATTCGGCATCAGGTTGGGCATTGCACAAGTTGGGGAATAGTAGCACAGCATTACCTATAGTGGCGCACAGGGACCTGGACCTTACCCTAGGGGTCATAGAACATTATATCTGGCGATCCTGCAGTAACCTAAGGACTTGGAACATTGGAAAAGGGACTGTGGAATCCGGAGACAAGTGTTTTTTCCTGTGGAACTTGGTGGAAACTTGGAGGAAATCGGAGGAAATCCCGTGTACGTGGGAAAAAATTAAGGTGAATATTAGTGTGAGGTGGATAACCACCCACCACCACAAATATAAATTCTATAAAGGTTTAAACAAGGGTTTTATTTAATGGGAGGTATACTAATTAGTTTTTTTCGTTGCCTGAGCTTTGTTCTTTTCAGTTACAAGCCAGATTTGGTAATTCCTTTTGGGCTGGTAACATCTGGGTGTGGTGCACGGTGTGCTGAGAGCAGAGTACCGAGTATTGGTAATGAAAAAAAAACCAGCCAGGTTTTGAGTAAAAAATTAACAAACATTATAATAAAAATAACCGGTTTTGGTATGAAATGAAGGGAAATCGTGTGCCTTTATTAGTTTTTTTCAGTAAAGAAAGAAAAGAAGCCCGATAGAAAGAAAAGGTGTCAATAGCAGCATACGGTGGTGCTTGTTGGTGTAAAAGGATCTCATCAGTTTCACCGCTACGTAAGTGAATTAAGTAACTATTAAGGCTCGCGTCATCGAACGCAATCGCGCCTGCGTTACGCAATTAGGCCGTCTCTTCAAAATAATCGCGTCAACGAACGCTAATATTCGAAAGAAAGGTTATTTCGTGTCACTGAACACAATCACGTCACGCAACGTAATCGCGTCACCGAACGCACAAATAACCTAGAAAATAGAGACAGATAAATTGTAAACGAACGCTATCACGTTGTCATTACGTACTAGTGAGACTCGCGTCAACGCACGCATTTAAATGAATAATTAAAATGAAATGAATTTAATCACACTAGAGTTTCTGAAAGGCATGAAAAGAAGCACTTTTCGATCTGAATCTAGGCAGTAGTTCAGAAGTCAGCTATTAACGGTGTTTCCGGTGATAAACAAATGCATAGTTACAATCTCTTATGCAAAATACATGGTAGCATGATAACTTGGACGTGCCACCACCACTTTTTGCCTGTTTTAAAAAAATGAAAAGTCCAAATTGACCAAAACGATCAACAATTTTGTTCTTCATACTTTTCTGAATCGATACATGTAAATATTTGTCATATAGGATTGACAGGAAAAGCTGGGTTTCGATTTTAAGTTTGGTGTCATATTGATTGTTCATTTTCAAAAGCAGCTTCACGTAAAACTATGACCTTGTGAATTTTTGATGTATAAATACTGCCAAAACTACAAATGAGAGGGAATCATCAACATTAAGTATACAGTATGATATTTTACTTGTTTTAGCACTTATCGTTCTTCATTTTAAATATTTTATTCAGATATAAAAATGTTTGGAGATTGGTTAGGGTGTGTTTGACATATACCTAAATACTTTATATTTGACATACCTGATTACCTAGTTTATAAAATGAACATTTACACTGGTGTAAATGCAGGTAGACTGACAATGCACACTATTTTTCGCATCACTATATAATTGTCGCACAATAAAAATCGAAATGGAGCCTATACTTGTAGCTCAATAGTGTAAGAGGAGTCGTCTTAGGGTGTAAAAACATACGGAGAAAATAAATGTTGATCCTAAAGTCTACTTTGGTTGTTCAGTTTTGGGCTACTATTGATATTCTTGACAAAAGTGGTGGCAGTCGTATAGTTCTCATGTAAATTTCTATACAAAATTCATGCTAACATAGCTTAGGTTACCGGAAATACCCTTAACGCCCAGTTTTCCTATAAGCAACATTTTTGATGAATAGTGAAATCAATGGTATATCAGTAGCAGAAAATGTCATGGTAGCAAAGATGAGATTAGGCATTTTTTAGAGAAGTCAATGCTCTTGATCTAGATTTTCTATTTAATTGTGAACGAACAAATAGATGATAGATTGAAACGGAAAATTACAGAAAGTTGAGAAATAGAACAGTACCTAAAATAAATGCAAATAGTTTAGAAGTTGAAAGTTTTAAAGATGAGTATGCTACCTAACCTAGCAGCAGATCCAGTGTTAAAGGATCTTTCTCCTACAAAGCTTGCACGCATTAGTCAATTACTTATGCAGCATTCATTGGCAAGTACAACTAGCGTCAGGGTTGTTCCAATGAACCCGGCTATTAACGTACCTATGTACAATGAAAATAGAATAACTTCAGATACGTTCTTTGAACAGTGTGAACAGTACCTGAAAAGTCAAGGTTTTGTAGAAGCTCGCTTTCACGAGGTTATTAGCATAATAATAGGAAAAGATCCTTCAAAGAAGCTTTGGTACGACAGTGTCTCGACTACAATTAAGTCTTGGAATGACTTTAAAAGAATTTTTCGTGAAAAGTATGATAGTCCTTTAGTACAGGAGAGAAGAAAAGACAGACTCGGTAGAAAGCAAGAAATGAATGAGCCTGTAGAACAATACGTCTATGAAATGGTTAACTTAGCAAGACAAGTATACCCCAATGAAGAAGAGTCAGTTACCGTGTTGAGAACAAAAAGAGGATTGATTCCTGACTTATGTCTTCACATGGGTGAATGCACTACGGTAAATGAACTTTTGGAAGAAGCCAGTTTAGCAATCGAAACTGTAAGAGCAAGTGACAAGATGAATAATCGTCACACACGCTTACCTCCATTTTGTGCTAGCACATTTGAGGCAAACAACCAAGAGTCTCTTCTAGATGAAGATGAAGTTTTCGATGCTAATGAATATGGTAATGAAAGCGGTGAAGGGCAAGTTCATGAATACCGGCATTCCAGTGACAATTCTAATTTTAGACAGCGTCTTGGTGCTGAATATTCAAGATTGAATACTCGAGATCATTCTGATAAAGAATGTTACACGTGTGGCGAAGTAGGCCATATTGCTAGAAATTGTACAAGAAATAGCAACGAGTCTAAAGGTGAAAATCCTGGTACTTCTGGCACTCAAATGGTTCATTACAATAATAGCCAATCTCATGAATGAGGGAATTTGTATGAAAATGTAAATGCTTGTGTTAATGTGGAATGAAGCTAATATTTGAGTTTTGTTAATGGAATAAATTAAAATGAATGTAAAATGACAAAGCCTGTATGTGTTATGTGTCTAAAAATAGAAAAAAATGTTTTGAGATTGTAATTGAGATGTAAGAGAATGAGTTGTGTGAACGCTAGAAATTGATGGTTGTGAAAGAGTAGTAGCGTACTAACGTAAGAAATTCAAAGATAGTAAGAATGTAAAGGCATTTAATTATTTGCGATTTTTCTGATTTTTGGCGAAAAAAAAATGTAATAATGATATAAGCCGTAGACAAGCCTGATCAACTTGTGACTGCTACAAAAATAAAAAGTATATGATATTCAAAGTTACTAAATTGACCAATTGTCAGAAATACAGAAAAGGTAGATTGAATTTTAGTCTTAGGTACCAAGACTGTAGTTCAGTAAAATGTGTTGTAAGATTGAATTTTTTACAAAGAATGTTCCTCTTTCTCGGTTTATTTACGGATGTATTGGACAGACAAAAAAAGGGTAAAGTTTTCTGTAAGAGCTCGACTAATTCCGGAATTAGCAGTACTGTTGTGTTATGTTGAATGTTTAGCCCACGGCGGCAGATAGTCCTCGCACGGACATGACGGGTCCATCAATTGATGATGTAGCGTCTGATTTACGTTTTTTATTCTGAATCGGGTCCACAAAAGAGTGTAGCGATTGCAGAAATTCGAGTACACAATTGGGTTTGGTCCAGATGAATTCTGTAGGAACTCATGAAAAGAAAAGTTGAAAAATGTATATAATGTTTGATTGCCTGAAACTGGGGCATTGTGATTGGTTTTGTTATGTAAAATTGTAATAGTAGAGTTACAAACAGTCGTGTTTTGATTGAAATGAGGTACTATCAATCTCGCTTACATTGCGAATGGAACTAGTTGATTGGTTTCATTGAAAGAATTATTAGTTTTCTAAATGTTTCGTATATCGTATATGTTTAAATGTAAGCAAATGTTGCTCAGTCGTGGTGAAAATTTCATGTTATTCTCAAGTAGTTGGACTTGGAAAAGAAATACATTACGAAAGTGCGACTTGTGATAATGATGGTACAAAGTATTTTAAGCGACATGATTATATGTAATTCTGTCAAGAAATGTTAAAATGTCAAAATGAAATAGTTTTACAGTATGATTCTGTTCTGATTGGATTTATGTAACGAAAATTAATTTTGTAAAAAAAAATGAATGATGTTTTGTTCAGCGGGGGAGGAGAGTCCTACGGACTAATAGAAAACCCGGGGAGGATGTAGCGGGTATGACAGCCTGTGACTGTCGTCGCGTCTCGTACGCATTCAACATGACTCATATTGTACTCAATAGAGCAAAGATGAAGATATATAATAAAGTTGTGGCAGCTCAGCTCGCCACTTGAGTAACCGCGACCGTCGAGAGCTGTTCTCTCATGGCTTATTCTGCAGGCATGTTGGCCTGTCTTCATAAGCATCTCACATTCGGCATCAGGTTGGGCATTGCACAAGTTGGGGAATAGTAGCACAGCATTACCTATAGTGGCGCACAGGGACCTGGACCTTACCCTAGGGGTCATAGAACATTATAGCAAGTGAAAGCAGTTTCGAACTTTCTTCAACGCGATGGTTTTTTCAGCATCGAGTATGTAATAACGCATCCGCGAGAACCAAGGGTAAACCAAGTTAGGACTGTGTCTCAAAGTTACAAGCTGTAAGATTCTAGGATGTACATATCAAGCAAGTAGAGATGCGCCCATCGCTAGACGCTGAATTTCAGAGTTCACACCGTTCATAGTATTAGGTGATATATATTACCGTTCCATGAATCTTTTATGACTTAGTTTGTCCTGTTGTTCATTTACCATTTTGCACTTTGTGATGTTGCGTGGTAGGAAGGTAAATAATAATGTGTCATGATATTATTACCATCTTAAATTCATGCGTGATCTTTGAATATTTACGCTACACTGCACTGGTAATTTCCATTTCTACTAATATATAACTAAACTACCCATGATCTTTAATTTATGAATATGTGCATTCATTCCCCCAAAGCACAAACTATCAAAAATGAATTAACAAAAAGAATTTGAATAAGTACCGAAACGTTGAGCAATAAATATCTCGTTCACTCGTTGTTTCCCTTTTATAATTTTGATAAGAATTTGCAAACTTTCGTCCCTATGGGGAAACTTTTCTTGAATACGTAATGGCAGGACACGTGTTTAATCAACACTCTTGATTCATCGCTTGTGCAAGCAATTTGTTTCTTGGAGTATACTTGGAGTTTTGTTAAAGCTGCGCCATATAGGTTACAGGTTACAGTAAATAAATGACGTAAAACGGAACGTACGGTTTAAATGGTGAGACACTGTTTATTACCTCTAATAAAATGATCCATTTATAAACTTGTCTAGTCTGTCTAACAGCTCCTATAAATCAACTTTGGTAAGACTGATTTCTGGAAATGAGCGAAAGTTGTCAAGGCTAAGTGCACAGATGTAAGATTTTGTTGTACAGCATAACATCGCAAGAAGATTTGCCGTTTTGCAAAGAAGATGGCCACATGTTAAAAAATTGAATTACACAAAGAATTGATTATTAAACGAAGTCTCAAGTTGCTTATTCGTATTTATTTCTGTCTCTATGATTTTTCCTTATTTTACCATCAAATCCACTTTGGCACTGCTTTCACTGGTAATACTTTAGATGCCAATGTGCGGTTGATTTATTTATTCGCCCCAAAGAATACATATGTAAGTAAGTAAAAGTGAATTATATGTTTGCACATATATTCCTGCTAGAAGATTATGCAGTTGTATAAAATGACTGATGCCTGAATTGTTGGGTGAAATTAAGCACGAAGAAAGTTTTGATCAAAGGATTAAAATCACACATACATTTCCTTTAAAGAAAGTGGCAATCTAAATAACTATAAAAGCAGCCTGTCGCGTTTCCAAACGCTTTTACTGCGTGCATTGACCATGCATGAAGATGCATTGCATGTTGCATATTATAATGCATGTAAGAACATAAACTGTTTCCAAGGCATTGCAAAGTTGTTTCGGTGGCTATCAAATATTGTTTTTGAAAAACCCATTGTTTAGAAAAATCCAAATGATAATAATGCATATTGTCATGAATCACTTAGTGCATTTAGTAATTAGACGCTTTTAGTGCAATATGCTTATTTTGACGATTTCCGATGACGATGCCTACGCAAACTCTCTTGGAAGCTTGACGTTACAGAAAAAGCGACATAATGCTTCAAAACTTATTGTAATAGAAATAACCGATGCTTATCATTAAATCAGGAGTTATCGTAGAAACCGAAGCTTATCACTGCACGATGAGTTGAATCGTAACCACCATAAAAATGGCATATCATATAAAATGAATGCAATTAAGGGTTTTTGAATGACAACGGGTGTGCAAGACAGCAATAGGTTAATGTGGTAATTTCTGTGTTTTAACTACAGTTGTGGGTGTCAACAGTATAGTTTCCATGTAGCAAAAATAATTTACATCGAAAATATTAAAGGGGCATAAAAAGCAAAGCAGATCTACGACTTTAAATTACAAACCCGAGTTCTCCAGACTTACATAAAGACATCATTAATGATCTGGGTGTTATTAGGAAGCGCAATTTTGCATGAATAAAGAGATGTATTTTGAAGAAAAACTTCCAGTATTCAACGGGTTTCAAGTTGAATAAAAAAATTGGCCCGTTGCATGCGTTTTAGATGATAGACCAGGATTTTAGCCTTTGTGCAGGGCACAAAATACTTAAAATACCTCATTGTTTGTATAAATATTTTAGCACAATCTTTTCTAGAACGTATTACATGCACGTAGGGCATGCTGGGCTCTCTCGTAATATTATATGAGACATGACGGAATAATATGAAGCATAAATAAAGTTATTTGAAAGTCAAATGAATATTTACTTTTATGTTTTTATTAAGTTTTTATCAACATTTAATACACTTTCGTGGTGTTTCTGGAATGTTACATATCATAATAATATAATATACTGTAGAACTGCTATTATTCTCTTACCCGATTATTCCTTTACATATCGCCAATTCCAAATAGCGCATTTATATAAATATTAGTGATTAAAATTAGATGTACATACATAAAACACTACGTCGTAGCAATATATAGATTCTTCGAAGCAAAAAACAAAATCCGTCTTAAATTCCTTTCTACCAAAATTCACTAAAACAATGATATCGCGATTCTGCATCATGCGTCTATAGAAAATTTACTAACAACTTATAGTTTCCTTTATCAGCCAGCACAATTCAATATATTGCTACATTATGTAATATATTTTGTTAACAATACCGTAAACAAAGTCGATAGAGTGAAACTAACTCTTTCCTCATTTTTTGTTGATTCAATGATCGTTATATCATTCCCAAGAAAAGAACTTTCTAGTTGAGCTATATTATTAGTCCAGTTGAGCTATAGATACTATTACCAACTCTCAACTCACCAATATCTAGTGCTCGTATTTTTTTAAAGACATGAATTTTGCTTGGTCATGCACATGTTCTACGGAAAGGTTTTTTGGTTTTTATCTCAATATTTACTAGGTACATACATGATTTGTAACGTGATATTTACTTAATATTATAATAAATAGAATAAGTTATCCGTATTGTATTTCCCATTGGCAATCTCTTACTATATTCTGTATCAAACAATTCAGTGTATTGCGTTATGGCATTCTTCAAATCTCTGAATGAACGTGATATTTTTAGATCGATTCCGAGCTATCGTCAATATTGTTAGTAGTCGTTTCAACCCTGTATTGAATCGTCGTTAACCTTTTGAGCAGAATATTAACAGTCTGGGGAGTTGAAGATTTATGCTTGATTTTAATCGTAGGCTGTCTCCGGTCCCTTCCAATAATGCTCAAAAAAGCATTGCGAAACTTGAGATTATAAAATGAGTATATGATCGGATTTATGCATGAGTTAAAGCATCCAAGCCATTGTGCCAAAGGAAATAAGAGTGATATCAGATAAGACTCGGTCTCGCTCAGATCTTGACCAAATTTTATGCGTATGATGATGACATAAAGTGGCAGCCAACTCAATGCAAATATAAGAACCACCACAATGAACATCTTTATAACGGCAGTTTTAGACCTTTGGTGAATAAGCTCCACTGCTTTTTGGTAGCAATTGGATGGGACAGATCTTCGGTAAACACGAAACCAAATGGTCAAGTAGCAAATGCATATGACGCCCAGTGGGAGAAGGTAGCAAAGGAAAAGATTTCCAAAGAGAAAGTAGTATAGACCCCAGTTCTCGTATTTTTTGGGCCAAACTTCAATGCAAAATTCAAGATGAGAGTTGTTTGGGTCAAAATTTCCGGATTGAAAGAATAAAGCCCAGGGCAGAGCAACGAGGCAGGACCACACCACGATTCCAAGAATGATGAGTTTTGCCCTGTCTTTGGTTATCTGGTACTTGAACGGGCACTGGATGCAGATACACCTGATCAAACAAAATGTAAAGAAACTCTTATTTGTCTTTATTTATTTGAATAAGCTGTTTCCCATGAATTGTTGATCACTTTTGGGAATGCATGTCAAGAGGAAACTTTTAACTGCTGGCAATGAACAAAGTTACAGCTTTAAGAAGAGACAAACAATGAATATAACATACTGTCGCAGTCATTTCATGAGAATAAACAATTATTGTCAGAAGAAGCTATTTGACCGTGCACATGTCAATATCGTATGTTTCACATAACCTGTTTTAAACGGAAACTTGAAACATATACTGAGGCAAGTGAAAGTTACTTGCGTAATGTTGCAAATATAATATGTATAATATGGATCTCACCTTTCAACTGAAATCGCTACCAGGAAGTAGATACTTGAACACACGCTTATACCCTGAATGTATGGAACCGTCTTACATAAAAACCATCCAAGAATCCAGGCTGTAAATACATAAAGAGAAAGAGAACAAATGCACATTGTTTTAAAAATCTGTTTACTCTTACACATTCCTTTTGCTTTTATATTATCATAAAGTGGAAACTTGAATAATACGTGCATACATAATGAAATATCAAGAATGTACACACACAGAGGAAAACCTAAGTTTACTATATGTTCTTGTTGTTAGTTTACCATTAGAATACAAAATCAAAAAAGAAAGCATAGAGCACGATTTTAGTATGTACCAATAATAGTGTAATCAATTCACTTACGAACATATATATTTGAAACGAGGTTTGGTAGCAAGCAGAAGAGCAACACCAGCAGATCACTTATAGCCAAACTGAAGATAAAGTAATTTGTCACGGTTTTCATTTTTCTTAGACGAACCACTATAAAGAGAACGCAGCAGTTGCCCACAACACCAAAGATAAAGACTACTAGGTACCCTATTACAAGAATCACAATGCCCCACGTTGAAAGTCTCAAGGGATATTCGTCAATGATTCCCTGCACTGGGATATCTAAAATGGTTGCCTCATCAATGGTTGTTTGTTCAGTAGCTGAGCTCCAAGTAGTTACTTCACTTTCAAGTTGACTACTGTAAGCCGCCATTGATGAAGAAGAAAGCATGTTGTAATGAGGGGTATTATTAAAATTAAGTCCTTTCAAAACTGTGGTTTTGAGATGTTCATGATGATCGTGGTAATCCTTGTCAATATCTTTTGGATAGTTTAAGTTGTGTATTTTAGGATTATTCTTGAAATATGACAGATTATTGGAAAAATTAGAGTCTAGTAAACGCAGTTGCAGATGAAGTAAGGATATCGACTCAATAAACTCCATTTTGAATTTATTAAACTTGTACAAAACACTGTATTAATGTAGCTTGCAAACTTTCCAATTACCAACCTGTTAGCCTAGCTGAGTATGATACGACAAAAACAGAAGATAGCGTGTGCAGCAGCCTCCTCTGATCACGTCGGGTGGAAAGTTCCGACTGAGCTGGGGAGAAAGAAAACTCTGAGTGATGAACTTTCTCCAAAGCTGATGTTCCATGTACCGCTTCCCAAGGCTTTCTTGCTTGGTACTTTTAGAACAGTCCATATTGATATAGCACACATCATTCACAACATCACAACGAGACAAACTCCAAGCGAGCGTGATGTTTTATTAAACCGACAAAGTGATAAAATAACAATGGTAGTATTGTTAGATATTCCATTGTTGCAAATTCTATTCCCTGGCTGTATATGCATCATTATGGTATCCCCACAAATCACGTTTTTGTTGAGGATTTTGAATAAATCAAAAAACGAAAGATGTCAAAATGCAAATGAAATGCTTAAATAAACATTTATTCTTCTTTGAACGCTACTCACGTTCCCCAGTCTGCTTGCTAATCACAAAGCTGAGTAGGAAGGAAATCCCTGTTTCCACTATGCGAAATTAAGCATCTTACATAGAAATGGAATGGTAATTAAAGAAAAAGCTTAAATACTGAACAATCAGGATCTTCCATGTTTATGCAATGCAAGAATCGGGGTGTCCTGCGACAAGAACATTATATTTTATAGCTGTGTTTTGACTTTCACTGTTCCACAAATAAACGAGTTTTTTTTGTAAATTCTTTAGATTGTAGAAAGTTTCAAATTAACTTGATTACTTTGTGGGTGGAATGTACGGTTGTTCTTTCTTTACAAATTCCAAACACAACCTAAAACTTAAAAACGCTGTATCCTGAATAACATTATAAGACTTTTGAACTAATGATAACATACTACTAACAGTACTAACTACGAGGATGAACCCTTAGGTACTACTTGATTTGCCAGAAACATCGTCAAAAGTGGCAGAGATAAACTCAACAGGGATATTTTTTTAAAGTATTTGGTACGGCAAGCACTTATGTTGCTGCCAAGTACACATAAGCATCCAGAGCTCAGGCAAAAAATATGCTACTATTGGAAATGTTATTAGCAGTAACAACTAGTGGATATCTGAGCACCTCTAGAAGTATTTTATTTATACCTGTTAGGAAGGCATTTAAGGTTGGGCTTAAGTGAGAAAATACATGGGATTTTACATTTAACTTTTTTTTGATCCAACTCACCAACGAAGGGAGCTAAAAATCCCAAATTTTGAACATAGGTTCGGAAAGCATTTCCGAAGGTCAGAAAGCCTGTCTCAAATAATTTTGTTTCCAAATACCCCCTCCAGAAGGGGTTTTCTGAGGCTATCATGGTTCCCTTCGGGTTTCTAACCATATTACCCCCCGCGTTACATAACAACGCCAAAACGTAGGAGACCAAGATAGCCTCAGAAAACCCCTTCTGGAGGGGGTATTTGGAAACAAAATTATTTGAGACAGGCTTTCTGACCTTCGGAAATGCTTTCCGAACCTATGTTCAAAATTTGGGATTTTTAGCTCCCTTCGTTGGTGAGTTGGATAAAAAAAAAGTTAAATGTAAAATCCCATGTATTTTCTCACTTAAGCCCAACCTTAAATATAAACATTTTATTAGAAACCTGTCCTATGAATCTATTTTCTGAGTTCCTATCCAGCTGAAATGTTAACCATAGGGCTCACGAGAATTTTCAGGTTGAAGTAGCAACAAACTAAAATTATTTCAAGATGAGTAGGCCGAATAGGCACTTCAATGAAAATAGTTGACGTAGGCGTAGGCACTAGATAGAGCTTATTCTACACATTCTTAAGAATTCTTTGTCGTTTGCTTCGCGTAAAATGTTTACTCGGAAGGAAATGTGTTACTCTTGCAAATTTGTAAACAGGCAAATTTAGCATACATGTGCAAACATTGTTGCTATTCTTGTATTGCCCCTAATTTACATACAGCAGCAGTAAGCGAAACTTTAGCAAAGTTCTCTGGCGTTTCTTATTGCATTATTCAGAATATACACGAACGAAATACTTCTTGGAACCTAGTTTATTAGTATATGAAAAGGGTACTTAATAAAATTCGAAACTTCACGTGTACGTGAGGTAAAGCAGCAGCGTAGCACTTCACAGAAAACAGTGAATGGGGATACAAGATACAACTCGGATTATCAAAACAGCAATTGGCAATAAAATTGGAAAAGATTTTTTTCTGGCGAATATTATTTCTTCAGGTCTAGCAGAAAAGATTAAATCAAACCGAGATGCTTCAATATGAAGCCAGCACGAGCGCACCGTATCGCGTACATCCTCTTCCTTTTTCGAAGAATCTTTTCCCAGCAGTAAATCTAATATAATATGTGCTTTCCACTTTCCCATGATTCCAATTCGAGTATGATCATCAAGTTCCAAGAATATAATATGATTACATTTTGCAATAAGCCCATGTACGGAGAAACGGGCTTTTTTGGTTTATTTCAATTTAACTGCGTAGAAGCAATTTTACCGTCCAATTTCAATCTGATTCATACTGCCTACCTACGCATACGAGCAAAATTGTATAAATGGATCAGTTATCAGTTATGATGACAGAGAAAACAAAATATAAAATAACATGATTATTTCTATTTTCACAGAAAGCTTTTTAAAGCAAGGACTTCAAGCGTCAATTAAAACAGCGCTATGACCGTATGACATCAGCATTTAATTCCATTAAGAAAAATACAAAACTATAAATCAGTTTATTTTAGGAATTTCATCGATTTTAGAGCTCTCACGTCGACATGGCCTGGTCATGGCCAAAGGCACATTTTCATTGAAACACTTTCTCCAGCTTCCGCTTCCAGTGATTGAATCACTTGGCGAAACTGCATATAACGTCAGCAAAAGATTTTTGCTAGTTGATTAGCACTTTCCCCTGCAGCGAAACACGTTTCCTCCAACATATTCCAAAGACTCCATGTTCCATCCAAGTTCATCATTTTCAAATAAGAGAGCTCTGAACATGTTATCATTTAAAAATTGCTCAGTTGGGTGCATCAATCTGCACTCCTGTGCTCAATCTCAGGTTATCCGGAGTAGGGAACACGGAGCGTACAAACTTGAGCTCCGTCCGACACCTCTACGCCGCCGGAGCATGTGATAGTCGGCTGCTCTCTCAATCTTTCAATGGAAGTAGGTATGTGCTCCATGTCGGTATGTGCTAGCACAGATCCCGCAACATGGGACAAGGAGAACACATGTCTTTTGTGTACATGCCTATACATATGGATGTACATTTATAAGCCAAAAAGCTTAATTATAGTCCAAATTATAGGATAATTATAGAAAGTAAACTCAGCTTTAAAGTCCATTTAGGCCATTTGTTTTTAAGGCTTTAGTGTAGGGATTTTAATGTGTCTGGTTAATGATCTTTTGGTTTTAAACTATTTTTAACTTTAGTTCTGAACTGTTTTCAATTATTTTTTATAAGGAAAAAGCTTCGGAACTAAAGGATTTAAGCTATTAGCGGTTCTGGGAAGATATTTGGAAGATTTAGAAAAAATTGGGCATAGAATTTGTAACAAGTTGTTAGCGTTTTGTGTTGTTTTGAGCGCACCAAAATGAACTGGAGTTGATCAGCTGGCTGTGAGGCTAACAGGATGAGGGCCATGCATGCGGCGTCTTCCAGCTTAACAAACTGCTTCTGGGCGTCACTTCCGGGAAGATAATGGTAAGCTAATGTTGTGGAACTTCCTTTAATTTGCTTTATGGTTTTTAAAATGACTATTTTGTTTTATTTTGTTCCCAGTGATCCTGGATGTTTTGTGGACAAGTTTTGTATTCAAGATTCCTTCCAAATCCATCATCACTGCCATGTTTGCGAAAACACAATGCTTCATGGTTCTAAACAGAGCGAGTAGACACGTACAGTTTCGTAATCTTCGTAAAAGTAACCACTTAAAGTATTCAGCGTCGGCTTTTGAGGGACTATCGGGAAAGCTTCAAGTGAAAAGAGGCTGTAGTCATAATCTTCATGTTGACGAATCTGAAACGATATCCACTGGAGAGTATTCGGAGCTACCAGGCTCGCTGGTACAACAATCGCCGGATATAGCGTTAGTGAGAAAGAAAGCAAAGCTAGATGAAATAATTAGAAAGGCGGAGGACTTGTTGGAATGCCGGTTCCTGAGGTCGAGAACGTCGCCGATTGGTGTAGGAATTTCCGCTTCAGATTGCCAAACTCAGTACTTTAACTTGCTGCCGAACTGGTTTCAAAGTGAAAGCTCATTGATCACAGCTAAAATACCTGCTTTGTTGGGTTCGGGTCATCCTGTACTCAGGCTAAGGAAGTAAGGCCTAGATTTGTATTTTGCAGTATTGTCTGAAGTTTGTCAACTTTCGGTTTTACTGAGATATCGTTGTCCTGTTTTAAGAAATTTAGACCCTGACGCTGAAGAGCATTCGTTAACACTTTTAAGTAATAATATTCAATGGAGAGCGTTCATAATTCTGCTAGTAGCAAAAGCATTTGGCACGCCAAACAACGATATACTTCACAAAAATAGATCCTATTTGGATTCAATAGTGGCAAGGTAAGGAAAGACATTTTTATATTTAATCTACAATACAAATTTTACAAGGAAGCTGTTTTATGAATTTAACATTTGTTTTCATCTTGTTGTTTTAGGCAGAGAACTCTTTCGGAAATTGCAGAAATGATGCACTTTGCCTTTTGCTTGCACAGAACCATAGTTGAAATTGATCGTTCGAAACACGACGACGCAGCTATGGAAGAGAAGGAGTCATCCTTGCACTTAGGGAACAAAATAGTTATCCTCTTTGGTGATCTTTTGCTTTCACGAACGAGTAAAGGCTTGTCATCGCTAAAAAATGCAAAAGTGACCGAGCTCATGAGTGATGCGATAAGCGATTTTAGTGAAAGTGAAATCCTCCGAAGAAGACATTTAGACTATTTTAGGCCCGTGCTTAATGGCAATGCAGATGTATTTAAAGAACTGGCAGACATAAAAAGCTCCAAATATTTGGAAGTTCCTACATACGAATCGTGGAAAAGTAGAGTAAACCTAGATATTGCATCCTTGATTGGCCGTGCATGCAAAAGCTCAATTCTAATCAGTCAGCATGATGAAGGTGCTAGTGAACTTGCCCACGATCTTGGGCGTGTAATAGGTCTCGTGATACAGGTATTTTTTAAAAATAAATTAAAGCATTTTATGTAAAAATAAAAATGACTTGTATGTATCATGTATCACCTTTGTCTTCTATTTTGTAGGCTTACGTCGATTTAGAGTTATTTATACGTGATAAAAGCCTTCAAAATCCGGAACTGGATGCTAGTACCCTTCCTGTAATTTTTCATTTGAATAGTGATTCTGTCGAAAGAATATACAACCCCTCGGATATAAGCCACGTAAGCATGCTTCTTTTTTCTTTGCAAATAAACGAATATTGAATCAATATTGTTGATACAAGTCTTAAATACCATAAGAGTTCGTGTAAAAAGCCAACGTTTCAATTTGCAGGTTTACCGTAGCGTGATGTCAAGTCCCATAGCTTTACTACGTACACAGAACGCTTTGGACAGGCTGAAACAAGAGGCCCTTTACTTAATATCAAAACTCCCTCGTACCACTCCAGCTCCGCAAATACTTGAAACTTTTATCTCTACGTTATCGTAGTAATTAGTGTGAAAAAATTAATCGACTACTCCACCATTCGTCGATAAAATAAAGTCTGAAGTGTAGTGTAAATTGTGCACGATTCAATACAGGAATATTATATTTTTGAGCATAATACTGCCTCACTTATACAAGGAACAGGTAAAACAAAGTAAATGACTAAACATCCAAAAATGCCCTTCATGGATCGTAGTATTATTGTTAGACTTTATTCATGATGACTAACAAACAACCCCGGTGTTTTGCTGTCAAAACCAAATTGATATCGCAATAAATCTAAGACATACTCGGCTAGATTATGTCGCAATCTACAATTTTAGAACAAAACCCACTTTATTCTATCATAAAATATATTGTATTATGGTAAACTTTGTATTATTCTAAAAATAAGGAACGTAGGTATATTTATTTCCAGCTACCAAGATTCACATAATAACTAGGATTGTATGAAGGCTTATTGCTAACATTGCTAGCTATACTAGGAAGCGATTGTTCACTATTATTATTAGCATGACCCGAATTGATGTACCCTACTCGAGGGTATGTACTCCTCGCTGAGGGCGATAATAGTACTGCTTGTTGGTTATGAAAGGGTCCATGCGTTAAATTACTTACACGTGGAGAAGCATATGAATTAGCGTAAGGCGAATTTGTTTGGAAAATAGTAACGTTACTAGTGTTTGGCGACATTCCTTCCTGGACAGCAGAATTGGTTGCAAAAGAAAAGTAGGAAAAATCCGGCGAAACCCGGGAAGACGACTGGTTCTGCTCTTGTAACGAAATTGCTTGCTGGGGTTCGGAAATATTGACTGCTTGAACTGGCGTAAAATTGTGTGAGACCCTTGGGCTTAAATATTGAATTCCACCGTTCTCCATCAGTTGCGTTGGGCTTGGATTGTTTGCACTTTGATCAGAAATTGGAGTAACATAATTCGTTGTCGCGTAGGAGGGCTGAACTAACTGGAATTGTGCTGACTGATTAACACTGGGAAGGCTCATCGAATGCAGCTGAATTCTTGGAGATGCAAATGATTGATGAGATCTTGGAGAGTTGATTTCCTGTAGTTGCGTTTGGGCAACCAACGGCATAGGCTGTAATAGCTGAGGAGGGGTTTCATTGCTCATTGGCTGGTTTGACAGTATATAAGGTGGATTTGAACGTGAAGAAGAAGCCGGGGTATCCCCTGCTGGACCCATGGCAGGCTTGTTTTCTGTTAATGAGTCGGATTTGTTTTGAAAATTTATTCCGGGTGACTTATTCAAAGCTTCTTCTGGTGGTGGAACATTGACACAGCTTTCTCTTATTCTCGCACTGAGAATATCAATATTGGAAATTATTTCAGATCTTGATGACGAGACAGTATGGCTTGTGCAAGTAGATGATAAGCTGTGCTCGCTAAGCTTATCGGATTTTGGGCTGTACAGGAACTCTGTGCTATCCTTTTTTATGTCAGTACTACTGCAATTTACAAAGGGTCCCTCATACTTGAAACCTTTTGTCGATCCTTTGTAAATAAGCTCTTTGCTCTCCACAGTGTTCACAGCATGATTTCCAGATGCATTGCCAACTTTTGCCTTTTCCTGCGACTTTGACTTGTTGGGTGACAACTTATCTGGTTTTCCAGTCTTCTGTTCTCTATGAAGGCTTTTCTCATTCTTCTTTTCCAGTGCATTATTCGAATTTTTAATTCTACCTTGATCCTTATTAGCTAATGAGCTATGACTTTTTTCTTGAGATGCATGCTTTGTTCTCAATTTTGAAACTGATTTAGCATTGCTTTCTGAATTTTTGCTACCATGCGCCTTTATAGTTGGTTTGCCAATCGTACGTGAGTGTCCTTTCACGGACTTGTTCTTTGGCGATTGTGGTTGACCACCAACAACAAATTCAAGGCTCTGAGAAAGTCTTGAGATTGGCCGTGACGATTTTTTACTGTCACCATTTTCTTCCTGGTTGTGCCTATCCTTTTGGTAGTTTCTTATCTTTCGATGATTATCGGTAAAGCGTCTGGAGAAAAATTCATAATCCCTCATATCATCCAGACGAGGTGACGTGCCTCGTGAGCTTCCAAACTCAAAGCTATGTGATTTCATGAGAGGTGGAAGAGGAAGTGGTTGATATGGTCCATTCAAATCAGCTTGAATGCTGCAGCAAAAATTATTCGGCAAAAGCCAAAGATAAACTAAAGCATTTTTCAAGTCAACCTAATACTAACATGTATCACTAAACCTTGAGCCGTATAACATGTCATCTCCTCTATCTGCTCTTTCTGCATGGAAAGCTCTAATGAGAGTCCGGCCACTTGATCTCATTTGGATATAGTTGAGCATTCTATCCTTGTTCTAAAGTATCCCATTAACGTTTTAAAACTTAAAATAGTAGTGACCAACCAATGACCAAAATTTTATGAATAAATACTTACTCGAAGAGCCAACTTTAAATTGGCGACTACTTGCTGAAGCTCATAAGTGTGCGTATTTGCCTTAATAAACTTTCTTTCCTGAGCTGCCAATTGATGTTTGTGATTCTTTTCCAGGATTTCAACATGTCTCATATATTCCCGAATACGTTTCTCTGCTCCTGCCAAGTTCATCCGAGTAATGTCCAAGTCTTGTTGCAATGTGTGACGATCTTGAAGATGTTCCTCGTGAACCAGAGCTTTCAGTTTGTCCAATTCATTTTCAAGCTTTAATATTTTCTTATCGCGAACTGCCAACTTTTCATTATGTTCCCTTGCATTTTGCTGGGCCTAGAAAAGCATTCATTTTCCAATTTTTGTACTACAATTTCAACCAATTTTACCGTCCCTTCTTACTTTGAAACTATTAGCTTTTTACCCGTCGTAGCTGCTCTTGTAACGCTCTAATCTCATCTTTATGCTGATTCAATAATCGTGGCAACTCTGCATCTTTTCCTTCCCACTTTCTTAGTGCATTATCTTGTCGATGGTGCAAATGATTCAAGAATCTGTTCTCCTTTTTTAATTTCTGCACCATGAAAAATACACTTTCTTTGTGTTTGCATGTGTTGATAAAACAGTTATTTAAAAGAATAGGAAACATTCATCCAATTCCGTACCTCAATCTCATCTTGCAGCAATTTAATTTTACTCTTGAGATCCATTATTGTCATACGCTTGGCAGAAGCCACACGTTGGGCCACATTACTATGTGGCTTTGCAACACCGGCTTTTAACGGTGGATGGCTAGGTCTAAACATTGGTGGAGTATGATAGGTTTTATATTTCGCTGATGCGTACGATTTTTCCTTGATACTCGTGTGAGCAACGACACGCCTGATGTTACTATTCGTTCCACGGCCATACCCCGTTGCAGACCTATTTCTTAAGCTTAATCTTGAAATGGAAACTGAGGACACGGATGCAGCAACGGAAGCGGGGATATCCTGGGGATCCAGTTTCTCCTGAGCGAGGGGTTGACGATGCAAACTCATGGCTTGGTTTCCTAATGTTGTTAAACTTGTTTTACTTCTTTGGTTCATTTTCAATGACACGCATCTTGTCGAATTATTGGGCTTGGTTCCCGATTTCCCAAAATTTCCACTGGCCGTAGCAGGTGGCCTGTTTTTCATAGCCATCAAGGAAAGTTCACTCAAAGTACGTGCAGATTTCTCGTGACCATTACTGTTGTCTGACAGCATAGGAGCATTTTTATTAACTTTCTTTGGTTGTATTGTCAATGAGCCCACGGCGGACTTGAACACTTTGATTTCCACTTTGTCATCGGAGAAAGGTGAATCTTGGGATTCCACGTCATGTTCGAAGTCATCCGAGTATGATGCTTCCTCTTGGTCCTCGCTAGATGAAAAGTTACCGAAGATAAATGCTTTGACCGTGTTTTTAGAACCAATATTTGTACCGTTTCTACATTTTCTACCAACCTCCGGTTACTATCCATTTGTTCCTGGTTCACTTTGTCCAAAAATCTTGTCGAATCACAAGTCAATTGCTAGAGTATAACCAATACACTCTCCTGTCGTAACACAAACTAGTTTAGTGTTAACCTAGTGAAACAAAAGCACTAGAATTTTGGAGGAGAAGTGTAACTCTAGTCAAGAAGATGATCTGATTATTAACTTGTTACTATATTTCTGAGCAATACACAATAATTACGCTACTTATATTTACAAACGTACTCTAAAAAGTCTAGAGTTTAGCATTATTATGAAAGTTGAATAGCGGTTGCACAAATAACTTTATAACTACTCATGAAACTACTGTTGTTAGGCGATGATGATTTGTGACAATTTGTCTCAGTTGCATCTTCGGGGCTGTGCCGAAGCGTATTATCAACTATGGAAGGAAGAGCAATGGACGACTTTCAACTTTAGGGGTTATTTGGGACAAGTATGAAGTACTAGGTTTCCAGTACTGCTGAACAAATGCAACCCTTTGCTGGCAATCAAAAACATACCTTTATGCGTTTAAATGATAATGTATGCTCTTGGCTCTTGAAAGAGTAAATACAGTAAATAGACAAAAAATTGATGCTGAAAAATTAATTTATTTCTTTTGAGAGAAAAAAGTAATATATGAGAAAAGAGAACAGTCTGAAGAAAAAATAGAGCAGAGAAACAGAAAATGAAGACAAGAGGGTATACACAAATAGAAAGCGTATTTGTAAAAAAATAATATTCATAAAAATCATATATTACTAGACTAACTGTAATAAAAATAAGATAGTTCAGTCATTATAGAAGGGCTGTGAAGTAAAGAGGTAACGCATCTCAGAAAGAAGCCAATAAAGTGCCAAAGTGGCATAAATTCGAACTAACACGTAAACTTAATTACACGCTATTTTCGAATTTAACCGGACTTGGCAGCAAGATGGGCGATACGTGCGGCTTGGACCTCGGGGGTGTCAACTGGTGGAAGGGGAAGAGTAGCGTGGTGGACTGTTTGAAAAATAAGTAACAATTTGATTAGAGAAATTTGAAGTTTTCAAATACAAAAAGTTTTACAAACTGTTATATCTGTTTAAAGACTTACCAGCTCCATTGTTCAAAGGAGCGGCGTAGGCGGTGTAAGTTGGCTGTCCAATGGCAACGGTAGCGGCAGCGGGGACAACAGCTCTTGCAAAAACTGGAGCAGCAGCGTGCACAAGGCCAGGGGCGGCGATGGTGCGAACAGCAGCGATTGGAGCTGGAGCAGGTCCTACGGGCCTGTAAAAGACAAAAGAAAACCGTTAGGTCATTGCCTGGAAATATCTAGAAATAATAATTCAGTCAATTACTTACAAGTTGGTGGCAGCGGTTCTGAATCCGTTGACAGGGTCAGCAACGTACTGAACATTTTGAACAAGCCCGTTTCCGTCAATGTAAGAGTAAGCTCCTCGTACAACGCCATCGGCGGTCTTGGATTCGACCTTGCTGGATGGACCACCAGACTAAGCAATGAAAAGAGCAACATAAAAAATTGTAATGGTAAATTCTTAAGGATTACGGTGATTTTTTAGGAAACCCGTTGGATTTTAGAGGATAACGGTGATTTCTTAAAGAAAATTGGCAAAAGTTTTTGTTTGAATTAATTCAAAGGTACAGAAACTTACATAACCGTAGGTGTATTGACCAAGTTCATCTTGAGCATGATACTGGTTGGCTCCAGCTTGAACGGCGAGTGGGGCCAAAAGCTGGGCAGAAGCCACAGCCAAGGTAGATGCAAGAACGATCTAAAATAATATTTGCAAAAATACAAAATATTTAGAACCGATTTTTTGTCTCACGTTCCCCCATAACTGGCACTTCAGAAATTGTTCATGTTATTATCTGAAAACTTACGAAAGCACGCATTTTGTTTAGATTGATTGGGTGTTTGTGAGATGAATCTCTTTGAAAATGTTGTTAATCTCTTAGGACTTCACAGCCTCAAATGACAATGATCTCACAGAGTTTCCAGCCATTTTATACAGAAATCACCCTTGTCCTTGATTGACATCCTTACCATGTTCCAATAACGCTATGCGTTGCAAATATCTTAAGAAAATCTGGTTTTTCAATGATGTATATGTAAAGTGCGGATAGATGGGATAGGAACTAGATGAAAAAGAAATTGTGCAAAAAATACGGTATCATTACGCCTGTAAGCCTAAACAAAAAGGAGCAGGGCAGGTAATTACCGGCTTGATTTGCAATAATATTAGCAGCACACCTGGAAATATGTTAACAAACAAGGATAGTGAAATTCTGCTAGGCATAATCATCATTAAAACCGTCTAGCCTGCTGTTAAAGGCATGTTTCTTCATATGTAAAGTTTTCATCAACAATAAATGCTCCAACTCTAACTATCACCACCATACATAAAAATATAATATTCTCACCATGTAATTATAAGTGTAATTCTGCAGGAACCAATTTGCTTAATCCATAAATGTGCATTGAAACAATCAAAATATTACTATAATGCTTAATGCTTACGATCTCTAGTTTAGCATTAGCGTTATAATAAAATACTCTTAATTGTATACTTTGTCTGCTGGAATGTGGTTAAAACCTCTTAGACCACGTGTATTATAGTTTGGTGCATATCATCATAATGCGTGCAAAACGCACGAAGGCAGGAGGAGGGCTTTGTTGGTCCGTGATAAATTTGATAATGCTCATGATAGCATGGAATGTTCTTTTGCCAATTCATTGTTGCATTTATTTTGCCAAAGTGTTCAAATAGGTGTATACAGAGGAGTGAAGGGATGACAAGAAACGATAAATATTGTTTTATTGATTCAAGACAGTCTCGTCAGTACATATAAAACTTGCAGTTTGAAAATCCCATCGTTGTTGTTGGTAGCCGGTACTCTTTACTTAAACTCTATCATCAACGCTTGAAAAGGGCAATGGTAGAGCGAGGGTAATCAAAGAAATAATCATCACGACCATCTCCACCCCTTCCTCATGCACAATCCTCTTCTTGAAATCAGGCACATAAAATCTCATCGTTGTGTCTCTGTCATGAATTTGTTTATGTGCGTACGTATTTGGTATAGGGATGATGGCATGATGATTATGGTTTTATTAAGGTAGCGCCAGGTAATATAATATTCTTGATAATAATTTGGCAACATCATATAACGTTTGACATGACACATCTTTGGTGCAGCAAAAAAGCACTGTCTTCACAGCCAACAAAAATGCACGTCAGTATTTTGTTAGTATTAATTTACGCACTAATAACGTATTCTTCCCACCATCATCGCCACCACCAACCAAAGTTTAAACTTGCACGCTTCCTATTTACGTGCTCTTGCTCTATACATATCAGATCAATTTCGTTAGGTGAGGTTTTGTATTTTGTATCTCGATGCACGCAGTATTATTGTTATTATCAGCATCTTCATTGTAATTTTTGTGACATTGCAAAACTCTTTTGTCCAGCAAAAGAGGGGCTAAAAGGCTTTTTGTATTTTGTAGCAAGCAACAATACACCGCAACCAGAGCAAGGACAAGGATTAAAAAATGTAAAGTTCCTGCTGAGCCAAAATGGATTGTGGACTTTTTGATCGAAATAAAATTATTTTTACAGATTAAGTGTGCTAGGTGTAGCACAGAGGCTTTGGCAACTTTTTGATGACGATGATCCCACGTCAAGATGAAGAGCCGGAATGCAAAATGGCTTATAAAAATAAGTTGATTGATTTATATGATAATATTTTATTGACTGGCCGTATCAATTAAATGGAGCATAATATCATTTTCGCTATTTCATATGGCGTAATATAATGGTTATGGTTGAACCATCATAGAAAAATTCTGGAGTAACCGGTACCACTTGTCGTTTAATATATTTCATTGAATCTACAACAGGCAATTATTAATTTGTGCAACTAATTTGCATATTAGCAGCTAATGCTTCCCTGATAGCTTGAATTGATGGAGTGCAAGTGCAGAAATACAATTTTATTGCATAGACAAGGCGAGGCAAATAGGTTTGTATAAAAGTTTCGAGTACCTCCTCTACTCTTCATTAAAAATACTTAAATATGAATATCATACGCACACAACGTGCGTAAGCTCTAAGGGTATTCAATTCTTATCACGATTCATTTTCATTTGGACATTTTTTACGATGGGCGCGTTGCTGGTTTTTGTGCATAGGTATTAACTTTTTGATGTCCAGTATTGTTATTAACTTGCGACTTAAGAAGCAAGTTATTAGTTTTGTCTGGTCCTTCTGTCCGTCCGTAGATGCTCTAGAAGCCGCATTTTTCAACTTTTTTGAAAAATTCTTTTTGCATATTGTTTAGAGGCATCCTTGCTCGGATGAGTTCGAAGATGGGCACCATAGGTCAACTCTAAGGTCAAAAGGTCACGATGATTTCAAAATTTTCCCAAGTGACCTATAGCATGTGGCACATGATTATAGATCAGTTTTTGACCAAATTAACGAATCGGATGTCAATTTTTCAAAATTCGAAATCGTATGGCCGTTATGGCAGTTTTTATATTTGAACGGCTCCAGAAGCAGCATTTTTCAAGATTTTTGAAAAAATATTTTTGCAAACAGCATTAAAGCATCAGAATTCAAACTTATCAGCAGATGATTCCAAAAGGTCAATTCTAAGGTCAAAGGTCACGACGATTTCAAAATTTTCTCAAGTGACCTATAGCCTGGGGCACATGATTATAGATCAGTTTTTAATCAAATTACCGAATCCAACGTCCATTTTTCAAAATTGGAAATCATATGGCCGTTACAGCAGTTTTTATGTTTTGAAGGCTCCAGAAGCAGAATTTTTAAAGATTTTTAAATTCTTTTTGCAAACACTTTGCACGCATCATTATTCAAACTTTTCTGAAGATAATCCCAAGAGATCAACTCTAAGGTCAAAGGTCACGACGATTTCAAATTGTTTAAAAATGACATATAGCATGCGGCACATGGTTTTAGGTCAGTTTTTGATCAAATTACCGATTCTGATGTCATTTCATCAAAGTGTATAACCGTTTGACCGTTAAAGTCAAAATAGTTCAATCAAGAGATCAAGCATTTTAAAGCTACACGGCATATAGGGTATCAAAAGAAGCAGAATTTCTAGACAAATGAAAATGTGTTAGTAGAATTTCTGCATTTTGGCTACACATTTTGATCACAATATGGTCGCAAGTTTCTATATATCCTGTTTGTCAGGTTTATTACTAATCTGGACTATACAATGCTATGGTAAATTGTAAAAATGAAGTCTTCATTTTTACAATTTACCATAGCATTGTATAGTCCAGAAGTTATTACTTGCATTTTTGTATGAATTGATTCAACAAGACATATTATAAATATTTGCATATCATTTTTTGCAGTATACCTATCACAAATGGTGATCTTGTCGAAGGAACACACCTTTGTACATCACATAACGGCAATTAATTGATTTGAGTAATCGATATTATTATATACGGATGGATGGGACAATTCTTGTTGCCTGCGGCAAACTATTAAATGCATATGTATTGACTTAAGATGATATCTCGTGTCATTGTTCATGAACCTGGACAGTGGACATGATGGACACGTGTCAATCATAAGATTACGCCTAGAAAATCCAGACAATATCACGTTTCGCTTTCCTGCATGAAAAACTCGTATTCGGGATGTTCGTTAGTCGCTCTTCACGAACGACTCGTCAGGTTGGTCAAAAGCTTAGGTATTTATACCTAAGCATTTAGGCAGCTAAAAATCTTTTAGTACTATTTTAGTCAATAACGGTTATTAAATACCAGCTAATCAACGATGTAATCTTAATGAATCATAATGAGTCAAATGAGCTACAGTTTGGAAATTTACAAGATGTGAGTGCATCGGTGCATGAGTATGTGCTTCTTGTTTCATGTTTCCAAAATAATTGTAACAAAGTGAATGATGTTTGAATCAAAGAATGTTTTATTTGCATGAAAAGGAAGTAAAGAAAGAAGCTTAAGTTGAAGACTATATACTAATGTGATTTTATTGCAATTTGAGCGTGACAGAGATGCGTTTAGAATCTAGTTATCTGGAGCGGCCTCGGCAGCGGCAGCAGCCTTTGCAACGGCATCAAGATGAGCAGCACGAGCAGCGGCGACCTCGGGAGTATCTTGAACCTGTTGAGGAATTGGTCCAGGCAAAACGGCAGCTGGAGCGGCAACTGGACCTACGGGCAAATTAGTAGCAGCTACGCGAAACCCTAGGGCATCGGAAACGTAGGAAGTGGTCTGAAGAATACCGTTAGCATCAATGTAAGAGTACTGGCCACGGGTAACGCCATCAGCGGTCCTGGGAACAATAAAAAATGTCATTCAATTGAGTTTTCTCTATGCTGATTCCAATAACGTGCTATTAATTTCTTTTGGAAGTATATTTTGCTAAAACATAGAACTGACTTGGTCTCTGCCTTTGCGGATGGTCCTCCGGCCTGAAATTATAAATTTCACATTTTATTATGTTAATTAGTCAGCAGCAGTAGCATTTAAGTAATCAATGACATTTTAGTCATAGTCATGTAGTCACATACGTATCCATAAGAGTATTCCTTGAGCTCATTTTGCGCGTGATATTGGGTGGCAGTAGCAGCAGGGGCAATAGCAACACTGGGAGCAGCGACAACAGTACGGGCAATTGGTGAAAGGGCGAGATGATGAGAGGTCAAAGCAAGATTAGAATAAGTGATTGGAGAAGACAGAATAACTCCAGCAGAAGCGCTGGCCACAATGGCAGCGAGAACGATCTAAACACACAAATTACATAATGAATATTTTAATGAGAACCACTATTATCCTAGAAAGTTACCACCCGAACGTGGTATCACTGAACCAGTTACGTTTTAGCTAAAAAGTCCGAATCACACACAAGTTGTATTTCAAACAAGAACGAAAACAAGCTTATCTCAATAGTAAGATATTTCCAGTTACGAAAATCTTGAAAACTTACGAAGGCCTTCATGGTGAGTTTTTTGAGTTGCTTTTGACGAGCTTTTACAAAGAGGTTATTTTAATGATGTACACCTGACATTGAATGATTAGTGATTTTGCTGGAGTCTAAACAATTTATATACCGAACCGTCCGATGTACCTACCCGTCCTTGGATGCATCATGTATTTCAATCGCTCAAAACATCAAGTTGATAATACGGAATCCAAAGCATTAGCGTCTTATTTTTAGACGAAGACACGTCTTTTTAGAAATTAGTCCAGCAAGTAGTATCAGTTTTTTTTGCTTCAACAGTTGCAAACTCATCCCGACTTCAATCCCTATGCTAAAGATCATGCAACGCGACAATATATCGGCAAGGCGGATTGGCTCCAGGAGCAAAGATGCAGGCATGATCAAGTTTTTTTGGCATAAGTAAATCCTTTGCCGTCTAGTAAGACATTTTGATAGCAAGTGTAACTTTTGGTTCTATCAATGTTGCTATTTTATGTCGTAATATTAAGCACTTGAAAATCTTCTCGATAATTCCAGCCATTAAATATCCATCGGCTATCCAGCGTTATATCATTATAATATTAAATCATTAGAACATCATCAATACAAACTGGACAAAAAGAAGCGTCAAAACGCCATATTAGCTGATTGAGCATCTTGATATTATGATAAGTACACACGTCATTTTTTCAGTGAAGAAACCGCTTGAATAACATATACCTATATTGGCGTGGTGGGGTCGTGCAAACTCAATAAGTGGTTTGTTTCTAAATATTATGGGTGTTATGTTGATAATGATGAAGATAATGACCACTTTACTTTGTGGACCCCACCATTGCACTCTATGCATCCACGACTCAAGACATTGTTGTTTGGTCAAGCGTGCAAGTGTTAAAAGAGCAGCATTCCTCTTTTCAGCACGAATGTTGCAAACAAAGGCTTTCAGGATTTTCGACAAAAAATTATGCCACGCTAAATGTCTGGAGGGGTTTAGATGAAATAGTAGTACCTATGCATGTCCACTTACACTCTTACTGGACTAAATGGAGGCAGCATTTTAAGAATGGGCAGAGTTGAACTGAAAGTTGGATTTATGCTATTCAAGTGCGATCGATATCCGAAACCTGTTATTATGTATTGGCTGACGTAATTTATGTTTGATTTTTCACGTTTGGGCTGAACTGAACGAAAAATCCCTATTAGTATCTTTAGTGGACAAACCTAAACCAGTGTTCTAATGGTTTTACAAAATTAATTAGTGTCATGTAATGATAGACTTGCTCAAGTTATCGAGATGGATGATTTCACGATTCAATAAAGCAGGAACAAACCAGAGGCAAAAATGTGGTTTCAGCTATTCTTGCTAGGTTTACCTCGCCCCTCAGACTAGACTGGAACAAGTCTAGGGAAAAAAATCATTCATTCAACAAGTTGCATTTTTACTCATTAAAGAATTTTATGATCAATTAGTCGCATTGTTAGATTTTTATTTACGTGGCATCTAAAATTAAGCCATTAAGAATTTTTCGCTGATTTTCACATTAATTAATGACCAAAACGGGCGGGTGAAGGATCACAAGTAATAGGAAAATAAAATACTGCTTAAAGTAAGGCACTGCTTTCATTAGGTATTCTTGCGACATTCTCAACAATAAAAAACTTGCTTAGGCGTTCCAAACAGCTTTACTACACGAGCACAAAATGTTCACACAAATGCAAATCAAACGACCTTGCACTTGACTCGCTGCCAGGTCTCCTGGTTGGCTATTATATCATGTTGCAATCGCCTAGACTTAGATTTTTATTGCTAAACGGATACATTTAAGATTCCTGAAAAAACTCTCGACTAATACACCCAAAACGTATTATGCATCATGTTGAAAACATCCGCTTAAAAATGACTGGAACTGGCTTCTCGTTCGATTTCTTTACATCCTTGTGGCAGTCACCCATAGCTTTTCTATCGTGTCGTACATGAAATCATTTGCAAATAAATTGTTTCAACTTTCAACAGTCTTAGACAGTGATTCAATAATATAATTTCAAAAGCTGACGTGGACAAAACAACAAAATGAAACTATGCCACGCCCAACCAGTTTGGGAAAAAATGCGTGGGTTTGGAACTTGGTTGCGTTTGCTTCTCCACAGTTGCATGCAGTACCAAAATGAAACAGCACTTTGCAAAATTATCAAAATATTTATGAGATGTATTAATAAATTTGTGGGTTCCAAACGTTTTGGGAAAGTCTGTGGTTTTCACGCGAGCTACAAATCAAACCAACCTATAGACTATGGCAAACAAATTGCAAAATGCAAAAATTCTTATGTATTAAAACATATCTGTGTTTTTTTATTTTTTTTATTTTTCTTTTAGACATTTTAAAAACATTACAAAAAGCCAAAACAATTCGCACATGTATTCGCACGATTAGAAAATAATGGGTACAGCTTCTGTTATGTGATAAATATAGCCTCTAGGGATTTTGGGTATAACATGCCAACATTTGTGAGAAATTGTTTTTATTCCATTGTAGCGCATGACTCAACAATTAAGGACCATAGTGTATTGTGCGTTGCAGACATTTCCAATATCTAATCATAAAGAACTAGTTTTTATGCAGTTTTTTATGCGTTTATGATCGTGATTAACTTGACGTATGATTCCAGTCCGTGAATTGTTATGATATACGATGTTTTTCACTCCACACGTTGCGCGTTGTTGGGCTTGTGTCAATATTCGAGGCTTTGGGAATACTATTTCACATTCCAGAACTCATGCAATTTTCATGAAAATGAGTGAAAAACACTTTTTTATTAGTTATTTTTTGAATGATAGAATATTTAATGAGTTTTATTAAAGTTTTACACGCTAAAAATAATTATAGAGTTTGCAGTATTTTCAAGCAACTTGAATAAAAAACACAGTCCAGACTCTTTGGAAATGACGAAAAGGGAGCCGCATTTAAAAGACATTGGAAACTGTGCTAACCTATCCCGCTTGATGAGCTGGTAGCCGAGCAGCTTGCCACGGAATTTTGGTGGTATATTATGTCGACCCTTTTTCACTACTTCAATCGAAGCTCTGTGAACGTTTCCAATTATGGTCAAAATGGAAAACGTCCATCCTCCAATAATGCAAGCAAAAACGGGCAAAAATACCATCACGGAATGGGGCAAATGATTCCAACCAAATGCAGTTGTCCAGATCATCAATATAATAAGTTGGCCATACAACATAATCATGGCATATAATACGTTGCAAAATGAATACAAGCAAGAGTGGAGAATGCGCATTTTCCTAAGCTCGGAGAATAAATTGGCTGCCATATGCAGCTTTGCCAAAAAAGAAAGGGATAGTTTGTATCCTTGCATTTGCAACAGGCCAAAGATATAGAGGAAACAATAGAATCTGCTGGTGCAGAAAAGGAACCAGAAACTGAGAGAAAATCGAACGCCAAACTCTAATGCGGATACATGAAAAGATTTTATAGGTATGGGAATAGAAGTTGGTGGTTGAAAGCATGCTGAAATGTCTTGCAGTATAAAGTGCAAAGGATCCAGATTAAAGTACACGGCTGGAAGTGAGAATAGGATGGTCGTAGCTGACAAGATGATGGAGGTTAGGAGCCACAGTCCGAGCGCATGCTGGATATTTTTCTTTGCACGAGAGTCATGTTCCATTGCCACTTCAAATGCTTGCATGGGGTAGCCTAAAACCAAAATATTTTTAATGCTATTTATAATGATTCAACCCGCATAGTAGCTAGTTTGTTTTCAATTTTAAAGGTAAAAGCTCACGTTGTGACAACTTTGACTGATATTTCCTTAACGCATTCATTCCAAGCACAACTTCGTTACTTTGTTGCATCATTGCTCGCGTTGTGATAAACATGGTATAGGCAGTGAGTGAAGCAGAGAGAAAGAATGTGACTTGGAGTAGATTTACATTTGAGCTAACCCTTTTGAAAATCAATTCTCTAATAGCACAATATGAATTTGCCACAAAACCGTAAAGAAAGACGGCAATGAACTGATCTGCGTACCACGGAATGAGAGAAACCTTTTTGTCAACTCTTCGCAAAGACATATCTTCGGCGTTCCAGAACAAGTAAGGTTTGTATAAGCGATTGTGAAGATTATTATTCACTTTAATGGCCAATCTTACAAGTCTGGCAGACATTTTGAGATTCAAAATTTATGAACAAGAATAAATGAGATGCGCTTTACCCTAGTCCCAAAATGGCACTAAGGCATCCTGTTTGGCGATGACGGATTTGACGGAAACAATTTTTTCCAAAGTTCAGGAGAAATTATAGTCTTTTTAATAAAATGGTTTACAAGAAAACTTATATATTACAGTAAAACACTATGCTAGGTAATATTCTTTGTTGCTCAAAACGGAGTTTACCATTTTTGCAGTTGGTGATTTTCTGCCAAAATTATAGCACACCCACGTTCAAAAATTTTTGTAAATTGGCAAGTTTCAAGTTAAAGTTGCACAGTTTTATTTTAAATATGTACTTTTAATAAAATTACATGTCAATGCATAAGAATAATTATAGACAGGATGTACAATGTGAATGGCTGGGCCAAAACCATCCTAGTCGTCATCGGACTCATCAGAACCTTTAGGTCTGAAAAACTCTTCCAAGCTCTTTTGAATGGTAACCAATAGGGCGGAAAATTGATTCAAGCTTGCCATGGTCGTATTATCAGAGGCTAATTCTAGGATCTGGAAAGTATTAGGTAACCATCAAATTAAAAGTTTCCGTTTGGTAAAGTATCGATTTAGGATTTTGTACGTCATTTGACCTCTGTTGTATCCCGCGCTAATCTGATCAACCTACGCCAAATCCTTTGCATTTTCTCGTATATTTTAAACGTAACAGGCATTTTCACGTGTGCGTCTGGAACTATGAATGTAGGCTGCATTTGAAGCCATTTCACCTGGCTTTCTACCCAAATCACCAGATTAGTTTTTGAAATTTTGATTTTCTTCTCCCATGCCGTGAGTTTCTCAAGGAAAGGTGTATTGTAAGGATTTTCCATGAGTTGATTTGTGATGGAGATGTATTCAATAATTGTTTTCATTGTCTCTGGTGTTATGATTACGTATGGCATCTTGTACTCTTCATGATGTTCAATTTTCACCTCATGCTGCGTTATACCAGTTATCATTTTATTTAGAGCTTGCTCCACTTCAAATTCTTTGGTGGCCAGTTCACCAATTTCCGTAACTTCCTTTGCATACTTTACAATTCCTTGTTCTAATAATTTTTTAAAGCTCTGTCCTGCTCCTTGAACAACGGTGAATCCTAAAAAAGAAAGTACTCGTGTTATAATGAGGCACTTAAATCGACTTTTCATATGCCTATAATTTGCGTCATACCACACGCGTCAGTAATAGCTTGCCAGTGCCTTTGACGCAGTTCTGGTTTTTTCAGAGTATGTATTAACGGAACCATAGGCTTAAATTCTTCCAGTTGGTATTTTATCGATTTGGCAATGTGCTATGGACGTCAGTAAAATTATGTCAGCAAGCGAAAATGACAAAAATGCACAACTTTGAAAGGAAGCATACCTGAATTTGATCGGCTCCCGCAAAATATTTGATACACCTCCCAATTACTTTTCCTCCCTCTGAAATTACTCTTGTAACTTGCTCCAAATCCACTTTTTCCATTACTCCAGAATAAAGTGTTTCCTGAACGGTGAGCCAATCTAAAAAGGAAATTGCAGTACAATTAATGCAAATAAATAAATATATTTTATGCAGTAGCAGGTTTGATTTATTACCAGAAGCTGTAAACCAAAGATTTTTAAACGGTTCAATATCCCGAGTAAGCCTATTCAAGGCTTCGCTCTGAGCCAAGGGAAGCCCAAATATTTTCTGTCTTCGATTTAGCAGTGAACTCTGCTCTTGAAGCTCCTTAATAGTTTTCCAAATCTTTTTGATTTCTTGGCAAACATCTTGAGCCTTTTCAAGTTCAGTGTAAGCTGCCAGTCCTGCGACGGTAAGTGTAGCCGAGTCCACTTGATCACTGAGACTGCTCAAATCCGCCTGCTGAACCTTCAAAAGTCTGTCATAATCGTCATCCAGCCATTTTGTTGCTTCCCGTCCAAGTCTTAAAATTCGATTCGAGTTGAGGGCGGCTTTCCACTTTTCATTTACGTCTTCGTTGGAAACTTGGTACATGAAATGGTCAAAAACCTCGTAGTCCTTTATTGCAGCATTTGTTATATTGTCTAATCGGCCTACTAAAGATGGAACAATTTCCACATAGCCCTTTAGCTCCATAACTTCCTCAATATCATCCGATCTTAGAGTGAGCTTCTTTTCCATATCCTGATAGTCTTTTTGTACCTACATAATATTCATTAAGTATATTTTTCATAATGTCAGCAATTTTATAATTTCAGCTTTTGTATTTTGCTGACCTTTTGAATAATTTTACGTAGCTTGTACGCATAACTATCTAGAATTGAATTTATCAAGGTTTTCTTTCTCTTCAATATCCCTTCTCTCACGGGATCAACAACGAGGTGGAATGCGGTGATTTTAATCACAGACGGAATTTCTTTTTCAATTTTTTCCATATGCCGTTTGTTCTGTTCCACCAACTTTTTTACGTCATGAGCACTTACATCAGCGTCTTCAAGTTTTCTTTATTGATAAAACAAGGAACATTCTAATGTTTCGTTTTCGGGGAGATTTACGCAACCTTTTGCATGTTATTATAATGCTACCTACTTAACATAATTGGAAATGTCCAGACTCCAAACTTCCTTGTACCTTTGAAACTTTCGGATATATGATTCTAAAGGAAGTAGTATCAACTTTGTATACTTTACAATGCTATGAGCAAGCTCTATCATCTCGGCTTCATTCTCGTCAACCCCTCGAAGAAATCCCAATGCAGCAAACTGCATTTGTGGCATAACCTTTTGCAATAGCTATAGTAGGAATCAAGTAGCGTTAAAAAATTGAATTTTGTCATTTTGCAAAGCATCATGTTAATATAATTTTCTTTAAGTATGTGTAAATTACTGTGGGCATTTTAGAGGTGCTTTGAACGGCTTTAAGAAAGACACTGTACGCGCTCCTATAAAAACCCGTAAGGGGTTGCATGTACCTTGGCCCATCATGATCCAGAAACATTTCCAGAACCCAAAGCGGTTTAAGACCTTTCGGAGGTGGATACTCTGAGTTTATCAAGTCCTCGCCCCAAGTCCAATCTGTTGCTGGGTCAATGTTTGTGGAATAAGCTGTTATTTGTTGCATCAAACTAGTACAAGAGTCTTTTACAATAGAGCGCATAGTGTCCTAAGCATAATTGAAAATGATGGCAATAAATATTATTTTTGGAGTATGATGATCAGTGCTTAAGCAACTTTACGGTACCTGCAGCAAGATTTTTATCAACTGCAAAAAGTTGGAAAGCTTTGACATGCAAAAGACATCATAATTTGTTTCGTTCAGGTTGTACCAGGACTTGTTGGTTTTTTCAAAGTTTGACTTCAAGTTTGCCACAACCAGTTCATACCATTCCTCTTCCAAGTAATGTTTTATCTGAGAACAAGAAATAGTTTATTTGAAAAGTTCATGAAGACACACCCAAATTCGCTACTAGACTGATTCTTGCCTCTTCAATGTTTTCTTGTTGCATCTTTTCCCAGTCGTCTAAATGCATGGGCAATAAATCATGTGTCAAAATGATCGGCTTCTCTTGAGCTTCCAGGCAAATGTTAAATATCTCTTTATAGGGCTTCCAGGCTTCCTCCGTGAAAATGACACTATTCTTTTGAATAGTTTTTACTTTAAACTCAAAGTTTTGCAACTGAACGGATGGCAGAAACTCGTGCGGTGTTTTTATTGGCTTTATCGCACGTTCTAAACTTGTGGTAATTATTGCCGTTTCAAACTTATCGGGGATTTGCACCCAGGGTTGAAATGTTTTGTGATGTTTTTCAGCAATCCTCTGGAATTTATCTTCCGCTATTGAGCGTTGATATTCCAAGTTGATTTCCCGTTTTACCTACAAAACAACTGTCAAGTCAGATTTCAAAGTACAAAAAATTTACTTTTCATATGCACCTTTAGCATGGCATGCTCTGTGAATTTGAGGTTGGATGCAGTTGTCGCACGATTAATTATCCTTTTCATAACGTCATCTTCCAGATTCGGAAAATCGATCATTGGCAAACAGTCCACATATAAATTGTACCGCATTACATTTTCCATTTCAATCCGTCGCTTGACGGCATCCTTTATTCTTAAACCATGCTTATTGGGATCCTCTGCATCAAAGCAAAGATAAACTTTGCTCACCCAAGCGTACACAACAGGGGCATTTACCGTACGAACAAAGAACCTATTAGTGAATAGTATAGATTAATGCTAATGGGCAAAGAAAATCAGTCAATGTTTGCATCAACTGGTTACTTGTCCTGTCCCGGATGATAGTCAAAGACGGCTACATCTATCCAACGCCAATCGTAAATGTGAACTTTTTTCATTTTGTCAAAGTCAATAATAAACTGTTCCATGCCGTCCTCAAACGGGTCGACGTCTGGAGAATTGGGAATGTTAATGCCATAGTCTCCCATAAAGTAGCTTCTTGCAGGTCGACTCAATCCTCGAATTGCCTTTCCCTCCGCATCAAGGTTTTCCGTATCTTCATCCATCTCTTCTGCGTCAGTAGCCTCTATTTCAAAGCCAGCAACGCGTTGAATATTTGTAATTATGTCAGAGCCAAGCATTGTCAGTGAATCCAGGTCAGAGAAAACGTCGGAAAGAAGAGAAACACTCCTATATTTATCAATTGATGTTATTAAAGTATGCATGCATGATAACACTAACATGCCAGTGGTAATACATTGATTGTTTTACTTTTTAGCTTCGTCATTTGTGGTCAATTGCTTGTCTTCCTCATCTGAGGCATCTTCATCCTTCTTTGGCTGCCGCAGTTTGTACACAATGTTTAGTTGGTCTTCATCCTTAACCTCAGATGCACCCTGAATATCATTTTCCGAACTATGTTCTTCGCCTTCGTCACCCTCCTCCGAGCCTACTGCTTCAAGATTTGCAGCAGAAGGATCTTCTAGTTCACCGTCAACCTTGGATCGCTGCTGTGAAAGTCTTTGTGCTGCCTTATGAATTTCCTGAATGGAATCATCGGATAAAGATGCCGCTGTTTCCACCGTACTTCCAAGTCTGGCAACTACAGTCATTTCCATTTCTGACGGAGTCAGCCTTGTTACTGAAAATGTAATGATTGGACCATTATGCTATCACAGCTTTTAAAACATTACTTTTTGTTTCTCTTTTTGTAGTACCCTTTGATGGATCAAGCCCAACCATTCGTATCTGTCTATTAAACCTTTCCCGTAACAGCCATTGACGGAATTTTTCCAGCCGCGGAGTCTTTCTCAATATTTCTTCCATTGTCAATTCGGATGGAGATCTGGTTTTTTCCCGTTTGTCGGGTGATAAGGGCAAAGGTAAAAACGCTTTGGCAGGCAAAGGGTAAAATCGCTTTTCCTTCTCCTCCCAACCAAGTCGACACCAATCTTCACCACTTCTGATGTCAAATTCCGAGTTGTCAAAAAAGTTCAAGGGAAACTGGGCATTGAAAGGGGGTTTACTTTGAATAAAGGGATGGATAGCAGATTTTCCTTTCCCTTCGCCTTCTCCACCACTGCCCTTGCCATCTGTAATCGTTCTTGAGGTTTTTGAAGATTTAGCAGATCTAGCCTCCTCCTCCTTACTTGCGTAAGAGGCAGACGCTGAAGTGGACACGGAGGACAAGGTGGAGTCATTCTCGGCTTTATGTATATGTGTGGTTGTAGCTTCCTCTTCTTCCTCGTCCGTATCAAACCCATACCTATAAAATATCCGTACTAATGTAATTTTGGTACGTGAAAACCTTTCTGAAATGCAAGCTTTCACTGCATTAACCTTCCTCCTCTTGCCACAACCTGGTTTTTGTCAACACCATTTACTTTGGTCCTGTTTCGAAACATCATTTCCTCGTAAAACCGTTCATTGTTTTCTCCATAAGTTGGTGGTGGTATAAGGTCGGAAAGCTCAATTCCCAGGGTTTGCAATACCAAGTTTATATCAGTCTTTTTATAGATTCTGTGAAGTCGTTCGGCCATTACTGCTTGGGGTACCTGCCCCGGTGGGACTCGATATGCAATTTGGCATTTTGGTTTGTACGTTCTAAAGAACACATGCAATGCAACTTTATTCAAATGCAACAATCCAACATTATGGTACTCATTCATATTGTCATTTTCTTTTGCTGAATTCTAACCGATGTGGAAACGTAAAATCTCCTTTGACAATTTTCAAATTATCAGAAGCTGTAATCATTTTCTTTTGATTTTTCTCTTTCTTGGCACGAATAATTCCATCGGCAGCAGTCAGATCAGCATCATCTAAGCCATCATCCTCTGCCCCTCGATTCGCTCTGAAAAATGTAAATATATTCTTTGCAAACTTTAATGGGAAATGGAAAAGGTATTACATATTTCGGTGTGGCTATGCATTTTAAATCTGACGGAAGCGATAAGTATAAAACCTGTTTGACTCCATGTGGAAAAGGCTAGACACCATCATTCGGCCTGGCATGTGACCTTTTGTGAAAGACTGTGCCTATTACAGGATACAATTTTTTGGAGTACATAATATCTGACACAAATACTTGGTGTTTTATAATAGACAGTATGCTAAAGGTTTTGTGCATGTAATACATTTGTGGTGGAGGGCTGCTGGTACCGACTATAGAAGGAAACCTGCAAGTCATCCATTCGAAACATCTTAGACCTAGCGCTTCTCAACTTTCTAACGCTGTCACAAAACATAAAATTTCCAAGCGGGGCTCCAGTGATCTCGCTTTCTTCTTCGACTCTCTCCGGCTCATCGTTTTCTGTGGTATCCATATCGGTAATCGCGGTTTGAACAAAAGTGTCATCACCTTCCTCTCCGTCATGGTGGTGATGGTGGTGATGATGATGATGATGGTGGTGGTGGTGATGGTGGTGACTACTATGATGATGAGAATGCGTATGAGTGCTTTGGACGGTTTGTGTCCTGACCATTTGGTCATCGTCTTCCCCCTGTCCATCCATTTTTACAATAATATATTTGCAAGATATGATAAAGTGAGCAAGATATCAAAATAGATAGATTCCAGTGCATTAAACGATACGTTCAAGAAGCCTCAAGGGCAAAGCAAAACTTTGACCTATGAGACGTTTAGGTAAATCCGTTTATTTGCTTGGAACAAAAGTACAAAAACTGATGCAAGCTCGCAATGTCAATTTTCATGGCTACCATACATAAAGAAGCAAACAATGCTGCAAATTTCCCATACCGGTGTCAACTAAATAGTACAAGCCGTTTGTCATTGCATGATGCATCGATTATGATATTGTATGGACAATAAATACACTAATGCGTGCCTTTAATAATGATATATTTATTCAATTTTTGATAAACGTCATGGATCAAACGACACAAGAGGTTGATTGTACAAATTGTCTGTCCTTCACACGCTCTTCTAAAAGGATACTAATATCGATAATCGCAAAAAATGTCTCAACACTCTGTTCTAAATATTCATACATTTTTATCACATTTAGCGCTTTTGAGGAGCACGAGCTAACTTCTAACCAGTAAAACTTTACATGCATGTTACAAATCTAACCCTGAAGCCCGGCTAACATACTAATATACAGTAGCATTTGCTATACTTTCACATTTTTAAATCGAGTTTCAAGCTGAAAAAGTACACAACAGACCATATTTAGAATTTTGATTGAACACGTATTAGGTAGAGTTTAAAGCTTACACAAACGACAAAATAAATTAATGTAAGTACAATCGGTAACAAAAATGCGGAATGTACACAATCCAGTAACAATCTCGTATTTGAAACTGCAAGCCAATACAATCTCTATGTCTGCAGCCGTATTCTAACAAAAAGACGTGATGAATTCCCACCCACAGAAGCAGGGTCGTTGTTATTGTTGCTTCTTGAACCGGAAGAAGACATTTGTGCACCAAACATGCCTGAAAATAAACCATACAAACGTTATTTCTTAAAAAATACTATCAGTTATCTTTTGAAACTCATGTAAAGCCACGTCTTAAATAAAAAATATTTCATCTTACGTGAATTGGTTGCCGAATAAAATACAGTTCTCGTGCTTCGATTTGGATTTTGCTGAGGCCGATTATATTGAGGAGAGCAACAGGTTGTTGCCCTTTCCGAGCTTCCAGGCGAGGATGCACCAAACGTGTCACCAATCATGATTGATTTCGAAAAAATGTAATGCCTTGATGTTATGATATGGAAAAATAAAATAAAAATAATACCAACTTGATGGCAGAGAGTTAATGTTAACAGCTTAAGATTTCACAATCCTATGAAAACTTTTCTCTTAACACCAGCTTAAATATATAGCCTTGACTAATTTCAAGTTCATTGTTCATTCGACGACAGAATCATAATCATAGTTCATTCATCGAAGGGACTAAAGTCAGTTAGTTACTTATCAGTCTGTTTGAGCATAATAGGTATCTTACTGTAGTAGTGCTTTTATTACAAACACCAACTTGTTTAACAATCGTCTCGTCGTGTATTCAGTTCTTGTAGTATCGTCATACGGTACAACGGGAAAAGAATATTTATTCCCATATATATAAAGCCTTATATGTAATGTTAAAATATTAGTTTGTAAGTTGATTTTACAACTACGCGAATATTCGATGCCTTTCCTGTCGTGAGAGAGCGAGCACAGCGAAAGCATACAAATGTAGGTATAACCTTTTTCAATTCACTGTCAAGTACCAAGAAGACCAACGGGAATTTCTGATTAGAAGCTATATTATACCTACACACTTTACACAAGCTGCTATGCTGCAAAGAGAAAACTACGAGGAAGAATAAAAAACTTTCAAAAAGATCAACGTCATCGTCAGTATCATCTTCCTTTTGTTTGTACCGTATATCCTTTCGATTTGTTCGCTTATTAAATTATCAGTGTCTGCACTGAAGAGTCAAGTAGTGCGAGGTTTAAATTTGCATTGCTTGTATGAAAGTAGAGTTGTATAGCCTGTATATTTGATGCTATTTGCAGTATGTCAAGGAAGTGTCGAAAAAAGCAAACTTTGCCATTTTACTCTTCTACCTTTGTGAAGCTGACAAAATGTTAGAAAGCAATTTTACTGCTAAAAATACGCATAAAATTGTGCACACGGTTGTGTGCAAATAATATCGCACAATTGTATACGCGCATATGTCGTAGGTAGGTACGCATAATAAGGGATAGTTATTTGCCGGTATTGTACACGAAGCCATCGTACGGGATCACTATCATTAAATTTCCTTTTTCACTGAATATTTTAAAGTTGTAACAACTATAGGCATCATCATCGGTAAGTCAAGCATTTAGCGACGAAAACTGAGCTGGTATATGCCCGCGTCCGCACGTTTGCTCACTTACGCAACGGGATCTTCAAATTCATGGCTTATTAGTGAAACGAACTTAACAATAACAACGCGTGATGATGACGATGGTGCTTTTGAACTTTTTACTATTACGGCATGCATTCATAAGTTTTTTAACAACATCGCATCACACGCAGCCTGTGAATTAAGACATTCAAGAATGGGAATTTCTATACATATAATATGTATTTGAATGCTGTAACATGTTTGGCAATTCCCACCCACTATATTTCAAGGGAGCATATTGTACTTAAAATTGGGATTACGGTAAATTTCAGTTTGAGGAATAGCAACAAAACAATGCACACGTTAAAAAGGACACTGCAGTTTTCGGCAACATTGCTTTCTTGAATGGTAACAAACAAATGAATGTAACTGTTTCAGTAACAATTATACCTTTGGTTATCACGTAATCAAATCGGGCTCATGTAATCTCTGCATTTTTGGCAACGGTATTTTGGGAAATCTTATTCAAGCTTCAAAATAGGTTATAAATATTGTGCAGCCTATTCAATTATTTGTTTGTGTTATTCTTATTCATGAGTTCATGCTACTGGAACAAGAAACTAGTGCGTGAAACGAAAATGCAATCGTCTTTATGGAAACTTTACATTATCTACCATGTACTAATTGCTAAAATGTCGTTAACAGATTACCTTCACTCTCTGAGCTCAGAAATAAAAACTGCTCAAGAGTTGCTTCTATTCATTTTCATATTTTAAAATATTTCAAAAACTAGACTCAATCTCGAACCCTCTAATTTTGCAAGTACTTAATTGACAAAGATTTAAATACAATGTCCTGCAACGCTTGTTTTCCGAATTTAAACTACAATCAATCCCCCTCGGGTACTGGACCCATTAATCTACTTCGAACTGGGAAAGATGTCATGCCTTTTCGCCAAGGCGTTGTGGTCACCACTTATATGGGTGACTACATCCCTCCCGTTATTATGCCCGGCTACCAAGGACATTTGCCAGGAATCAGTGCCAGCTGCGGAAGTACCTACGGAGGAGCTACCCAGAAGCACTTTCGCATGTTCCGTCAGGAACTGATGGAGCGTCACATTCGACCAAAAATGATTTACGGTAGATTTCCATGTGACTTTACACCCTTTCCAGACGTGGCTGCTGCTCAGCGCGCAATCACCACCAGGAAAATCAACGAAACACCAAACATTCGAAGTCCAGGTGTGGATTTCAATAGACGACTGGAACTGCAAAAGTTTTACACACGATGTCAGAACCATCGGGAATATTACCTGGATAAGACAGAAAAGGTTTTGCCCGATCCGTTCTTCTATGTTGGCAAGCCATGGCCGGTAAGGTGTCCCGTAGACGAAAGAACGTTTAAGATTCGTAGGTCACAAGATGCCTGCAATCGCCCTGGATTCTTGGGACCTCCTATATATTGTGGAGCAATGCCTTGCATTGAAAAGAATGGGTATCTTCATCCGTTTGTTGTACCTAAATTACCAAGACCTCCCTTCCAATGTGATGCTGTCAAACCTAAGGATCCCGATGAGTGGCAAGTTCTCCTGGTTTAACCCACAATTTCATTTTATACTCCAACATGTACCAAAATTGACAAATAAAAAACGACGAAACGTATTGAATTTAAAAAACTGACGAGCCTTTGCATATTCTAAAATCTAAGCATTACTTGTAGATGAGTCTTACAATGCCCCAATGTCTTACAATACAAATGAGTAAATGGGAATTCTGAGAATTTGGTTTTAGTACAGTTAGGTTTTATTAATTAATAATCTGTATGTACAAGTAATTTGTAAGTCTTGACTTTCTACTCGTAAATCACAACACTTGCACGCAAAAATGTACCATTATAAATCAAAAATAGACATTTTGTACATTCATTAAAATGCTGACTAAACAACATTTCATAGCAAATTACATGTACGATAAATAATTACACACTTCCTGTGAAAACGTCATACAACATGAAAATTGATTATCGTAAGTACCGTTATCTACTTTAAATAACGTTTAAAAAGGTATAAAATTGTTAACATTCATTGAGTCATTGTAATATGAATTCACAAACTTATATTGAACGTAATAATATTTTGTTGGGTTGACGTACTTTTAAATACAAAGCAAATAATCTATTAATTTTTTTCCCACTCATCACTTCATAAAATCTATTTACAGCATAATCTCGAAAAATAACTGGACGCGCACATTTTCACTGGCACATTCCAGTACAAAAAATGTATGTTGTGCGATGCGGACATGGACAGGATGGACAATGGACAAACTGTTTTAAGCTAACATTAAACGAATGGCATTTTAAGGCTTAATCATCTACAGGCGGCTTCCTGACTTAATGAATCCTAGAAAAGATAAGAAGGTGAACACAAAATTACAACTCTGTGATTCTAAACAGTGCTAAATTTAAAGGTTTATATGGATTCATAACAAGGATATTACAAGGAATACAAAATTGTACTAAAGATAGAGGATTGAGGGAACGAGCGGAAATTGGTTTTGGGTAAGGTCCATTTTATACTTCCGACCGACCTCTGTCACTTCCATGAGAAATGGCACTTGGACTGGTGCGATGAACTGTCCAAGTGTCGTGTCCTTCGTAATTGTCGTATTTCTTGGCAAGAACGACAGCCCCAACCATTGAAGCAAGGAGAAGGAACACATCAAGTCCAGTAACGGCACAGAAAGCTTGTCCCTAAAAAATTTAATTGCAATTAGCAAGGAATATAGCTTTTCACATGCACTGATTTTACTGTATGCTTACTTCTGGGTTGTAGTGGTAATTGTAACCATCGGGTAGTTGTTCAGTATGGTAATGGTACAGGGTGTAAATCGCTTGGTAATAAATAGCCAGTGAAAAAATGGCTATCAGCGCAAAAAGGATAACAAAGCTGACACAAACGAACGTGGCTGTGATGCCCTTAACACTCTATTAGAAGTTTTAAAGAGCAAAAACAAGAAAAAATCATTACATTATTAGTGTATTGTTGGCACTGGATCAAACTTTTCAAGAAAAAAAAAAGGTTGAATAAACAATAAGGAAAAAGTTTGACTTACTCGTTCTCCTGTAAAACACAACATAAATGACATCAACACTTGCACAAGTCCAACAACAATTCCCACGGCAGAAATTGCAACAACTCTGTACGAAGTATAGTAAATGTTGTACGCTTCAGTGGCAACAGAGCCATATCCGAATGCTGGGAGACCTCCAATGCCACCACCATAACCCAAGTTGTTGCCATAAAATGGACCTCCACCAAGCCCGAATCCATTTACCCCATAGCCAGCATACCCAAAAATTTCTTGATATCTCAGTGCCTGATTCAGCAATGTTCCGGATACAGCGATAACACCAACTCCGAAAACCTTTAAAATAATATTCAAGGAGAAATTCATAGATTGCAAACATTCGAACAAAAAATACCACTTTAAAAACTTTAAAAACAATCACTTACAATTGAGATCAAAGAAAGAACTCCAAACAAACCCCTGCTCACAGCTTTCCCCATTTTTAGTAAATTTTGAAACAAACTTTGAATAAAATCTCTTGCTTTTAAAATAAATTATAAAAATTTAACCAGCGAATACTTTAACGTATTTCACTGTTCTTTCAGGAACACTCATATCACTACCACAAAACTAAAAATTTTCCACTTTATTACAAAGGGTAACACACAAGTGTAATTTTACGATATCATTAAAACCCAATAATTATTTGCACACTTCACAAACTGGAGCTGGAAATAAACCTTCCTGTCACAGTTACCTATATGAGCAACGCTAATCAACTGAACCACTTTATCGCAATCCCTACTTCCAATCCGCGCAGCTAGTGAAGCGATGATGATGAGGAACGTTTCTGAGCAAGAGCAACAAAAATGTAATTGCTATTCCAGTCAAGACTATCAGGAAACTGAGGAAATTCAAGGCGATGAGAGAATATATAAAATAAAATGAAAAACATGGCTGAGCAAAGTAATGTAACATGTATAAATGAGCATCATCATCATCCCCTACATCATCGTTATATTCGTCATAATGAACATCATGGTTAAAACTTTTATCTTGGAAGGTGTTGTTGGTGGTGGGTAAAGATACATATTATATTAGGTAATATGCCTACATTTTCAAAGAAAAATTAAAGTTCACGTATGTATCCGTGCATGCATCTAATTTTCCATGATAGCACAACAACTATAGAACTCTTGCCTTCAACCTAACAGACCATTTTTTCTTTAATACGTTGTTTAACCGAATATTACTTTCAGTGTAATGCATTACTATTGCATCCCCCAACAGAAAATATTATTGAATATGTAAAAATTTTCATGATGCAAGATCGTTATAGTCGCTGTTTTTTATATTTTATTATACCTATGTTAAGAAATACTACATGTACACGGGTTGAACGAGATAAAGTTAGTTTATTGCGATTGGGATGTTATATAATATATGCCTATACATGCGAAATAGTAGTCGTCCTGATTTTCCCATGATTCATGCTCTTTTATCATTTTTTAGCAGTTGTAATAAAACGAGCTTGGAAAATTGTTCATTAGATCCATCCATGCTCACAGTAAAATCTTAGCAGTGCCACCATATTGTAATGGGCTATTGTTTAAAGTTAAAAGCGAAAGCCTCGTCGTTTCCTTACCTTGGTATAGTCCAAGGAGAGAAGGAGGTATAAAGCCTTAAATTGTAAGCAAGTGAATGATATTGTGCACATGCCATGGCATGCCATGGATGGCTCCAGAGAAGAAAGGAGTTTGAGAAAAATGACATGTTAAACAGCTTCCTTTTGCCATTGTACACATTATAATACCATTGCAATTATGTTTGAAAGGTAAAATATGAATATATTATATAAATATGTGATGTAGAGACAGTGAGAGACACACACGAAACAGCTCGAGATAAGTAAAGTAACCTTTTTTAAAAGGATCATCATTAATGTGATGATGATGAGATCTCAACCCACCAAACAACGGTAGTGGGTCTAAAGTGTAAAGCGACAACTTTTAGCCATCAACAGGAAATGAGCCTGATTGGGTATGCAGGAAAGCAACCTATTAAGTTTAACAAGTGCATAAAATCTGTGAAACTGCGAAAAACTCAACATGGATAACCTAAATCTTTAACCATAACCTAGATATGTGTGGAAGTTGAGATATAGCTAACTGACGTAGGTGTTGGCTGTATAAATACCTATGTGAGTTTTAGGATGTCAAGCGGTATTAACGAAATGATTCATACATAATTCTAGACAATTGTCGCAAACGTTACATGGCATAATTGGTACCGACAGCAATGTATTTACTAAACTGTACATTGGACAGAAAGATCATGTAAGATTTAAGAGAGAAATTATAAATCCATGTTTTCTTTCTGTACAGAAGAGATGAGATATTAAAACAAATCAGATATGTACTTGTTCATAATTTTGGGATGTTGCAAATTTTTCTGGCATGTGGGCATAGTATACCTGTTCTTTTCATAATAATAATTTGGTATTCCTAAAACATATTATAATATGCAAAATTCCTTTATAATCTGATGAAACGCGCATTTGCAGTTTCAAATTATCAAGGGTATTTTTATTGACACTTAAGGGTGAAGGGTCCCAAACAAATTTTTGGACAACAATGGTATTGCGCATTACTTTTCTGTTCCATGAGAACTTCTATTGAATTTACCTTGGTAAGTTGCATGGAGTGTATGGAATACGAATACGTACCTAGATATGAGAACAAATTATGCTTTTGTGACAATAGGGCAATTACCATTTCCTCTGCCGGTCTCAAATTATTTTCTAGTTGAAAATTATACCTAACTAGTTATGAAATAGCTAAAACACTTTCCGTCGAGTGCACAAGCTCAACTACTAAACTGTCATTCATTATAATTATGATTATTCTATGCATTGTAATGATTCGCTGCTACTTCTCTTTCCGGCTCATTTATACACGAATGTTTACAACCTGGATTTCGTTGAGACAATTATTCAAGAAGCCATCTTAGTACCGTGAGACATCGGTTCATAATGATAGGGAGTTTGCATGCAGATTTACAGAAACAGGATCACGGCACACGAGAAGAATTCTGAGCAGGACATCTTGAAACTTAACGGTTGACTACAAAACTCTTAAAAGAAGTGTGTCTGAAGTCATTTAAACTCAACTGACATTATACTGGGAGGTCATCCTTGAATTTGAATAATTTTCGTGGAACCCTGGAAGGTTGGAGACGACAGGAAAACAAAAGAATTGCCAAAAAGAAGTACAGGTCAAGACGCAGTAACGTATTTGGCTTTACCTTAATTACCCGCTCCCTTTAATTAATGCTGTACTCCATGAGGATTAAATTTTATTTTACCGTGGCATGCATCTTCTTCCCATGCATTCATTCTAAAGCGAAAACATTCATTAGCGATATGACGCAATCAGTAAAAGGTGTAGGTATACCGTACCTACGTATATTTTGTGCAAACATTTGAAAAGGTAAACACGGAAAGTGCCTTACGAATCAAGGCCCCCTGCTTATCATTCCATGCAACGAAAGCATAATAATTATTAAGTTTTTTTCTGTTTTTAACGTTTTTTAACCTTCATAATTTGCTTATAACCTTTTATCTTGTATCTGACTCTGAACTTGAAATTTGATCATACAAGCTTATAAAACATGCAATAGATTTCTACAGCCAGGTAAACATCGACTTAAGTTTTCTTTAGTTTTCGTTCAAATATTGTATTATTGGTACGCAATACACATGCACCGACAAGGTAAGTTATATTACAGTAAGCGTTTGATTGAGATTCACAAACCAAAGAAATACTGCATGATTTTGTCTGTTATGAAACTGATCGAAGCGTGGGACTTCAGTAGCCTTGCTCTTATTCATAATATCATAGTATTCTGTTTTGCCATTTGCATTATTAATATACAAACGGATTTTTTCCCACTATTCCTTTTTAAATTAAAATGCTATTGGTTTGTTGGCACGATTTGGCTTGAATGATGTAAGAAATATTTACTTCTGAAGCACCTTTTGCCTTTGCAATAATTTTTAATGAGAATATAGAAGCTCAAGTTTGGTTTCTTCTGAACAAATTATTCATTAGGTTTAGGGGGCTTGCTCAGTTTTAGAAGTTTGATAATTACTCCATACTGATGGGAAAAATAGAGTCGATGGGATTTGAACAGCATTGAACTATCTGATGGTTATCTTTAATTTGCATCAGTCTAATTGTTTTTCTTCATGATTAGGTGTACATACGTTAATCGATCATGTTACTACTACCAATATATAATGTATGTTACTGTACAGTGCTTATGCTTTCACACACTACCAACAACTTTTTTCATCTACTTACTAACATCCTCACTTTCCTGACCCAGCTCAAGATCAAGATCTAACCTTACTGTTTGATTTCTTGTGGGTACTTATGTACCGGAAGCTGAAATGCAATATGTTCTGTGTACAAATATGTTCACAGTTTCACATCCGATTCTTTCATGTCCACCTTGGAATGATGCAACTGGAATTTTCCAATAAATTGAGGATTGATTAAACCAATACATGTGTACTTATATTATATTATATACTTTTATACCGTCTACTAACAAAGCTACAAGAGTTGAAAATCATCTATACATCTATTTGTAAAAACTTGATCCCCAACGTGGGGAAACTGCCATTTCACGTTTGTAGATTTTGTTAACACGACAAGAATATAAATATATGATATTGTAGAATCTTGGTTTCATTTTATATTCTGGACATTTGAAAACACAAAAATTACATTTGATTATGACATCATGATTGCGTCATTTGAAACAGTAGTCAGCATAGCTGATCTGAAATCTCACTTAATACTTTTTTGCACAAATTGCATTAATTATTACAGGTTATTCTTGCTACGTAGTTTGAATCGAAATGCATAAAAATCTGTACTTGCGTAATTAGTGCACACGTGCACTCCTATCCTAGGATTTTCTAATTTCAGGCAAATAAACAATAATATTTACGGAGTTTACCTGCACGTCAACATTTCCGATGAAAGGAGAATATTGCTGACGTATTCAAATCTTTTATATGTATGTTACAAACTAGATGATACCAGTAGTCGCAATGAAAAACAAGGAAGCGCTGAAGCAAGGATTACTGATATTAGATTACATGAGAAACAATAATAATTATTATCTGACTCATTTAAATCAGACAGAATTAGTCATTTCACATTCTACAATTCTCCATTAAAATAATTGGTCAACTAATTTAATTATTAATGTGAGGAAATAATAATTCTTATAAATAGTATATTTTAGTGAAAAACACAGATTGCACGGTCGTCTTTTATGCCTTAATATTTTCGTACTTTAAGAATACGAAATGTTGATCTAGCAGTTAGCAAAATTTTTCATACTACTGTAAGTACCTACCATATTTAGGTCTAACAAAATTGTCCCTTTTACAATTTTAGCCATAGATGCACTTTTGTAGCAAGTCGCCTTCTAAATAAAACGGCACATGATAGATTTGCATTTTGAACTCACAGATATGTGTAAAGTTGTTCATGTATACAGAAAGAATTTTTAAGGTTTCTCCTTCTATTCATAATATTCATGCTCCAGGTTATCCGAGGAGTTCATATTCATGAGATAATTTTTCTTCATTTGTGTGCCATGGCCAGCTAGCAACAACACCTAATTACACGTTTTTTAGACTTTGTTTCAATAATGTACTAAAAAACTACGACGGGTTTTATGAGTTGGATCGTTGGATGTAAAAACATAACACTTTAGAAAAATGCAAAAATTGAAGCATTAAAGACCAAAGGGACGAGTTTATATACTGCTTGGAAATTTTTACAAAGCTACCGACTTAGAAAAATTGTGAGAAATAAAACGCAAATTTTCTCATTTATCTTTCCAGTGGATTTTTTAGTGGTCCAGTATCTAACAATACCATACAAAAAACTACTTTAGGTCTTAGAAAGTCATAGTCTCAAGATCAAACGATTATTATAGGTTCCCAGGAGGCCAGTTAATTCTTGATTTGCTTGCTACGGTCATCCATGCACCCAATGATACTAAAATTTAGATTGAAATGCAAAACATTGCAGCAATTGTATGATCGGATGAATTTCTAAAAATCTAAACTTTTTACAAGTAATATTTGGTTTATAGTTTGCAACAAGTTTCAAGGAATAAACTAAACATTCGCCCCTATAAACGGGTATAAATCTATTAATTAGAAAAAAGTCAAGTGTGGTGTTAGTAGCATTTAAAACATAATGTTAGTATTACCCCCTTCATGCATTTGTGTACATCAAATCCCTGGAATTGATAATTAAATAAGAAAATATATTACTACGCACTAGGCTTGATACATACAAACTATATCAGAACTTAACTTTTACGCTTCAATAAACCTCAAGAAATGATATACGTTATGGTTCATTGGTTTGCGTTTTTACACACCAGCTTGTGAAAGATAGGCATTAGCACAAACACCTTTTCAGTTCGAGACTTGCATGTTTATGATTTTTTTGCTGCATAAACGTCAAGAAAATATCAGTTCATTGTCTATAAAGTTATTTCTCCGGGTTCAACGTTTCGTTTTCTTCCTCTGTCATTTTTGTACAAGATAAAAAGTTTCAGCGAACGCAATCGTAAGAATATGCTTTCTTCAGTAATAATATATTTTCAACTTCCGCCACAGAATTTTGTCGTGCTAAAGACTAATTAGTTTAGTGCAACAGTATTTTTCGGTACATACATTGTTTTCAGTTTCAAAATTGTTGGAAAAAGGTTGAGGCAGGCAGTCACAAGAATTGTAACCGCGGCTAAATTATAGATGAACATTTATGAAGTGACTATTATTATGCTAATGCCAGCAGTTATGAAAAATTATGAAAAAAATACACTAAATATTATTCTGCACTGTTCTGCATTGCATGTTGTTGCCTGACTTTTAGTTCATGCGGGGTCATTCCTTCCCACCACAATAAGAAGGATAGCCAAAATAACTAAGAAAACTGTTCACTAAACTACTGTTACGTATTTTGGAACGGTTTTCTTTGAAGGTAAAATAAACATGCAAAATATATGAGTGCATCATCGCAATTTGGGTGACTTTTTCTGCATACATAGTGCAACCTTATATGATGTGTATGGTATCTTATTGAATGTCATGCTAATAGAATAACTTTTTTTTTGCAATTGACGAGAACAAATGCTACGGATGCAAAAAAGCGTAAACCTGAAATAAAAACTTATGAGCAAGTTAAATCCTCAAGCATTCTATTGTTATCCGCAGCTAACACAATTTAATAATAATATTTGGTGCACTCAATCGTGAATAAAATTATCTTCTAACCCAAGGGTTTATTGCCGCTTCATAAGTTATCAAGTATCATTTCATTATACAGACATGCATCCAAGTTAACAAACTACCAATTTACTGATTTCCATTAATAATTAATAATGCGCATTATGCTTCGACATTATTATACGTGGTATTTTTCTAAATTCTACAAATTAGGATCAACATCTGGTAGGTTAAAGAAATTCTGCAACGAATGTTGCATGTTTGGAACTTATCTCAGTGATAAGACCTTTCTGAAACACTCCAAAGTACGTACATTTAACATAATATCATGTACAAAATTAATTTCCAGCTTATAGAACTCCACTAATAGCACTTATCATGTTCAAAGGCACTACGGTTTCAATCATAATATCTTCATGAGTATCGTTGAAGGTCGAAATTAGTCAGCAGCAGAAGTACTACATACATGAGGAATGGTAACCGCAACAGAGTAACAATATTTTTTATTTGATGGCACCTGTTGTCTGTTTTCCTAAGCTGTATCGCTGTTTCTTTTCCTAATAATATACTCCTTACATGTTATATTTATCTGTATTATTTTACTACTGTACTGCACACCTTGATTCATTAAACGTACATACAAAAAATGGGAATGCCTAATGTGCGCTTTAAAGATGGAATTTGGGAAGACCTAACCTAAGGGTAGAGCTTTTGTTTTACTCATGAGATCTTTAGTAATTTGGGAGTTGTTCCAAAGTTAGAAAAACAAGATATTTTTATCATAAAATTTTTAGTAAAATCTTTCCTTTGCCTTACCGTCTACAGTATCGTGGCTTGAATTAATTGAGAAATTGGAATGTAACTTCTTGAAGTTCCACCTTAATGGGGTTCTTGTTATGTGTAGAATATTAAACGCATAAAATATTGACCTGGAATTCCTCCAAAGAAAACTTTTGATCAGTTTTAAAAAGCAATTTGAACCAAAAACTACTAAGGTAAAATATTCGACAGTTTGTAAAATAAGTGGAAAATCATACTGTTTAGGACATGTATATTTAAGAACTAAAAAGCAACAGAAGACAACAAGCGTCATACCAATAACATGGGATCAGGAGAAAGATTGTTAATTTTTCTCATATTACTAGGTATGCTACACCATTTAAACCAAGTGGTTTTGAATGTAGAATACGTATTACTATTTTATGTTTGTCATTTTTTATATTGTTTCATGTTTCCCCATAGTTCGCAATGGCGAAACACAACGGACGCTACCTAGTAGTCTCCCTGTCAATGATATTTGGACAACAGGACTGGAAATTAATTACCAACCGTATAGGAACTGGGCCAGCTCCATTAACAATACGCAGTCTTATTTAATTGTTTATCCAAGAACTGGTCAGCAAGTAGCCTCAATCGTAACGTGGGCGTATACCGTAGGTAGAAATGTTCGTGTTCAAGGACATAGGCATAGCTATCCTCCCATTACGGTATCTGAACAAGACGACCCTTCAAAAATCATAATTATTGACATGACACGGCACATGAAAAGACTACGAATGGGAAGTATATCCGTACCCAGTTCAGGCCGTGGTTCCCTGGAAATCGCCACTGTGATATCAGAAGCTGGTGCGTCAATGGAAGATTTTATGACGTTTGCAGAAAGAAACGGATATGGCATTGAGATGGCTCCCATTGTTGGTGGAGATGCGACTGTAGGTGGAGTGCTTGCCATCGGGGGGCATGGTGCTGGAATGCCTGCGTTGGATGAAAAATTGACTGGGCCAGGTTTTACATTTGGATCTGTGAGTAATTCAATAGCGGAAATCAAAGCAGTTGTTTGGGACGAAAGAGCCATGCGATATGTTCAAAAAACCTTTAAAAGGTCCGACCCTGACATATCCGCATTTATTGTTCATATTGGACGAGCTGTAATAACCGAAGTTTCGTTATTGGTGGGCAAAAACTATAATATGAGATGTCTAAGTCGAGTTGATGTGCCCGGAAGCGAACTCTTTGCTCACCCTAGCAATTCAACAGGTATGCGAACCATGTCTTCATTTTTGGATGCATCTGGCAGGGTTGACGCAATCTGGTTCCCATTCACGGAAAGCCCATGGCTGAAAATATGGGAGGTGACTGATACAAAACCGACAAGTTCCCGAGTTACATTAGAGCCATACAACTATCAGTTTTCTTTTACGTTTGATAACCCACAAACTCCGGGAACAGTTTTTGGACCACAGACGTACCAAAGATTGGTGCAAGGTTTAACGCAAAATCAAGTTTGGGATATTTGGGGACCCTCGAAAAACACAATCTTGTACTACAACAGAACTGCAACACCCTTAGTCTACAGTGGTTTCGTTGTCCTTACAAACAGAGCCAATGTTCAACTTGTATTACATGACATGGTCCAGTTTTATCTTAACTTGCTGGACAAGTATGGTGCTGAAGGCAGATATCCTATCGATCAGTACATAAAACTGCGTACTACCGGACTGGATAATCCACAAGAAACTCTGATACCCGGAGCAGTAGCGCCAGACATTTCACCAACAAGTCCTATGAAGAGCCGACCGGATTATGATACTGGTGTCTGGATGAACACGTTAACAACGACCAATCGACCATACAGTGATGCGTTTATGGCAGAGTTTGAGCAGTGGGCTTACAGAAGGTATAATGGAAACGATGCTCTAGTTAGGCCGGAATGGAGTAAAAGTTGGGGTCATACCAATAATGCAGCATTTAGAGATCCAACATTCTTACGAGAGACGATTCCAAACGTGTTTGGAGTAGAGCAGTGGAATAGGGCCATTAGTATTTTGGACAAGTATGACCCTCATCATGTCATATCAAACAAATTTTTAAGAAATCTTATGGTTCCCTACAATAACAACAATGGGAGGGGGCCAAGGCAAAGAAACGTTATTGTTACTTCTTCAAAGGTGAACAGCGGACCTGTCAATGGGCTTGGCTGGAGTCAAAGTCAATACCTGGAGAGATTAGTTCATGATATTTATGGCTGATAAATGGAGTTTTAAATTATTAATATATTTGACTGATGCATAATTAACATTAGAATAATAAGCTAATAAAATAAAATGAATTACACTTACTTATGTAAAATATATAATATGATGTTGCTTACGAAAACGTCCATAATTTATATTCTCAATGCATAACTTTAGACAAAGTCGCTCACACGATAAATGAATTTACTTCTTTAATGCATATTTTGCAACTCAATTTGTAATGTGTCCTTGTATGTTTTAATTTGAAGATGAGTAGTCATGCAGTCTGGCATTTAATTCTGCTTCACAAATATTTTGCACTGTCATGTATTAGACAAACATTATTTCATGATTTTCAGCATAAATGGCAACTTTGCTTCTGTATTTGTGTCGTTTTTCGTTTGTTTAGACCACATGACAATGATATTACCTTTCGAAAGAACAATTACTCTTCCATACTGTATGTGTAACAAATCAATGGCTCGTGAAAGCTAAATTATAAAAAGGATTAAATAAACAACTGATAAAACTAGCTGCGTAGGTTAGGATTCAGCTCCGACGTTACTTGCTTACGAATAATATTAAGTGGAAGTGATTTTTAATATAGCACTTAATCGTGACATTTGTTACTATTTAATATTAATAATTCGATAAATAGGCGTGTTCCAATTTTTATGTTAATCAATGTCTATATTATTAACCTATCTAATATTGCGCAAAAACAGCCACCGCACCACAATACCACAATAAGAGTAACGTGTTGTCTATACATATATTCATAATATATTACGTATCAATCATGTCAAATACTTTTGACAATTTATAAAATTCCCAACTTTTGCAGTATCATCATATATAATTTATTGTACAAGTTATATAGCACCGCGATTTTGGATGGACAGCTTTGCAAGATTAGTGATATCAAACGTAAATCCCAAATAGGTGACCGATCAATTGTCAAGTGGCACTAAAGGAGGAAGCCAATCTATATAAAGCAAGGACTGAATTTACTTGACAGAATGTCGCCACAGTACGCTTAGCAAAAGCACTCGTTATTACTATATTTTCATTGCTGATTTCTATAAAATTTAAATATTATTTAATTTGTAGCAATGAAACATTTCATCTTATATATTGCCTTATTATGGCTGGCCGTTACTGTGTCAGGGGCTCCACCAATGGAAAAAAAAGCCGATTCAGAAAGGTACGCAGATATTTATTTCTATAATTTTTTTGAAAGGAAAATGGAATTTTCAAATAAAATTTTCCCCTTAGCCTTATTTCAGGAGCCTCGGGTCTATTTGACCATTTCACCTGAGGCTAGCTACTGGGGCAATGTGATTACAATGCAAAGGGAGCTAGAGTTGCATTGGGAAAATTTTGAAGTAGCTCCCAACGATACCATCAACCTATTCAACGAAAATCCTGAGGGAATGGACCCTTCCAAAATAAAGACATTAGCATTGGAAACCCAACCAGTGACTGAAAGCTCTGGAAGTTACCAGTCACTCTGGCAATTAGGCAGGCCCGAGCTGAACCCTACCAGGGACTCCTGCTTAGGCGTTTATATTGCTTACATTCGTACAGTTAATGAAACTGAAACCATTCTAAAGTTGGAGTGTCTACGCATATACCCAAAGTGGATGAATGATCTGAGAACAGAAATTGGAAACACACCCCTGTCATCACTTATGATTCCCGGTACACACAATTCGGGCGCATGGATTTACTATTATGGTTGGCCGTCGGAAGGTGTATTAATCCAGTACACTTACTGGTAAGTGAATATTCGTCAACATATATTGATGCATACGCTGTTGTAATTTGGACAAAAATCATAAATGTATGGTTTCAACTTAATACAGCCAAGATGATACCATCTATGACCAGTTAATTAATGGCATTCGCTCTTTGGATGTTCGAGTGGGTCATTATCCTCGTGACGAAGAGGCTACGTTCTGGATAAACCATGATGCTGTTCGCATAAGACCTCTGCTTACGTTGTTGCAAGACGTGCGAAAATTCGTTTTGGAGACAAATGAGATTGTGTTTCTAGACTTTCACCGTTTCCCAGTAGGTTTTAATGATGTACAAACTCACCACGAGCTTATAACTTTACTTCAAACTGAGCTTGGAGACCTGTTGGCTCCAAAATCCCTCACGCTTTCAGCAACTCCTGAACAACTTTGGGCATTAAATCGTACAGTGGTGATATTCTACTCGGATGAAGTTGCTTCCGAGTACAACGTAACGTGGCCCGGTCTTTACCAGGTATGGACATCAAATGCGACAAAATGGTCTAAATACATTTGAACATTAAAATTATAATTTTTACCACTGCATTACTGCATAGGCTTGGGCAGACACAAACCAATTAGACGAGCTAGAATCATATCTTGGCTCTGCCATTACTACTGAAGGCTGCAAAGGAAAAGCTTGGTCCTTAATGGCGCAGTTAACTTCAACCGTGGAAGATGTTTTGTTAAGACCCGGCTTTGGAGTACGTGGATACGCTAGGTTATCCAATAATAACGTTAGTCAGTGGTTCGAGAGGGAAAGTTGGTACTCCAAGTCAATGGTCGTGGCACTTGACTATTATCGTAGTACAAATGTAATTGAGACGGCAATTGAAGTGAACAAAAATCATGGAAATGTTTGTGTGTAACAATGTACTTGTGATATATATTTTAAAATGTTGACTGGTTTTGCTTGTTTGCTGAGCAAATTTGTTTTAATAAAAATTGTGATTTAATTTCCATTACAAAACTTTATACATCAACTATATTAAAGAGATTATAATTACCTCTTTACGCCTTGCGTAATATAAGAAAACGTAAGTGTCAAATTCACTGTAAATGTATAAGAACGTTTGTGAAGTAACAATTCCGATTTAAAGTCCGAACTCGCCAAACGTACGGGATTTTTCTGATAGCGTGTTATGACATTGTACTTATCTTTGTAGGAGTTATTTCGAAACACCAAATCCCTTTTCATCGATTCAAACTTTTCCGAGATAAAAATGTACAAAATCATACCGTACAAAACTATTATTAAAGGCACTAATGATACCAAAAATAGAGTGAGGTCTACTGAATTATTGTGTTCAGTGTTCTGGAAGTAACGTTCATATTTATTAAATCTAATAGAACATCTTGCCGTAAATATTATCACCAGAAAAGTCACGCTCCACACTTGCAACATAGTATTGAAATGTCTAAAAATCATTTTGATGCGGGAGTAAATCAAAGTGTTCTCCGTAAAGATGATTTTAAACATACTGGCACTATAATTACCGACAAAGTATCCATACGCTTCCATAAGATAATTCATTTGATGAAAACATGTGGTGAAAACAGTGGCGATGAATGAAATTGTTCGGGTAATCTCGGAAATAAGAACACACTGGAAAATGAACCGAATGTTGGCAAAGATCAATGAAGTCAGAAAACTAGTTCCAAACATTGTTTCATAATATTTGTTTCCCATTCGAAACAACGGGTCTTGATCCAAAGTAACAGTTACTAATGCCAAACCAGGATTCAATGAGGAGAGAAGAAATGTGCTTGTCTCCACAAAGCTAATGATTCTCTTATTCTTTGACACTCTTGGATTTGCATAACTGGCTAAAGGAAACCCTGTGTGCAAATGCATTTAAATATTATTTTTAATTTGACTTTTAATAAAATATAAGCATTTAACTTTACTTACGGTAAGGAAGAATCCGAACCATATGGATTAATTGATTGAAAGTTTGTACTATTTCCCGTTTGTGTTTCCATAAAATGTAATTCAGGTACAAACATGTGAATCCAACCACGGCTCCACATGAATCAAGTATTTGAAACTGGTCTTTCCTAGAAACATTTTGTTCTGTTACGCTAATTCCTAGGTGTGAAATTAAAGATAACAATGGAGGACATATAAGTAAAGATGACATTCCAATCATTGCAAAGTACCATAACGAAACCTTCCAAAGCTTTCTTTCAAATATGAAACAACATTTGGAACTTTTCCATTGAATACATGATGGATACATGAACCAAAATAATTGGTTATGAAGTTTAAGGGACTGTAAAACTCTATTTTGAAACATTTTTGAACAAGCAGAGTTAACTAATGACTAAGCAGCCCACATGTCAGCAAGTTATTTTCAAAGCAAACACGTTATTGATAATTTACGTGTTGATGAAAATTGTTTGCTTTATGCTGATGTGAAAGTTTGATCGGTTGTTTTGTTTGGATTTTCTTTTGCAAGTGAATGAAAACTCGACAAACTGTGTACGAACACGAATGATAAATCATTTAGCATGAAAATCGTTAAAACCCACGTGTACTCGTCAACTTAATGTTGTAAAGAAAGCTTATGCGTACATCATAATGTAGTACTCGTCCCGCAAATAAAAGTTTTTACGTTTTAAATTCTGAATTTTATTCAACGCAATCCAAAGGAAAGGAAAGCACTTTTGTGTGTACTAATGACTGTCTTATTATAGATAGTTTTGACAGGAAGTGCTCATATTTAATACGCTTTCCTAACCTTTAACTGGCAACCGTCTGTTTATCTGTGTATGGTATCTCCATTCTACGTGTACTCCACCCAAATGCCTGGCTAAACCTCGACTCATCGATTAAATGCTATACACATAAATGACTTTAACCATTTCATTTGACAACTTGGCTATACATACATTCTTAATTGTAACCATTAGAAGAAAACATCCCAGGTTAACTGCCTACAAGAAAATCGATTTTTGTCAGTGTTTATGTAAAATCGATGAATCGATAAACTTTATATTTATACTACCACTATTACCATTTATAATAACTGTTTTTCTCTAATAAATGTTCGTATGAAATTCTATGTTATATGCATTGAATATTTAATGACGGATAAGAACTAAAAATTCATTTTTTCTACAACCCATATCCCTATTCTAAATTCTAATGTCTTTTCAGGTTGACATTTTTCATCATCTCCGTCATATCAAACCAAATACATCCACAATCCACGTTTGATGTTAGTTACAAGTAACCAGCCACGTCGTTAAATTGTAATGGACCATTTGTTCCACTTCTTGGTAGAGAAGTAGAATCGTGACTTCGTGACAAACAAAGGTTTACCACAACACATAAAGTTAGTAACTGTTATCATTCCATTTATCCCATAGCTAGGAATCAATCGCTCGATCATCTTTCTTTGCCAAAAGCGTCTGCAAATCTGACTCTGGGGTAACCCGACACCTCCAAAACAAAGTGCTTATTACTGTGTACGTGCTTCGTGTCCGCTCTCTCTGCCGTTTTCTGATTTTTGTGCGGCAGCCAGAGCCAGAGCTCGGATGTCTTTGTTTTGCTCTGCCAAACGCTCCTGCGGAAAGAATGAAAAGAGCAAAACAACTTGACAAGCTGAGCCAGAAAGTAGTGTAGTGGATTGCGTAGTTGGTATATATGTCCCTGGATGCACACAATAATATTTTTTGATAACTCAACACGAAATTCATAGAATCACACTCTCCTCCTCTCGCCTGCTTCTATCTCTCTATTCTGTTTCCCTGCTTATTAAGGACGACTACACAACAGGAAACCACAGCAGTTTTTGAATATTATTGAGAGTTGTGGCCACTCTACTTCTTTCTGGTACATGAATGCACTGAAAAACAAGAAGGAAGGGTTATACGTGCCCATCTGCATGCACAGAACAGAGCAGCAGCAACAGAAGAAGAACATTCAACAAGCAGTAAAGTAAGCACAAAAGAAAATCCGCTTTGAAGGACATCTGAAGAAAAATGTACGGTAAAAGTAATACAATTTTCTATTCTAACCCGAGGGATATGTATAGAGAGCTGTGTTCGTGTCTTGTTCTTCGGGTCTCCCTGCAACAGAGGAATAAGTCAGTAGTCAGTACTTTCGGATTGACAAACACGCATGTAATCCCTGTTCTATAGTGCATTTTTCATAGACGACCGTTTATAAGACAGTGGGAAATTGTAGACTGTTGTGACCTGTGGCTTCCCCCAATCTCCAGGACAGAGGATTTGAGGGAATGTAAACAGGAGCCTGATTGATAGGTGTTAAATAATCGACAGTGATTAGGTGTACTAACTTGACAACAGGTTAATCGCGCGCCGTCTTCTTAAGAAGCTGATTGTGTTATGAGCGGCAGAAGAAGGAGAACCCAAAACAGGGTAAATGTTTGACTTTTGGAGTGAATGGGCTAGTAAAGCGTTGTCCTAAGAATTGATTAGCAGCGTCATGCCGAAAAGGAGGAGAAGGGGTAGCGGCTGGAGTAGTGCTAGTAACAGGTCGCCGAGAAAGTCAAACCAAAATGTAGCAGCGACAGAGAATGACGGAGATGAGGAGGCGAAGGTTGAAATGGTTACTTTCTCCTTTCTGGATGAGGAGGGAGACCCGGAGGAAATGCTAGTGAGCCCGTTACTTATGCTGACAGTTAGCTGTGCTGGAGAGGTAAGTGGTACATGACATGACAATATGACATAGGATCTGATAGTGTTTTTATTTGGCTTTTGGGTTGTAAATTGATAAATTTATTCTCCTGGTGTTGTAGGAGCATGAGGATGAAAACCAAAAACCGGAAGAAAAGGTTGTTACCCGGAGTCATACCATGCTGTCCAATGCATCGCCGTCAAAAAGAGCATCCCCTTTAAGTCCTACTCTTTTTGATAATGTGCCACAGAAACTGTCACAAACTACCGGAGAGATTTCTCCGGTTGAGTCTGATCCCGCTGCTGTTGTTCCCCTTCTTACACCAAAGACTGAGGAGAAACATTCGTCTACTTTTACCTCTGCGCGTCAAAGTAAAAAAAGACGACGTATTTGTAGCGGTGCCATGTCTGATGTGAAAGTTGAAGACGTACTATTATCAACAAAGGGCTCACGTCAACCTACTCGTCGGTTAATCGATGTTCCTAGTCATAGCAAAGTGCCTTCCGGAGAACCTAGTGATAAAGTTGCTTTACCGGTTGCCAATTTCCGGATTTTGGAGGATTATAAGATAGAAGAAGTACCCCCTACGCCGGAGCAGTACAGGAAATGTATTGTGAAAACTAAGAAAGAGCTTTGTCGGGATGTGATATACGAGCTTGATGAAGTTGACGTGATGTGGTTGGAAGCAATCAATGAGATAAGGACTGAGCTTCTTGACGGTATCAAAGTGGATGATGTCCAACCCGAGGAAATGGAATTACTTCTGGATCGATTTGAGAAGGAATATTACTATGAGTTGATGAAGTCAGGCCTGGGTCAACCTCTGGAGTCGGATGAAGATGCTGTATGTTGCATATGTCTGGACGGAGAAAGTGACAACAGCAACCAGATAATATTTTGTGACATGTGCAACATTCCTGTACATCAAGATTGTTTTGGAGGTAAATTATAAATAATAAATGCATTTATTTGGTGAGACAACAGTTAGAAGAATTAACAACAAATTTATATTTCACAGTTCCATACATACCGGAGGGAAGTTGGCTTTGTAGGAAGTGTACAGCGTGCCCTGACGAGAAAATTGAATGCATATTCTGTCCCAACACTAATGGTGCATTCAAAAAAACCGTGGATGGAAGATGGGCTCATGTTTTATGGTAAAACGCATACCGCATTCAAAGTATTTCTGTTATTAATATAATTAATTTAAAACCACAATTTTTACTTTTTACTTTTAGTGCTTTGTGGATACCTGAAGTTCGGTTTTCAAATCCAGTAAGTATTATCTTACCACAAAATTTCAGTTTGTTTTCAGGAGCAAAAGCATAATTTTATACAGCAATTTGTATTTCTTCTCTATTACAGACGTTTTTGGAACCCGTGGACGATATAGATGACATTCCGCCCGCTCGATGGAGGTTAGTTTGTTATATTTGCAAAAAGAAGGGTGTTGGTGCCTGTATACAATGCCATCTTCGAAGCTGTGTCACTGGTAATTATTCATATTTATCTTCCTAATGGTGTAATTCAATATTGAGGCCCATTTTCTAATCTGTTGTTACTGTATTTGTAGCCTTTCATGTTACCTGTGCACAAGCAGAAGGATTAAGTTTAAAGATAGAAACAAAGGAATCGGGCGAAGTTGGATTGAGAGCATCATGTGATAAGCATACTCGGGTATGTTAACATACTATAGCCCAATTATCCCTCATTATTGCAAAAATGTTCTTTTACAATTAATTATTTTCGTGGTCCCTATATTGTTTGTAGGTGGAGGATAAAGAGAGTTTGAAGCAGAAAATTGAGACTATTAACAAGGTGTTAGATGAAAAACGTGCCGCATCATCAGAGTCATCGTTTCCCACAATCTCAGCGAATCGTATTTTGGCCATTTCTGAACTGGTTAGTTTTCCTGGTAAGCATGTGTTCATAAGAAGACTACTGGCATTCTGGAAAATAAAACGCAAAGATCGAGGTGGGGCTCCACTTTTAAGAGATCTGGAATCCATGTGGATCCAGAATAAAGAAGCACCGCCAGCACCCCCGCCTCAGCCAGAAAGGAAATATGACCCTGTTATTGTAAGATTTAATGCTATCACTAGTTATTTGTGATTATGTATTAGAAAATGTTGTGACTAAAGCCCAATTTTTTGTTTTGTAGATGCAGCAAAGTTTTGAAAAAATGCAAATGCTCAGAAGTGGATTAAGCACATTAAAAAGTTACTGCGCATTGATTAAACAGCATAGTGAGGCCCAAATTGAAGACAGAAGTCTACAATTTAAGGCAAAGACAATACGAATGAAAGCTTTCGATCTGAACGGGATGGATGTGTATATGCATGTTGTAGATCAACTAGCTGCCAAAGACAAACATGCCACTTTCGCCGAACCTGTGACCATTGATGATGCTCCCGAATACTTTGATGTTATTTCGAAGCCAATGGACTTGTCAACTATGCGGAATAAAATAATGCAGCTGGAGTATTCATCGCTACAGGACTTGGAAGTCGATTTTGACTTGATGATAACTAACTGCATGACGTATAACAAAAAGTCAACACCATATTATCGGGATGCAGTAAGATTGAAGGAATTTAGTCTTCAAGTCTTTGAAGATGCAAGAGTAACACTGGAGCAGCGGTCCAAACTCGCAAAAAACAAACCTGATACTTGTAACATTGATCTACCAGAAGAAGCTCCCAAGTATCCTCCGTCACAAGGAGTATTAAACAGTATAATAGACGAACTGGCCGGACATGACAAAAATGGTGTATTTGCGGAACCTGTAGATGTGAATGTGACTCCAGATTACTTGACTATTATAGCGCAACCAATGGACTTTTCTACAATTAGGGAAAAGATAAACTCAAATCAGTATTCTCGCATTGAAGAATTGGAGTCAGACTATTTCCTCATGATAAATAACTGCTTTCAGTATAATGACGAAAAATCAAGGTTTTACAAGCTAGCCACGAAAATGGATGGAATTGGAAAAAGTGTTTTTCAAGAAGCCAAACAGAAAATTTATATGCAAGAATCAGTTCCGCCTGTTGTGTCAAATATATTGTCGGAAAATAACAACAATTACAAGACTGAGACTCCGGAATTGGAGGAACTTACAGAAGAAAAGTTATTTTCCATTATGTCGGAAGTGATGAAGAAACTTTCAACCAGTGACGATGAAAAAATTTTTATGGAGCCCGTTACGGAAGAAGACGCTCCTGGTTATTTTGAAATAATCAAGGAGCCAATGGACTTGTCATTAATTGAAAAAAATCTAAACTCATCCAAATATACGACGCTTGAAGAGATGGAGAGAGACTTTAGCGTTATGATTGAAAATTGCAAAAAGTACAATACGGTAGGAACAAAATATTTCAATTACGCTACAAAAATAAAGCGAGCTGGTAATTCCGCGTTTAATGCCGCACGTAAAAGGCTAGCAGCTTTTAAAAACCCGAACGAATGTGCGGAAAAATGTGATGATTAAATTTACAAATACCGATACAAATAGAAATAAGCTATATTTTATTACTGTTAGAATAATTGTAAAGTTTGATGATAAAAATATATTTTAAGAAAAATAAATTCGTTACTCCATATTACGGAAGCGATATAGTTTGTTATATTGTTGGTATTGTAAATCTGTTAGCTATAGTACCTATATAAATATTTTTATCATTCGCATATGCAGCCTTCACGAAAGTCAAATAAAATTTTAATAAATTTCTGTGAATTAAAAATTATTGCAAGTTGGCATTATAGTTCATTTTAATTTCAAAATCCCGATTCTACTCCCATTTGGACAGCACTAATTGTGACATGACAAAATCGTCTGATGATGCTTACCATTTAGTGGTAACAGTTTCCTTTGCATTGCCTTATCTACAAAACCCATTATGGCTTCGAAGAAATATTCACACTAATGGCTTATCATATGTCCATGTTTGATTGCATAATATTCCAAGAATGACAAATAGAATGTAGGAAATTTTCTTCTGTAACAAGTTGCTAAAACTTGCAAAAGTGCATGACTTTCATGAAACAACAGTATACCTCAACTAAGCAATACTCACTGAATATTATTTTTTATGCATAGTACATAGTTGTAATAAGTGCATATGACAGACTATGGTATGTAAAGATTCTTACTTGATGCTTGAGATGCGTTAAATGTGAGTTATTATGGCCCAAAAATGTGTGTTGTACTTATAAGAGCATTTTTACATTTTACTTGCACCTAAAGTAACCGACGCGAATAAATATTATCTTACAGGTTTACAATTGACAATGGGACTAGGTATATCATCCATCACTATCACCTTCATTCATAATACTTGCACAGGTATCCTCACTGTGACTCGAATGAACACGGGTATTTGGTGCTTGGTAATGTAGCACCTGCAAAAATATGCATTCTATAAAGTAGGTAGGCTTAACAATACGCTTGAATTCAAATAATTGACTGTCCCATCATGACGTGACTGTTCTTGCACACAGTCAACATCAAAGCAGCATTGCTTCATTGCAACTGACCGCATTTGTGCCAAAGAGCTTTCATTATAGATTGGGTTATTATTTCATAAATTGAGTTTACATAACATTTTACAAGGTCATCAATTCATTGTCCAGTAGATTTTTCCCACTCATTCCTCACTTTACTCTCGCTGCCAAATGCTAACGAATAAATCACTTCTTGTTTTCCCATCTTTTACAATATCAACATGACGTTAATTATGGCACACTTGTTTACTGGAGTGTGCCCTAGTTGAAACATAGATTAAGTCATGAAGAAGCTTTAACGTGTTATATAAAGTATAGTTTTTTCGTTGACATAGTCTAGACTTCGTCTCTGTGTGGAACTGTTGTTAGTGTCTCTAATTTACGTTCGCAAAATATTGACATTTTGAATATATTACCTATTACCTTTATATGTTATAAGTTCCAGGAAACCACCATAAAAATGCGGCTTCAAACATTTCTTCGGGCGTGTGTGCTGACCTTTGTTGTCTGCATCAGTTTCCCCCAGTCAACCAATAGTGCAAACATTTTATTTTATTTTGGTCTATCAACATACAGTCACCGACTCATTGCGTGGCCCTTAGTGGAAGCTCTTGTAGGAAGAAATCATTCCGTCACATTTTTCCAGCCGGATAAAAATAAAAACCCAAATCCTAAAGTCACGGAAGTGAACCCTGTCGGTGGAATCGGTGAAAAATTGAACTTTATGGAAGGCCGCCTTAACATGGGTCATCGTCTTTTTCTTCTTAGCCTTACCTACAAGCTCCCACAGTTAAGTCTTGGCTTGTGTGAATCATTCATGCAAGACCAACAGACAGTGGATTGGATAAAAAATAGCAAGTTTGACTTGATCGTTATTGACGCTTTGTTCAACGAGTGTGCGTACGGAATAGCACATTTGCATAAGGCAAAAACGATCATTTTTGGAACCAGTCACCCTTTTGGGTGGATGCCAGATTCTCTGGGATATCCGTCCGAAGCAAATTGGCTTCCTGAACTGCATTTTTCATTCGATTTGCCTCTAAATTTTATAAATCGAGTGCTGGCCAATTTGAGCGTTTTTTATTTTCATGCTATAAGATACCTTACATTCCCAAAGATTGAAGCTGTTCTCAGAGAAAAATTGGGAATTCCGGATATGCCAAGCATTCCAGAATTAATGGCAAATACAAGTTTAATGTTTACAAATACTCATTTTAGCGAAGAATTGGCAAGGTTAATGTTTAATGTAATCTGTAATGTTTTATGTAATTAATGTAATGTAAATTTTTTATGCTAAATTAATGCTTGATTTTTTAGGTCCCATCCTCCAAATATCATTTCCATCGGTGGAATGAACTGTAAGGAAAAGTCACAGTTAAACTTGAAATCGATTCCCAAAGTAAAAATGAAAGCTTAATAATTTTTAATAACTTAAATGAAGTATTTCCAAAAGTAACGTACATACATGTGTATGAATTAAGGATATATTGGAATTCATTGATGGATCTGGTGACGAAGGCTTTATACTAGTAAGCTTTGGGAGTGGGGCAAGAATTATTGACGCACCAGAAGATATTCAGGACATATTCTTCAACGCTTTTGGAAAAACAAAAACTCGGTTTATTCTGAAATGGGAAAATGAAAGCCCTGCTCGATTGCCATCTAATGTAAAGACAGTAAAGTGGATTCCCCAGCAAGAAATTTTAGGTAAAGAAATAAGTATAATTTGTAAAATAAATTTGCAAATTCTTATTCATTCATGAGATTGATAAATATGACGGATAATAAACTATTTAGCTCATCCCAAAATAAGAGGGTTCATTACCCACGGAGGACTGTTAAGTATGCACGAAGCAATTTGCCATCAGGTACCAATGATTGCATTTCCAGTCTTCGCAGAACAAGATTATAACGGAGAAAGACTGAATCGAACGGAAAGAGGAATAACTCTCGACATAACAGCTCTAACGGAAGAAATTCTTGTGGAGTCAATTCAAAAACTTTTATACGATGAACGGTAGGATATTTTTGCGTACATTATGTAAAATATTATATACTTTATATTATTTGCTTTACAAGCGTTGTGTACAATTTTCTTTCTATTTTCAGGTACAAGAAAAATGTAATACAAGTTTCAAAGCGATTTATGGATCGACCAATGAAGCCAGTAGAAACTGCCGTATGGTGGACAGAATATGTTCTCAGACAAGAGGATACTGACTTCATGCGCCCATTGTCCATTTATCAAACATGGTATCAACGTCGGCAGTTAGACGTGTGGTTGTTTTTAGCTACGATTATTGTGATTTTTATATACACCAGTGCTAAAATTCTCGGGTTTGCATTTAGAAAGATATTTACAAAAAGACTGAATGAACCACGAAAAGTTTCAAAGAAAAAAATCAATTGAATGGGAGCAACAGGATAATTAAAAGACTATTACGTTTCACATTTTTTAATGAATGACTGCTTTGTTTAATCTTGTTGTTGTAAACACTACTTACAACCTTTATTAACCTATGAACGTGATAATGTAATTTTTATTAATTTTCTTCTGAATAACTTTCTTTTAAATTGTAAAACTTGTAAAGTAAAGCACATTTTTGAAACGCCTACATCTTTGTCATCTTTGCAAATTGTAAAGATTTATTAAAATGACACTTGAATCAAGATGTAAGCTAAACATGTTGAGAACTCGTTGATTTCTTGATTTTCTGCAACCATCATGATTCTTATATAATTTGGCATGATCAACACAAATTACTTTCAAGTTATGGTTATGTAATTTTTGGTGCATAATTATGCAAAAAACATGACATGATTTTTAAAAAATTATGATGACCGTGACAGGAATCAACTAGTAATAAAATTAATCAAACAGGTAAATTAATAAAGCATTGAAACAACAAAACTATAAATAGCTCATAAGTCACCAGAAAGTTTAACAATGCAGCAGGCATAACTTTTAACAATGATATAATGAATAAGCTTCATACATGCTACGTACGTGAAGATCCCCTTGTCGGTTAGTGGTTGTTGGAGATTTGCATTTACATGTAAAATGCATAATACTCTTGCCATAAAAATAACATTTTAGTTTGCATTTGCACAACAAAACATTATGCAAGGAGAGGGTTCTCTCTCTTGGCTTTGACAATGTCCTCCTTGATTTATAATTCTTTGATGTCGCGTATGCCGTATCTTGCTTGAGAATCATTCACCCTCCGTCTTGTAGATAAATCCAGCGAGGATAACGATCCTTGAAACTATATATGGATAGATGAACTCTACCAGAGTTCAAACAAAAGTAAATTTTGATCTTGACTCTATTGTTACATCATACCACTAGCTACACAGAATCTGTACGATAATATTGTGAACATACAATTCAGGAATCATTTCAGGAATCATTTCAGAATTGGACACCTTGCATGCTAGACAGTGGGTCTTTATCAAGTGGCTTAAGGGTTGAGTTTGTTTGAAATTCTCAAAATTGGAATAACCAAAATGTTTAACATACAGTACTTAACTCCCTTATTATTTTTAATCCTGTCTCACATTGCCCCAATTCCCGGTCTAGAATATACGGCTCCTTCAGGTATGTAGATTTTTTTTCAGTTTTCCATTAATATTCTCCTGTGGAATTCTTTCCGTACAAAATGCTAATAAAAGGCACGTTTTAAATGCTACTTTTACAGAGTCAGCTAATTCCAGTGAAACATTGTATCCAACAAGCGTTCCCGAGCTTGAAGGGGTTGGCTTTGCATACCAACATTACCGAACATGGGCACACGGAATTGAAGTGAAAGAACCTCTACTGGTAGCTTATCCTAAAGATGAAGAACAAATAGTAGCAATCGTAAACTGGGCTAATAAGAATGGAAGAAAGGTTCGGCCTACCGGTTACAAGCACTCTTTTCCACCACTAACAGTAACTTCAGACCAGGACGCTTCTAAGGTGGTGCTACTTGATTTGACTAAGCACTTGACCAAACTAGAAATGACTACCATTCCAGCCGACCAAACAATCAATAACAAACCCATTAACGCCGTCACTGCTGAAACTGGAACCTCGTGGGAAGATCTTATGTCATTCTGCGAAAAGAACAATGCTGGAATTGTACACAGTATAATTATTGGGGATGCTACGGTTGGCGGTGTATTGGCAATAGGGGCTCATGGCGCTGCTGTTTTGGCAAAAGACGAAAGCCACAAAGCAGGATTCAGTTACGGTTCTTTAAGTAACTTGATTGCTGCTTTCAAGGCTGTGGTATGGGATGCCGAGCAGAAACGTTATGCCATAAAATCGTTTTCCAGATCCGATCCCGATTCCAGTGCATTCTTAGCTCATGTTGGACGTGCGTTACTTACTCAAGTTACGCTGATTGTTGGGGAAAACTACAATTTGAGATGCAAAAGCATAACCGATATTCCAGCCGACGAATTATTTGCAAACCCAGAAACCACTCCAAATGCAACACGGACTCTAGCTTCATTTTTGGATGCAACGGGAAGGGCAGATGTTCAATGGTATCAATTTACAAAGAACCCATGGTTGAAAGTATGGAGTGTTGAACCTAAAAAACCAAGTTCATGCTTTGAAGTATTTGGACCATACAACTATCAGTTTCCTGTAAATGTCAAAGATCCATCCAAAACCGTTCCGGAGCTAGGTGAAATTGCTTACAACAATGTTCTTAGCGGACTGGCTTCCGCAAATGCGTCAGATATTTGGGGACCGTCAAAAAATATTTTACTATATTCCAACGGCTCCAGTCAGCCTATTGTTTACGGAGGTCTAGTAGTGCTGACCACGCGCGACAAGGTTCAAACTGTGCTTAGCACAGTGGTAGACTTTTACAGAAACCTTAGCGCTGAATACGCTGCCAACCAAGAATATCCAATAGACTACTACATCAAACTTCGAGTGACTGGAATTGACAATCCAGATGAAACAATGATCGCAAATGCGACTAGTTCATATTTATCCCCAGTAAGTCCATCAGAAGAATATCCCGATTTCAATACTGCTGTCTGGATGAATACTTTTACTTCCCGTGAAAACCCACTGGGCAGTACATTCATGAAAAGATTCGAGTCCTTTTATTTCAACACGTTCAACGGACCCAACGGCTTAGCAAGACCCGAGTGGTCAAAGTCATGGGCGTACACTTCTGACGGACCATTCCTGAATACCACAGTACTTAATGAAATCATACCTCGTATTTATCCCAAATGGAAAGCAGCAATGGATATTCATAATCGTTATGATCCTGCTCGCCTATTTTCAAACGCTTTTCTGGATTCTTTGTTCAAATAGAAAGAAGAAATGCACTAATGCTATCGTATAATATTTGAATGTGGTATGCTGTATCGAATAAAAGTTACATTGTACTAACTGTTCCTATTTTCATTTTGCATTCTACAACTATTTAAATAATTTATTGAACCACCATCATGAAAACTAGTCTATTTTTTCCTGCTCATATAACCACTTAGCCTGCAAAATATCAAATAAATAATTTATCCAAATAGATAATTTGTTACAAGTAAAAAGTCGTTTAAAAGGGGACTCTAGACTTCCCGTCTACTTGATTAACTCACAACACAACCACTTTTACATTTTTATATGGTTGGATAATTCTGCATTTTATTGTCACACATATTTTTACTGCAACTCGCATGGGAGTCGTTATCATTTCATTTGTAGATAATGTGTAACTTTCAGTGATTCTTAATTAATTTAATTTAAGCGCTATTATAAAAGACGTTTTAATCTTTACAATCATTTACATAGGTTATTTCGTTTTACAGCTACAGAATATGAGCGTGATTAGGTCAGGTCACCCTGGCATGATGATAAATATACTTTACATAGAAATTCAACTAAATTATAAAATCTAAATCTCAGTTTTAACGTCTGCCAGCACTAGAAGAACTACTAGGACGGCTGCCACGGCCAGCTGGGGTTTCTGGCGGTGCTGGTGGATGGTCACTAAAATCAAGAATTCTTCTTTCCAGTTGTCGTATGTGTTGCTGTTGCTTATGATAAATTCGTAAAACACCTTTAATTGTAATAAAGACTACTCCGCCCTGTTGAAAACAAACATTAGCAAAGGCTTTGAATGCATATTCTGCTTTAACATAATGTTTTGACTTTGGTGTGTCTTGTGTGTTGCAACTTACCAAGAACGCTCTTCTGAAATTCGAACGCACATTTTCGAATAAGCATTTTCCTAATACGGTTGCAACGGTGGGAAGCAATAAAGCTCCACAGAGTATTCGGGTTGCAGATACAGGATCTGAAAGAGGTGGAAGGTCCTGGCTAACGCGTTCTACCATAGAGGGAGGGCTGAGACAACAAACATAAAACAGTTAATTCAGAGGATAATCAAAATCAGTGAATTAATTTTCAACAGCTAATTTACCTGCTTGATGGGAGTATATGACGGAACAGAGGAATCTTCCCAGAGTGCTTTCTTACAAATCGAAGCAATTGGTCTTCCCATCTAATCATTTTACCCAGTATTAGCATAACTGGAATAGTTGGTAAACCGACTAACAACACCAATGGATCCGCCCGTTCCATGACACTCAATCCCTCCTTGTGACCCAAGATTTGCATGGTTGAAATGGCTCCTAAATTGCAAAAGATATTATTTAGCCACATTTCCAACGATTACTAACCCCACATTATAGTCAGTTAAAATATTTACACACCATAAGTAACCGCTGTCCAGTAAATGGATCCAACCACAATACCAGCAGCCACAAAGGGACAAACTTTTGAAATGAGTGCGTCCACAGAATCCATAATTATCACAAGAAGGCCCTGTTTTGGGTATAAAATGTAGTACTCCGTGTTACACTGGGGACACGCTACTTTTGCTGCCGTATTTCCCTTTTGTTTTTCATCTATCCATCTTTTGATACAAGCTTGATGAACCCATTTAGTAGTTCCCCTGCAACGACATGGTTTTACCCATTTGGCAGTTTCATCATCCTCGTCCGTGGCAAAACAAACCCAACAGTACCGCTTACTGTAACGAAAGAAATAATCAGTTAATTAACATTTTTGATTACACAAAGTATAGTTTCACAAACCCAAAAATGACACATGTCCATACTTTTCGTCATAATGGTCCACAACTGGTGGAATGGTGATTGGAGGTTGAGCACTGTTGTTCAAAGTAGAATCGCCCCCTGCACGAGTGTCCAAGATATTATTTGGCGATGACACTGCATTAGAGGACGTCGTGTTTCCCCCACTAGTCCCTGTGGACATATTCGAACCCCCGTTCTGCTGTCCTTGGACACTGGTTCGTGGGGAAGGAGCTCCGGACGATCTGGCATCGCTTAGCTCCCTCAGTGAACTCATAATATACTCTTGAAGCTCCACTTTTACAAACCTTTGAAAACAAACTATACCTGAAAAATAAAAGCACACGCATTATTAAAAGCACGTCGACATCCAGTCCTCTGTTCCATCCTTAAACAGTTTTAAGTTGGCAAATAAGTTCCCTAAATAACTTACCAAATCAAACCAGGTATTTTCAGCTCCACCAACAAATTTACTGCTCACTGACGTCTGTCTTCGTCGTCTCCTCCGGGTAGTGGTAAACACTCCAAAAATTCCAACTTCCTTTCAGCGGCACTCTGTCAACTAGCAAAAATGCACGTAGGTCAAAGCACCTCCGTGCACAATTGACAAAGTCACTTGACACTACCAACACCTCCCAAAGTGAAAGTTCCTCCACCAAATTTATTTCCTGTGAGGATAATAGACTTTCTCACAAAAACCTTTCTGACGAACGGTTGCACTACAGTCTTTGTCACAAGTAGTTTTGCAGCGACAGCTGCTGTTCTATTTGATTTTAATTAATAAATCACAGGTGTATAAATCCCACGGGTATTTAATAAGACACGGGTTTTGCGTCTCAGACTTGTCGTTCACAAAAAATGAACTATTTTGTACTTTCTCCAACAGAAAAATAGACAAGCACTTTTTTATTATGACGGAGATCTCCGCTTCAAATTTGGCTGTCCTTATGACGCAAGCATAATAATACGCCCTCAATGCAGAGAGCTGGGCTGGGGGATACTTACAACTTGAAGGAGAGAACAAGATAGACGATACACTGCCACATAGCTGCATGTCCTCTTATGGTTGCCAACAATGACGGGAACGGTAGTGTACGCGTATATTCATCATATAAATCATAAAGTCATATTCAATAGACCAATATAGCAGCAGCGAAATATGCACCAAATGTGTACATTTGTGACCAAAAATTAAGATGAGATGACAGATTTATGGATTTCCCCTCTGCCGTTCTTGTACTTTTTTTTACTACGACGCTTATAGCTTGTGTATTCAGTTAATTTATTACGCAATTTGCTTACTTCTTGCTGTTATCCGGCATGCAGAATGCAGACCCTTCTTCCGGTGACGATAATAATACTTGGGATCGGGATTAAATGATTATCTTTTTGGACCAGGATCAACTTGGGGAACATGAGACACTGGAGCAGAAGAACATGTAATGCAGATATATTACTGCTGGATGCAGGGACAAGGAGCATAGCATTACTCGTGTTTGTGCTTTGAATATGAATTGAATGGCTTTTAGAAAATCGAAAGGTTCAACATTAATTTCTTGACATACCTACTGCCGACAAGGGTATAGATTTTCCGAACCCTTGGCAAAAGATACAAATGACAGATTACCGAAATTGGGTGAAAGTTAAATGATGCGTAAAGAAGCAAATAATAAGAAAAACTGGATTTTACTGGATATATGCAACATGATATATTTGTTTTGCTGAGATGAAAATCTTACATCCTACTATTCTTTATGAATAAAGAAAGGAAAGGAATAACTGGTATTTCATTGTTTTAGCAATATATGACATAGTGAAGGAGATTTGAGACACTGAGTCTCACGCATTGAAGACCACTGTTTTTCAGGATTTTTTGTATTCTACCTTTTTCAAAAGAACGGAAATGTTGCAATTAATATTTTTTGTAATCTATTAAGCTAGAAATGTCGATGAAACAAAAATATATTATTTGGTTAGTTGCTTTTGCGTTTTGTCTTGTAACAGTACAATTTCTTTCATCCCTGCTCTACGTAATTTTATCAGGAAGCGAAGAAACAAAGAAGAGCAATATGAATATTGGCACAGTTCTCAATTTAATTGTATTAGTAATTTTAATTCCTCTACGATTGGCTTTCTCGTTCCCACAAACGTTAAAACCTGGTAAAAATGTTTCCTACAATTTAAATCATTCCACTAGGTTCTGTAACTTGAATAATGAATGATGGATTCTAAATATTTACGCATAAAATTACAGTAGGATTGTTCACACCCAAGCGAATAAGGATCGCGGAAGCTCCCGTCGTGACCTTAATTGTGGAAATCCCTACGTCATCCGTTCAATACGTGAGTTTACTTTTCGGATAGGATGCGAACACTTAGTTTGGAAACGAAGCGTATAATTTTTTGTTGCATATTTGTCAGGCTAAACCGTTGGATGTCAGGACAGGGGGAAAGTTTTACTTGGAAACTCCAATGGAGCACTACGCCTACAGTAGTTCGGGTCGTTCCAATTTGCACCGCGTGAAAGTTATCTATCTCATGCAAAGCATGTATCGAGCAAATCTGATGTGTTTCTTCTTACATGTATGAAACCATTTTTTACAAATTGTACTAAAATTATTCGACAAACTATAGTATTCACTGTTTGACAACCATTCTGTCACCATTATTTATGCAGTTCTGGTCCAAGAAAGACCCAACAGTACCTTGGAATGTACCCCATGCCCGTGTTCCTCCCCCTCCTTGGTTTGGGAAGCACAATACGGGATTGAAAAGGTTTGCAACTTATTAGATTTAAAGAAAGGAAATGTGATGCCATGATTTTTACCAGTTAACTCCATGTATTTATTAAAATTGTTAAAATTGTTAGTCCGTTTTACTTCTCAGTACAAATAAAGTGTGTTTCGTAAAAATAAATGACGTTAAATTGTTTTTAAAAAATCTTTCTTCCCTTTCCATGTGAGTTACGTTTTAAAATATCTAAAATATCTTGAATTTGTTAAACTATTGCATTTTCTTTGTTTTCATCGTTGATTGTGATTTCCCAAAAATCATTCTAAAAACTTTCTTCGTAATGACATAACCGAGAGAAATCGTGGTCAATGCAATTAAAATCAGAACAAGCGCTACATCTAGAACGTAATACTGAAAGAAATTGAGATCCCTGGCTGCGCTGCGCAAATGTGGAGCTCCCTTGTGTCGCAGCACGTACTCTGTATAATAAACCGCTTTTTCTAATGGCGTCTCTGGCAAATCCTTCACCAGCTTAGACAGTTCCTTGGCTCTCTGAATGTACCTACAATTTTAGAATTATGGGTTTTTAGCAACTTGTAAGTAGCTATCGTAAGTTATCAGTAAATGAAAGTTTTTTACGTACGTGGTGGTATTTATCATTTCCATTATTGCTTTCTCAAGTTTATCCTCACTTATTTCCAAGATTTCGAAGAATTTTGCGTATCCAGCACTTTCAGCTTGCTTTATGTTCAAATCTTGATCCCCTGAAATATTCAAACATTCATGATTTTATGACTAAATAGAAAGGACAGTTTGCATGTACAGAGATTTTGAGAATTGTAAAAGAAATACCGAAAATTGGGAATCCGAGCAAGGGAACTTAAAAGGAGAAAACAATTAACGTATTATGAAAATACATACATGATAATATTGATAAATTATTATTTTTAAACACTGCAGTAGTTCAAAGTAGTAACTACCTCCATGATAAACTGCCTCCTGTGTACTGCAAAAGGGGAAGAACAAAATTATATTTAGTCGCTTCTTCGCAAATGGACTTTGTCTAGACTTTTAATTTCAAACTTACCTTAGTAAGCCTCCATGGGTCATGAATAGCTTGATATTGGGGTGACCTAAATACAATTTGAATAAAATGATTAATATTTTAAAAGCAAAACATCGCAAGCAAATATAATATCATTTAAGAAGTACCTAAAATATCTTGTTGAGGTAACCACTTTTTGATCATGATGTTGGCTGGTAAAGTCTCGGACATTGATTCTGCTTCCCATTTCCAAATGACACGCTGCTTTAGCCTAGAAAATACTCGCACGAAAATATTTCTGTATTGCTCTGGCATGACCTTGGCAGGGACAATGGATCCCAAGCTAAAGAAAATGAAGCCATCTTCTCCAGCTCCAGTGAGAAATTCGTCCACATCCTAAAGTAATAAATTCATTCAAGTAATGAAATATAAAATTTATATTTCTTGAAAATAGTTACAATTTCTAGGTTTACCTTGGGTAAGGGTTTTGGAGGTCGTGTATGCATTCCCCCGACCTTAATAATAATAATATTTTATTTAAATTTGCCTTTTTAGGGTTAAAACCAAAAGAAAACAAAGACAAAAAAATTCAATAATTGAGACCTCAATAATATCAGGTAACAGTGGGCGTGGGTAGGTCAATGTGAAATGGGAGTTCATAAACACCATGCTTGTGTTAGCCAAAATTTCATAGACGCCAGGTAGATTTGTTCCATTTGGCAAATGTTCCTTGTACATTTTTTCAGAAGGATTAATGTAAGACCACTCGGTGACCAACTGTATGATGCTTCCCAACACAAAGTTTGTCAGACGTTCCATAAAATTCATTTTGTGTGTGAAGGATAAAAATGCGTCTGCCACAAAGCTTGGTGGTAATCGGGAGCCTATTGCGCTTGAAACGTAGGACGGAGCCGCAAAAGTGGTTACCATTATACTTGGAGCTTGTAAAAGCGGTACAACTCCTGCCACGCAGTAATTCATTAAAATATCTACGATGACTAGATCAAATTTTTCTTGCGTAACTAGTTCCTGAAATGCGTCAGTTTGCAACAAACGGTTGCAAGAATTCATCAACGAATCAAAACTGCCATTAAGAAACGATTGCAACTTTCCCATTTTCCGCATTTCAAACGGATTGCCCAACTCGCCGAAAATTTCCTCTACAGTGTAAATCGTGACTTGCTTCACCGTTGGAGGCATCTTCGGAGACTTGGCTGGAGAAACACTAACAACGTCATGACCTCTTTCTCCCAATGCCCGGATTAAAGGATCAAAAACATTTATGTGACTCTTGCTAGCGATTGGCAAAAGAACCAGAATTCGTTCCCCTGCAGCGATTTGTAGGAACGCTACGAATAGTCCAACGGAAATAATTGTTGCCACCTTCATTTTGGAAATAAAAAGTTGCAAACAGCTTTAAAAGTTTTTCCTCGACTAACTAACCTCTTCGGGCACCAGTTTCCCAACGACTGAGCTATCAACAAGTATCTACGTCTCCCATATACCAATTGGTAATCGTATTATTATTGTCCTTGCATGTATCAAACCTTCACTCGTTTTAACATAGTCATACACGTTAACATATATAGTAGGCTATCACATCAGAAAGTCAATTTTCAATGAAAAATTTTCATGCATATGAAAATGTTCCTGAAAAGATGGTTCATTAATTGGTTACTTTTGCCTACTTACGTTCGGTAATCACTAATCAAATACTTATGATTTTTAGGGGATTAAGACAAACCACTTAAGTTCCAAATTGAATCCTATCACAAATGGGTTTGTAAGTATAGGTTCTATACACTAGTTGATAACAATCAACTTTATTTTGTAAATACAACATCTATCTTTAACCCTTATAGGGAAAATTGTTTCTACTAAATATGTATTTTTCTGGTTTAAAAAAAAGATGAACATTGCTATCTAACCTATCTGTCGGTCTTTATAAAAGATAACACGAGTTTTGGCTTAGCTGAATGGACAGTTCACACGAGGAAAGTCCGTCGTCTAATCATTTTTTACCTCAAGTTTCCACATGGCGTGTACAAATGTTTCTTTATGATAGGTCGCATTATTGATAAATTGTACCTTATTCGTAAAATGCCTCTAAAAGTATCATTCAAAAAGGCAAAAGTTCATTTCATGAAGTCGTACATCTTTATGTTCAACTATAATAATAGATGGAAAACCCACAAACAAAAAACGAATCTCCCAAAACCACTATAATTGATGCGTTGATATTTACTCACTACCACGCACAACCAATATCAACAGTAACACTATCATGAAAATATTTTGCAAAGCTTAATTGCAGCATGCAACCAATTCCTCTTTTTTTCTTATTTGACCTGTAAACGCGTGTAGGCATTCATATTATAAATACAACTACGTATAATATAGAACAGGTCTATATTAAATAATCATTTACCTATGCACATATATACCTAACTATTGACTATGGTGTATGTTTAGATTGTGCATATTCATTCTTCTGGGACAAATGTCGCCAAATAATAAATCCTGTAGAATTTTCTATCTCATGTATTTGTGGGACTCCTGGTCTTGTCTTGCTGAAATTCATTCATAACATACATAATTACACACAATTTCACATTCGAAGCAAAAGTCAACTATCTAAAATTGCTGATTAAAAAAAAATATTTAGAGAGACAGAATATAGGTAGATTGCTTTTTCGGTACAATGTTATCAAGTAAAAGGTAACATCAGAGCGTATCATGAGTCATGTGATGGAAATTTTATGCGATATTACAAAGTTACAACATGTTTGCATTACATATTGTTTCATATTCAATTAAGTGAGGGAAACAGACCTTCATTCATGAGAAGCAACGCAGGCACTTAAATTCTAAACTTTTCATCACATGTCATGAATCTTGTATGCATATTGTAAACTGTAAGCATTTACTCTGTGTAACTATGAATGTCGCAGTATGAATGACGAAACTCAATAAATGTTTGGGCAACACCGTTTTCCATGTAGGAATGACTGATACTAACTTTTATCATAAAAGTTTATCTGAACTGAAATATTTGGGTTTAAACGTTAAACAAAATGCACGTGAGAACGACGAGTGCGTACCATGTGCCTATTTTTCATGGATTTCAACTGATGGTTGAAAGATTCCTTATTAATCTATAACCAGGTAATCTGTAACGCTAAACCTTTTGATGATGACTTTAAATGAATGATTGGCATAAAATCTTCAAAAACTGTATTGTTAGCATACTAAAATGCATTCAAGTTTGATAGATAACAGTTGAACAAACTTGAACATGATCATTTTATGCATTATAACTGAATGTGTGCATGTGGTGTGGTTGATGGGTTGATCATTTTATTGAGTAATTGATGCTTAAAGGGGCAACAGTTTCTTCCTCTAGAACGTATAGCTATACTCAATAATGGCAAATTTATCTCTCTATGGAGTAGTTTGTGTCTTTGTGACGGTTTTGCTTTCAAATGCTCAATCGTCAAAAATTCTATTTCTACTCCCAATTGCCACCAAATCTCACAAGAATGTTTTTGACCCTTTGATAATGGCTTTGTCCGAACGTGGCCACAATCTTACGGTCGTAGCACCAATGAAATTTAAAACTCCATTACCCAATGTACGGGAAATAGTTCCAGTGCCCTTCAGCGAAATAAACCCCTCCGTAACTTCTGGGAACCCATTCGATAACAGGAAGGAGGGCAAAGTAGGATTCTTTCTTAGCTGGGATTCGACTTTCTTAGAAGTAGCCTGTAAAAAGTTATATCTAAATGAAGATATAAAGCGATTAATCAAAGAGGAATCTGGCACTTTTGATGTCATCATCCTAAACGTCTTTATGAATGGATGCGCAGTAGGGATGGTACACGCACTTAAAGCACCGCACATTTATGTTGTGACGATGCCGGCCATGAACTTATTGGTTCAGAAAACTGGACTTTACTTTCCACCCAGTTTTGTACCGAATGCATTTGTGCCATATAGTGATAGAATGACATTTAAGGAAAGAGTGATTAATTTCATTGTTGAATATTTTATGATAATCCAAGCAAAGCTATCCTGGAACAGTTACTACTCAAAAATGTATCAGGATCATTTAGGTGCTGATGTGCCTACCATAAGTGAAATTGACAAGGACATCAGTATGATCATGATGAATTCCCATTTTTCAATGACCTATCCAAGACCATTACTTCCTGATGTAATTGAGGTAATTAATGAAATAATTAATTACATCAGGAGGAATAAATAAATAAGTTAACTGTAATTTAGGTGGGAGGCATGCACACAGGTCCAGCAAAGCCGCTGCCAAAGGTCAGTAAAAGCAGTTAACAAAATGATACGTTACAGTAACATTAGCTAGTTATGTAAGTTTGGCTAAACTGGAGAGTTTGTAAAACCAATGCAATATTTCACAGGATCTTGAAGGCTTTGTTTCCGGTGCCAGTGAAGGTTTCATCCTTTTTAGTTTAGGATCCATTGTACAAGCACAAGAAATGCCAACTGACATGAAAGAAAAATTTATCAATGTATTTTCTCGCCTAAAGCAGCGTGTTGTGTGGAAGTGGGAAGGTGACGTTCCGAAAAACCTGCCAAAGAATATTTTGATGTCCAAGTGGCTACCCCAGCAAGATTTGGTAATTTTTTTTATCAAAAAAATTTTCCTGTGTTCCCTGAACCATAATATTTATTTATTAATACCATATTCAATACTGTAATTTGCTCTTAGCTGGGACACCCAAACATAAAATTGTTCATTACTCATGGAGGACTCTTAAGTACTCAAGAAGCCGTGTATCATGGAACTCCATTAATTGGTTTTCCTTTGTTTGCTGATCAAGATCTCAACATGAAGAATGCTCAAAAAGCTGGTTTTGCTGTGACGCTAGAAATACTTGATTTTACAGAGGAACAGTTGGAAAAAACAATCAACCAAATTTTAACTGATAAAAAGTACACCAACATATAATGTAGATATTTATAATCAGTACTCATGCCCAATACACCAACTCTTGAACCTCTTCATCTATGTTTTAATTTTCTTTGTTGATAGCATTACCCTTCAGCAAACAATTTCCAGCACACAATTTAACCCCTTCAGCAAACAGTTTCCAGCAAACAATTTAAAAAGTTGTTAAGAATCTAAGACTATTTCAACTTTAGGTATCCAGCCGTCCGACCGAAATTAAAATGCAATTTTCCAAAGTAGTTTGACCGATTTCAAACAAAATTAATGTTAATTTCCGGTTTAGGGTTGCGAATTTAAGTTGGGTTTGAATGAGGATTACGGAAACGCGATCTTCACGCGATTTGCAATTGAGTTTGGTTCAGGGGAACGAAATCGTAACTTTTAGTTGGGTTCGGAAAAGACCGGAAGAAGTAAAATAATTATTGACTACTCAGTCAATATGTTTAGTTAGGTTAGGTTTTTATAGGTTAGGTTTATTCCGAAAAATGCTCAACTGGTGCCCCCAACATGGGACAAAATGAGAAGTGATCTACACATCGAGATCACGAGATCAGTGCAAATATGTATGTTTTAGGCGATTCTAAGTTTTGAACCCTGGGGGTCATGTCAGGATGTTATATTTAAGAGGTAAAACCATCACTATCGTGCTTCTCTCTTCAAGAGCCATAGATTGGTATAGGTCTTGGAAAGATTGCTCGAGTACCCCATACCGAGATCCAACCGATACAATGCTTGATTTTATAATTTCGGAACAGGCCAGTTTCTTTGGTGTTTTGCGTTTTATCAAAAAGTAACCGGAATTTCGTTATACTTTGAGAATTTATTAAAGTTTAGCTCATGCACAACTGAGCGAGCAAAGACACTTTCAACCATTTTCCGAGACCAACCTCACCGACCGATTGAAACTGCGGTATTTGCAGTGGAATACGTGATTCGTCATAAAGGAGCTCCACAGTTGCGTTCAGCTGGCAGAAATCTGAATTTCATAGCTTATCATTCCTTAGACGTGATCAGTTTTCTACTTGCACTACTCATTCTCGCGGTATGGATTTTCTATAAATTAGTCGTTACTTTATGGAGACTGTTTGTATGGTCAAAGGAGAAAAGGCGAATCAACAGTTCTTATGAAAAACATCATAAAAAGAGAATATAATAATTATGTCAATAAACTTAAGATGTACAGATAATTAATTATATAAACTGAAGACATCAGTATTAAAAAATATACAAATCTGACAAATTGCCATAAATGAATGTGTACAAATTAAGACTTTTGATAAATTGCAAACCAAATTTCAGACGACATAAACGGCCTGTTAAAATGAACTTACATAAGCAAGCACTTCTTGCAATACTTTTATGCATCTTTATCTAGCTTTATCTTTGCGAACCACAAACGTACATTTTCCTGGCATTGCAACTTTCTGATATTTCCAACATTCTTGAGCTATTTTTATTTTCGATTTTAAATCCATGTTATACGTAGTCTTGCTTGGGTGCAGAAAGAAATTTGAGATAGTACTTCTCGACTATAACAACCATATATATTCGTATATTACACACTCCATTAATGCGAGTATTGCACCCACGGAAAAGCATTTACACCTCAAGTCTGTCATTACTCATTGACAATGGGGTTAGTGTGTAATTTTTAGATCTTTCAGAAAGCGGTCTATTCGCTTATGAAACTACTTGTTTCCGCAACGGATATATATTTTGTTTATGATTATGTGTACAAACACTTTTTGGCTCATGGCACAAAAACTGCATGAGTTACGGAGGCTGTCACATGCACCATTTTCAAAGATATAAGTGCTAATATTAGAGAATATAATGTGTCCAAAACTTGGCACTCCTTTTGATGGAGCATGTAAAACGGTATTGATGTAACAGGATCTATCCCAAAATTCAATGATGGCGACTTTTGTTCTCAAGACTAAATGCTTCACAAAATATAGTATAATTGCTTGGATGTTTCCAACACAAAAGTTCAAAGACAACACAAGAGTTTTGTGATTTTACAATGAACGGATCAATGTTCATGAAAATCTATGAAGTTCGAAAGCTCAAGGTTAAGAGCGGAACATGAAGATTTATGGCTATATGATATGTCTATGTTCTCTTCACTCGAATTCAGGGAAGCGTTTTGAATTGCACTATTGAAAAGGCAGAGCCAGAAAGTCACAAGTCTTGACATGGGAAAAGTGTAGTAGCTTGTAGTTTTTTTTATTGCACCACTAGTCACTAGTTCGGGTGCTCGAAATTTTTAGTGGAGTAATTGCCACCGATAAATTTGTAAACGTGGGCATTTTCTTGTATTGAAGTAGCAATGAAGTAATGTTAAATGTGTCGAAGTATATTATGCAATATCTCTAGTTTTGGTTTGTTCAATCTGGAACTCGACATGCCTACTCACTTTTATGAATATTGTCTCTCTAGAATATATACGTGTTCTTTTGCATCCTCGTGGGAAACACCTTCTTGATTGTCACGCGTTACTGACTTCCTACATACTACTATGAATTGAAAGCAATTTTTGTGCAGTTTACGCTAAATTAAAATGAAGTTCTTTCTCGTGCTTGCCCAATTATCTGTTCTTCTTCTTGTTGCAACACAAGTTGATGTGTGCAATGGAGCAAAAATTCTCGTTCTACTTCCTATCGCCTCCAAATCTGACAAAATTGTGTTTGACCCACTTATTAAAGCATTGGCCCTGAATGATCATGACGTGACGGTAGTCTCTCCAGTTCCTTCACGCGGGTTACCGATATCCGTAAAGGAGATCCATCCGGTATCAGTTGAGGAATTGGGATATGCCCTTAGTGGCAATGGAAAAGATTTGTTTGATACAAGAAGGGAGCTAAAGTTGATAAATCACTTTATTCCCATTTTGTGGAACACGTCTCGCGTTGACCAAGGATGCCACAGTCTGTATAACGATGTGGAAATCAAATATCTAATGAAAGGACTGAAAAGATTCGATTTGGCGATTGTTAGCGGAATTCAAAATGAATGTGTCCTAGGGCTTGTGTACCATTTCAAAATACCCCATGTTTACTTAACTACGAGCGCTGCTCCGAACTACATGATTAGTCGTTTTGGTCATTATTTTCCCACGAGTATTGTGCCTTCCCCATATACTACCTTCGAAGAACGCATGACTTTCCCTGAACGAACTGTTAACTTTATTGTGGAAACGGTGCTATTGATTGTTGCTAAACTGTATTTGTATCCTCATTACGAAGAAATTTATCGAAACTACGTGGGCGAGGATGCCCCAGGAATTGACGAAATTGACGATAATGTAGGAGTAGTTTTGATGAATACGAATTACATTATGTCACATCCTCGACCATTGCTGCCAAATATAATTGAGGTATAAAGTAAATTTTAGATGTAGTAATCTTTAAATACAGGACAATAGCAACTAACACATAATAAAACAATTTTACTGTTTTAGATTGGTGGCCTTCATTGTCATCCTCCGCGGCCATTGCCCACCGAGTTGGATAAATTTTTAAGCGAAGCAAAGCAAGGATTCATTTACTTTAGCTTGGGTCCATTGTTACAAGCTCACGATCTGCCGGATTCCCTGCTTAAGCTGTTTATCACGGTATTTAGTAAACTAGATCAGAAAGTCATTTGGAAATGGGACCAAGAAATACCAAAGCTTCCAAATAATGTGATGACTGGTCGTTATCTGCCAGAACAAGATATTTTAGGTACTAAGCAGTAATGATGTACTACTTTATACATATGAATAGTATATTTGTTCATGTGTTTTCCTTGATGAAAAAGGTCATAGAAATATTAAGCTCTTCATTTCAAATGGAGGACTACTTAATACCCAAGCTGCCATTTTTCACGGTGTTCCTATACTTGGGATTCCCCTGACTGGAGAGCACGATATCAATATGAAACGTGCTGAGAATGCAGGTTATGCATTAACCTGGGAATTGTTGGACATGAATCAAACATTGCTAGAAGAATTGATCGACAGAATGATTCTTATGCCACAGTGAGTTATGAACCTTTTTAGGATTAAAACCAATTTATTATAAGAACAGATTATATTATGTTATGCTTGTTATATGAACCATTTCATTTAGATACAAGGCACGTGCCAAGCATCTATCGAAAATATACAGAGACATGCCCGCAGATTCGTTAGACAAGGCAGTTTTCTGGATTAATTATGTTTTGCGTAACAAAGGGGCGCCAGAACTAAGGTCATCTGCAAAGGACCTTAATTATTTTGAATACTACCAATTTGATGTGATCATATTTCTTCTCTCGGTGATAGTAGTTATCATGTACATTATGTATTGTGCGATCTCGTGCGTTTGTTGTAGAAAGAGAGCGCATTCCCGTTCCACCATTGAAAGGAATGGTCCCTGCGATGGAGATCGAAACAGTTCTTCCAAAATAAAGTGTAATTAAAGAAAAAAGTTGATAAATGTAAATTATTATGCTTCTGAAATGTGCAATAAATAACGTTTTTATTTCAAAAACTTTAAACATTTCTTTGTTTCAACATTTTTATCAACATTTATTTCAATGTTTAATAATAATAATAGTTTGTATTATTTATAATAACGATGACAGATGAATATTATATATATAATATATAGTAATATTGATTATATTAATATTAATTAATATATTAATCTTGTACTTGAGTGTGAAATCCTATTTTTGCATATAGGCTTCTTCTGTTGGCTTCTCTCTAGTAGTCATAAAACAAAACACTTAGGCTCTCTCTGTACACAATATTTTTACACATTTTTTGTATCATTTGCAATTTTTCTCTTTCACGCTGCTAGCAAAACTTAAAAAGAGAAACGTTTGATTACCTTTCGTGAATACTATACAACAACGCAAGAAATCGTAAAACAATATTATAATTATTAATAACAATTATTAAATTATTACTACTATTACCGTTCTTTGTCAGTTACGTACACGGGCTTTTAATTTACTACTAACTAGTTTTGTATTTGCCTGTTGCAGACGTTTAGGTTACCAGCTATATTTTAGGTGCAAACATGAAAACTAAATATTAACGCATACTCAAACATACTAAAGCGGATACACGCTTGTTTAAAATAATGGACTTTATATCTTTGGACTTTTACTGATAAGAAAATACGCGGCACATGTGATATAGGTAAGTTTCTCCAAAGTGTCAACAATGTCGGTTAAACAGTTAATCGAAATTATAACAATGGTCAATAGTTGATGCATAAGCAGCAAGTTTTTTGGAGCAATATGTCAAGTGTGTGTATGGATTTGGATATTTTGGATTATCATAATTTGAATTCTTCTACCTTCAAATAATTCATTTACTCGCATACAAACATTTTGTTTCAAATTTAAACTCAAATGATTTTTTCATAGTTTCTCAAGCCAAACTAGGTTTGTGTGCATTGTAACTTTGAGGCTTTTCTAGGAAAGGTTCGAGAATCTTTTTCAATAATCAATCACCTTTTCTATCAGTGCGTAACTTAAAAATTGCATTACATAGTAGTAGTATTAGGATATATATACTTCCTGAAGATATTTCGATATTGTACACAAAATCGTGCTGTAAACACGAACGGTGAAAGTAAACTATTTCATTGTAATTGTAAATCATAAAATAATATTGATGGTGAAAGCAGTCATAAAACCCCTGAGTATTAGAATATAAAAAATACACACCTGTTGACTGGACATCCCACAACATAGTTGCGGATGTCTTTGTTCGTAGTGTGTATTAGTGCAACAGGAAAATAAATTGTTGTTTTTGTAGTGTTGTATGTATTCTCTATGTACCTGAAATATTTAGCAAAAAAACACCAACGTCCCTGCTTATATATGGCTGTTGACACCAAACAGCACATTCATGTAAATGATTGACTTTTTTAACCAATTCTTAGAAATTTTGAAATAATAATATAGGCAACAATTAAATTAAATGTTCCTATCTTTAGTAGTAGTAAATCTAATCAAATATACTAACAAGATACACAAAGCATGATCTCATGCGTATAGTCACTTCATTCATAAGTTCAAATACAACCTACAGAGAAGCCACCAGAGAGTTTTAACAGATAATTAAATTACGACACAAACCATTCGCACTCCACTTTGCTGGATGTCCATTGATGGAATACAACATACAAAGCCATTTGTTAGATGACAACATCTACCTGTTATTGTTTAATCCATGCAAATCAACCACATTGTTACTTACCAAAAACTACATACACACGACCCGTGTACCGTTGTTAAATTGGTGCGATGTTCACCGCACTTTTCTTTGTATCCGCAGTACGCTATTTAATAAAGAATCTATTGTGATATTATTTTTATCCGTACGTATTTGTTATTACAATCTTTTAATGAACAACTCGGCACATTAATTTCAATTTATTCCCTGAGTTTGAAACATGAGAAGAAGACACTTTTCTCATTGTGATGTGCCTGTCGTTACATTTCAAGATGACACACTATATTGCCATTGCGGTTATAGTCGATCAGTTATCGGACACAAGGTTATTATACATCCAACGTTGTCAATATATCCCGTCTAATTACTTTCTGATTCTAAAGAATACTTGTTTTTGTAGGAAAAACGGTACATTTAGCAATGAAATATTATGAAATCGTACATGATAAAATGTATGTTTGAAAACCCGTATTTTCTCCGATTTCTTAAACTACCATCCCACGCTTATTACAAAAGGTATACATTCCGAAAGTACACTAAAGCATTAGCAAACAACGCATGGTCACAATTAATAAATAAGGATAGATTCATATATACCCCATAAGAAGGTTTCGATTTTCAGCAGAATACACGCGCTCAACAAATCTATATCTAAGTCACTTTCTATATAACTAAAGGTACATGCACTTTGAACTGCTAACACAAAAAAATCAAGGGCCATCAACATTAAAAAATATGCTCTAACTCATTCATATATTTAAACCCTAATGAGATTACAATAGCACACAAGGATAAGCTGTATAAATAAGTATTTGTTGTAAGAGAAAAATTAGTTGGGAGTCAACGTAGAAGAGGGTAGAATTGTTTAGATTTTTTCCCATCCCCAATCATTTACGCCACTTTAGATTCGGGTCATTTGTTTTAGTTTCACATGTACTGGAGTTTTAAAAAAATGTCAACTAACCAAAAGCATACCTAAAATTCATAAACTTTTCTTTGCAGAAAAACTTTGCAACCTGTTTTGAATTACTTGTGTTTATAGGTAATCGGTCTACTACACAAAAGATATATAACCAGTAATTTATTACACATTGACTCATTACAGTTATTCACAAGAGTTATCTATCATACAACGACAGTATATATAGTACTACTATATGGTGTACGGCGGATTCCTTACGTTTGCTTAAAAGCTTTGATTTGTACTTTCGAGTGAATTTCGTCGATTTCATGTTCTAATATTATCTACCTAATTATAAATAGAAATTCTTGTTAGATATAGCAAATCTATACCAGCCTGTAAAACCGAATTTTTTTCTAGTTTTTGGGCAACAGTCGACAAAGTCGAGTTTCTATGTATGCTCCATAATAATTGCACGCTTCGGCAAATAAACCAGTTGACATACGGACAATTTCAAGTTGTTCCGTTAGTCTTTTCTAATACAAAAGTTAAGAAGAAATTCTTCGGATGTTGATGCATTGAAAAGGTGAAAAATATGTGGGTATAGATATCTGTTTTTTGTCAGAATCAGAATCGCTCCGCACAGCAAGGCGAACGATATTTGACAGATTAAATCAAGAGTAGAGTAATGATTATTGTTCTAAATGTAATACATAATAATTATCCTACCGCTGATCATTGAACAGTGACAATGAGTACCATTAAATATTATGTAATTGTATTATTATTATACTTGAATATTATTTTGTTTTGTTGGATTATTTCTTGAGTAAACTTTGTACAGCTGAAGAAGGCACGCATTCGACGCTATTTTATGAAGCAAGAGAAAAATTCATTCATGTAAACATGCATTACAATTTGTAATGGTAGCACTTCAGCTTTTCCGTTGTAACTGACTTGACTTGAACTGACTATTCTGTCAAAGAAATCCAAGAACTATAATTTGTATTGGACGATATCTCAAATTCAATGACGTTTTCGAATTATTATTCTGTTTGGAACTTGATAATTATATATAGATGTTTTTGTAGTAAATAAAAATATCTTCCAAATTCCTAGATTCCTGATTGAATTGGTGTGGATGTAAACTACCTACTCACTTTTACATAGAAACAGATTCATTGGTAAAAATTCAGTTTTGTTCGCATTCAAACTTTTCAAAACAAATTTTCTGTGTCGTGTGCACTGTCGACACTGGCGTCGTTGTAAAGGTGTTTTGTCCAAATCAGTTGGTTATTATTTTGTCAATCCTTTGATACTTTCAAAACTTGTTTTTCAGAGTCTTTCGTACCACTCTGGCAATCATTCTTTCATGTCAAGATACCATCCAAGTGTACATCGTATATAATAATTATATACATTTCATGTTTTCATGCAGATTTGTTTCGAAACATATAATATACAGCATAATATATATTTTGTTGTAGTAAATTAATTTGTCAGTATATAGGTATTATCATAATTCAGTATATAGCTATTAACAAAACTTTAAACATTTAATCAATAACCTTGCCTAACTTTACTCGCACTGTAATTGATGTATATAAAGACCTCTGACTTGAAAAAATTTGTAACTTCTGTGAGCCTCTTGTTGCAGGAAAATTTGTTTATGGTTTTTTATATTATTAAAATACGTCATATTATTTGGAAAGTGAAGAATTAAATCTCAATTTAACGTAATTTCCTATATTTCTGTACATCCCAGTTGCAAACTTTGTCTGTACAATATATTATTCTCCTTTGCCTAAGTTTATGAGGAAATCTTTAGACACAATAATCAAAGATCGATTGTAGCATAATATACAAGTAGTTCATTGTTTAAAATGTCGAGTTCACGGTCAAACTGAAAGGAACCAAATTGCCAAAAGCACAAACACATGGAGTGTAATTAAATATTAAAAAGATTTTAAAATCAAGATTGTAGATTGATCAGTTGGACTGCTTTTAAATACGTATAATAGTTGCTCATTTATATTTTGAGGAAGCGCTTGATTGATTACTAAAAAGATTTTGCACGTTGTGTCATATCACTCTTCGTTTCCCAAAAAACGGAGTTTCTGAATGGCGAATGTATAGAGCGAACATTTAAGATATTATTTAAGTCAACATGATCTAATATCTTGATGTTGATCGCACAAACTCACTCTTGACACTTTTTCCTTTCTTTTCTATGCAGTTTTTGACAAAAATCTAATTCCTATTAAGTAACTATAAATGTACCTATACCATTTGAAAGTGGTTTAAGCAAACAAAGCAAACATTTTAGGGGCCATGCCTCTTCACTCAATGCATACGACTCATTTTTATGATCATAGTTGCTTACTCTTATTATTAGCAGTTATATATTCTACCGTAACCTTCTCCCTCATCGTTTTGTTTTTCCGTTTGACATTATTATTGTACTACCAAAACATTTCTGTACACACAATTACCGCACACCTACACACAGTAAATTCTGACTATAAATTCCTTAATATCTTAATGAAATCTACACACAGTATATAAAAATGCACTTTAAATACAACGGGTTTGTGTTTTTAGTAAACATAGATAATATATTTTGCTAATATGTACACGTACAACGTATATGTATAGAAGTCAGTATTTTTCATTATAAATAGGTTCATCAGGTACTTTGATTTTTTAACAGATAATTTGCGACTGCAAAACTCACGATGCACGTTTTAAGAAGTACGTTACGTCCGTTATCAAACAATTTAGTACGGTGCTACTACATAGGCTATCTATTCTTCCATTAAAGTACAACTCGTAGCTAATCTTTTATATTTCTCGATTCTTGACTGCTTCTGGTAAAATATAGTTCATCACAATTTAAAACTAAACTTTTCAGGATATCAAGAAAATCACAACCAATAACAAAGTCATTATAAAACTTTTATTGAATTTGAACACCAATTTTGAATAAGTAGTATATGCATGGATATAGGTTTTCAAAAAACTAAATGAAATTCTACTTTGTGATTCAAAAGTTTTGACATAATGTTAAATTTCTTCTTGGTGCAACCTTCCAAAAGCAGTCAAGACTCGAGAAATAGGGACGTTCTTCCTGTGGCAAAGCTACCGGCATTCTTGGTGTTCTGCACCTTCTTGTTGTATGTGACCGTGCTAACTGCTGCTGCTAGAATAACTTAACTTACAACTAAAAGTTGACCTACACAATAAATCCATCAGATACACACGTTACGCAGTTTTTTAAGAAATTGGCCCACTATGTATCAATTGAAGGAAATATATATATTGTAGTAAACATACAACTGTATTTGATAAAAGTTTTTACGTACTCACATGCTAACTCCTTTTTAAAAATATTTTCATGAGACAAGCTTTAATTTATACACTGTTTTACTGTGTGTGTGTTACAAAAGAAATAAAACCTCCTTATATTGTCGGGAAAATAGAGGTAAATATTCATTATCTGCTGATATCGTGAGCTTTCCTTTATATATTTTATGTTGTTTTAGTTAATACAAAAAAGTCCTTAAATAACAATTTGCACCATGATCATTGATTTTGTTTTTCTGTAGTATTATACACTTATATAAAATTTGTTCCTTACACGTATTGTAAGTTTAACCTGTAATAAAATGCCTGAAAATGTTCTTCGACAACATGTTTCTTCTTGTAAAATCTAAATACCTAGTTATCATAGCTAAAAACCAGATTGCTGTAGATTAAAATCTGAACCTGCCGTATGTATGCTACTAATTGTTTTGTATTTAAAACGGCAAGCGTTTAAAGTTGTAGATTTAGCCCGCGATTTTACCTTTGCAATAATTACACAAAAGTTATATAATATAGATAGCTGCTTGCTACAGCACTTGTGATTAATACAGTAGAGTCATATATATGTAATTACTAACTTGAATCATGCATGATCAGGAGTAAAATACGTATAGTAATAAAGTTTTTCTTTTTTAAGAAAAGTAAGATTATGGATAATGTGTGTGTAGGTATGTGTATGTCTGTATATGTAATAAACATTTGTACTCTTTTGTTGAGAACAGTATTCGCTCAAATTAATGAGCTACTATACATATTCCCAATTTTGTTCCTACAAACTAGTCTTAATTATCATAAAACCAAAATTAACAGAAACGAATATCATTAATAGCACAACGTGTCAACCAACATGCATAAATGTTGAACTTCATTTTCACTAGCCTATGTATTATGTACACCTATTTTAAACTGTACTCTAGTTTTATCTCTATAAGGTATAGAACTTTGTATGTAATTTTGGTTTCGTTGACCGATTCAGTTTATAATATTACCGGTTTATATGATGATGGTTGTAAACAATTAAAACTTATAAGAGACAACACGGTTTGCAACCGAATTTGTTATGAACTTGTTCCTAGATTGGTCACTTAAACGGATTACGATTTTCAATGGTAATAATTCAGTTTGTTACTTTGTTTTCAATTAATAAACTGCAACAAAATTCCGTTGGATAAAACGCAGTATAATTGTAAGGCAACCTGCCACAGAGGGACTAAAACTTCTCCAATTAATTATACACAAAAAAATCGCCTGACAAACATTTTATGATGATGAGAAGAGAGAAGTGATAAATTTTTAAATAATATAACAATAACATATATTTTTAGAACCTAATGCTAATTATACCCGTATTCATTTTAGTTCGTCACTTAATCATTAATCAAAAAAGTCTATTATTATCAATACTAAAATTTAGCAATAAATAACTCAACACCTTAAGAATAAACAAGATATTAAATTTAACAACGCGCCGTGTTGTAGTTGCCTATAACTAGATTAGCTTTTTAAGGTAAAATGTAGCAACAAAATGTCAAAATGTAGACGGGGCATGCAACGATGAGGATTTCATGTTTTTTTCATACACGCGTATTTATAAAGGCGCCTTATATATGTACTCTTTGTTGTTGATGCATTTAGTTACTTGATAACTAAGATATCTATAGCTAAGCTTAGAATTTGTAAAAAAAGTGTAATCATTTCAGCAATCTTGAGTTATGTTGTACTATATGTGATTTCTGGTTTGAGCTGACTCTGCAAAGAAAAGGAAACAGTTTGTTACTGAAAATGTACAGAACCAACTCAAAGCTTCAGCAACAAGTGCTTACCATTAATGGACGCAGTTGGGTATTGTTTCTTCTTCTTGGTCGTCTTGTCTATTAGGCCCGTTACGAGTAACGTGTACCAATAACGGGTCTGTAACAGTTGGGACGCTGCCATTTGCCACTGGATGACTTGCCTATTTATTTGTTAAAAAATAATAATTTTCATTTTTTTGTGTATAGTTTAAGATGTATTCGTGAATATAAAAACTATTTAAACAGTATACCTTGGTGTCAGTATGCCCATCTGCTCCTGTAAGACCCACCAAAACCTTCATTTCGACACAGTTAAGACTTTCCAGTGAACGCTTTGTCCTGGGTGGATGCCCATTGCCGTTGACGTAAAGTGCTTTAAAATTTAAAGCAAGAAAATGTTAACAAGAAATTTTTTAACCTCTGTAAAAGTAAGAATGTTAGCTTATAAAACCCACCTCCAGGAGGAGATCGCGATATTAAAGGAAAAAACCGATTTCTGCACAGAATTATGGTGACACAAAGGGAAATAAACACGGCAGACAATGCTATCCCAATTACAATACCTGGGAATAAATCCAAAATATATTTGCATTATAGCATGAATTGTTACATGAAACTATCAAATATGAAAAGCTTTCGCCACTAACCAAGCCTTTGTTGATCATTTGGTTTAAGCGTATTGCTGTCTGGCTTGGGTTGGTCTCCCGACGGAGGCTGTTCTGGAGGCTTCCGGTTGAAGATTTTCACAAATGCTATTTCAGACGGCTCACCAACCCCTGCTTTTGTTTCAGCTTTCACTCTTACTACGTAGCCTTCATTACGCTGTAAATCGTTCAAGAAGATGGAAGTATTGGAGGTCGACTTGGAGTTCCATTCTCGTTTCGGGGTTGAGGCTCCATTGTTGTTTGTACCATTTTGGTTTTCTGTTTTGTTTAGCCTGAACTCAACCCAGTATTTTGTAATGATTCCATTGGGAGCCAATGGAGGTGTCCACTCTACTTCGATCACTGATTGATTGTGCACTCTCCAATGAAGACCACCTGGAGCTCCTGGAGCTGTATTTTAAAATGCGCAATTACTATATACATGTTCATATGAAATTATGATGACATAAGGAATTCGTTTCTCTTTCAACTCACTTCCAGAAAGGGTTCGAGATTCAATTTTTTGAGAGTATGGTCCTACACGGCCATCTTTTAATGTCAGTTGGACGACGAATTCGTAGGACGTGTAAGGATCTAGACCCTTGATTTCTACGGATTCTCTTGTACTAATGAAAAATTGAATGTTTTCATATAACATTTTTCCATGCTGAATTGTAGTGTATGCTTCATAAAATAAAATAAAAATGTTTCATAGTACAACGTGCTTCATACCTGCTTATGAAATAAACGTCACCACTATCGACTTTGTTGTACTTTACGGTATAAAAGTAACCTTCAGAACTATTAATTAATGGCTGATCCCACTTGAGGCGGACTTCGTGAGATCTGTGTCGTGAATCATTCAAAAATGAGTCACTGAGTGCATGTCTTTTCTTTGCGGAGAACATTGCATATGCAAAAATTGGTTTATCTTATGAATCACTTACGAGATTGGGTGGACCTGCATTCCAGTAATCACTGGTAGGTTGTCAATTAGCCCACCTTCTGAATCAGGAAACGTACCGATAAATTTACTAGCCAAAGTAGATTCCCAATCTTCGCCCCAGGTTTGCAGGTAAAACTCGTAGTTTGAACCCGGAGCTATGTAAATAAGTACATTGATGAATACTTTCCTTCAATCAGAGTTTTATAATTTTTGATTTGATCAAGTCTTTTAATTACCCAAGTTAGTGAAGAGGTACTCCCGTGCACTAGCCTCGTACAATGTAATGGGCCCAAAGAAGACGACATCATCTACTCTATCTGACTTGGTAGAGTAGGTGATTCGAAATCCCTTTACGTGTACTTCTTTAGGACGTGGAGGCTCACTCCAGTTTACTAGAACTGATGTGGAATTGAGAACGGTTAGGTGTAGTGAGGGCGGAACAAAATAATCTTCGTTTGTACTGTTTGAGTTTGCATCAAATTCTCCGACTGATATAGGCATCCAGCTCCAAGTGTCCTTTTTGGTTGGCCAACCTATGCTAGTACTAGGTATCAAGCGGTATTCGTATTCTTGATCAGCAGACAGATCTAGAAATCAATGTTAACAGCATGAAACCCAATGTCTCTCATAATACCCCAGCCACATGAATGCAACCAAAAAGATCAAAAATTCTTACCTGTAATGATAAATTCTTGAGAGTCCCCATCAATGTATCTAACATTTGAAAACTCTCCGTTAACAGATCGCCACTGAAGTTTGTACAGAATGATTTTGCCTCTTGCATCTCGGTTGCTTAAAGGTCTCCAGGTTAGCCTGACCTGAGAGGGTGGACCGTAATGTTCCTGTTCGACAGACGGTGGTCGGTTCACAGGAACTGAAAGGAAAATAGTCGGAATAATACTTTTTAAAAATATTTTGAAGCAAAAATGTTGTTTTCAAATTCTCGGTTTTCCATTTAATTCTTACCATCTTCCCTAGTTCTGCAAATTACCGGAACAGACTGCGCACTTGCAGATTTCGTCGAGTAGCTCCGTATGTAAATGCCTTTGGAAGAAACAAAAAAGGTTTACAATACTGTTGGAGTAATTGTTTAATGTAGCAACATAAATATTTGAATTCTTTAACTCTCTTACTGTAATCTGTATGCGGCTGAAGAGATTGCACTGTAATGTTGGTGGTACGTGGCGGCACAACCCTCTGTCGTTCTTCACCTCCTGTAAAAGCAATATGATAATTTATTACGGTTAGTTTCAAAGCTCTCATTTTTATTGCAAATTTGCATTTGGCAAACATTTTAACAGTCCAATTTAGAGAAGGAGAAACTTACGTGTAGGCATATAATGAATGGTGAAAGAAATTATGTCTTCAAATTTGACAGGCGGAGTCCACGAAACTGTCAGTGCCGTGGGATGCCGCTCAAGACAGCCCACGTTTGTAGGAGCATCTGGAGCTTCTCTGTTATTGTTAACCAGAAGGCGAGCCGTTCCAATGGCGTAGACACGATCATCCGCAATGACTTCACATTGATAAAATCCAGAGTCATTTCGGATGGTGTTTGAAACTACCAACTCGTTTCCCTTTGTCTGTGCAAGCAGAAGAAAGTACAGTGCGGGGTTACTTGAGACAGTTGCAAGAAAGTTGTCATTTTAATTGCAATGATAGCAAAAATCTATACCTTAACTCTCCCTTTTCCCGTTTCAAGAAGCTGTCCATCCTTATACCAGACTAAGGAAAACAGTGGAGGAACTTTGCACTCAAATCTCACCGTTTTGGCAGCTGGGTATTGGTAAGATTCTGGTTCTGCTTGAAGTGCTGGAAGTCTAAAAACCTGAAGAGTCCGTGTCACTGGTTCGCCAATACCGTTATCAGCAATGCAACTGAAATTGCCTTCAGTCCCACGGGCAAGTTCTGACGAGATGTTGATACTGTTGCGGAAGGGGCTACCATGAGAGACTTGAAGACTTATTGTACCGTTTTCTGTAATGTAATGAGAACGTAAATGTAACAATTGTAACAACTGTTCATTAATCAAATCTTGTTTGATGAATTCCAAGAGTTTCGCACCATTCATTACAGCCACTAGCCAGTTAATGACTGGTTTGGGAATCCCTGAAGCAATACAGTCGAGTATGGCATTTTCCTCCTCGTCTAGAATTAAAACAGTCTTGCTTCCATCAAAACTTCTAGTCGAAATTATCTTTGGTGGCTCTGAGCTGACATTGTCGTTTCCAGGAAGGACCACCAGATTTACATAGGAAACACGCTGAGAGTTGGAAGATTTGTCCTTGACAATACATCTGTACCAGTAGCAAACACATTTAATAATGCAACTTCCAAGATCTAATGTTTCCATTGAGAGTATGCCGTCAATGTTAGTTTTTACCTGAATTCACCCGCATCCCGTGGACTTACATTGGAAATTGCAAGTGTACCTGAGGATAATATGTTGTACCTGTTCCATCCATGAGAACAAAAGCAAAATCATTAATATCGCATGGTTAAATTCGTATTCATTCATTCATAACACGTAAAAAGTCAAAGCTAACGTGCCGATAATTAATGCCATTACTGATGAACCGTGAAAGTAGATGCTCATTGATTTTTCATTCATTCATAAAATTCATTCTTCATACTCACCTAACATCTATTTCCTGAGTAATAGTAACATTGTCACTTCTAATCCAAGTGAACTGCAAATCTGACGATGATAATGAGTGGTAGGCTGAAGGGGACGCTATTTGGCACTCCAGTAGAATGGGCTCACCAGACTTTGCTTTCACCTCTTCTGTTGACCTCGTGTCGATGGCTGTTGCAAAAGAAATCCAAGAAGGCTCAATTAACATTAACTGCAATCCGTTGTTCGTTAACGAGATTAACATATCAGCGAAATGAAGTAATGCAAAGAAAAAAATGTACTCTGCTAATAAAGATTGTGCATGTTTCTTAACTTCCTCTTATCATTTGTCAAAGACAATTGCATTAGCCAACTTTGCGTGTGCACTAATGCCATGTACCAATATTCTATTAATTGAATTGACTAGTCCTCCTAATGAAATCAGGGTTTTTTCAGAGGAGGGAATATTTTCATTGGAAAAATGAAATGCGATACAGAAGAGCATATAGTAATATGATGCCGCAGTATTTAATGTGTTTTATAATAATCCACTAACTATGCATATTACGGAATCACTTATTAAAGGAGCCCATAAAAGTTACACACGAAATAGTTGACTCATGTAAATGTAGGATGTGTATGTGATGTGCACTAGCATCATCTTACCAACTTCTAATGGGACATAATATTGGAAACTCATTATATTGGCTTCTTTAAGCTCGTATTTTACTAGTGACAATGAATACATTATAAGATGATCATCATCATTTGTTCATAACGCAATTACATTCATGCGATTTTGGTCTTTAGCTCCTCCGTGTTTACTTTTATTACCGATGGAAAACTCCTCTCTGTACAGTTTATTTGCTGAAAGCAAAATAGTAATTATTACAGCGGTGGTGGTGGTAATGGTGGCGGAGGGTGATAAAATCAACAGTGGCAAAAGACGCAAAGCCGCACGTACTTACAAATACAATTCCACCCATATTTTTACGACAGGTATGTTTACGGTTGCAGCATTTAAAAGAGAAAAATATGGTAATTTGCACATTATGTTCGCATTGACACCTTCCTTCAAGCAATTAACTCTTTTTTATATCGCGTGCTTGATGCTTGATGACTCGCTGTTGTGTATAAATGTGCGGAAATATAGAAGAGGTTCGTTTCAGCAGACTACTTAATCTGTCTGCTTTGCACGCTATATTATTGTTAGGACTTTTTCACGGTTTTGTGTATATCTTCTTTCACTTCCCCTCTGAAAAGACCACAAGATGAATCATATACCAGATACAAAGACACATAAAATAAATACTTAACAGGTAGAGCTAACGCATCTAGACTGGCTAACCACTTTGCTTTCAAAACCTGAACAGGCTATATGATTTTGTGCATTTCACACTAGTGCCAATAACCAACCATCTCCCCCGATGCTTATTGACAAGTTGCCAAAACATAAAAAATATCATTTTAGCAATTGCATCTCCACCCTTATTACCTTAAGCAACACATCACATCATCCTCTTTCTATCTGAATCTCTAGATGGAGATAATAATTTATCTTTGATCTGACTGAAAAAGAGTTTTCATTTTGGACTGAAGATATTATGCCTTTCTCGTCAAGCACGTACGCAGATTATCTTAACAATCACAGTAAGTTATGAGCCTCTCTTGTATTCATAAAAATGGGAAAGAAAGAGGCCAAAAAGTTTGTATTCTTTCAATTATTCCTATAGCTTAATTAATGAGGGAATATAAAGATTGGTTATAGAATCAAAATAGACTGCGAATTACGGCTTTAGGTGACATTGTAACAAAGTATGCAAAAGAGTCCTAATTCTATATTTAACTACCACTTATAGATGATTCTATAGCCAATTTGACAACTGCGCAATTCCCTCTAAATCAAAATTCAAAATAGACAGTTTGCAAAGACTCTTGAATGAAAAGAAAGTATGTAGCGTTTGAAGAAAATAATGAGGGAAAAGTGGTATGGTATAAGCTTATGTTTGTATAAAAACGAGTAAGGCCTCGTACACAAATAATGGAAACTTAACGAACCATATTTTCCATTTTGTTAACTTTAGTAGATGTGCTTACGTAATTATTATGATTACCTATTTTATAATACACCGGGAGATTAAATTATAGAAACAGGAACTGCGCAAATACGTTATCATATTTTCAATTTCAGAGTACTCACATAATAGCAAGCAAGCGTCCCAAAAAGTACGCAGCACTGTAAGATTGCTTTCATAATATTCCATAACGTGGAAAGTCGTACCGCACAACCACCGTGTTTGGCAGAAAAAGTAGGGCATTCTACGACGCAAAAACCGATCCGTGAGGAACATGTTACCTAACGGTAATGGAAAGTTTACTGCTATCTTTTTGGTTCATATTTATAGACACGTATTACAGCAACGTAGAGAGAAACATTTTACGTGTAGGAACATTCTAATTTTCTGTTTTTGTGTTCACGAGCAAAAACTTGTTTGATAATAGATGAACAAACATCTTTTCATGATCTTTCAGCTTTTTACAAGCAAATAAGTTGGAAATTTTGTATTACATAGTTGTTCATATACTCGTTTGGAGAAAACATCCAAAATTTATACAAATTACTAATTATTTCCTGCTTTGAGAAAATTTCCTGGGATAAAAGGCAACATAAATAAATGCCCACGCAAATACATAACATAGAGTAATCATGCTTTGCTACAAGCAAGCTTTAATAAGTTTGTCAGTATATATATGTATAGATTTTATTTTATGTATTTTAAACTTTTAAAACATGTTGACAATAAAATGTAAACTTTGAACAAGAAAATGCTAGTCTCACAATACTAACATATTAGGACATTTTGGTCATCTGTACTTGGTGAAAGAAGATCCAAACAGAGCCAAGTATTTTTCAAGGATGCTCCATACTTTGTACTATCAAGTGGTGATATGTAGCAATATGTTGTAAGATATGCTTTCATTACATATTTATTGCATTGTAAATTTGTTTTTGAAAAGAAAGTCAAAAGCATGAATGACGTACTTATGACCGTGAAAGGAAAAAAAACAACATATTATTACGTTTTAGCTAAAAGTAGCATAACATATTGAACGCACGTTTTATGTTTTGGCTGTGTAATTACTTTTACGCTCACTGACATTCATCAGAATTCGGATGCAGATCTGTCCACGTGCAAGTTTTTCAAATAAAACGTGATTTTTTTCTAGGAGATATAGTTTCTCATTATCTCGATCCCTACTGTTTTAGCACATTTTATTGCTACTTAGGTTCGCAAAAACATAGTCAAGTCAATAATTTTTGTTGCTCAATTATAGAAATGATTCCAACTCTGCTACAAATAATGCATCATTTAGCAAGTAAAGATCCAAACTATTGGTATTGATTTATAGTAAATGAATTTACGCATTGTAGAAAATTCACACATTTTTTCAGTCTTCCATCTTGGAAAGTCTCAAAATGCCCCAAAATAAATCACTTGTAGGTTATCTGGCCAAAATTGCATTTATGCTAACTGCCAAACGCAAAAACACAAATGTTTCCAGAAGCTGGCATTAATGAAAGCAGGGAAAGCATATTGTACAGGTGGCAGCAAAACCAATTCTTGTTCAGTTGGAAAATGTCTAGTTTTACACTTTTCTGTTCGGAGAAATTTGCCACGCAATATGATTATAATGTACTTACACCGCGCAAAACGTTTCTAAAAATAATATTATATTATTATATCGGTTCAATTCATTTACCTCATTATAGTCATTAGATTTCAATCCAAATATAGCTAAACTAGAAAACCGCTGCTGTTGCTCAACATTATGATATGGCAAGGCGAACAAGACAACATGTATACGAGAAGAAAAGTTGAAAATTGACGAACCTTTTTAAGAGAAATTAATCATACATTTTCCAGAAATCGCAAAAAAATTTAATTTTCATATGCATCTGTGATGCAACAGTTGCAAAACGTTGGAACTCGTACTTTTAAAAAAATTCAAAGCCACAAGTATTACATACTTGTAGAATTTCACCAATAATTAAACTTTCCCATTATATTATTGCCAGTGAGAAGTAGAAAGATCAATAGTCTCCGATTATTCCAATCGTCAGTTTCGCTACACCAACTTGTAAAACTGGAAACAGCAGCGGTATTGATGTCTTCGTTATGATGCAGTCACGAGGCTTTGCATTATAAAAAAAACTTTCCCGAAACCCAGAAATGGTGGATAGTGACATTGGTTGGGACCATGCACGTTTTAGGACATACGACCATAATGAATATTATGGTCATTAGGAATTTAGACAAATTCTTCAGAGTTCATGAAATTTCAAAGGATATGTTTCACTTGCTACCGGAAAAGGCATTCAACCAACCTCATTTTATATTTCAACAGAGCTTTATTAATACGAAATTCTTGACAATGGAATGCCCCTTTGCTACCTAAATAGGAAGCAAGTACATATCCGTATATCAAAGTTATGATTATTATTATTACATTTAGCCATATCTAAAAAAAGTTCAATAAAACCATTAAATAGTATTGCTACTCTGCCACTGCGACTAAAGTCTATTTGTTGGATGTAACCTGGTCTATCATCTCTCTCTCTCTATTTTCATTTTCGCCATCTACAAATGTGTCATTTCATAAAGTTGGTTGTCAGTAGTTTAAAACATTTTCCATAAAGCCTGTATTGTAAATTGCTGTTCATGACGATGAATTTCACAGAATTCCATTAAAAACTAAACTTCAATGATTGACGTAAGATAGCAAGTGTCACAGAGCGATTATTTACTATTTATATTGGCTCAATACCTGATACAATTATGTATTATGACGCGGCTCTGCTGCTGTCTTGTTAAAAGCCTGTCAAATTCCTTGTCAATGTAACTCACACACGCACGTACTCATTCATCCTACCTGCCTACCTCTATTGTACAGAGTCCATGGACGCTTTTTGGAGGATCTATAGTAAATCCCATGAAAGTTGTAGTAGTTATCGTCATAATCGTCTTCTGTGTAATTGCCAAAAAGAATGCACGTAGTTTTGTTAAATAAACATCCACACTACGTGACCTTCACATCACTTATTTTAAATCTCATCCGCCTAATTGATCCATTCATTTTAAAAACGATTTATTCATTTTCCTTCTTTACAACATTTTAACATCAACAACATGCTCTAATCTTTCGCATAAGACGCAACTTTGTAAATAATGTTACATTGATGGAGAAAAACATAGGTGGCGAGTCATTCCTGTACATACCACCGTTTGATAAGAAGAAGAGAAAAAACATACAACTTACTTTACTTACTACTATAGTCACTAGTAGTAAAATAGTAACGTGGTTGAGATAAAAATGCTTGTGTGTATCCTTCTGTGAGGACAATGGCTTGACCCTGAACGATGTGATAGTGATGATGAGATACGTAGAACGTTTTTTTGGTAGTTTGTGGCTTTTCACAACTCTTTATGTGTTACACGCATACAAAGACGTGAAGAAGATTGCTATATACCTAACTATCAAAACGCTTTAGTGCAGGCAGTTGTGGTGGTGTGGCGCATGGCGTTAGATGATTCTAATTCTCATACATTCTTAACTCTTATTACAAAAAAATGTGTATTATAAAGAATAAAATAAGCGTTTTTATGTTACCGCTCAGATAAGCTACACACACAATATTTTATGCATAATATTATAAGCTGTTTACTTTTATACGGTTGGGTAGGTGTATTATAAGCGTTATATATACATATTACATATTATACAGCACTTACGTGCGCTGCTGCTTTATGTAATGTAGTTTTTTTTTGGTTTGAGGATTTTATTTATTCACTTTTTACTACATATATATAACGCTAATATGCCAATAGGTATATTTTATGAAATGTTTTGTGTTTTGTTTGCAGTACTTGTTCGTGGATGATGGTGAAGACGAACTTGCACCTTATAAAACATGAACTTTTGTCCAAAATCTACTGCGTAGGTAGTAAAGTTTTTTGTGAGCTTTTCCATCCACTTGGACATGTAGTTGATTTCCCAAACTCAGGTACGTACGTGTTTACTCACACATGCCATAATTCGTACCTAAACTGAACTTATTAGATGACAGCTGGGGTAGTATATAACAAGAAAACTTAAAATTGTTATCTAACGTACAAAGAGAAACGTGGATGAATTATACAACATTATTATGCTCATTTTAGGAACTGTGTGTAGCTCGGAAATGAGAACAGCTAGAGATTCTTTCAAAACGCGGCAAGATGAACGCTTCAAAGTTCCAATCGAAGTTTACCCGACTTTTTTAGTGTCCATCGCTTAAATATTTCATATGTATTTTAATGAATGATCGCTTTAAATGAAACAAAACTTACACAAAGTTGCATAATTTATCATAATAAATCAATTGGTCCAATAAATTATTTCATTTCTGGGGGGTATTAAAACATTTGTTAGTTTAAATGCAGCAAATCTCTCTGAAATAATCATGCTTCTAACGCATGCGTATGAAAATGAATGCCGCAGCTAACCTCCAACAAAACACCGTGCACTTACCACCAACACGCAAAGCTATCATCTATGTTCCCCAGAATAGATTATCAGAAAATGCTGTACGTACCACTTCTATGCAAGTCAAGTAAGTTACAGAGAACTGCATATACTACGTACATTTGCCAAAAGAGACATTCACAATAACATAACATTTGCCAGCAACACGAAGAGTGTTGCAACTGCACTGTTCAATTCCCTTTTCCCTTTTTATATTTTCACTACTAGTAAAAAGTCTCTATTTGGTATACATACTAAATTTATACTTTCCATAATATATCCAGCCACTATCACAAAGAGTAAAATTTCGGCTTCATAGAAAACAGTCATTCTTGTTGTCTGCAGAGATGCACACGGAGCTACATGGTTTGTCTATTAGTAAAATTTCTAATAGTAACAATAGTAGTAGTGAGTACTGGTAGCGTGTACTCATACCACTTATTGCGCTAAAAAACTACAATAATCCCTAAAGCAGTTTTTTGTATCGCTTGCGGCTGCGGTACACACAACAATAACAAGGATAGTAAAGAGGCAACAAGACGCAAGTGAAACAACTACCGCTTGCTGGTTGCTGCGTTTCTTTAAACAATTCATTTCACAGAAGAACAAAACGAATCATTTTGTCCTCCATGAATGCGCAAACTACTACTGCTTCTTTTCTGGATGGTAATTATTATTACACATTAACGTGAGGTACAACCGCTTATATGGTATGTAGTCAAATAGCAAGTTTGTCACAGTCATGTGCTTAGTTAGAGGTCATTACTATGTGTACCCCATCGAACTCTTTTTTTTTGCTGGTCGGTCAAAAAAATCCAGCTTCTACTAGAAAGGGCAACAATAATCTTTACTCGTGGCATGTTCTAGCATAGACGACGTGTTAAATCATTCCTTTAAATGTATCACATTAAAATCCACAATAAGCTCTTTTGAGCATTTTCTGATTCTCTCCAACTACCTCTGTAACTTTTCTAATTGCCCAATAATTGCTTTCACTCTTTGCGTACTGGCTACTAATTTTATTGCAAAGCAATCAAACTAAAAACAATATTACTCTGATTGTAATTACAGCATGTCCAAGAAGTAGGATGACAAATTTCAATTTCCTATAAAAATCCACCAACACGTTTTTAACAAATAATCATACTACATTATGATTAAGCTAACCTTTGTGTATAAGTGTAAAAAACGTCTCGATCCAGTGACCTTCCGTTTTCCCAAAATGCCATTTTAAATTTAGTGACGCCATCTACGAAATTTCCCGGTACTAAAATTTTTGTGCACTGCGTGTACTTGTTCTTATCTTGTGGGTTCCATCTAACTTAAGGCTACAAATCAATTTCTACAATGTATTCACAATTCATTTCTCTACATTCTCTGACCAGGGCATTAGTTCCATTTTCCTTGCATTTTTGGGCACAGGCAATTTTTGATCAAGTGATCTTTAATTACGAGCTGTTGCTTATTGGTAGGATTTTTTCTACAATGCAATAACTACAATTAATTTGCTTTGCACAGTCTGGAAGCTACAAAAATGTTCTACAAACAGTGCATAAACAAATATATGTTCATAGCTTGTATGCTAAGTTTGACCACTTCAAACATTTTGCAGAACTTTTTTTAAAAGTTTAGTGTTCTTTCAAAAATGGCTAAAAATTGAATTTCTCATAATTTCCTTGGTAGGTGGTTTCAAAGTTAGTTTCATAGCTCATTTCAATGCCCACTTTTTGAGAACACTACGGTTGTTAATAACTGAAAAATTATTTTTACGAGGGAGAGTAGGCAAAGTATTAAATATTATCGTTCTACGAAAAATCGGGAAAAACGAAAATCAACATTGCTGTATACAACATGAAGCTACTGCAATGTCGTAAAGTTTTTTGAAATAACTTATACATCACAAAAATCTACTAAGTTTTGTGTACCCAAGCATAACTTTGTCTGCTTGAAATTGCAATTATGTAAGTTATTATAAATGTATACATTTTGTCATCCTACTTCTTGGACATGCTGTATAATGAATTTTTACGCTTTTGCGTGACAATTAATACCTAGTAACTTTCTCCAATATTAGGCTTGTCCCATTCTCCACAAGCAAAATTATTTATTTCCCCAACAAGATGTTTGCAAGCTCTTATAACTTCATCTATCATTTGATTTTCGTGAAGTCGAACCTGTTTGAAGTAAGTGTTGTGCAGATGAAAGTAATCAAATAAACATTGAAAATTAAAATCTGCCACGTAAACAAATTAAAAGTAAACATCAGGTGCTCGTTTTATTGTTTCTTGTTTTAAGATGAAATATACGCAAACATTTTTTATTTTCATCATCATAAGTATCATAAATTCTCTGTAGTGTCCATTTATCGTATTCATTCATCATATCAAACTGTGCTCATAAGAGAAAACAACTTTGGCTTTATGGCTATCGGTTCAATTGAATGAATACAATTTCAAGACTTTGGGTAAACATGAACTGAATGCTAAGATGCAGCATGTACACAAAGTATACAAAAATATGAAGCCAATTTTCATTAAAACACATCATAAGGATAAAAGTTATATATGATCACTAGCAAGTATAGTGTTTCAACAACTGTAGCACACAGCGGTCAATAGCAAGCAAACTTTAAGTATATTTTTTTCATAATAAATTCTTCATGAAAGCCAAATAAATTAGTATGTGCTCTTCGTAGTACAAAGACGAGCAAAAAGAGAAAAAGAGAATACTAACGGTGTGGTATGCAATAAACTCATGTTGTTGTATATATACACTTTATATATAAATCTTGGCTGTTGTATAAAATTCAAGCAAGCAAGTAAGCGCACAAGCGGCAAGTATCACCAAAATAATCATCATCATCATTAGGAAAATTATCACCGCTTGTTACAAGAGAACAGAAAGGAATGTTAAGTAAAGACGCGATCAGCATTGAGAAACCTCTTTTCTGGCAATTTAAACGAGACTATATTAAAACAACATTGGAACCTCTTTTGCTTTTATAAAAGAGAATATTACTTATTTTTTTGTATCGCATCCGACCATAATCCGTTTCCACTCTGCTAAAAACGAACACATTAACATTTTCCACAACCACCATCATGATATAGTACTATGCTGCTGAGTAAGCATTTAAACCTTTTCTCAAGTAGCATTTTACCATCGTCAGAGTAAATAGTAATGGTGATAGAAGTAGTTCAAGTAAAATATATATGAAGCATTCTCCTTGTTTACTAATACTACCACCATACATCAGCGAGTCCAAAATCTCCGACATCATCACCTCGCACTCACTACCAACTTAAATAGAAGCAAAAACGTACCGAAGAAGAACCAGCAGCGCATGCAGCAGCAGCAGCGGCCCTACTTTACACTTTTACTACTACAACTTTGACTTAACTACTACAACTTGTACTACGTTCATTCATCTCTCTCACGGGGTGGATCAATGATGGAGCATTGCGAATGCGTTCATAATTCTCCATCCATCCCCTTTTCCTTTTCGCTGCTTGTGAAACTGCTGCTGTTGCTGCCACTGCTGTTGTCGTTGTACAAAAAGTCGTCATCATGATCATGATCATCATCATCGCTAAAAACTGCTTTTCAGCAAGATAACAGCAGCAGAGCACACGGCAGGGAGCAGGGGATCATACGAATTTTATAGGTACATAATATGGTTTCTTTCTTTTCTACTATATTGCAGCATTTTTAAGATTGTTTGAGAGAGAAAATAATATGCAGTACTTTGGTTTTTACAAGTTTCCCCAGTAAAAAATATGTTTTACTTATATTATAAGCGGGTATGCCTAGAGCAGTATAAAAACTTGTACTAATAGGTGGTGGTAACACTAGTGCAAAATGGAACGAGAGAGAGAAGAGAAGACGCGCGAGAAGGAGGAGGCGGTGAGGAGGGACTACAGCCGGATTGACTCGGATCGGGAATTCAGCGAGTCCATTTTCATCCTTGCAGCAAAAAATGTACCAAGCAACTCTCTAGTATTTTGGTTTGGAGTAGTAAGTAGGAAACGTAGTAGTAATTGTAGTAGAAGAATAGTAAAGTGAGAACCACGCTAGCGAATAAGGTTACGACATTGAGAAGCGTGTGTCGTACAAGCGACTTTGACGCTGTGTGTGCAAAAATTGTAAACCTACGTATTACGTACTTACGTAAAGGAAGATCGTAGCAGAGAGAGAGAGCTTAATGTGTGGATTTTAAGGAGGAGGAGGTGGAAGACACAAGTTTACAATTATAATAATAAAAAGATGCTTCGTATGCCTGATAGTAGTAATATTAACATGGCTATTCTGCTACTTTTTAAGGATATCGCTGAGATTCAATGTACCTATACATGTGATCAAATGATGTCAGCATGTCGCATTTGCGTTCGCACAAACGTAAGCATAGACGTGTATGTGTAAATTTTCTGTTTTTCAAGCAGCGTCTTTTTGCCAACCATTTTATATTGTTTGTATTCTCCTGGGTACTCGAGTAGAAGGCAAAACGCAGTCCCATTTCCCTATGATAAAATTAATTATTGAATACTGTTAAAAATAACACAAGGAAGTACAAACCTTAAAACACGGCTTATATTACTTTGAAAGTTTACGCAATGTCGCTTTGTTAAAATGCATCGGTTTACTAACCAGATAAAATGACAAAGTTAATAAGGATAATTCACACTCTTGCAATTTTCATGAGTTCCAATATAAAATAGTGACTATGAATAGTATGGGCAGATTGGAGAAGCGCAAAAATCATCTTTTCTATTCCTGGTACATAGCATGTTCGTGCACAAGCCTGATTAACCTTGGCCTATAAAATCATCCATTTCCCTGTTGTACTTCTCTCTCGTTGAAGTCTTGTTTACTTAGGAAAGGTATCACTTTACAAGAACAAGCGCTGTCAGCAATTACTGATTTTCTTTATTCATTGGAACACCAAAAACACGGAAGTTTTCAGCGCGATGTAAACAAAAGAAGGCTTGTTACCCAAGAGTGTATACCTATCCATGTATACCTATACCTATATCATATATTATGCTCCAGCTTTCTCCTCTTTATATATATGTTACCCTTGGGTTTAGATGCATTTTATGTAGTACTAACTACTAACTATATATGTAGTTATGATGGTCACCCAACAAATGAAACATGTCTCTTATTCAATATTTCTAAGAACTTTCTCTAATATAACTGGGTTTTAGGACGTGCTCCAAATGATATAGAATCTGGTGCAAGGCTACCTATTTGTGTTTACTCATCTCGACTAATGACGAAAAAGAGAAAGTTGGTGGGGAGATAGACAACTGCAAAACACTTTTTTTCTTGCTTTCTTCAATATATTTTACTGTAAAAGTTGTGTTCACAAACTGGAAAGTATGTCAACTACTTTCTCCTCTTTCAAGAAATGTTGAAATTGTTACTCTTAGCTTTGTCAGCTCAGTTAAACCTTAGGAATCAACAAATGTAGTTCATTGGAAATCTAAAAAACCATTTCATTTGCCCTCTTCCCACTGGAATTTAACATGAACCATTATGTGGTCGATTTTTCATTTGTGTTTGCTATTATTTACTTGCTAAGAGTTTCAACCTAACATGTAAGCATTACAGCGTAGGTGGCGGGCAATGTGTTGGTCCTAAACAAACTAACTTATAATCAACAAGCAACCAACTCAGAATACATTCATTAGTTGTATGTATAATTTAGTGAATAAAATAGAACATAGATAATGCAACGAGTGTATACAAGACTTTTATTCACAAGAATTCCCAACGTTTCGACCTTTCCCGCATTAATCAAAAAATTTAGCGAATGTCATTTCCAGATTCAAAGTAAATAAACTTAATATACTTTAGTTTTGTAAAATGCATAAAACCCAAACAAAATTATATAATATGGCACTCATGAAAGATATTGCAGGAACAAGAACAACATCACAAAAAGTTTACTGCCAACATAACATTAAAGGCATGGGGAATGAAAACTTGAATGCACGTACTTTATAGTTTGACTTTTATATAATCACTTTCTCATAACTTATCAGTCCAGTAGTTCCAAAATTCACTTACATTTAACGCCTACACTGCAGCAACTTAAAAATCTGTAGAGAATACAACATTGCAAACTTTTCTTTACTGCTGGTGGACTGCTTAAACTTGTTTGAAGACTAGTTGTGGTAATAAAGTATCAAGAAAATATGCTTTCTATTCAAAATTCTTGGAGAAAAAATGGGCGCAACCCCGATTCTATATAAAAGCCTATAAGCTGCACCAAAATCTCCCGAAAGACTTTCTCCCTCCCAAGAAAAAAGTTGAAATCCCAAGTGTTTGGGGGTGACTACTTAGAATTCTTTTTGGAAAGTAAATAGTACCATAATGCTACAGTACGATAATGCAGCGAAAAAAAATCCGCAAAACTATAAAATGATGAATGCAACATGTATGAGCCAGCAACTTGAAGACAGAGAGAAGAGTCTCAAAGTTGCATTTTTGTGCTTTTCGTGTCGCTTGAGGATCGCAGTTTCGCCACCGCCACCATCACCACTTACTTGTTTACTTATTCCACGCGGGAGCAAAGTCAAAGAATGTGGAATAAATCCTTATTTTTCCACATGACGAAGCATCATCGCGTCCTTTTCATAACAGTAATACCTAACATGGCTCATAGTTCTTAATTTTATTTTACTTTTCCGCATGGTTAACTCAAGGACAGCGAGCATAATCATAATGAAAACAAAATATCATAAAAAGGAGACAATATAGTAGCTTTGTGAATAAATAATGATAATACCCGTGAAGAGCTCACAAATTATTGTATCATGTTGTGACAGACAGGGCTTACACTATCGTTTGCATGATTAGTTTATTTATTTTTCACTGAGCGTCCTTTTCTCAGAGAAAGTTGTATATTGCATAGGGCAGTTCCGTATGAAAAGACCGTTCTTTCCTTTGCTTTCCCTAACACAACACACAAATAGTAGGTTGTAGTTCTACACAACGCATAAAATATGAAATCCTTCACATAAAGTAGAATTATTGTTTGTATATTTGAGTATTTACTTCATTCAATGTCTTAATACACCATTGCTTTGATCCCTTGTTAAACAAATTAAAGCAATTCCTTAGATCTAATTTTATGAAAGAGTTTCATACAATCCTTTGTAATCATTATTGTCTGTAAATACATGGTTGAAACTCTTCGTCTTTCAAAAATATTAGTTTTTGCTTGCATTTTAGCACATGTTTACATATCCTTTTTACACATTTAATTACATGCACAAGTTTGATTTTTATTTTACTTGTTCAAATCTCCTAAAAGTTTAAAAATGACGTAGGCCATGATTCGAATTTCGAAATGAACATTTTCATACAGACATGTACAAATTTACTGTGCATATAACTTGGTGAAAGTCATGTGCCAGCAAACACGATTTTTAAAGCAAAGATCATTCGAAACTATATAATATAATTTATTTACAAGGGATACCTAAAATCTATACTGGAAATTTGAATTGCAAAAATCAAAAGTAGACATTTTGAGCAGGTTACGAAATTCAAAACGAAACCCGTCTAAAAGAATTTCTTCAAACAAACCCCGATAAACTACCGACATGGAAGAAACAATGTTGTGTTGTTTTTAAACTTACTGTTCATGGTCTGTGCAGCGTTGTTTATTTTCAGCGTTCCGTTACATTGCGTGTACAAAAGAACTCACCTCAGAGTTTAAAAATATTTTTATTTAACTTACGTTCTGATTTTACTACCAATTTATAAATCAGACAGTTTGACAGATGATTTTTAACAAAACGCGTTTGAAACTTTTTAATGAACTGAAAAAAGTTCATAACGAAGAATTCAAGCACAATTCTATATTTTTCATTGAAAGAATGCATGAAAGGAAAGAAAAATACTTTTTCAAGAAAAAAAGAAGGTGTTTTAAGAATCGTAGTGTACAAGCACGTACCGTCAAAGCTCTTGTGATGATAATGAATACCTCCTTTCTGCAAAGTGCATGACGTCTGTAAACACAGCATTTCATTCCATTCATTCATACTCGTTTTATAACATTTTAGTTCCTTGTTTATTTTTAATTCCTGAAGTCTGACGGTGTTTATGCGTAAAAAATAAAACAAAGCTTGAATTCAACGGAACACTTAAAAAGCCTACAACTGAAAAGGATTTTGTAGCAGCAACTTTTCGTAAAGAAAGTCAAGTTATATTACTACAAGACAAGTATACAACAAGTCATGTTTTCAAAAACAAAATCACTGACAACGTTCTGTTCGCTTCACTTTATGTGATTTATTCATATCAGCAAAACGATCAAAAAAGACTGGCATTGTACAATCCCATGTATATCATCATCCCTGGGTGAAATGGCTACTAGTTACTAGTCAGTCACAAAAATAACAAAGTAAGCTTGAATTCTGTGGCTGTGCAGCCAACGTATTTCAAAAACTACATAATCGTCATCCTCATCATCAACAACAATAACATCATCGTCATCATCGTGCCTTGTTCTCTCTGCAAAGTACAAGAAATCCCACACAAGTAGACAGGAGGACAAGTGAGTGAGGAGAGAGAAGAAGAGAATATGAACAACAGCATATTTTTGTGTAGTGATAAGAAGCTTCCAATTCAACATCATGAAAAACAAACATAATCAGAGAGAAAAAATACTAGATCCGCAACAAAAAGCCCATGAAGACATACTAATACACGCTGTTGTGATATAGTTGGTCGGTAAATGGAAAAACATTTTTATAAGTTGAATGCATGTGTATCTCTTATATTTGTATGTGTGTAATATTAGATGAACAAAGTTCTTGTATATCTGCATATTATAAAAAATCAACTTCTTTTCTTTTCTATGTACGTTCCCCTATTGAACCAAGCAATGATGATGAGTTTTTGGCAGCGAAGCAACAACAGCAGCAGCACAAACACAACACAACCACACTAACTAGCTACATTTCTGAATTCCGTCACGTCAAGCTACGTCAACTTCTTGTCGTTTAGGTGGAGAACGAAGACAGACTGATGCTACTTTTTCCTTTACTTTTTTTTCTTCTTGACTATTTCGATAACAAGCAGGCTGTATCAGCAAGGCATATCAAATAAGAAGCAAGAATGCTATAAAAAAGACAAAATCGAAGATGAAGGGAAACTTTCAAGAAAAAACAATTTTGACGTACTGTAATATACAAACTTAAAGATGTATGCTTCTTATTCTCAGGACAAACTTTGTGGCAAAAAAATGACCGCAGTTTGTAAACCCTGTTCTGTTGTTTTGATTGTGACCAGTTATACATGCTACATGCTATTCTAAGTAAGTACATTGTAGTAGTACATTGTAAGAGGGTAAATGACAATTGTAGTGGGCACTGGACATTGACTAATAGAAAGGTACATACTACACAAACTCTCAACAGAAAACTCGAAATGAACGTCGGTGAAATACTGATGCGTGTTGTAGTTGAGAAATTCTTGTTGTTCACAATAAAATTAACGCATTTGGACCCAGATGAGTTGAGCCACGATCCATTATGTCACCCTGTTTCCAATTACGTTTAATAAAATGCTTTTATAGCTACTACCTATGTAAAAGTATGGCACTAGCACTTGCAAAAGAATGTGATGTGGAGAAGTAAAGCACAAAAATGTCTAATAAAACAGCCACAATCCACATTACAAATTTGGGCTGGTACAATGGCTAAAAGTTGTCAAGTGATGATGGCGTTAGTAGTGGAGTAATAGTAGCAACATCTGAGTACCCGAGTAGTAAAGTTTCTTAAAGTTGTTGGAAAGCTGACTCCAGTCGGAGAAAGACGATGCAAATGTTACTCTGAGCAAATAGCGATCATCACAATTTTCCAGATAATTTCGCTTGGTCTACTACTAGCAACCCTTACTTTTCACACTCGGCATTACCATTAAATTTCCCGTCATGCTGTTACTACTTTCTTCTCGGAAAAAGTACCCGAACAAATTGTGTACAACAATGAAGCAATTTCACAAGTACACGGGTAATTTTAGATAACAAGCCAATCTGAAATGACTGCGACAATTGTTGACTGTGGCTTGAAGCTTTTAATGAATGATTGTCATGATGTATTTTATTCAAAAGAAGCGTTACAGTCAACAGTATAGTTCCTTTGTTCTTTGATGGCAAAACGGTTTCTGCCATTCTATTTTGCGCATCATCTTATCCTTATATATTTGTACAAACCGATTTCATGATTTCTACATTTGTAATTCTGAGAATAACTTCGACTAGTACTCGTATCATATTTAACTATATCCTCTGGCGAGGAGGTATGAAGCGTATCTGACCAACTGCTATATCGTACTAGCGGTAAAGAAGAAACGTGTCCATTTAGTTTGCATCACATAGCAGTATCAAGTCAGCATTTTAAAATACATGAACGTATTGAGTGTCTGCTAATTGCCACTTTAATTTAATAAGCGGAAAGCATAATGGCATATTATCTCGGCTTTAGAACATTAGACGAAGAAAATCAGTTGTGACGGGTGCTGTTACGTTGCTAAATGTTAAAACCAACGGACCGCATACAAAAGATTGGCTTTTGAATACAAATGCCAGAGCAGCAAAAAGATTCGTGAAAAGACAAGTTGAAAGAGATAATTACGCATGATCAAATTATTACCTGTGTTCTTATCAGTTTTTAATTAAAACGATAAGTGTGAGCATAGCTTTTCTGATGTAGTTTGTTTTATAAAAACAATTTATGAGCTTTGCTTACAATTAATTCCCTCTTCAAGTAAATAAATAGACACTATACACTTTTGTGAAGTACTATTGAAAAGAAAACTGGTACATCATGCTGGGTGGGAATTTGAGAACACGCAGTTTCTTTCATTTTCATCATAATATGATCTTTGCTGTAAGCGTTTATTTTGCTGCATGGGTCATACTACAACGGAAAGTGAACCTATAGCTAAGCTACGGTGCAATATGTACGAGTTTTCTCAGCTTCTTGATTATGGACGAGCAGTCTACCAAACTCATCTTTGTTTGGAATTATTATGTGGAAAATATAGTATGAAATGGTGTTGGATTTGAGTCTTAAAGTGGAATCAGGTTCACAAGAAAAACTACTACAAAAACCTTAAATTATGAGTGAAACACGTCATTCATTCATAAAACAAAATATATACCTACCTATATTATGGTTTTTATCTTGAACATTTCTTGTCATTCTTAGGATTAGAAAAAATACATGCTTTTATCTTTGCTTCTATAAAGTCAGTACGGCGAGAAAAAAGAGTGAGGCAAACAGTCAGTGATATTCATTGTCTTTAATCAGCAGACAGGTTGGAAATAACTTGTTCAACAATGTATACTCAATATGGTTGCCACAATGTCATTAAAATGGCAAGAAAGTCATACTTTTATGAGGAAAATAGCAAAAATAATATTTAATGTACAATTTGATGATAATGATAAATGTAGTTGGTAATTAACGCGAAATACTATTTCATGCTTGTATCTTAATATTACAAATTCAATTTGAATAAAAACCACCATTTCAAATTTTTTACATATCGTTACAGTCAGAAAAATTTAGAAATTGAATGAACACTTAATTACTCTTTAATGTGTAACTTATCCCTTTCAAATCTAGAGAGGAGGGGTTTCTTCCGGCAAAAACACGAATCCGTAGGGGAGAACTCTAGAACAATGTAATTTTGCAACATGAAATCTTTCACCAGCTCTTAAGTAGAAGCTCTACGTCTTAATATTCTTTCTACGTTGCCATAGTGCTAGCTTTAATATGAATCATGTCTTTTTTGTGGAGTTTGTTGGTCAAAAAGTTGCCTTAAACTATAAGAGTTGTATATTATGTTTCAACAATGCCTTATTGTTTCTAAAAGTGAAACATTACCCATTTCCTATGGACTCGACTGGACATCGTAGTCCTATTTTGTTATTGAATAATACACCACAACCCGCAAGTCTATTCTTTATAGCGCCTCTTTTATATCTCTAGATGAGAATCTTGGCTACAGTCATTCATAAGACGTAGAACAACGTACAATATTTTTGTTGAAAAGCCAACTAAAGCAGGTACATTGCTTCAATTGCCATTCAACTCTCTTCCATGATAAAAAAAAGTTGTTATCTCTTTCAATGCTGGATGCACCCTCATCAATCAATCCATTCTGCCTTTACAAAAGTTTTTGCGATCATTATGAAGAAAATGTTATTGAAAAATGAAAAAAACTTTTCTTAAGTATTATTGAGTTGTTCTCCGAATTTGAAGACATAAAAGTATAAAATGTGTTTTCATTTATGTGGTAAAATGCTTTATTACGAAGCTGAACATAGTGAAGCTAGTATTGAGATTGTCATGTTTGTCTGTCTGTCTGTGTGTGTGTGTGTGTGTCAACACGCTACAGGCCAGACGGTTTGTCAGAATCACACCAAACTTGGTACAGTGATTCATTGGGTCATAAGGAGGAACCCTATTGATTTTGAGCCTGATCGGTCATCCCCTGGGGGTAATAGGGGGAGGTAACCCTCCTGACCATATGCTTTGTCAGAATCACACCAAACTTGGTACAGTGATTCATTGGGTCATCAGGAAGAACCCTATTGATTTTGAACCTGATCGGTCATCCCCCTGGGGTAATAGGGGGAGGTAACTCTCCTGACCATATGCTTTGTCAGAATCCCACCAAATTTGGTGTCTTGATTCTTTGCGCCAGCGTAAGAAACCCTACTGACTTTGAGCCAGATTGGTCATCCCCCTGGGGTAGTAGGGGGAGGTAACCCCCCTGACCATAAAACTTGTCGGAATCACACCAAATTTGGTACAGTGATTCATTGAGTCATGAGAAATTGCCCTATTGATTTTGAACCTGATTTGTCCCCCCCTGGGGTACTAGGGAGGGAGGAGTCAGAGAATCAGACAGATAGATAGATATACACATAGTTCAGCTTCGTATTTCAAATGATCATTAAATCGGTTTATTAGTTGTAGCTCATTTTTCGAGGATTTTAATATAGAACTCGTATAATTACGCCAAAGGATCTTTCCCTACCGTACAAGCCACATCAAGGGAACTTGTTAATACACATTTTCATTCAACATTTCCAGCTCAGTGTTTAATGACTGAGAATGGAAAGTTTCGCTAGGCTTTGAAAAAATAGTTTCTTTATGTGACTCGAGCCTTGGATTGATTTTTTGTGTAGCATTGCCTGATGCTATCCATCTAACATAAATACACATTAGTATTGATTAAGCAATATCATATCATAATAGGAATTACTTTAGCGGTAAAAACTTCACTTATACTTATTTCTATCATCGGTTGTAAATATTCTAGCAAGGAATGGGAATAGTTCATACTGTAAAAAGAGTCTTCGTGAGTTTAGCTAATTACAATGATACTAATGAGAGTGAAACAGTATGATCCTAATCGCTAGTACAGTACAGGGAAAAGCTAACACAAACCGATATGTGAGCTGATAACATACACTCGTAGAAAAAAACACACCTCACTTTGGTGAGATGGAAGAAACGAAACAGCAGCAACTACAACATCATCCATCCATCCTCTACACCCACAACCTAGCTGGTCTTTTATTTGAGTGTCTTGTCATGTATATGCTCCACTTTTATTGCCATCTTGATAATGATAACAATTCCAGAATTTTTAGAAAAGTGTATTAAAAAGTAGGGAGCCGGAGGAAGATTGTTAACAGCAAGAAAGAATAATGATATTTTGAAAGGATGTAGAAAGAACGTTTGTTTAACACACAAAATTACTATTCCCAATTCTTAGTTCTTCATCGCCCAGTTTCATATCTTATCCTGTTCTACCTTCTGCAACGTTTACTGCAGACTGATCATGGACCATGGCATAATCTACTAGCATAAACTAGCATACCATATCTATCTGCATCTATCTACTTTAATCTACAATGATATATGATATAGACAAAATTAAACTGTTGATATCTTCTTTTTTCTACGTTTCGTCATATTTTATTTGCCCGTAAATCATTCAATTAATTACTTTCTCGATAATGTACGTTTTTGGATTGCTTGTGATACCTGATCTACAATATCCAAAACATAAGAATCTCTTTCTAAACTGGCTTTCTGAGAATAACAATACAAGGATGAATTCAATGACCTTGTTAACTGAAACTTCTAAAGTGTGTATAGACAGAAAATTTAAAACGACTTATAAAGAGATATTACCGAAAATTTACATAGCATATACGAAAAGCATACACTACATTGTATGTGCACTGGCTTTATGTTGTATGTCAAAAAATACTCTAATTTTAGTATTCGTTATGAGAGAAAATGATGAAGCATATATTATCCCAAAAAGATTTTCTTTTTCTGAGGAATAATTTAGTAGGCATTTGAATTTTTGTTAAGTACAAACATTTCGTTGAACTGACCGCGTTTCAATGCAGTTAACTTGTTCCAAAGCTTTACGAACCTCTCTTCAACACAGTTTTCTTTGTGGTAGTGGTATATCTCATTATTATGCATTATGTAATTCATGTACCATTTTCTGATCCAGCAAGCATGAAATTTTCCTCGAGTACAGATTGCAGCTAAACTTGATCATGATTCCCACAATACTCTATTACGAGCTGCTTGTGAAGTTGTTAAGGTGTGCGAATGCTAGGATTCTTTGAAAATTATGCAAGTTTGCAATCAAAACGTAGAATGTTTCATTTTTTCTACAAAACATGAACTCATCAAAATCGAATTTATCATCGTAAATGTTTCAAGCAAACGAAGGCTTATAGATTTGCATAAGATTACAAGTGTGGCTGCATTACTGAGCAGCTGCTGTACTACAGCATAGCAAAAATGCTAACAACTTGTCAAAAAATATAATAATTACGAACTTTGAAGATGATTTCGGAAGAAATCCCAGCGGAAGCTCATGATGCATAAATAATAGGAATGATTAATGTTATAGTATTTGATGTAGAAAACACGTCATGTGCCAAACTGTTGGAGAAAATAGTGTTTAAGTTGTTTTTATCCAACCTCAAGGCTAGATATGCCACGTGTAACAGATTTCAAGTTTTGCAAACATATTTTCCAGGAGTGACTGGACCATAGTTTCAAGTATACCACTGCCGGCGAAGAATCTTCGTTGTCACTTCATTATGCATATCAAAAAACATGTTCTTCTTACATTTAATTACACAGACAGAGGAATTACATTAATCTGCAGAGGAAGTAGTGTAGAAAAATAATCATGAGTGTGTATTAATGAATCTTTTCAGTTGAGCTCTTATTCACCCGTGCGTTCGTTCAAATTTGAATTAATTCTTGTAAAGTAGGGATTAATATGTTTCGATTAGAATCTGATAAATGACACAACTTCCGCTTCAAACTTAACCAGATGAGACGAGATTATCATTTAGTTTATCTACTACTACAAACAATCGACTACATATCAACATTATCATTAACTTCTACGCTTACTGCAAAGTCAGTTCATGTAGTTGGAAATATTTGGTAAGATTTAAGCAAAAAAGGCCAAAGAAATAACAAACGCGACAAATTAATTAGAAATTGCATTTAGATGTACATGCATAGAGATGAGTAAGGACAAACCGATATTTATTCTTTGCATGCAAATTCTGGTATTTAGAAATGAAGAAGTATGAATGACACTGTCCAGCATTTAGCTTTGTAAAGATTTCACATTTTTTACTGACACAAATATTACCACTAATACATACCAGGCTAATTTAGTGTTTCAATGAAAATCAGTGGCAACTTTCACCTCATTCTAAAAGGTTTAAGGAGCTGGGTATGTAATGACTATAATGTTTTATAAGTACGCTGCTTATGGACAATTATTTCACGGTTTGTGGCAAATATTTCCATTAATATATGTTGAAAGTGCTCTACATCACACGAAATCGGCTTTGGTGGCTAACAAAGAAGTCTATTCTGCCAGTATGTGCCAACATGCCAATGCAACCAGCTTTTAACCAAATGTATGAGGAAAATTGCACACAAAGTACACGATTCAATAAAAATAAATATGCCATTATGACAATCTGGTAAATGCAAAAACAATGCTATGCATTGAAAAGATAAAAAAATTGAATACTTACGAGGTGCCACAGACACGGTACTGACAGGACCGAGGACAACACCGAGGGGGGTTTTAATAACGCATCGGTAATCCCCCTCATCCGAATAGTTTTTGTGCCGTTGACCTGAGTTAATCACTTTATGATTGATTTTTTCAAAATGGAGATCTCCTTCGTTGGTAATCATGACTCGTGGAGCTGACACTAGTACTACAGAGGAAGTGGATGTGGATGCGGCGGATGAAGGTGGGTTATACTGAGCCTGAGTAGAAGTTTGTAGCTGCGATTGGTGCTGTTGCTGACTATTTGTTTGTTGCTGCCCTGAGTTTGTGGTAGTTGCAGAAATTGAAGGGTACAGATCTAATTTTACCCCATCCTTCATCCACCACAGATCAAGTATTCTCACATCATCTGCAATAACAATGGGGCATCGAAGGGTCAGGGGTTGATTGCGAACCGCTATGATTTGCCTCTCCTTGCCTGGTAAGCTCGACGGCACTTTGATCCCTCCATCATCAACACGTTGGTGTTTCGAGTTGGTGTTCCTCGCTGCATTGGCTGCAAAGTTAAAAACAAATAAAATTATATATGTAACTCTTTTACATTTTTTTGGAATTGATCCAAACGTTTCACATCTCAAAACGTTTTAAAACATTAATGATTGCTAACACGTCTCGCTTTCACTCTCTCATTCCTGCAGCTTAAGCACATGCTTAAAAAGTTACACAAATTCAGCATTTTTCATAGACCATTCAAAATTTGGGAAAAGTATTGAACAATCAGCACTTTTAGCGGTAGTAACTGCTAAAATGTGCCGACAAGATATTAGTGCTGAAAGGTGTTCGTATTGCAACGCAAAATATACCACATGAGGCACGAGCTGTTGTGTTCTGCAAATTCATACATTCTTGACCTTAGACAATTCTAATAAAAAACAAATTGTAAAGCTGAAACGAATTTGCCCATAAACCATGCTCCTATGCCATTATGGCGGAGCCAAGCAAGAACACTAAAGTTATACTACGTAAAATCAACTTCTCGTACACACCGTACTGTGTAACGTGGGTGGGCCTAAACTACCAATATATATTTTTGCAGAATTTCGGCACATCAGCACATGCGATTCGATATAATGATAATCCCGCATAGCTCTTATTTGCCTTGCATTTACGTGGACTTTTCTTATTTCACTTTGTATGTTCCTGGAATTCTTTAATACAAACACGCGCAAAAACATGACTGTATTGTTTATTTGTAAACGCTGAACTAAAGCATGTCCGGAGTTACCTGCACCTTTTTTGAAAGCTAAAATTTTCAACATCGCAACAACTAAATAGAACAAGTTGCACTATTTTTAGAATCTACATACTTTAAATAGTATAAATACTTGTTTGGGAAAAAATCAAACGGTGTGATGTCAGTCAAATTTTAAGTCGAATTTGTTTAATTTAAGCGACGTTATTCCCGCAGCAAAAATTACACGTATTTTTTTTCTTTAAAGTACGCTAGCTTTTTAACAACAAGTTATTTTCTTAAAGTGTGTCTCATTTTGGAAACTCTATTGTGTCCGTAATCTAAATAGACATCACTTGGTCAACACCCATGTGCTTAGCTAGTGTATATTTCCGATTAAATGACGTAAAGTCTGAAATTGATAGTGCAAATTTAATTTGCAAAATTTGGAGCCTTTACAAAATTAAATAAGCAAAACAGTATACCATTCGAAACCTTATAAAATATGCTATTACCCCAATATAATACCTAACTGCACGCCTGTTTACAATGATTCAAAGATATCATTGAGTTTTTCAGTGACATTTTTGAAAAAAATAAATCCTTGTTAGAAAAAGTACAGAATTTTGTAATTCCCCTAACTTTTTACACAAGCAACAGAATTTCATGGTATTGGTACCTAAACAATTGCAATATCTAGTACTACAAAATGGTACTTCACATGAACTATATTTGTTATATATACGCATACCAGACAACTTAGATGAAAAACTGACTGACTGAAAACAGGAATAAAAGATTTTTTTTTTAAATTTTTCTGAAGCAAAATTAAACTTATACTAAAATATATATAACTTTCAATAAAACATGTATTATAGAGTTTGAAGTATGTAGTTTTCAAAAATATATGTGGTTGTTTTCTCAGGTGCTCACGTTCTTCAAAATAAAGATATTAATTTAGGTGCAGGAAACTCCGGACATGCTTTACATAATTGCTTTTGCTGCTATCTTAAATGCAATTTGGTAACCAGAAAGGCAAAATGGATTCAGTTGTATATGTCCGACAGATGTACGATGTAGATCAAAGGGGTACAACGGACAGTTTATTGTTGTCCCTTCTAAGAAAATGCATTTATAAATGCAATTTAATATACTATATGTACGTATATTTTAGACATCACATGCGTACGGGTTCACATTTTTCATCACTTTGTACCCTATGCTTTTATTGCCATTTTTTGCCACAAGTAATTATTATAAAAATGGAATATCCCACATTCCAGAAACAAATTACACCTTGACTTTATGCACTGTGTTGCTGAAAACAATTTCCTAGAAGTGCAACCATAATCGCATCCTCTATTCAATAGTTTAAATATGCTTCTACTCTAGTACACCATATTATTGCTGTCAATAATGATGACGACGAGGATCCCTAAAAATTGCCAGTTAGGAAAATGCACGAATATTGTTCAGAAGCTTCTCATCTATTTGTATTTTTCGTTTTATCAAATTATTCAAATGAATCCTGTGACTAGTAAAAAAGAAGCCACCTAAAAATGTCTATGTATTTTATTCCGTTTTGTCCAAGCTACCTTGTATTTTGTACCGTAGTGTTCACAAGTAAAAAATGTGTATGAATTCTATGTAAGACTAGCCACAATAATGTACCTAGAGCTGAACGATCCTGTATTCTAGTAGCAATGTACCTTTTGATGTGACTCTGTAAGATTCCTAAACTCCTGTCATTCACCTCCTACGTGTATTTAGTATTATTCGCTGGACAGTTTTGTAACCCAGCCCACTTTCAACCTCGAATTTTATGTCATACACTACTGTGTAATTTTGTCCGCGTTTTCTGCCCTCGGCTTCACCGGGGCATTTTTCCTTTGTAATCAGAAGTTATAAATAGGGCCCCAAAAGTTGCCCTCTTGGCCCCTGTCTTGAATTAGCTTCACGGAAGCTCAGACTTCACATTTTTATGCCCGTGTGCATTTGACTTGTAATATTTTTTTGTGCATTTTCTCTCTTGACTAATCTGTGTGGAAAAAATTGCTAACTCCGCACAGAATTAAAGTAACTAAGTTCTAAAATACGAGCCTGTTTTTATTGCCAGTGATTTATCATTCATCATCGCCTTTATTCAAGTTGCCACACATATTTTATTGCACCTTTTATCATTGTGACATCGCCACTTCTTTTAATCATCCTGACATAATACCCGCAACCTGGTCTCGTCTACCAGACTAAAGATGAAGACGTGGTCCTTCTAATCATTTAATGTTGGCTCAAAATAATACCGATCCGCATTAACATTTGGTCTCTTCGAACCCAGATACTTTTAATCTGAGTGATTGTGATTAGTGACTTGTGTGAATTCAGCTACTGAATAACTTTAAAAACTACCTACAAACATTTTAATCCGTGTATCTAGCTGAAAGACAATCTGACCAAGTATTTGTGGCAACTTTATAGCGTTTTTAATCGTGTTTTTAACTTTTGACAAGTCAGTGGAGTGATTATCATCATCATGGCTGAAATGAGAAGCAGAATGTCATGGTTCATCAACCTCCAAAGGCTACAAACGATAATTGACGCTCTCGATCCTGCAACAGTTACCCAGTCTGTTATCAAATCTCATCTGGAGAATCTCGACCGCATCTGGAACAAGATTGACAAGTATCACACCATCATCCTGGACAACACCACCACAGATGATGCCCACCTTGTACAGATGCAGGCGTTAGCTCCAATGGAAGATCTGTACACAGAGGTGAAGGCAAAACTGTTTTCCCTCTCACCACAAACTAATGGACGGAGAAACGTGAGCGTCAAGCTACCTGACATGACGCTGCCAAGTTTTGAGGGGAATTATGCTGAGTGGCCAACATTTGCTGACCTGTTTCTAGCTTGCATCGACTCCAACGCCTCTCTATCGGGATCCCAAAAACTCCAGTACCTGAAATCCTGCATCAAGGGGGAAGCAGCGAGTCTCATCAAGACATTCACTATCACTGACGCCAACTATATAGAAGCCTGGCAGCTCCTGGAGGAGCACTATGATAACAAGAGAGAGATAATAAGTAAGCACATCAAAAATCTTTTATTCCAACCTAACGTGAAATGTCAATCTGCTACAGCATTGCAACAACTATTAACGACGACGATGGAAAGTCTGCGAAGTCTGAAGGTCATGGGCCGACCAACAGACGAATGGGATGATATCGTGACGGTGGTGCTGGTGGAGAAGTTTGATCCTGAAACCAAAGCTGAATGGGCCAAACAACTCACCACCACCGACCCCCCAACATTCAAGCAACTACAAGAGTTCATTCAACAGCAAGTGCGTACTTTACATGCCAAGGGGGTAGTAAAACCAACGACAACGACTACAAATGCAACGAGACAACCTAATCGACAAGGAAATAGAATTTCCAACAACCACACCACAATTGGCTCCTGCCATTACTGCAAAGGACAACATCTAGTAAACCAATGCTCGTCATTCATGGGAATGACGCCTGCACAACGCTTATCGGCTATCAAGGCCAATAAATCATGTTTGAATTGTTTACGACCAGGGCATTTCACGAAGGAATGTCAGTCTACGTCAACGTGCCAAATCTGTGGGAAATGGCATCACACGCTACTCCATTTGGATGGGAAAGCGACACCAGCTACAACAAAAGAAGCGACGAATAGTGGTGTAATGGCCAAGCCTTCATCGTCCAAGGTTGGTATCCACAACACAACTTTAGCAACGAAACCATCTGTTCTCCTTAAGACGGCCAGAGTGGACATTATGGACCGATCAGGGGTGAAGACATCGCTACGAGTCCTACTAGACGACGGTGGGGAGGCATGTCTCATCAGAGATGACCTGATGTTCCTGCTGGGGTTAAAGAGGGAGAAGACCAACGTAACGGTGTGTGGAGTTGGAGACACGGAGGCCATGCAATCAAAATGGCTGGTGTTCTCCACACTTCACTCTCAAGTCAACAGTAGCAGCATTGACGTGCAGATGTATGCTGTGAGGAAAATCTCAACGAGACTGCAACGGCTACAAGAGGGGGATGCCAAGACGTGGAGCCACATTGAGGGGCTTCAGCTGGCTGACCCGCACTTCTACGATGGAGGGGAAATCGATATCCTCCTGGGGTCCGACGTGGTCCCCTACTTGTTGAAATCAGGACTGAAAGTACTCAATCGGAGCGCACCGGTCGCTCAACAAACGATATTCGGGTGGGTTCTCTCGGGGAACACGGGGGAACCTGTACAACGTACGTTCACCATAAACATGACACGATGTCACATTAGTGAGGCACTCCGCCGCTTTTGGGAATTGGAGGAGGTGCCCAGCCACGACCAGTTAACGATTGAAGAGGAGAAGTGTGAACGACACTTCTTAGCTACGCACACACGCACTACTGAAGGAAGATATGTAGTTCGGTTGCCTTTTAACGAAAAGAAGGATGACCTGGGAGGGAGTAGAGAACAAGCCTTCAGACGACTACGATCCCTTGAGAAACGGTTTGAGAGACAGCCCGAGTATAAGGCTGCGTACGTTTCCTTCATGAGAGAGTATGAGCAGCTGGGTCATATGGAGAGAGCACCAGCCGTAATCAATAAAGTTAAGTTTTCATACTATCTTCCTCATCATTTTGTTTTAAAGGAAGACAGCACGACGACGAAGCAAAGGACAGTCTTTGACGGCTCTGCAAAGACAACCTCTGGAATATCCCTCAATGACACGCTAATGGTTGGGGCTACCGTGCAACCTGACCTCTACACGGTTCTTATTCTTTTCCGCTACGACCCGGTAGCATTAAAGGCAGATATAGGCAAAATGTACCGAAATTTTATAGTTCATCAAGCCGACCGCGACTACCTACGTATCCTGTGGAGAGAAGAGCCTCATCATCCTATCATCGAGTTTCGGCTTACTACCGTTACCTATGGCACATCATGTGCCCCTTTCCAAGCTACCCGATGTCTCAACCAGCTAGCAGAGGACGAAGGGGATCAGTTCCCTAAAGCAAAGGTCGCACTATTGACCTCAATGTACGTAGATGATTTTTTGGGGACATCCCCCACGACAACATCAGCAATCGAGCTGGTAAAACAGCTGATTGGCATCACTGCCAAGGCGGGTATGGAGATCCGTAAGTGGTGCACAAATGATGCCGAGGTGATGGCATCAATTCCCCCAGCATTACGAGAGGATGGTGCAGAGGAAGAGCTACACGACACCGCTACCCCTGACGGAATTAAGGCACTGGGGATAAAGTGGAAGCCATCCACAGACGAGTTCCTGTTCAAAGTAAATGTGAAACAAGGACCTGTGACGAAGAGAGATTTGCTATCAGAAATCTCTAAGACATTTGACCCGGTTGGATGGCTTACCCCAGTCACAATTAATGCCAAACTGATTATGCAGGGAGTTTGGTTAGGAGGAGGTCAATGGGACGACCCCGTGAAGGAAGAGCTTCAGCAGCGATGGGACCAGTACGTAAGCAACTTAATTAAAGTAACAGAGATTCGGATTCCTCGTTGTGTCATCATGGCACCACCACAGACTGTCGAAATTCATGCATTTTGTGACAGTTCTGAGTTGGCCTACGCTTGTGCCCTGTATGTCAAATGTAATTATTCGGATGGAAGCTTATCAGTCAATCTCCTCACGTCACGTTCCAGAGTAGCCCCATTAAAGTGCATCTCACTTCCCAAGCTAGAACTTTCAGGAGCAAAGTTGCTAGCAGAAACTGTGAACAGTGTTCAACGTACCTTTCCTCATCCCCACAAATTGTTTTGTTGGACCGACTCCACCATAACACTACGATGGATTCAGTCACCTTCTCGGAGGTGGAAGACATTTGTAGCTAATCGTGTCTCCACCATCCAAACACACACGCCACCTCATCATTGGAATCATGTAAGGAGTTCCGATAACCCAGCAGACCTTCCTTCCCGTGGAATTACAGCAGACGAGCTAGCCAAATCAACTTTATGGTGGAATGGGCCATCATGGCTCCAACAAAGTAATTATCCCAATATAGCCGCTGATTGTGATGAAGAAGAAGTAAAGAAGGAGGAAAGAGCAAAACAACTTGCTCTGTTCCATTTTGCACCGTACTCAGCCCACACGCAATTATTTAATGCGTTTTCATCACTACAAAAGCTGTACCGTTGTACAGCCTATTTAATTCGTTTTTACAAGTATGTTTCAGAAAATAAAACCATACTTGGACCATTGACAGCGTCTGAACTCAACAATGCCAAGTTGAGATTGATTTCTTGGTGCCAAAAAGCCAGTTTCCCTGATGAAATTCGCAGCCTAAAGAAGAGCAACACTGTGGCCAGCAGCAGCAAGCTATTTTCTCTCAACCCATTTCTGGACAAGTTTGGAATCATAAGAGTTGGAGGACGTCTCCAAAAAGCGGATATCTCAGAAAGCCGCCGTCATCCCATTGTGCTGCCTCACAATCACCAGTTAACTCAGCTTATCATAAGCAGTGCTCATCGTATCCACCTCCATTCGGGATTGACTTTGACAATGGCAACGCTACTACGTGAGTTTTGGATTTTACGAGCCCGAGAAACCGTCAAACACTTTATCAGGAAGTGTGTAACGTGCCGAAGAGCCCGAGCTCAAACTGCTACACAATTAATGGGGAGCCTCCCCACAGGAAGAGTCACACCAAGTAGACCATTTCTCCATTGTGGTGTTGACTATGCTGGACCTTTCCAGGTCAAATTACGTAAAGGACGACATTTTGCCATTGAAAAGGCATATTTTGCCATATTCGTTTGCCTCGCTACAAAGGCAATCCACTTGGAAGCGGTGACCAGTCTCAGTAGTGAAGCATTTCTTTCATGCTTCGAACGGTTTGTATCGCGACGAGGAATCCCTAGCCACATGTATAGTGACTGTGGCACCAATTTTGTGGGAGCAGACCGAATCCTGAAGGAGTTCCTGTCAGCCCATGAAACCAGTTTTGGAACTAGCCTTGCCACCCGTGGAACAACCTGGCAATTCAATCCACCATCAGCACCTCATCAAGGGGGCCTCTGGGAGGCAGGGGTCAAAAGCGTTAAATATCATTTTCGTCGAGTGGTCGGCCAGAGGACTTTGCAACTTGAAGAGTTTCAAACGCTTCTTTGCAAAATAGAAGCGTGTCTGAATAGCCGCCCACTATGTGCCTTATCGACAGACCCTGGAGACTTGGAAGCGCTTACCCCCGGACATTTCGTCATCGGAGAAGCCATTACCAACATCCCGGAGCCAGATGTATCCGTCACGAACGAGAACCGTCTGCAGCAGTATGAAGTTACTCGTCAGTTGGCCCAGCACTTTTGGAAAAGATGGAGTAACGAGTTCCTGTCATCCCTCCAGCAGCGTTTCAAATGGAAGCAGAAGCGTGAAAATCTGCAAGTTGGAGACCTAGTGGTGATCGCAGATGACCTGAACCCTGTGGCCAAATGGAAACTTGGCCGCATAATCGAATGTCGACCTGGAAAAGATGGACTGGTTCGATCAGTCACCGTGAAAACTGCTACTGGACAGGCAGATAGGCCAATACACAAACTAAGCCCACTCATTACTGCTAACATTGAATAATTTATTGTTTTATTTTCTTTTTAAATGACTATTTGCACTGTTTTGTTTTTCTGTTTGCCTTTAGGTGCTGGCTCCATTTCTACGACTGGTTATCCTGGACTCGGACAAAGGAAGGCGCAAGTGCACATCTCTGCAAATGACAGTTTCCGGCGGACGTAGAGTAAAGCTTAATGTGCTGTAGGAGTTGTTATGCGTGGAGTGTGGCTGTGCTGAAACCGCTAGGTCCATGGGGCAACCTGTTTTTGGGGTAACCGGAAGTGGAGTGGATGTCAGTGCCAAGAAGTCATCATAATTTTGATTGCCACAAGTGCGCAATGGTGGGGAGTGTTCAGAAGCTTCTCATCTATTTGTATTTTTCGTTTTATCAAATTATTCAAATGAATCCTGTGACTAGTAAAAAAGAAGCCACCTAAAAATGTCTATGTATTTTATTCCGTTTTGTCCAAGCTACCTTGTATTTTGTACCGTAGTGTTCACAAGTAAAAAATGTGTATGAATTCTATGTAAGACTAGCCACAATAATGTACCTAGAGCTGAACGATCCTGTATTCTAGTAGCAATGTACCTTTTGATGTGACTCTGTAAGATTCCTAAACTCCTGTCATTCACCTCCTACGTGTATTTAGTATTATTCGCTGGACAGTTTTGTAACCCAGCCCACTTTCAACCTCGAATTTTATGTCATACACTACTGTGTAATTTTGTCCGCGTTTTCTGCCCTCGGCTTCACCGGGGCATTTTTCCTTTGTAATCAGAAGTTATAAATAGGGCCCCAAAAGTTGCCCTCTTGGCCCCTGTCTTGAATTAGCTTCACGGAAGCTCAGACTTCACATTTTTATGCCCGTGTGCATTTGACTTGTAATATTTTTTTGTGCATTTTCTCTCTTGACTAATCTGTGTGGAAAAAATTGCTAACTCCGCACAGAATTAAAGTAACTAAGTTCTAAAATACGAGCCTGTTTTTATTGCCAGTGATTTATCATTCATCATCGCCTTTATTCAAGTTGCCACACATATTTTATTGCACCTTTTATCATTGTGACATCGCCACTTCTTTTAATCATCCTGACATAATACCCGCAACCTGGTCTCGTCTACCAGACTAAAGATGAAGACGTGGTCCTTCTAATCATTTAATGTTGGCTCAAAATAATACCGATCCGCATTAACAAATATTATTTAATATCAAACTCTCAGTTTTCAAGAGGCAACAGAGAAAATATTCTTTGCACTTCGAATGCTCCATTGCAGTTGCGGTTTTTAATTTCAAATTTATATAATTTTAAGATTTTGTAATTACACGATAAACAAGTTTACCAGCAACACATTCAACATTTCATGATCAACCATTTTTAGTATGTTGTTATGTGAGAAAAGGGTACGCCATTCATTTCAAGGGAAAAATTCCTAGTTTTCCCTTAAGGCAAATATTTCGAGCGTTTCGTTTAGGATAAAATATCAGTCACGAACTTTTAGATTTTGCAACATGCTTTTTCATAATCAATGATTGAACGTATAGTTTAAAATGTACTTTAGACTAGCCAGACGTCACTTCAGGACAAATAGTTGTATCGTAATATCTCATGATGCCCCACAAACCATTTCACCAGCTTTTATTGACAATAAATGCTAAAGCATTATATTTACAGTTAATGTGTCATTGTATAGTTTTATGGCATTTTAGCATTGTATATGGTTTATCTTAATGTTACATGGAATTCTTTACCAGGGAGGTTTTGCTACAGTAGAAAATGCCAATCGTTTCTATTAAGCGATAAGCATGTGTGGCATAAGTGAACTTCATGATATGAAAACGAATTCCTTTGAACAACGGATTGTTGATGTGAATTAAAAAACTAGATTTCTCAAATCATGCAATACTTTCGTCTTTTCTTTGCTGATAAATCATTGATATATCAGTATTTGTATGTTAGAAAGGTTTACTACTCTTTCTGGTGTTCTGAGATATTAGATGGGAAATGACATCGTATGCAAAATATACAAAAACAAGAGCAGGCTTAAGAATGTGCTCCTTTTGCTTGACTTCGTTTTGCTTTAAAATTTTCGCTAATATCACGATACTTTATACAATTCTCCAAAACTGCACGCACTACTCAATGCATTATAGTGCTGCATTTCGGAAATTTTATGCAAGACGATGTAATTCATTTTACACTACTAGCTATATGACTAGCGCAATTATTACTAGAGTAGTTAGTAGACATGGACAAGCACAATAGATTTTGAATGAATGAATGTAGGACCACAATGACATTTGCATAAACTATCAAAAATTTCATTTCGGCACCTTCACCGTATCTTGCCAATCAGGTTAAATGGCTCCACTTGAACTGGTACATTCCACAAAGTTGTAATAAAACTTGACATTATACGTATGCAGTTGTTAATGCTTCAAGAGGTTTTTTAGTCAATTGTAAGAAGAGATCAGTTTTCTTTTTATAGTTTTGTACCGAAAATCAGAATATTATTATGCAAAAATAAAAAGCTTAACAGGTACAAAAAACGTCTACAAAGTCTTCCTCCAGGAATCTTGATTGTTGACAGATTTAACTTGGCGAAATTGGTGTCAGCGTTCCTTCTGTATTCTACTTTTCACAGCAGTAGAATGAAAGAAACGGTGTGCATTCCTATGTTGTTTCTTTGGCTACCCGCTTTTATAAATGAATGAATGAACTATTTTGGTGATTCGTAAATTTTCTTAATATCTGTTTTCAGGTCTTATTTGCCTTGAGAAAATCATGTTCCCGTTTAATTGAACAACTACTCGAATTACTTTGCTGTTTTGATGATTGTGGAACGTAAGAAATGTCGTCCATCAAGTTCATTTAATGTAATTACATACTACTCCGGAGTTGAAACATTTCATCGAAGGTTTTTTATTCTCCTCACACAACAAAATCAAGAGTGCGTGTATTGCAGAATAAAAGAGGTATCTTCTTCATGTTGTTGAGGCCTCAGCTTAAGCATGCAATACACAATCAGATATTATTTTGCAGTAGCTCGGATTTGTAAAAAATCTAAATCTCGCAGACCATTGCATTCGTTTAAAATGATATTATTACTAACTCTATTTAAAGTGTAGGATGATGATGATCATGCAAAACTCGATAGTGCCAAACTTGACGCAACTGCAATCTTGATAAACGTCATCAACTATCCAACCATGATTCCTTTCACAAAGCCGAGCTTCACATTTAATTAGAAGTTGGTCCATTGCGTTAAATTGCACGAAAACCAAATCGGAAAATTGAGGAAAAATAAATAAATGAAAGCATACAAATTTGGCAGTAGAAAATATTTAAACTATGTAAATAAAATGTACTGTTATTGTTTTTAACATGTATATCTAGTATATTTTCTGGGCCATTGACATGTAAGTAAATATGTTTGTGCTTGTTTTTACTGACACAAATATAAAACTTTTGACTATAACTACAAAACAAAATCCAAGTCACTAAAAAGTTCCATGAGGGTTGGCCCAGTTTTCTTTGTGTGAAAATTAAAGAAATAAAGTTTTTCTTGTGACGTATGACAAAAATGATGCAAACAAACATTGCCTATCCTAACAATAATTTGATTTGATTTTAGGTTGTAGAAGAAACTCTCGTTTTTATTCGTGCATGTCTGGTGAAATGAAGGATTATGACAAAAAGCCAATGCCAGAATATATATGCACAAAAACACATTGCGTAACACCCTTTTATATCAATGACATTCAGTCATCAGTTAGTTGGTACAGTGTAAACTATGTATATAAAGTATACCACATCAATAATACAACGAGTAGCTAGAAAAGTTTAAAAGCTCCTTCTTGGCGAGCGGCATCTAATGTGTTAAAATCTATTATGTATTCGCAGGTTTGTTCCATAGCGGAATGTGTGTCACGTCATGTTAAGCTGTGCAGTACTCCCCCTCCTCCAAAACACTGCAAAACGTCAGGAAAGCTATTCTATTTGGGTACGTCCTGGACGTAAAAAGAAAAAGTAGACAAAAATATCGTAATAATAATATAATATCGATCTAACTTATCTAACCTTCGCTATGCTGGATGCGTAGGTAATACTTCAGAAACATGAATTTTTAATACTTAATAGGCTTTGGTAAAAGTGGGACAAGGGAATGATAACAAAATTGTTTTTCTGTTGTATACAATAAAAACAGAAAAGGAGTCGTGAAACAACAAAGCTCAGTACATTTCCAAGGCTGAAAATACGTGGTAGCAAAAATACTCTGTATATATAAAAAAAATTTGAGTTTGTTTTCTCCAGAACAGAAGCAATATTTTTTTAAATCTGGAGATTTGGTTAAACGTTTCTGCAAAAGACTTTATAATTGTCAGTATGTTACTAGTCTCATGTTTGTCATTTAGTTTTTCCTGAAGAAGATCACAGAAGTGGTCGAAAGCTTGACAATTCGATAAACTCTCTTCCTCAAATATCGTCTTTATCGTCATTTATATACTTCACAATTATATATTTGCTTTGAATCATTTATGACGCGTACTTGCAATTTGCAATGTTACAATATTGCGTAATGATATAGTACTTCATCATTGTAACAAATAATGTATGATTTTCATATACTGTTTGAAACTAAGGTTTTGCAACCTGTAATAATCGTTTTAACCAGGTTGAAAAATATATATTTAGTCTAAGGTTTTAATATTTCAATACATAAACAATTAATTAAATATAAACGCTAAAATCATAACGCTATCAGTTTAATTGAAATTGAAAGGTTGTAATATTATATTGCATTTTATCTTAGGTATGTATAAATTGTCTTTGATTGATGGATTGTGTTTTAATTATTATTACAAAGGCATCCGGATGAGCGACAAGAAAAAACAATGGTACAATAATAATAAAAATTAAAATGTGAATATGGTTTTATTATCAGTTTAAGCATTTTTACATGTCGTATTTGTCGTTTACATGCATGTATTTGTTACCCAAACTATGCGAACGATTTGCCAATTCGTCTTGACAAAATCGAGAAGCTACTGGTAAACTTCAGTAGTCGATCAATGTGACTAAAACGTGAAAAGTGTATGTCACGTCACGTGAAAAGTATATACGGGATGCGTTTTACACTATTGTAATCTCGTTAAATTAATTATGTACGCGTACCTATTAGTGAATGCAAACCAGTGGCAAAATGTTTGTTATGGCCAGAGATGACTAACCGTTATCAATGCCACGGTGTTAGCATAAACTAACGAAGAGATAAACTAAAACGTGTTCAATACTGACTATTGTGCCTACTAACTTTGCACCCGGATAACTGACTTGGTAAATGGATGATTAAGAGAAATGATGATGATAGCATAAACTATCACAAACAATGAATATTACAGTTTTTAGCGATTTATTGAAATAATTGACACGAAAAATAAATCACCGTTTTACAAAAGTAATTACTTCGCTCAAGGAGCTACACCGACACAATAATTAACAAATTATAGGCTTTACGCTCAGAACTGGCTACCTCAGTAAAGTTCAGCAAAAAGTTGACTGAATTCCGACGAACAGAAAATGATCAAGAAGTGCTTGATCATCTCACACCACCGTACCAGACTGCGTGGTATCTCGCTCACACCGTGCCAAGACTGCATGCTCATTGCGAGGGAGATGATCAACCGACACTTTTACAAGTTTAAATGATGCAACTCTCAAAAAGGAGGGAAGCTCTAAATCAATAGCAAATTTTTACAGGGTTTTAAAAGAAATATGAACAAAGGAAAAATAGCATAAAAATACATAAAATGCTGAAACTACTTCCAACAATGTTTGTTTGTGATATGAAGCTGGAGCGGAAATGATTACATGATGGGCGGATAGGGAACATGATTCTTTTCCTTTACAAATAAACTGCTTTCAATAAGCGTTTAAATAAGATTATAAAAACTTTTTGAGTTCTTACTCACTCTTCTCATAAGCCCCAAATTATAGGTGTTGTAAAAAGTACTATACACTAACTAAGCTGCTGCACACGCATATATATTTACATATATAAATGCACATACATACTATACTTCTGCTTTCCAAACGGGCTGCAGGGGTTTGTGGCGTTTTCCCTTCTCGGCACAATGCAATTCGTGCAGCATTCTGATATGAAGAAGGAACGGTGGGAATAAAGGATTAAATGCTACACTAAACTTTTTCTTCTTCTTCATTGCGAAAAGCAAATCGTTTAAACTTTTTAAAGGATGAAACTAATTCAACAATCCTGTTGTTGAATCATTCCCTCCGTTTTATCCAGTTTCCTTTCAGTCTTCCTTTGCATCTAGATTCTGGACAGGTGGAGGAAGTCAGGTACCTACCTATAATGTGAAGCACCAGCTAATCTCACGCATTCCTGATTTTTTCTCTAAACAGCAACAATTGCTCGCACAGGATAATGATTGCATGAAAATAATAAAAATATAGTGTGTAACAGAGTGAGTTGTAAGTTTACAGTATGCGATCATGCTGTACTTAAAGCAACTCAATTTATGCTTTTTGAAACAAAAAATTATGCTTGATACTTTTTAAAATTATGCTTTTTGATGCTTTTTACAATTTTGCTCGTTTTATTTATTTTACTGCGAAGTATACAGCACTGTAACACAACACTGCACATAGCGTAAGGAAACTTAGTGCTTAGATTTGTTTAAATTTACAATCTAATGAAAATTGTAACTAAATCTTCCTTTTCCATGTCATTTACGTGCTGTTCTTCCTGATCGAAGGAGTTTGAAATGCTTCGTCGATTGTTTAAATGTTAGCCGCATATGAATGTTTAAGTTTTCAGCAATAAACAAAGTTCTAAGCGTTCTAAGTACGTCAGTACTGGTAGCCGGAAAGCTCAGAACCTTTAGAGCAAATACACTAAGAGTCGGGATTTCTCGTGCATATTTCCAGAATTGAACCGTACAAAACACTTCCACTGGGCACTGGACTGAACTGGTCTACAACCTCGTGACAATACTCACAGTAGAGCTAGAGCTTGTCTTTGTCAACTTTCAATCCGCAGTTAGGAACCTCCTTAACTTTGCAAAACTCTAGAATTCATGCGAAATCAAAAATATCGGTAGAATGGTTCAGCCGAATGAAAACTTACTGAGGTGTTCATACGGTCTTTTCACCAACATTTCATTTATATAAATGCAAACTTGTTCGCAAAACAATATTTGCGGAGTGTAAGTTTTATACATCAATTTTTGGAACGTTTTTGCATTAAAAAACGCTTGAATTTGAAAACGTTTACACAAAATGCCTTAATTATGCCGTTTAATGCTGGTTGATTCGTAATTATGCTCCTTAACATGAATTATGCTTTTTATGCTCTTTCATGCTTTTTCAGACTTGAAAAAAAGTCGAAAAATAGTTTTATCTGTGTTGATAAGCCAGAATATAGTAGCCTATCATAGTTTAAAATACGTTATGCTTTATAATGCTTTCTCATGCTTTTGAGTTGCTCTAACTATTAGATTTCTTGTAAGTAGCAATTGTAATAATTATTTTTTGCCGGTTTTAGAACATGAAAGTACTAAACAGCATATACTTTTTGGGTTCTCTTGAGGTTCATTTTAACCATTAATGCTTTTAAACAACAGCAGTTGTTGTACGTTTCAAGTGATTCTTATCCAGTTTGCAATCTATTATAACTCATCATCCTCATTAGAATCCCTCCTGACTCTTGTTTTTTCTGCGAATGACTCCAAAAACTCTGAAACGCAAAAAGTCTTGTAGCAAACCTTAGGATAGGTTGGGTCCATGATTTCAATGTGGTGTTGGATTTTGCAACATAATGTTTTCATGTATGTAATAAAGTTCCCTCTGCTCGAGTTGATTGATGCGTACGTGTTTGCTTTTTTCTGCTACAAACCTTGTGATAAAAAATGCTTTAGTTTATTCACTTGGACTTGGCTCACAGTTGATGCTCTACAAGATATTTATAATGGCTGATATAATGGTCAAGATTTATGCTGTACATTATAACTACTTAAGATGTAAGAGAAAAATTTTGCTGATATTTTAAATGACCAGAAAAAGTACAACAGCAGGCCTCTTTACTAGTTGGGAATGGGAAGATGGTGTACTTCAGCATCGGAATCTTTATGATTATTATCTGCACTAAAACATAACTTCAAAGTTTAAATGCAGTTTTTGGTTCATGCTTTCTCCTTGCGTGCGTACAGAATGTACACGTATGCATGTTTGCACGCGAATTTGCAAATAAAATTGCAATTCCTTCCGGACGCTCTAATGTATTTTTGAATATTACTTATATAAACTTTGTTTCTGCTACATGTATGGCTAATGGGTCACCTGCTAACGCAATTAAAATGTTCTATAACTAATATGCATTTCATGACAGTTTACTATTATTATTTCATTCAAGTCAAGGTAAGTGCCATAGAAGGACCCGTTTTTTTTGTATTCATTCAATGAACATTGACAAGAGACGTGCGAGTAACAGGTATTCGCACATCTGGGGCAATGTGCGACTAGATAGGTACTGGAAATGTACGCTTACCTGAGATGTGATGGGACAGAATCCCAGCAGCATGTATGACTAGAAGAATTAGGGTGATATCAGCGATGGCCGAAATCCGTAACGGTGATGAAAAATTTCGTTGCGCCATAAAAACACATTGGGGTACACCTCTTGTCAAAAATTTCCTCTTCACTTACAAACAACAGCGATAACAAATATGGCGGACGTGGAGGAATGATAAATTATATGTTGTACGAATTTATTGTAAATTTTGCTTCGATCATGTGATCTTAATCTTGATACTTTTGGACTTTCCTTGCAGAATTCTGCTCCAGCTTGAGAAACAAGGTCCATACAGGCATTCCAAGTTTTGTAGCAAGTTAAAAGTGAGTAATGAATCATTCAATTTAGGATTTTGAAAGCTGCCTCTGCGGTCAAAACATTTGAGTAGAGTTTTGGGAACAAGCTTGATCCTTTAGCGACAACTTTCCTTTCAGTTAGACCTAAAAATCATAGCAAAACATGCAACATTATTTTTAAAGCGCTTATACATACTGGAATAATATCATTTCTATGTAACATAATGTATAGGTACTTATTGTAAAATCATCAGCCATCATATTCCAAAGTTGTGTACACTGTAGATTCTACAGTGTAGAACGATTTACGAACTTTAAACTTAAATTATCAAATGTCATGCACATATATTTGCAAATTTGAGTACTTTGTAACCTATATAAGGTTACAAGGTTATTTGAACCATTACATAAGCGGCAATTAATGGAAGGAATTTGCTTTCTCCTCATGAGCCTGTCAAGAGTCAAGATTTTCCAACTCGCAAACATAAGTTAGCGAGGTGAGCAAATTTGCAAGTACTAATTTGGTAATTTCAATTATTTATTTTAATGAAAGTACTGAATCCAACTAATCAATGTTTCAAAGTTTTCACGGTTTTTCTGCATTTCTGAGATCTTTAATGATTTCAAAGTTTCTTCAATTTGCTCATTTTCTGAAGACAGCATGGGGTCCAAGATCACACTGAGATTTTAATAAAAACTTTTCGTTTCCTGTTTCCAGCATTTGGCTTTGCAGTATAAAAGTACTACTTTTCACTGTAGTTACTTTTTGTCCGGAACTATGTTCAATGCTAATTATTTATAGTTAATGGAAATATTCCCAATTTTACGCAAGAACAAGTAATCTTCAAGTTTCATACTCATTAAATAATTCTAACTCAACTCGTTTGTGACAAGCAAGGTTGTCAGCGCGGCAGTTGAGTATTTCGTTATAAAAGAAACTATATGATTTGAATTTGCTACATTGGTTTACTGACAACTTTTTAAGAACTAAATCTTCCCATTCCAACAGAAGAGGTACATACTATTAATACCAACATATATATAATACCAACATGCAATACGGATACAAAGCAAAGCTTAGAAAAATATACATGATATTGTACAATAAATGAAATGGTGGCAATTGGCCATAAACCCTTGCGTCAATCACAAGCACACCTACATCCACCTATTATTTTGACGTTACAAATACAAAATGTGTATGCATACCTATATGCCATTTTGCTATGCCAAACTGTGGTTTAGCCATATACTATTATGTCATTTCCTCAAACTTAGGTACATGTTATTTGCACACCACACACATATCTCCAAGAATTGTATAGTTTATGGTGTAAGCGTTTCTCTTGAGTCACTATAAAAAGAACTATATACTTATTCGACATTTTCCTGATCGCGTCGTGATCACCAAACGTGTACGTGTTATCTTTGTGTAGGCAGATAACAAGAGTTAGTGGCAGCGCGTAGGATGGTCAAGCGATTCCAAATCTACAGAAAGAAAGATGGAAAAACTGACTGTGACTGTATATGTGAAAGAAAAGCATATTGCCCTTTTTTGACTGTGTGGGCTGTAGCAAACAGCATTTGCTTGCACCAACACAGATGGTCCAACTAAAAAGAACCTACGACTATTCTATTTTCTTAAAATTTGAGTGAATATTTTCTAAAAAATAATATGCTTCGTTTAAAGGCATTCCCATGCTAATTTCCCCTAAAACCTCCAAACACACTCTTTCCAACCCAAAAACAACCAATCATTATATCACAACCCAATTCATACAAATACCAACAAAACACCCCCCCCCCCCAACCCCACACCCACCAATAAACAAAAAAGTTACCACCACCCCACCCCCAAAAAATAACAAACCCATTAACCATCCCCTACTACCTATTCCCTCTAAATACCATCCACAAAACACCATACTACTACATAACACTTTCCATCCAAATTTATCAAAACATTAATATACTTATTTAAAAGACCCCACCCCAAAAATTACATCAACTAAACCCACCATATCATTCCTCACTTCACACTACAAACCACCATATTCAACAACATTATTCACCTAACATCCCTCCACCATATAACTCCTAAACTAATTCCAACCAATTCCTATCCCCACCCTCCTCCAACACACCCACCCCCCATACACCCCTTACAACCTTCCACAAATAACCCCCCCCCCCCCCCCCCCAACCACCCCACCCCCCCCCCCCCCCCCCCCCCAAATTTACAATCCCCCTCCCCCCCTTTGTGTGTTGTTAATATTTGATTTGGTTCTCCCACCCCCCCCCCCACATTTTTGGTGTTTTTTATACCCCCCACTACATCATTTTCACCCCCCCCCCCCCCCCAAGGGTGGCGGGCGGGGTGTGCAACCCCACTGTGGACCCACCCTTGTTGTGTGTTGTGGGCTGGTAGGTTGTGTATTTCCCACTGGAGAGGGTTGTGTATGGGAGAGAAAGATGATAGCAAATCGGGAAATATGTGATTTATATAAAACACTCCGAATTATTCCGTCCAGTGTGCGAGAAGTTTTATTTGGCAGTAATTAATACTGTTTTTTATGCTTCCACAATATCATTGGGTTGAATATACCTTGCAAAGGTCAGAAATTTGATCTACCATTTTTTTTGTTCTTGGGGCAAAACTAAAATTATTTTATCGCCTACAGAATGGCAATTTGCCTTTGAAATGTTTTTGATGACGGGCTAGAGGCTTGTACTAACCAGTTATGGCTGCAAATTAGCCTATGTCAGTACACGAAAAATTATAATCCTTTAGCCAGTGAACTAATACAAATTAAACTACGTTTTAATGAACACTGGAGGATGAAAAGGAAAAGTTTCGTGGGAAACACTTTTATTAGCAGATGGCAAAAGAAAGGTATTATCTGGAAAGGTATTAACGTGGCGTGTTTTTACTTCGTTTTTTGTAGTAATTACACATAAACATGATTTACGTGTCCAGCTTTAAACTTCCGTTTGAAGGACCACTGCTGGGAGTAGTAGAATAGAATAGTAGATATGGGGTGGCGTCATAAAAGTAAGCACAAGAGCACATTTTAAAGCAAGAATTTGAACGAAACTGCATTCTTCCAACACCGACAGTATTAAGCAATCGACATGAATACATCAGTATTTCCAAGAACTGAAAGGTTCAGTTAGATCATCACCTCAATGCGTGTTATGGACCAGAAAAGGTGTCATGTAATTTTCTGCCCTTTTCTTGCATTAGGTATAAACTAAATATCGGTCGGTTTAAACTTATTCTGTTCTACATGATATTTAAACATATCTACATAATATTCGTGGAATACGTTGCATGACTTGAAATGCAAACCTTGTTTTGCAAAAGCATTAAATTCAATAAAACAAGTAAAATTAGGACAAATTTAAGCCAACATTTTTGAATAAATTATAGATAATTAATCCACAGGTTGGAAAACTAGCCTCAATAATATTTATCAATAAATAATATGCACATTTTTTGTACAAAATTTGACATTGGGCGATCAATACAGGGTCGACTTGCAAGCTGCTTGTATAACCGTCCCGAATGACCAAACGCGTGTAAAGCTACTATGCTCCCAGTTGCTGCATGGACAATGCTATGAACTTGGCAAGTACTTAAGAAATAAATAGTGTGCATCTTGTTCATATCAACAATTTTCACATTGTTCTTGCCCGAATTACATTGACAAGGAGAATCAATATCCCTTCAAGCTTAATTTGTCTTTCTTTGCCACTTCCATGAAAGCATCTACTCATTCCACTTAATTTCAATGTCATTACCTCCGTGGAATGCTAAAAGAGTGTAAACAATGGAGGGTTTGTCGATTACTTTCTGGTATTTCCAAGAGTTTTGCGTGCGGATTTTCCATACACTGTTCTTTCTTCTTCAGCACGAACTCATAAAGCTTCTGCTCTAGCGGGTTGGATCAACTGGTAGGAGATAAATGTTTGTTTATAATGTTGTAAATACATACCAACCAGTTTATGCATTCATCGCTCCAACCCATTGATTCTATGATGTGATGAGCTGTCATGACTCATGGATCCGAAAAGTTAGCTATAAGCTCAATGGAGCATGGTGACAACGTTTCTATTAATGCCAACCATTGGACATCCCGACCATCATGTTTCCTTTGGTAATTCCATTTTATGCATGCTCAATAATCGTCATCGCATAAATACAAGCAAACATTTTGTGCATGTCGTTGCTTGTTTGACATGGCTTGTTGATGAAAACTGCAGGAAGTAAGCCATTAACATTCGGATTTTATCATCATCATCGTCATCATCTTATTGCTGACTGGGTATAATAATATATGCATTTTAGCTCGTGTTTGCTCGTATAGTTGTAACAGTTAAAGGTATACAATTTGAGCCTTATGGCATACTCTAACAGTTTCAGGCAGGTTGTCTGTACAAGCCAAAAAGTTTATGAACCACATCATCCAATTTCCTTTCCGTAAACGGGTAAGGAACGATAATTAGCTAGGTCAATTCACGTTCCTTCTTAACTAACGTCATGTTAGCAAAGTGTCAGCATTTTGAATTAAGTTGTTTACAAGAAACATACTTTTAAAAAGCCACCAACTACGACTTCACGACTTTTATCCACAAACGCAAGAAACCATGTGTTATACTCCACATTTTCCATTGTTTAAAGACGCTTTCGTGAAACACAATACGCGGAACGTGTTCATATTGGCATGATGGCATGTCTAAAACAAAATAGAAATATGATAGGCGGGTTTATGGGGTACATTCGTCGGCTGTCGGAATCAGAAAAGGAAAATATATCATAGATTACACATGTCATTTTTTATCTTCCCAAGAACATTTCCCCTCACGCTACAATCCTCTTCTCACATCATTCGAATTTTTTCACATGAACGGCAAAAGAGAATTATAAAAAACAATGAGAAAGTACAAAAAATCATTATATGTAGGTATCAAGCACTGACTGTGGTACAACTATGAAATGCATAACGAGCTGTCGAGCAAAAAAAGAAAACAACGCGCAAAGAGATATTGGCAAAATGCCCTCTTAAACGCAGAAAAGAATAAAGGAATAGTACAAATTACATAGCAATCCATTTCCTGGGGTATTGTCAAATCAGTTGAAAATGTGCATGTATTCCTCAATGGAGTTTGGAGTAGATTTTTTACAATTTCACAGACATGTTAGCATGAAAGAGGCTTTAAATGTCTACAACCCAACTTTGAATACACTGTTTGTGAATTTTCTAGTAATGTTTCTACTTTCCCTTCTTTTCCATTTTTTTGTTGCATTCCTTTTTCGGGCCTTGCCGTGTGTGCCAGAGTATTTTTGTTTTGAATTTTGTCGGTGGTGGTGTGGCTTAATTGATTGATGATTTCACTACTGGAGGGAAAATGCAAAACAAAGTTTTACCGCAGTGATAATAACAAGTCTATTTTTTCAACATGTGTACATTGAAATATCGACAGTTTTATTTTTGTAGACTGACATTAGAACTGGGTAATTACTTCGATCCTTTAAAAACATTTATCTGCAATATAGCTATACACTTTCTCTCCAGATAGAGACGTCGAGCCGGTGTGATAAGAATCGTTCAAAGTTCACAATATTATTATGCTAAATTTTGAAGATGGTATCAACTCTGCTTAAAGAGAAATATTATGCGTTGTTCAATATCACTAAGCTTCAGCTTAAATCTATAATTACTTGTTATTGTTCATTACAAGTACCGGTAAAAGTGGAGCCTCTAACTTGTGTCGTTGCGCTAAATGCGCACGCTGTTGCAACAGCCACATAGTGCGCGTTATACATTTGTTTGAAATCTTTTTGAAATATAAAGTCGAAAATCCTGCCGAAAATGCTAATTTACTTGTTATTGTACACACTTACGTGTGTATGTAAGTTATACCGACCCGAAACACACTGTGTGCTTGGCGTTGCAAATTGAAACAGGAATTTGAAATGCCAAGTCCAATTTATCAGGTTTGATTACCTACGTCGATACTTTTAATTCGCTTGCCTGATCATCCATTAGATTTGCACGTATTAGAGAAAAAACATCCCTTCGATGCGTTTGGTGGCCTATATATTCCCTTTTTGCTCTCTTGACATTGTGATATATTTATGGGATACAGCAAAAAAAATGTATACGTGATGCTTTAGTATAATCATAAAAAGGCAGCTCATGAAAAACCTTAAGAGACGGTGAGAGCGTCATTGTGAACGAACAGGAAAGAAAGCACACAAGAACACAAAATGCTACAATATTCTTTCGTAAAGCAATGAAGCAAATCTTGTACAGTGCGCTTAAATGGGCTCAAAGATAGAGTGTTGCTGATCAGTGATCTTTTTTATTTTTTATGCACTGATAAGTCGGCTTCGTTCGACTCTGTAATAAATTCAGCAGATCCTACCACCAATCTACTATGGTGAGAAGCCTGTTCGTCAAGATAAATTCTAAAAACCAACTTAGCATTTTAAATAGTACCTCCCATTTTGAGATTTCATATAATATGTTTCTTTTTATACCGTACTGCATGATATATACAGTAAGTTCGAAGTTGTGTTCTGAAATGCTTTGGACTTCTTTTGTTTGGAAGACTGCCTTTCTACCAAACTACCAGGTAAATAAACAAGTCTCTTACTGAGAAAATGATAATCATCAGCCATAAACACTATTTTCTTTTTGATGTAAGGTAACCAGCATTTTATGACATCAAAGAAATCACACGTCTCAGTGTTTATGACTCTTTAATATTTCCGGCGCCTTTGCTTCATTTCACAGAAGTGTGCTGTTTAATAAGTATTTTATGTGATTTGTTAGGTATCTATGTCATTCTTTCAATATAATTTGTATGCAAAATGACTGAGTGAAAAACCAGAGCTTTCTGCTAACCGAAACCTCCTAAAGCGGACATGCGCGTTAATTATTGCTACTAAATGAAGATAAACAGATTGAATACCCTATGTATACCCATCGGCATGAACAAATTCTTCCCAATATCTTATCTAACGTTGATAACACGCACAGTGTTTTTAAAGCAGTGAAAGACATAGTTCAACTCAATAAGTTCAATTTAGATGGCACTATATTAAGTGTAGATCATTTTTGACGAAAAAAAAATTCATAACCGTATTTTTTGTACACCAGTATAGTTTAAATATAAAACAAACCCGGGTAAGCAGGTTAACATAATTTACCTTTATGTTTATTGAGGCTATAATTCTTTTTGGATGAATATTGATGCCTTTCTTTTGGGTTAATTTTGTACATGTTTAACATATATTTTTATTGCTTCCAGATTGTTGATTACAATAAGTTTTCTCTTTTTGAGGAAACTTTTTGTCTATTATTTGCTTTGACAATGCTAATTGTTAATTCAATTATGAATGGAAGCTAAGAATTCATGCACTCTATACATGCAATTCTTAATATCTAATTTACACCAAGCGAGAAGAATTCAAGGAATTTTATAAAATTCTGTGTCGAGTCAGTTGTCCTGAAGTATCATATAAAATGTGACTACTTCGGGGTCGTATTATAGTTAAACGCGGCTGTGGTGAATCCATTGAATCAGCATATATTTAGAGCAAGCAAATCTTTATGTTAATATTGCAAAAATATAACTGAGGGACTGAGGGGATAGATCCACCGATAAACAAGATGACACCAGTGTTCAATGAAATACATAGGGCATATAATACTTAAAGAAACGGATTCGGGGTTTGCAAAAGTATATTTAACTTTTAATGCGTTCAATTACATCATTCGGTTTGTCCTCCAGTTGATAGCAGTACTGTCATCACTTTTCCTGTGGCTCGTAAAATTTCGATTAACATTTATCTCTTTGATGCATCGATGTAGCGTTAACATGTATACAAGACACTAGCATCCATATGGGTTTCATCACTAGTTGTCGGTTGAATAAAATCCACCCCTTTTTTGGATCTCTGTGTGTGTGAGATTAAATAGAAGTTTCTCTCGCGACTTTCTTGAACTATATATTGTATTGAGTATATTCAAAAAACCTTGAATCGGTTATCATATCTATGCAGTATACGTAAGATGGTATATATCATCACAATGTTCTGAAAAGAAGGCTAATATCTAAATCGTATTAATTTTAGCTGTGAAACAAATTTTAAATTACTCCAGCTATTGTCCACATTCCTTTGTATAGTAGTAATTATACGGACGTGCATAAACATATAGCGCCTTATTCTAGGTGTGTGCCGTGTTGGGGGTATGCTTCAGATTTTGGGTTGGATGGTGTGTAGAGTTTCTTTAAGCATGTTTCGTCTACGCTGCGAATCGAAATGAAGTTATTTTTTGAGCTTTCTTTGTTTTCAGATGATTCTTTTGTTTACCCAAGCACAACACACAAATCGCCATATAATGAACGAGCAAAATGTTCTTTTAATTCCATCTGTCAGTGTTGTCACTGAGCAAAACGGATTCATATATGCACCACAGTCCAAAAGTTCACACGCATAAAAAGATGGATATGATTATATTGTATTTACATGAATAACTTTTTTCAAATGAGTTCACATAACAACCAACAAAGCTGTTGTGCTCAGCCATTCCAGATTTGTGGAGTACTTTCGTAATGCTATAGTGAAAATATCCATTCACCCCCAAAAAAACCGGGTTAGGGATTGTCATGTCAACTTTCATCAATTCTCCCCATCATCGCTATCCATTTTCACACTAGTTTTGCAGGTCTCATTCACCTGAGAAACCGTTAAACAAAATTTCCGATGGTAATTAATAAAACATCATAACTTGTTCATCAAATTATTTACAAGGAACGAAGCAGTTAAAAGATTTATTAGCTGACTGAGAGGTGAGTATAAATTCATTGGTATCCGTTTTATTCTTGAATGATAAAGAACCAAACGTATTATTAATTTCACTAATTCAAATGGTAAACCAGAACTATAATGTGAGGAAGTACATCTCAAGTAATATTGTACTTTCTGTAGAATACAAAATCACCGGATAAGCGTTTATTTGGTTTTTAAAATTTGGCGGTTAAATTTTGCTAAACTTTTATCTATCATACATTTTCTGCTTATTCTCCTAGGTTCTGCTTTTAGGCACAAATTGAAATGCCACACGTTGCGCAATTATTATATGTACAAAATGAAAATGTGTTATAATGATCCAATTTAAACGTGTTTGTATGCATTTTTCTTGTGTTTTTTATAAATGTGCGTTTTTGGTTGTGTGAATACAACTGGTATCAATTTTAGCAGTTGCATGTTGTTAACATTGGTTTCTTCTGAAACAAGATAGTTATAACTCTCACATGCATCTGTTCTGTGTCTTTATATACGCAACTATGACTATTAATATTCAAGATATCAATGTAAAATATGGTACAAAGATTCATTCACGTAGCGGCCATAAAATTAAAGTGTTCTTGCTGCTTCACCTTACACGACTTTATTGTACTACAAATAGGCACATTGTTTACAACACGCACAATATCACAGAGGATCTTTGGTCACATAATCTGTCCTGAAAATATACTGGTAAGCTTGGTTATCACCAAAGGACTGGTTATATTCCATCAACAACAATCATAATCCTTATTTAACTCAACACCTGCTCGTCAACCCTGGCGATTTTTTGTATTATGCATGTCCGATAATTCGCAAACACTGTTACATTAATTACACATACATAACTTGCAAACGCCAGCGAAAGAGAAATAAAACTGTATTTTTTACCTGTTGCTTTACTCGATGTAAAAGCGTAGTCTTGGTTTTGGCTACTGATTTTGTACAGAGTTAAGCCTCGCATTGCCTCCTGTACAAAGTATTGTGGTTAGTAGCCCAAAGTATGTTTATTAATTATTTGATCACTGAAAACTGCGAAGGGAAAAGAATATAAGCCCCAGCAGCTTGCAACATCACGAATACTTTTATCTGTTGAAGTGAGACATTCCATCGCTGATTGTAATTTCACCGTCTATGAATATAGTGAATAACAAGGATAAGACCTTTGAACATAAAAAATTGTCATAATGGATGGAAGGCTGTACTACTTCGCATTTTTTGCTCACATATATACAAGAAGAGATGGCTTTGCTTTCAATGAATATGTGATCAAAAAGGCTGATCTTTTACAATTACCCAATAATATGTATGATAGTTACATATAAACTTATGCATTCAACAACATTATTGTTTTTGTATACAAAAGTAAAGTCGAGAGGAAATACAAAAATTTATGCCTTGTCTTGTGATTTGAGTGTGTATCAAACAAGCGTTCTCTGTGGCATGAGTTGGTTGATTCGTGATCATAGAGTAGTGTAAGGAGTATGGTTTTCATAAAAATAATCTAGAATCGCATTGGAAATCATGATGATGACGATGATCTCTCATAAACCCAGGAATATAGCCGCCCAAAGCCAGAAGTCAGCGCTACACAGAAAAAGAGAAAACTCTCTCAGAGGGAGTAAACGCAGAGCTAACGCTAGAAAGCGATTCAAACAACAACCTCGCGCCACATTTTCATTCAACATCCATCATGACTCAGTAACAAAATGCTTAACTCGAATCGCAAATCTGACTGGCTCGTTCGCACTATCATGTCAGGACAAACTAAAGGACAATATAATGCTGACAGCGAAGAGAAGAAAAAAAAAAAAACTAAAATCCTCGCAAATTATTAAACGATGATGCTCCAATTTAGATCTAACGCCGAGAATATTTTCTACTTAGTGGAAAGCCTTTGATGATTATGCCGAACACTTTGTCTATATTAATGCATCATTACACAGTTGAATTTAATATTAGCGTGCAAGATTATATAGACATGTACACTCATTCTAATTAATACGCTCACAGTAGAGAGAGACGAAAAAGGTTTGCAGCGCATACAGATTTGGCAAAATGAATTGAATGAGAAAAATATTACTTCTGTATAACCCGTTGTTGTAATGTAATATGATAAAGATGATTGGAGTGTCGGTATTTTATAAGATAGCCATATGGTTGGGTAACGCTCATCCATCCATCTTGGATATTCTACCCCCGAGTGATGCTGCTACTCTACCAATAGATATTTGCTGAAATATGTATTAATAGTTTAAATATGTGGTATCCACCACATTTTTTCACTACCTTGAATACACAATACATTTATACAAGTCTGCTTTTTACAAATTGGTGTGTTGAGACCTTCTTGTTTAACGTGAGCAACTGGTAAGCTTGGTTAAATATCATGATGGAACGAATCAGTTTATTATACAAACAATCTAGATCGTATTTGTATGGCCTGCTACAATACCAACACATGGATACTACTACTTAAAAATTGGGTTCAGCAGCGCAGTGTAGTACGTACTACTACCACTCAACAGATTTAAATTCATTTTTGCTCTCTATGATTCCCATTCTGATGGGTTTGCAAAAATTCTCATTTGCTTCTCTTTTCTGCGCTGGAATGATTAGGTAGAGGTATAGAGTTGTAAGTTGTACACTGCGTCTCCTTTCTCTCGCTCTCTCTTTTCTACATACACGCGCATCATTATTATCTACCCCTTTACGCAAAGATGTTTCTCTTCATGTCACCTCTATTTCTATCTTTTACTTGACCCTTTTACATACTCCTCCACTACTACACTTGAAACCATAGGTATTAAATATGTGCTCTAAGCACTTGTGAAATACCATTTACCGTACTTCAACTGGGATTTATTGTGTTTGTGCGAAATTTTAGGTTTAGCTTTATTACAAAGAATTTGAGCTTAGTCTGGTTAAAGGTGGTTCTGTGTCTATATGCATGGACACTTCGATGGTGATGAGCTTATATAAATAGAGCACGGTTAATCCTTTGAAAACGCCTACTTAACACTTATTGCGTAGTTTGCACTGTTATGTGCTTGGATTTTATACGTTGCTTGACACACGCATCCCATCCATCATTCTGGAACTTTAGTGTTTGGAGTTTTGACAGAGCCATATACCCAGTACCACACCAATTTTTGATAGGTAATTTGAATGGGATTATCTCTGTTTTTATACCGATACTCACACTTAGTTGGTGTTTATCGTTGATAAGTGGCTAATGAAAAGTAAAAACCTCACATCAGGAATGTACTTTATAAGGTCTGTGCTGCTGGTGGCTGCATGTGCTAATTTATCTACAGGCTACCTTGGATGGACACGATGTGTTTTCTTAAAAGAATCGTGTATAGCACGTCATGAGTGATATAATTGAAATTAAACTTGATTACCATAATCTATGCTCTCATATTCGATGGATTGTGTTTGTGCACACCAGTATAACAGATTGCGTTAGGGTTGTACTGGTCAAGTAATTACTATATTTGATCATATAATAACCGTAGATTTTGAGATACTTTTTCACATATTGCTGCTACCCGCAGTATCTATGTTAGGTCATTAACATTCTTTCTGTACACAACTTGTCCTTACCCACACCGTTCATTCATAAATTTGTTGAACAGAGCAAATGTAAGAGTAAAATAAAGATCATTATCATTAATGTTTTTATGTCAATTTGAAGTTAAAATTGCGTGACATGAATAATGCCTTCCCTCTGCTTTTATAAATAGAACATGGCAGATGATCAGAAGTAGTCGATACTTATTTTCGAGTTCAGCAAGTAGTAGAGTTAATGCGTTTGGAAATATGGGATTACTATAAAATGTCTATTCAAAAGTTCCTCCATTTTTTATGATAGCCATGTTTCCAACGTGTGTAAAGTTTGTGGTTCCATTAATGCTCACATTAATTTAGTCATTGAATGTTAGAAATAATCAACCTACATACTACACAGCATGAAGTTGAGCCTTAATTGTATAAGTCTTACATCTATGGCTAATACGCCTTTTTCGGATTGGTTACAAGTGCGTGAATTAACTTTTTCGATAAAAAACACAACAATAACGAGGTACCTAAACAAGCTACCTGATTCCTTTTCCATTTAAGTTCCGAGTGTTGTTAAACAACAAAGAGCTGTTAAGAAGAGTTCTGTCGTAGAATGCGTCTTAAATTCCCACGTTATGATTTTTACATTCATTTCTTATAATCAGTATTATAAAGGGAATGTACACCATTATATCAGATATTTGCGTTTTTTAAATATGTTTTACCCATATCGTTCGATCTGTGTAATCATGTTCTACATCTTGAAAAGGATGTCATCTCATTGTGCCCTGCTGTTTAATTGTCTGAACTATACGTGTCTAAATTACAGCTCTCCTCCTTTAAAAAACTAAAACAACTAGCATCGAAAACGTTTGGGAAGACCCTACTTAGGACTCTTGTTAGGAGCAAAAACTGAATGCTGTACTCTTAATAGTATCGCAATATTTTTTTATCCATGATCATCACTGAAGTACCTGATAGAATTGTAAAGAACTGGAAATTTTTTTAATAGAGCAATTCGAGAGGCCTTGGCTTGATTTTTACGAAATTACCCTCTATAAGCCGACTAAATTCTATTTATTCCCAAGACACAGAATGCCGTTGCTAGATAACGAAAAAATTTATTATATCCCTTAATGAAGATTTCTGCCAGAGAATATGCGTGTGAATAAAGAAATGAATTCTCTTTAAGATCGGTCCGTGTTCTTTTGAATTTATACACTGCATATATTGGGTTATCCACGCAAGTGGACATATGCCAACACATACGAATGATTTGACAAAGATGGTAAAAGGAAAACCTGGTCCAGGAATGACATTTCTCATGGCTCGTATCCTCCCGCCCCCTACCTATCCCTGCTCTTCTTACGTGAACGATTACCACGTTGATTACTGTTTTACATTAAGAAAGTTTATTTACAGGCTATTATTACTTATAACTATAACTAGGCTGTACTAAGTGTTGCACACTCGTTGGCAATATTTATTCGGAAGGATTGAGATGTCTTTGTTCTTTTCCCCTCTTGAAGCCCGTGTTATTTATGGTTTCATTATATTGACGAGCAAGGATTAGTTCCATACATAATTGACTGATAGACTCGCCTCAGACATGTAAACGAATCAAATCAGCTACGCATTTTTCCATTTCTATTCCGAAAAACTAAATCCGCTGTCGAGGATTACTGTCGAGGACTGCAAAACTGCTTTGTATGACGAAATTTACTTGTTACTTGTGTGTAATGCAGCTTTGTAGGGTGTCCTTACTGTCTCAAAAATAATGAAGGTTGCTTTGATTTTTAGATGAGAAAAATGCTTTTAAGAAATAGACAAGGAGGTCATTATTTTCTACAGGAATAACGTAGAAAGAGGAAGGTTCGAATTTTACAAAAACAAAAAATTGCCAAAAATTTAGAGGAGCTATACATTAACATGTAAAGGGAAAGTCAACATTGTTTAAAGATACTAATGTGGTATGACAAAAATAAGAGCTGCTTATCTTTAATTGGTGGTAACCTTATTGGGTTTCTTATTGACATTGCACTTTATTCAAGGATTCATAAAACACACCGGAAGACGCCTTGTTGTGCTGTGATGTTGAACGCATCCATTTTTTTATTTTGTTGTCACTCAAGCGTTTTTTTAATTTTCAGGTTTTGAATCACATACAATTTCACTGTGATAAAACTGCTTCCTAATCTTATCGGAGATTCTACCATTTTTGGCTTCTGAAGAAATTTCATATATGTTATGATGATTCGCCCACACTAAAATTATCTAAAGATGCCACCAATTATACTTACGCTTTAATCATTGTTTGTATTGGTACTAACCCCCATTAGATGATCAGCCTACCGACCAACGATTGGAGTGCAACATTGATTTATCTTGGTTCCATTTTTTCGCATGTTACAAATTTTTTGCTCGCTGCATTATGCGAACATCACGGTTGTGTATTCATCGATATAATTTTTAAACTTCTAACTTAAAGTGCCTAACATGCATTGTGTTCTGCATACGTGTAAAAGTTTATCCTTGTTTTATAGAGCATATATGAAATGGCAAAATACTAGGCAGTGTGGAATAATTACAGATTTCCAATGACCTCCGTTGTCGCATTTTTCTGCTTTTGTGTTACTGCGCTCATTTTACATAGGCTTTTTTCCTTGAAGCGAATTTTATGGAAAAAAATTATTGTGTACTTTATACTGCAACATGACTGGGTTTGTTAGTTGAACGCTTTTACCATTTGCCATGGAATGAAAAGACCAAAGTTTTGTCACGCTGAATTATTATTGTCCTTGGATGAAAAAAATGTATTAAAAACATCCATTTTTCGATGCAGTTAATAAGTCATTGATTGTTCATACTTTGGAAGTTATTGTTTTATCTGATTTTTACTTTCAACAGGATATCATAATACAAACGATTGATAAGGAGATAAAATTACCCTTTTGGTATGTGTAATTGCACTTTTGTGTAATGAATTCAAACCCTTGTTGCATATCTATACCAACACTACTTGTCATACTGATATCGATTGATTCTACACCACATATTTTGACATTTTATAATTAACAATTTGTCCCAGTGCTCATACGGATTTTCAACTGAATCGACTTTTTACTCTACCTCCTCTCTTTTACTTTAGTCTTCCACCGCACAACGAAACAACTTCTCCTAGATAAATGATGAACCCATTCTACCATTTTAATATGCACGAAAAAATACGTCAACCGAGTCTCAATGATTCGCCTAGATTTAATACAATTGTTCGGATCACTGGCCATACCTGTGTACACAGCTAAAAATTTTTGGTCACATCTATTGTTCACGCACACCAGGTGTTGAATCGCAACTGAAACAAAAAAAGCTGCAGTTTTACACGCTTTTATTATTGTCTCCATTTCTTATGATTTGGGATGATCTGAAAATGGTCGGATTATTTTTCCTGCGAGCAGCTTGTCTAAAAATGTTACTGAATAATGCACGTCTCAAAAACTCTAATTCGGAACGGGTATCATATACAATATTTATACAGCTTATACGATTCAAATGTCTCATGTCAAACTATGAAATATGTATCCGCAAGTTTTCTAGAGATACACGCTGCTGCTTACGCAAACGATCGTTTTTATTGATTATTCGGCTGCTGTTTCGTCCTTTTTGCAAATTGTGTTGTTTCGTACGAATCGAACGTAGCGAGATGGGACTTCTAAATAGCTACCCCAGTTCGGTGGTGGCACTATAGTGGCAAGTAAAAAAGCCTGCATGCTTTAATACGATATATGCCGCATTATATGTATTATTGAATTGTCGTTAGCTGGTTTTTAAGGATTTCCTTCATGCATGCCTATCGCTCAAAACCAGCCATTGTTTTTGTTGTGTACAATTTTACTCTTCTATTTTCGTTGACATCAAATACACACGCCTAACTATTTTTTGTTTACAAAACGTAAATAAATATATACATGAACCTGACAGGGCTGCAATGCACGAACTGTTGGATAAATGCGCAAGAAGAGCTGTCCATTATATGAAAAATGTTTCTTAAGAATTCTGTACTCAATGGTAAAAACATCGACAGCCAGCAGCAGCTTGAAGGAAAAAAGGAGAAAAAGTAAATGGTTCTTCTTAAAAGTCATTATTATCCGCATTACTCCATTATTCCTGATCTCTTGTATTTTTCTCATCCATCTTCTCTGGATCATGTGCTATGTTACGTAACGTAAAAAGAATAATCACACTCCACAAATGCATGCTGATGAGATCGCATATTTTTCCTTTTTGTATGTTTTATGCAATCTACTTTTCGAATGGATTTTTAACGTTGATGTTGCGCTGTGTATATATAATGATCCAAAAATACCATGACGGGTATGAAGAAGGAGATGTTCATCTATAATATTAGGCATGCTCCATGTAACAGCGCTGTTTTTGTGTAAACCCAAAAGCAACAACAAAACACAATACGCTCTCTTCTCTCTTTGGAATTTACGCAGAGAGATACGAACATTGCATATTATTGTACCAAGTATTACACAGATAGCCCAATTCTCACTAGTAGAATAAGACGATAAATATACATGGACTAAACTTCAAACTCAAAAAAGAACGCTGTGTTACTTTGCTTCTGGTCGCTGTACTTTTGTATAATAAAAGGGGGTTATATATTGATAGGAGCAGCAAATGGTATTCCAATTATCCGAGTTTTGGTTCTACTCCGACAAATCACTGCGTCTCTTCATATCATATTTGACCTAGGTTGGAATATGATGGTATGACATATATTATGACTAGAATATTTATTCATTTTTTCCCCTTTCTTTAATTACCATATACTCCAGAAGTTAGTATACACTATATACTCTAGAGCTAGGTAGCCTAATTAACTACTATTACTCAGAAATATTTTTGCTTCAGAGCAGATATTATTCTTACTTTTCGTTTCCTTTATCTTCCTTCACTTAACTGCACAATTACGCTCGATGTCACCAGTACTTATGATTATGTTTGAGGGAATAGTGGACATCAGTATTGACAATTAAATCTCCCTTTCCCAGTTTTAATAATTTTTCGTTCATGCATAGCACTAACAGTAACATCTTCATAATTGATTTCCCTCGTTTTAGAGTGGATCCTGGGGAATTTGCCACTTGCTATCTAAGTTATCTCTGCTGATTCATTCAGCATATTATTTGCAACACATGTCCTCACAGCAAAGCGGTAAATCATCAGGTAGAATTTTTCGCATGACAAGTTTCCGTTGCAAGATTTGTGACATATGATTGTCCAGGAACATTTAAGGACTTGTATCTTGTAAGAAGTATTCCGCAAGAATTTGTCGTCTTCATCACTTAATGTCTTTTGAGGAAAAACCGCACAAGCTCTCGACTAAACACTCTTTTAAAGCAACCCGAAATGCAGAAAAATCTTGAGTGACGCACTGCCTTCGTAGTGGTCACGAGACAGACTCCCTTAGCTTAATGTCTTCCCACACACATCCCACGACATTTTCACAAAACCGTTTGCCAAGATACGGTTTCCACATCTGTCTTATTGTATCACTGATTAAACTTGTTATCTGTTGATATTTGTACATTCTCAAAGCAATAATTCGATGAACATGTCGATAAATGCACAATTGTAAAAACTACATATAAACAATCTTTTATCAAGGTGAGCTTCTACAATGCTAGTGTCGATCTACTCAACTATACGCTATTATTTGCGGCATATAGTTTTCGCGAAGGGACAGTACATTATACTGATGCCAGTTTAATTTTGCTGGGCTAAAAAAACAAAAACATCCTCTGTAGTTAGTTGTATTTAAGTGACTGTGAATAAATTGTAGCTTGCACAATGAAAGTCCAAAACAAAGACTAAACTCACGACTCTTGACGACGCTGACGGACTCTCTCTTTATTCAGTATTTTTGTGGTGAATGGCATGCTTGGGAGCTATCCGAACACTTTCTTTTACACATATCAGGGGGCTATACTTATTGTACCGCGTAGTGTGTGTAGGTATGCACCGATGTGTTTTAGGGAAAATATTCTGGTTTCGTCATGTTGTTTCTGTTACATTTATATGCTTTCACTAACGGCTAATGGCGTAGTACATATAGTGTATTTGGATGCTAGGAAGGATTTTGATCAGCAAATCTCTCTCCCTTTTCTGCCGTAACGTATGAAACATGTACGGGTACATGCAGACCAGCGCTGGTTCACAGCAGATAATATGGAGGGAGTGGGAAACATTGCATGTAAACTATACTTGATCATAAAAAATACGAGAGAGAGAGAAGCGTGTTGTTTTTGTTACGTTTGTTTATATCATATATTGCTTACACTACTACTTTACTTTAGTAACTAACTACTGCGCTCACTGCCTAAGTTGACTAGAAAAACTTGATCGCGTCCGTACGCTGTGGTATCGAAGGACAGTCGGGTTCATCTCTTATTGTATTGGAAACAGTTGAAAACCTTTAGAGCAGAGTAATGGTGGGATCATAATGCAGTCGTTTTTTAACCCACGATGTGTATTTCTCTATTTTATGAAAAGCGTTCCGTCCATTCTTGCCCTTTCCTCATCAAACATCATTCAAGATTGGCAGCGTGTAAACCGTTGATATCACGGTGGTCGGACGGTAATGTTCATTGCGAGTACGCTGTAAAATAGGATAGGTATCTTCAAATGGATACATGTGTGTGTGTGTGTTGGTTGTTGTTGGGGTTCAAGCTTATTTTATACTATATATCGTTTGGTATACACTACCAAAAAGGAAAATAGTAGTTGCGGCAATATTTCATTACCTTCCCTGTTTATTACTTTTTTCATTTTACTGTCATGCTCTACACTCGGCTGGAAAAGCATGTGATGTGTGGTGGAAGTAGTCATTGTAATTGCTCGAGTGTCCCTCCTCAGCGTAAGTAGTGAAGTTGTAGTGTTAGTACGTCGTAAGTATGCTGCTCACACTCTCCACGATCATCAAAACATTTAGTTGGAGAGAGAAGAATGATCCGATGGATAAAAAATGAGTTTGGGGAGAGAGGGAGAATAGATTTTAAGGTGAGAGTGAGAATGTTGTTGTATAAACAGATATTAGTTGTGAGTGAGATATTTTTTCTTATTTTGCTTTAACCTTACGCTTTTAGTTTTTGCCGGCTATATATTCGTACTACACTTCGTTGATATGTGCCTACAAAAATCAGGTTTTATAATAAAGGCAAAAGATTAACGTAAAACTATAAGATGGCCTGTCTTGCTTTTTGGCTATATGCACTTATTTTTCCGAGAAACATACAACAATCCACGGTTTTTATGTAATCGTGTCCATGTAGAACCTCGTATTTGCTCTTACCAAACCCGCTTAACACATTATACTCCACTACTATATGCTGCAATCATTATTTATTATTGTTATTATGGTTTTTCTAGTGATGTCAATACTAACTCTTTTTTTTCTACTGGATGCGGTAACAATTTTGTTTTTCTGCGTACAAGACGTCAGCAGTTTACCCTTCTTTTATTTATTATTTTCTTCTCTTTTCTTCAACACATCGGTCCTTCATAAGAATATCCGATTTTCGTTTAGGCATAATAACATACGGCATCCTCATTAAAGTGTATTTAGTGGTATGCCTTTTTCTCTTGCGCAAAATAAAGCTTACACACAAACAGAAAACAAAAATGATACCGAGGGGTTGAAAGTGCTATTAACAGATGGTGAATTAAACACATTGGGATCAGTGTGGGTATTAGCAGAACACTTAGTGTGCAATCCAGTTACTATATTTTGATATAAAATGATTCACTGTAATGTCGTATGTAATGCTTTTTTATATGAAAATACAATTTTCGAATGGTTGTTTGACTCCAGAATTGAGCAGAAACTGTGCAATGATGATTACAAAAAACTCCATGTTTAATGTTTGAACCTTTTCGCTTATGTAACCATTATATGAACGAAAGGAAAACGAATGATCCTAATGGCTGAGGAGGTGAATCCTTTTTAAGTCTGCTGAAATGAAGGATGATAGTTCTGTGATATACAAGTATTTACAGCAGTGAAGCAAGAAGTTTCATATCTCATGATTATTGATCATACCATACATCTTCGATTTTAGTATTCCCCATCTTATAAGTCTTAGGTACAATATAGAGATGCTTTGATATACGTCCGCTGTTGCAGATAGAAGTTGCAAACCAGATAATCGTTTTTCTCACGTTTTTTGCGATAATAAATTTATTTTGTTTAAACTGTATTGCCAAAAAAATCGCATTTTAGTTAAAGGATAACAATCCTGTTATTGGATTAGAGTACGCATTTTATTATTATGCATTTTTGCAACATCTTTAGAAACCCGTACTCACCTATCTACAATTGGTTTAACTTGAGCCATCATAGGTTCACACGTGAAGCATAAATTGGCATTACAAATGTGTCTCATGACTATATAAACACACATGTCAGTGCGTGAGTGGTGTGTGCATTTTTCGCATTTGTTATGAGTTTGGACTATTGGAGCGTTCCTTAGATATTTAACTGTGATCTCAGGCGCATTAAATTACTATAATAGGATAGAACACGTTTGGTTTTGACTTTGAGAAAACCTTAACATTTCATAATAAACTATTTTGCCTTCAAACAAGTCTTTGTGTTTATTTTTTCAAATGTAGTAACACGTCACCATTTGAAATTATGCTACATGCAAACAACATTAACAGAAAAACATTCTTAATGGTATTTCTGACAATATTGCTGCTTTTCTATTACATGTTCTTTTGAATTTAATATAGCTAACATTGCAGTTCTGCTGATCAATTAAATTTGGAAGGAACAAGGAGGGCTTGAATCAGCCATGTCCTCGGTTCATATTCAATACTTGTAACAACGATAAGCTCGTATCCATAAATTATGAACTATATTAGAAGGGTTATACTAGTTATTTTGAAGCGGCCAATAGGTATATAGGTATATAAACACGATTACATCTCGTGTGGCGCTATGTGTAATATGTATGGGAAATATACGAGCGCAAAAAAAGTAATGCGTAGTTGATGAACTTCGATCGCGCGAAGGAGGAGGACTTGAGAAAGGGAACGCTATGTCACGTGCTGTACTACTGCCTAGCGTTATACTATGTAGATACTATGTGGTACTTAGGTTTATTTCTGGTTGTCCTTTAGGATTCGCTTCCCCTTTTCCGTTTCCCACCTACTCTTTGCTTTGTGTTTGGACTTTCCTATTATAATATAAGATATATATATATATTATTTTATTAAAATTTTTTTTTTTTTTTGTTTTTTCGGTTCGTTAATGGTAGTTGTATATTACTATGGCAGGGGGTACTTGCTTGTCTATTATTCCTGCGTTTGTTGCTAATGGTGGACGCATAGTGTATATTTTAGTCATTTATAGGATCAACATAGTGTTTCTGGTTTAACTCCTTAACTTCTCTCCACGCTGTAACTAAATCTTGTTGCTCGTATTTCTTACATTAACCACGCAATAGCATGATTATTTGTTCAGAACAACTTCATTGAAGAAGGAGAACGAGGGATCTTGAATTGACTCTTGTTTTCGAGCGAAAGTTTGTTTGCAGGTACGGATTAAGCAGCTATCACAGATTGCAATCACATTTATTCCAGGACATAATTTCAACAGTATAGTTACACTTCTAAAGAAATAAAAAAACCACTATTTAGAATTTTTAGTTAATCACAAGTCAACTGTAAAAACTCAGGCCTAATTGGTTGTACTGGTAACTTATATTTATCAACTATTTCAGCATATAAAAATAAATGTCACGTCATATTGAGGTTATTTAATTTAATTTACACAGACAAAAGGGCAGATGCGCATACTATTATTGCCTTTAAAACTGTATGAGCTTACATCACTTTTGACAAAAAAATTCAAGTAAAGTTGCCGCTCAAACTTTTCTACCAATCTTTTTGGCATTTTAGATCGTCCTGGAACATAGATTCACAAGTGTACCGTAGGTACTGGAGATCAGTACACAAGCGTTACCTAAATAGTTAGGTAGAAAGTTAGGTGGAGAAATTTGTACGGACTGATCATAGTGGGGGCAATGGCAACAACATATATACACTAGCGTATGCGTCGATAGTCTATGTCTTTTTTTTCCAGACAACATACGTCATGACTTGTGTGCTCAGCGATAAAGGTGCCGTCACTAAATCTCGACAAGAACTATCTTATTCCTTACAAGGTATGATTTTCAACAAGGTTATATGGCGGTACAAAATGTTATTTTCAAGTCAAATGATTAGATATTTGCGTTTTAAAGTTTTTGGCATTTTTGTAAAAATAAGCACCAAAAGGACTGTAAATTAAACAAAATTAGGGGGGTAGCAAATCAAGGAGCGTTTTAGCGGATAATTGAAGCGGCATCAATGATGCATGTCCTCTTCTAAGCAGTGGAGTAAAGTGCGGCATATAATTCAACATGTAATACTGTCTTTGCGACTTAGACTAGTATGTAGCGACTAGTAATAGAGTATGATGTCACTGTATTTGTGGTGTTCATTTAAAAAATTATGGATCGACACTTTCGCCACTACGAACCAATATTTCACGTTGAAAAACATAGATTTTGAAATCAACAATGCCAATACATATCACAACAAATAAGCCTTACTGTCTTTTATGACTGTGAGGTTATTGTTTAATTTCCAGAGATAGAATTTTTTTTTTTTTACTGTATTTACGAGAATTCCATTTTTTACTAATAACACTCCCCTCGCGCTCCCACCAGTACAAAATGACGTTCTTTTGGTGGTGGCGGTGCCCTATGTGTTATTACCATTTATTTGAAGGTTTAATCTTATACCACAGATCTACAAAAATTAATGAATAAAAGTTGCCTTTCTTCTATACTCAAGCCTTGGTTGGGTGGTTAATATACATTGAAAAGAGCTTTTAGAGAGCCTAGATTTTGAAGCGAAATATGAACCTTGTGTTAAATTGTTTGCATGATTATGGTTTGATTTTTTTGCAAAGATATTGCAGCCTTAACTTCTAGACTCCTTCCGACTTGGGTAAGCACAACGCCCCACCCAATGGAGTAAATAAAGATGCTATTTACTGTTTATGATTGTCTTTGTCGTACAGTTTTTACGCACAACAGTTTACTTAGGGATTTGCTCCTGGAAATTAAAGCGTATAAAATGCTGCAAACGAACATAGATTCTACGTAATTTATTCTTCATTGTCGTTCCTATCTTTCTTCCAGTCTAATTGTATTATCATATTTGCATTAATATAACAACGCCAAATTTTCATTCACACGTCACTGCCTGCAAACTGTACTGTTTTTTTTACTTCCAAATATAACCAATTAAATATGTTGTGGGAAATCATAAATCGCGTCCGCTTCTTAAAAGTAGATGCACCGATCGTTGTCGACGATTTTATTAGTTGCGCTATTCTGACTTTAGTATGTTCTCACTCTGATATGATTCACTTTAAATTATCGCAGGACGCGGATAGATCAAATTTATTAATAGTTGCTTCCTATTTGGAAAAACAAGAATAACGTTGAAAAACTCTTGGGCTTTCAGGTTGTGAAAGCTGTGTCCACCACTACCATCAGACCGATACTCAACAACAATGCACACTCTTAAAGCTGGATCACTTTCACGTACCATGTTGTAAAGTCTTCTTTTTAAAAGATTTTCTAACTTCGATCAGGGATAGACATTCCCTCTCTTCTATTGTTTTGTCCAGAGCATATCATCTACATGTAGAGAATCGCAAAATAACTATCTATTTCGTTAGTGTATCTTTCGTATAAATAAATGTGTTGCATTGAATCGGCTTCTTGTAACAAGAATCAGCTTTCATACAATATTAACGGATAAAGAACCTGAACTCGTACTCACCGTTTACAAAAACTTAAAAACGCTCAATTTTACTTTCTTTCATCAGTTTTTTATACTTCAAATAAACAAACAAACGCCACACTTCAGCAAGAGCACTTATTGCAAAGTCGCCAACAAAGCTCACCACACATCCATCTTATCCTCAAGCACACACAAGCTGCACACCCAATAGTGATGATGTTACATTATAAAGTGTGTTTACTCAAACATATGTACATCAGACGCAGCGTCAGCGTCGGCTCGGGTCTACATGCATTCAATTTTATGGGACACCAACAGCGTAGGTAATAAGTGTAGTGTGTGTGCTTAGAAACTACACGGACAACCTTATTTACAAGAATGGAACTTGGTGAGTGAAAAATGTATATAGCAAACGGTTTTTTTCTTATTTACTCGAATACACTTTTTACTCGTTTAGGCTCTTACACCGTCAGCAAACCGACCGACACAGATAAATATTATTGTATTGGCCACTGCTCTCCTACTACTACTGCCATTCGCACCACCACGCCGACGAAGAAAACTTATACACCTAAACTTATGAACTGAATATAATTTCCTGAGTGAGTCGTCTTCGAATAAAAAAAATTCCCCCCCCCCCCCCCCCCCCCCCCCCCCCCCCCCCCCCCCCCCCCCCCCCCCCCCCCCCCCCCCCCCCCCCCCCCCCCCCCACCCCCTGATGATGCTGAGTTTTCATGTATATGTGTAAAGCGTAAGCTGAATATAACTATTGGGGATTACTTGTTTGGGTTTTCGAATAAAAGAATTTTTTCTGCAAGATCACATTCCTTTTCTTTCTCGTTTAAGTATGAGAAATGAGCACTAAGTAATGCAATAATGAAGGACGCTGCCGGAGCTGCCGTTGTCTTTTCAAATATGGATTTTCAACTGAAAAAAACAACGTAGATTAATAACCTAATGTAACGGATCTGATTCTGTCTAAAACAACACCGCCCGGCATTCATACATTTTGAAAGAGATGGGGAGGGAGAGGGCGTGAAAGATGGACAAGCTTTTCTGCTAGTCTGCTGGCTGCAGGCTAGTTGCTCCGCTCACTCAACAATATTCACCTTCATGTTGACTTCTTTAGTGTTTTGCCTTGAAAAAAATGTGCAAAATCGTAATTGCGTAGCCCCTATGACTACTAAACTTACATTCTGCTACATGTTTGTAACACTATGTGAAAACGCAAAATCAAGCAGCAGAGAGACAGCATAAAACTGATCAACATCAGTCTTTTCAGGTCAAAATAGAACAAAATGCACATTTACACTATTATCGATTGGAATACAACGATTTTGTCGATGAGAGAAAAGGAAGATAAAATCATATCTGAACACCGCTATTATTATACGTTCTCCAAAAATTCCTTTGTGGCCTTTTCTTTTACACTACTTACAGCCAAGCCTCCAATTAAGTTATTAGCCAAGCACAAAATGATATGAAATGATATCATACCACCATTGTTGTGGTAGAGCCAACCACAAATTAAATGTCCCTACTTAATCCGACATTTCTCTTCAACTTATACTACATTATTTGCTCGATGGAGTTTAACTTGCAAATAGAAGCGAGCTTGACACCAAAAACTTACCCATTGAAAACCGAACACGTTTATGCTTATTTGCTTTCTCATTATTGCCTAGTTTTAGTTATGTACGATCTAGCAGTTAATCAAAATATTTTTACACATATGAAATTGTAGAAATGCTCCACACTACAACTATATTGAGCAGATGGTTCGTTTGAGTGGGAAAAGAAAAACACATTGTTTAGACTGACGTTCACAAAACTTTCACTAAAAGTACCTAAAATTAAGGTTGTGTGTAATGTGATAAATTAGATCAATCTTGGAATTTGACTTAGACAACTCTTGAATAATTGATCGCTAAATTTAAACCTTGCCTTAACAGTAAATTATTCATGCTAGATCTTATAGAACGAGGACATTATCTTCTGAAACTTTCATTTCCACTAAAAGGTATATTAAAAGATAGTTAATTTTCCGTATCTTTAGACATTTGCAACAAATACCATATTATGCCACTCGGATTATTCATCACAAGCAATTAATCAAAACAAAATTCTCCAACAACACCAACAAACTGCGACTTTGCACAAATTTGAAAATTGATAATG
>CM056169.1:12421467-12595208 GCA_029691765.1 Entomobrya proxima
GTATACAATAAAAACAGAAAAGGAATCGTGAAACAACAAAGCTCACTAATATCAATGGCTGAAAATACGTGTTAGCAAAATATACTCTGTAAATATAAAAAATATATAAACAGAAAAAAGAATTCTGAGTTTGTTTTCTCCAAAACAAGCAATATTTATTTTAAATCTGGAGTATGTTGGTTAATCGTTTCTGCAAAAGAGACTTTATAATTGTCTGTATGTATTACTAAGTCTCATGATTTAGTCATTTTTGTTTTTCCTGAATGATGATCACAGAAGTGGTCAGAAAGCTTGACTATTGCACATAAACTCTCGTCCCCTCAAATTATAGATCTTTATCGTCATTTATATTACTTTACAATTAATATAGTTTGCCCTGAATCCTTTATGGCGTCGTACTTTGCCAATTTGTCAATGTTATCAAATATATGCGTAATGATACCGTCATTCATATGTTAACAAATAATGTATTGATTTTCACATATACTGTTTGAAACTAAGGGTTTAGCAACCTGTAATAATCGTTTAATAACCTGGTCTGAAAAATATATATTTATGTCTAAGGTTTTTAATATTTCAATACATAAAACAATTAATTAAAATATAAACGCTAAAAATCATTATGACGCTTATCCGTTTAATTGGAAATTTGAAAGGTTGTAATATTATATTGGCATTTTAGCTTAGGTTATGTATATAATTGTCCGTTTAATTGATGGATTGTGTTTTAAATTTCTTATTTACAAAGGCATCCGGATGAGCGAACAAGAAAAAACAATGTGCAACTATCAATTAAATAATAAAAATCGAAACCGACAGCTCAGCCATCAAATGTACATTCTGGGATGGTTATTATATTAATGCAGTTTTAGTTAGAGCTCAGCATATTATTCAAGCACTCATATTGCTCTACGATTGTCTGTATACTTGCCCCCCTCTCAAGTTACATTGCATGATAGTTTGATATAACCATCAGAGTCAACCCTCTATGTCGCTCATTTACCTCATATTGCCCTAATTCGTCTTGACCAAAATCCGACAGAGTCTATCACACAGCCGATGGATTATATCAACTTCTAGTAGGTTCGATACAACTTAGTGTTATGCTCTACACTAACGTGAATAACTGATGAATATGTCAAGTGTGTCTCTATCGTGTGCATTGTTGTTGGTCAACGTAAGCAATATAGTATAAGTTATTACTACGGAAAGATGTATCTTAACACGTCTTATAACACATATTGTAATCTCGTTAAATTATTTATGTTCCGCGTACCCTATTAGTGAATGCTAACCAGTGGCAAAATGTTTGTTTGTGATCATGAATGAGTCTGGCTGGCGGAAATGATCTACATGATGGTGGCGGATAGGGAATCATGATTTCTTTTCCTTTACAAAATAAACTGCTTTCAATTAAACGCTTTAATAAGAATTATATAGAACATTTTTGGAGTTTCTTCTACACACCGCTTGCTCATATGCCTCAAATTATAGGTGTTGTACAAAGTATACTATACACTTAACTATGCTGCTGAACATGGGGCCCAAAAAATACCGTCAAATTTCCCAATTTATTAGTCCCTCTCTCAAGATCATAGCCCCTCTCTAATTATACTGCACCTCCCTAGGCATAGGGGATACAAAATTAAGAAGAATATTAGCCCTTCTGAAATGTTAAAGAAAGAAGATCCAACCATTAAAGGGGTCTCATAGATCCTAATTAAATGCAGCCCCCTCATGCGTAGACTGCTAATAATATCGCTTATTTTGCTTTCTATCATCACAAAAACGGCTATACAACACACTAACAAAATCTTAAATTTGGGACCAGCGTAAACCGGTACAGTGTTCCGGAAAGAGAAGCAGGCTTAAGAATCATAGTATCAAAAGATGTCATTACTAGATATGCATAGTTTGAGGAACCTGAGATAAATTTAGTAACTAGTTTATCCCGTTAGCATAAAGTTATTTCGAACATCAACAAAAATTAAGGGGTAGCAAGCACTACGTTATAATGTAAGAGATATATAAAACATAATTTGTATTTTTACTCAATATTATAAGATACGAAGCTCGCTTGCTTTCCAATATTTATTGGGACTTATGAATATTTATATTTAATTTGAGTTAGAGTGAAAATTTATGCATTGTTGGGATTACTCAAGGTCGTTTTTGAAATTTTAGCGCCTCTCGATCGTATTCTAACTAGGCCTCTCTAGTTCTAAATTATAAGACCCATCCCCTGAGAGGACAAGGTAACATTTGAAAAATTTTTTAGCCGGGGCTATAAATTGGGAATTTACGGTATATATTTACATATATAAATGTACATACATACTATACTTCTGCCCTGCTTTCCAAAACGGGCTGCAGGGGTTTGTGGCGTTTTCCCTTCTCGGCACAATGCAATTCGTGCAGCATTCTGATATGAAGAAGGAACGGTGGGAATAAAGGATTAAATGCTACACTAAACTTTTTCTTCTTCTTCATTGCGAAAAGCAAATCGTTTAAACTTTTTAAAGGATGAAACTAATTCAACAATCCTGTTGTTGAATCATTCCCTCCGTTTTATCCAGCTTCCTTTCAGTCTTCCTTTGCATCTAGATTCTGGACAGGTGGAGGAAGTCAGGTACCTACCTATAATGTGAAGCACCAGCTAATCTCACGCATTCCTGATTTTTTCTCTAAACAGCAACAATTGCTCGCACAGGATAATGATTGCATGAAAATAATAAAAATATAGTGTGTAACAGAGTGAGTTGTAAGTTTACAGTATGCGATCATGCTGTACTATTAGATTTCTTGTAAGTAGCAATTGTAATAATTATTTTTTGCCGGTTTTAGAACATGAAAGTACTAAACAGCATATACTTTTTGGGTTCTCTTGAGGTTCATTTTAACCATTAATGCTTTTAAACAACAGCAGTTGTTGTACGTTTCAAGTGATTCTTATCCAGTTTGCAATCTATTATAACTCATCATCCTCATTAGAATCCCTCCTGACTCTTGTTTTTTCTGCGAATGACTCCAAAAACTCTGAAACGCAAAAAATCTTGTAGCAAACCTTAGGATAGGTTGGGTCCATGATTTCAATGTGGTGTTGGATTTTGCAACATAATGTTTTCATGTATGTAATAAAATTCCCTCTGCTCGAGTTGATTGATGCGTACGTGTTTGCTTTTTTCTGCTACAAACCTTGTGATAAAAAATGTTTTAGTTTATTCACTTGGACTTGGCTCACAGTTGATGCTCTACACGATATTTATAATGGTTGATATAATGGTCAAGATTTATGCTGTACATTATAACTACTTAAGATGTAAGAGAAAAATTTTGCTGATATTTTAAATGACCAGAAAAAGTACAACAGCAGGCCTCTTTACTAGTTGGGTATGGGAAGATGGTGTACTTCAGCATCGGAATCTTTATGATCGTTATCTGCACTAAAACATAACTGCAAAGTTTAAATGCAGTTTTTGGTTCATGCTTTCTCCTTGCGTGCGTACAGAATGTACACGTATGCATGTTTGCACGCGAATTTGCAAATAAAATTGCAATTCCTTCCGGACGCTCTAATGTATTTTTGAATATTACTTATATAAACTTTGTTTCTGCTACATGTATGGCTAATGGGTCACCTGCTAACGCAATTATAATGTTCTATAACTAATATGCATTTCATGACAGTTTACTATTATTATTTCATTCAAGTCAAGGTAAGAAGGACCCGTTTTTTGTACTCATTCAATGAACATTGACAAGATGCTCTCTTTCCCATACTTTTTATTTTTATTAGAATCACCTTAAATATGAAACAAAGGCGCTTTACATTTTGCGTGAAATTAATTGATGCGTATAAAAATCCTTACTCATTCAGATATAATTCTTCCTCATCGTGCCAAGTCAACTAAGGGTAACAATAATTTCTACCACATAAGCCACTTAGTAAAGAGAAAGTTCGAGAGACATACGAGTAACAGGTATTCGCACATCTGGGGTAATCTGCGACTAGATAGGTACTGGAAATGTACGCTTACCTGAGATGTGATGGGACAGAATCCCAGCAGCATGTATGACTAGAAGAATTAGGGTGATATCAGCGATGGCCGAAATCCGTAACGGTGATGAAAAATTTCGTTGCGCCATAAAAACACATTGGGGTACACCTCTTGTCAAAAATTTCCTCTTCACTTACAAACAACAGCGATAACAAATATGGCGGACGTGGAGGAATGATAAATTATATGTTGTACGAATTTATTGTAAATTTTGCTTCGATCATGTGATCTTAATCTTGATACTTTTGGACTTTCCTTGCAGAATTCTGCTCCAGCTTGAGAAACAAGGTCCATACAGGCATTCCAAGTTTTGTAGCAAGTTAAAAGTGAGTAATGAATCATTCAATTTAGGATTTTGAAAGCTGCCTCTGCGGTCAAAACATTTGAGTAGAGTTTTGGGAACAAGCTTGATCCTTTAGCGACAACTTTCCTTTCAGTTAGACCTAAAAATCATAGCAAAACATGCAACATTATTTTTAAAGCGCTTATACATACTAGAATAATATCATTTCTATGTAACATAATGTATAGATACTTATTTTAAAATCATCAGCCATCATATTCCAAAGTTGTGTACACTGTAGATTCTACAGTGTAGAACGATTTACGAACTTTAAACTTAAATTATCAAATGTCATGCACATATATTTGCAAACTTGAGTACTTTGTAACCTATATAAGGTTACAAGGTTATTTGAACCATTACATAAGCGGCAATTAATGGAAGGAATTGCTTTCTCCTCATGAGCCTGTCAAGAGTCAAGATTTTCCAACTCACAAACATAAGTTAGCGAGGTGAGCAAATTTGCAAGTACTAAATTGGTAATCTCAATTATTTATTTTAATGAAAGTACTGAATCCAACTAATCAATGTTTCAAAGTTTTCACGGTTTTTCTGCATTTCTGAGATCTTTAATGATTTCAAAGTTTTTTCAATTTGCTCATTTTCTGAAGACAGCATGGGGTCCAAGATCACACTGAGATTTTAATAAAAACTTTTCGTTTCCTGTTTCCAGCATTTGGCTTTGCAGTATAAAAGTACTACTTTTCACTGTAGTTACTTTTTGTCCGGAACTATGTTCAATGCTAATTATTTATAGTTAATGGAAATATTCCCAATTTTACGCAAGAACAAGTAATCTTCAAGTTTCATAATCATTAAGTAATTCTAACTCAACTCGTTTGTGACAAGCAAGGTTGTCAGCGCGGCAGTTGAGTATTTCGTCATAAAAGAAGCTATACGATTTGAATTTGCTACATTGGTTTACTGACAACTTTTTAAGAACTAAATCTTCCCATTCCAACAGAAGAGGTACATATTTCCAACATGCAATACGGATGCAAAGCAGAGCTTAGAAAAATATACATGATATTGTACAATAAATGAAATGGTGGCAATTGGCCATAAACCCTTGCGTCAATCATAAGCACACCTACATCCACCTATTATTTTGACGTTACAAATACAAAATGTGTATGCATACCTATATGCCATTTTGCTATGCCAAACTGTGGTTTAGCCATATACTATTATGTCATTTCCTCAAACTTAGGTACATGTTATTTGCACACCACACACATATCTCCAAGAATTGTATAGTTTATGGTGTAAGCGTTTCTCTTGAGTCACTATAAAAAGAACTATATACTTATTCGACATTTTCCTGATCGCGTCGTGATCACCAAACGTGTACGTGTTATCTTTGTGTAGGCAGATAACAAGAGTTAGTGGCAGCGCGTAGGATGGTCAAGCGATTCCAAATCTACAGAAAGAAAGATGGAAAAACTGACTGTGACTGTATATGTGAAAGAAAAGCATATTGCCCTTTTTTGACTGTGTGGGCTGTAGCAAACAGCATTTGCTTGCACCAACACAGATGGTCCAACTAAAAAGAACCTACGACTATTCTATTTTCTTAAAATTTGAGTGAATATTTTCTAAAAAAATAATATGCTTCGTTTAAAGGCATTCCCATGCTAATTTCCAAGTCTTCAGACTTTCTATAGAGTGCATTCCATTTTCTTAAATGACAGGTCTTAAATAAATTGGCTGTATTTGACCCTTCATTTTATCCAAATTAAAATATAAATACTCGTGACAATCAACTCTACTACATAATGTTATCTTTCAATGGTTCAATCAAACAAGTAGCAACATGAACCGCTTATGAACAGCACATTACTACTGCCTAGTAGGCAGTAACTACTGTCCATACACTATTTATCAACACAAGTTGAGAAGGTGGTGTATTTTACAATAACATTTTTAGGTCTGCTAGAAACCACATTTGAGGCACATCATTGCAATAAGTAATAAAATTTGGCAACTACATGTGCATAACCTCCTTTATCAGCACTCCAGATAAGCAGGTTAAAGTTGAGCCCATTAAAACATGCGTGAACACAAAGACAGAAAAATCTACAACTCCACAACAGTTATCACAAGGGAATTCTGCAAATTTGGTGGTGGTAAGTACGTGTATTCCCACTGGATAGGTGTATGTATGGGAGAGAAAGATGAAGCAATCGGGAACTAAGTAATAAAAACACTCGATTATTCCCGTCCAGTGTGAGCAGTTTTATTTGGCAGTAATTAATAACTTATTTTATGCTTCCACAACTTGGGTTGATATACCCTTGCCAAAGGTCAGCATTTGATTACCATTTTTTTGTTTCTTGTGCAAACTAAAAATTATTTTATCGCCTACAGAATGGCAATTTGCCTTTGAAATGTTTTTGATGACAGGCTAGAGGCTAGTACTAACCAGTTATGGCTGCAAATTAGCCTATGTCAGTACACGAAAAATTATAATCCTTTAGCCAGTGAACTAATACAAATTAAACTACGTTTTAATGAACACTGGAGGATGAAAAGGAAAAGTTTCGTGGGAAACACTTTTATTAGCAGATGGCAAAAGAAAGGTATTATCTGGAAAGGTATTAACGTGGCGTGTTTTTACTTTGCTTTTTGTAGTAATTACACATAAACATGATTTACGTGTCCAGCTTTAAACTTCCGTTTGAAGGACCACTGCTGGGAGTAGTAGAATGGGGTGGCGTCATAAAAGTAAGCACAAGAGCACATTTTAAAGCAAGAATTTGAACGAAACTGCATTCTTCCAACACGACAGTATTAAGCAATCGACATGAATACATCAGTATTTCCAAGAACTGAAAGGTTCAGTTAGATCATCACCTCAATGCGTGTTATGGACCAGAAAAGGTGTCATGTAATTTTCTGCCCTTTTCTTGCATTAGGTATAAACTAAATATCGGTCGGTTTAAACTTATTCTGTTCTACATGATATTTAAACTATCTACATAATATTCGTGGAATACGTTGCATGACTTGAAATGCAAACCTTGTTTTGCAAAAGCATTAAATTCAATAAAACAAGTAAAATTAGGACAAATTTAGCCAACATTTTTGAATAAATTATAGATAATTAATCCACAGGTTGGAAAACTAGCCTCAATAATATTTATCAATAAATAATATGCACATTTTTTGTACAAAATTTGACATTGGGCGATCAATACAGGGTCGACTTGCAAGCTGCTTGTATAACCGTCCCGAATGACAAACGCGTGTAAAGCTACTATGCCCCAGTTGCTGCATGGACAATGCTATGAACTTGGCAAGTACTTAAGAAATAAATAGTGTGCATCTTGTTCATATCACAATTTTCACATTGTTCTTGCCTCAATTACATTGACAAGGAGAATCAATATCCCTTCAAGCTTAATTTATCTTTCTTTGCCACTTCCATGAAAGCATCTACTCATTCCACTTAATTTCAATGTCATTACCTCCGTGGAATGCTAAAAGAGTGTAAACAATGGAGGGTTTGTCGATTACTTTCTGGTATTTCCAAGAGTTTTGCGTGCGGATTTCCCATACACTGTTCTTTCTTCTTCAGCACGAACTCATAAAGCTTCTGCTCTAGCGGGTTGGATCAACTGGTAGGAGATAAATGTTTGTTTATAATGTTGTAAATACATACCAACCAGTTTATGCATTCATCGCTCCAACCCATTGATTCTATGATGTGATGAGCTGTCATGACTCATGGATCCGAAAAGTTAGCTATAAGCTCAATGGAGCATGGTGACAACGTTTCTATTAATGCCAACCATTGGACATCCCGACCATCATGTTTCCTTTGGTAATTCCATTTTATGCATGCTCAATAATCGTCATCGCATAAATACAAGCAAACATTTTGTGCATGTCGTTGCTTGTTTGACATGGCTTGTTGATGAAAACTGCAGGAAGTAAGCCATTAACATTCGGATTTTATCATCATCATCGTCATCATCTTATTGCTGACTGGGTATAATAATATATGTATTTAGCTCGTGTTTACTCGTATAGTTGTAACAGTTAAAGGTATACAATTTGAGCCTTATGGCATACTCTTACAGTTTCAGGCAGGTTGTCTGTACAGGCCAAAAATTTTATGAACCACACCATCCAATTTCCTTTCCGTAAACGGGTAAGGAACGATAATTAGCTAGGTCAATTCACGTTCCTTCTTAACTAACGTCATGTTAGCAAAATGTCAGCATTTTGAATTAAGTTGTTTACAAGAAACATACTTTAAAAAGCCACCAACTACGACTTCACGACTTTTATCCACAAACGCAAGAAACCATGTGTTACACTCCACATTTTCTATTGTTTAAAGACACTTTCGTGAAACACAATACGCGGAACGTGTCCATATTGGCATGATGGCATGTCTAAAACAAAATAGAAATATGATAGGCGGGTTTATGGGGTACATTCGTCGGCTGTCGGAATCAGAAAAGGAAAATATATCATAAGATACACATGTCATTTTTTATCTTCCCAAGAACATTTCCCCTCACGCTACAATCCTCTTCTCACATCATTCGAATTTTTTCACATGAACGGCAAAAGAGAATTATAAAAAACAATGAGAAAGTACAAAAAATCATTATATGTAGGTATCAAGCACTGACTGTGGTACACACAACTATGAAATGCATAACGAGCTGTCGAGCAAAAAAAGAAAACAACGCGCAAAGAGATATTGGCAAAATGCCCTCTTAAACGCAGAAAAGGAATAAAGGAATAGTACAAATTACATAGCATCCCATTTCCTGGGGTATTGTCAAATCAATTGAAAATGTGTATGTATTCCTCAATGGAGTTTGGAGTAGATTTTTACAATTTCACAGACATGTTACATGAAAGAGGGCTTAAATGTCTACAACCCAACTTTGAATACAGTTTGTGAATTTTCTACTAATGTTTTCTACTTTCCCTTCTTTTCCCATTTTTTGTTGCATTCCTTTTTCGGGCCTTGCCGTGTGTGCCAGAGTATTTTTGTTTTTGTATTTTGTCAGTGTGGTGTGGCTAATTGATTGATGATTTCACTACTGGAAGGGAAAATGCAAAACAAAGTTTTACCGCAGTGATAATAACAAGTCTATTTTTTCAACATGTGTACATTGAAATATCGACAGTTTTATTTTTGTAGACTGACATTAGAACTGGGTACATTACCGATCCCTTTAAAAACATATTATCTGCAATATAGCCATACACTTTCTCTCCAGATAGAGACGTCGAGCCGGTGTGATAAGAATCGTTCAAAGTTCACAATATTATTATGCTAAATTTTGAAGATGGTATCAACTCTGCTTAAAGAGAAATATGCGTTGTTCAATATCACTAAGCTTCAGCTTAAATCTATAATTACTTGTTATTGTTCATTACAAGTACCGGTAAAAGTGGAGCCTCTAACTTGTGTCGTTGCGCTAAATGCGCACGCTGTTGCAACAGCCACATAGTGCGCGTTATACGTTTGTTGAAATCTTTTTGAAATATAAAGTCGAAAATCCTGCCGAAAATGCTAATTTACTTGTTATTGTACACACTTACGTGTGTATGTAAGTTATACCGACACGAAACACACTGTGTGCTTGGCGTTTGCAAATTTGAAACAGGAATTTGAAATGCCAAGTACAATTTCAGGTTTGATTACCTACGTCGATACTTTTATTCGCTTTGCCTGATCATCCATTAGATTTGCACGTATTAGAGAAAAAACATCCTTTCGATGCGTTTGTTGGCCTTATATTCCCTTTTTGCTCTCTTGACATTGTGATATATTTATGGGATACAGCAAAAAAAATGTATAGTGATGCTTTAGTATAATCATAAAAAGGAGCTCATGAAAAACCTTAAGAGACGGTGAGAGCGTCATTGTGAACGAACAGGAAAGAAAGCACACAAGAACACAAAATGCTACAATATTCTTTCGGTAAAGCAATGAAGCAAATCTTTGTACAGTGCGCTTAAATGGGCTCAATGATAGAGTGTTGCTGATCAGTGATCTTTTTTATTTTTTATGCACTGATAAGTCGGCTTCGTTCGACTCTGTAATAAATTCAGCAGATCCTACCACCAATCTACTATTGTGAGAAGCCTGTTCGTCAAGATAAATTCTAAAAACCAACTTAGCATTTTAAATAGTACCTCCCATTTTGAGATTTCATATAATATGCTTCTTTTATACCGATCTGCATGATATATACAGTAAGTTCGAAGTTGTGTTCTGAAATGCTTTGGAATCATTTTGTTTGGAAGACTGCTTTCTACCAAATACCAGGAAAATAAACAATCTTACTGAGAAAATGAAATCATTAGCCATAATACACATTTTGATGTAGGTAACCAGCATTTTATGACAATACAAAGAATCACACGTCAGTGTTTATGACGCTTTAAATATTTCCGGCGCCTTTGCTTCATTCACCAGAAGAGTGCTGTTCTAATATGCTATTTATGTGATTAGTTAGGTACTATGCATTCTTTCAAATACTTAGTATGCAAATGACTGAATGAAACCAGAGCTTTCTGATAACCTAAACCTAAATCGGCATGCGCGATAATATGCTTACTAAATGAAGTCACAGATTGAATCACCCTATGTATACCCCCATCGGCATGAACAAATTCTTTCAATATCTTATCTAAACGTTGATAACACGCACAGTGTTTTTACAGCAGTGACATAGTTCAACTCAATAAGTTCAATTTAGGTAGGCACAAAATTTAAGTGTAGATCATTTTTTGAAGAAAAAAAAAATCTTACCCGTATTTTTTGTAACCAGTAACCGGTAAGCAGGTTAACATAATATACATTTATGTATATTCGAAGCACATAATTCTGTTTTGGTGATTATTGACTGTCTTTCTTTGGGTTAATTTGTACATTAACACAATATAATTTAAATGGTTAAAAAATCTGCCTTTGTTGCTACATATATTATGCTTTCAGTTTGTTGAACTTACAATAAGTTTTCTCTTTTCAGGAAAACTTTTTGCTATTATTTGCTTTGAATTCTTAATGTTAATACAATAATGAATGGAAGCCTAAGTTCATGCACTCAATACAATGCAATTCTTAATAACTAATTTGCACCAAGAAGCAGAATTCAAAGGAATTTTAAACAAATTCTGTGTAGTGTCAGTGTCCTGAGGTTTAATATAAAATGTTACTACTTCGGGGTAGCTATATAGTAAACGCGGTTGGTGAAATTCCATTGAACAGCATATTATGTAGAGCAACAATCTTTCTGTAATATTGCAAAAATACAACTGAGGCTGAGGGATAGAACACGATACACAAGGATGAACAGTGTTCAATGAAATACATAGACATATAATATTAAAGAACCGATTCGGGTTTGCAAAAAGTATATTTAACTTTTAATGCGTAATTACAACATTCTGTTTGTCCTCCAGTTGATAGCAGACTGTCATCACTTTTCACTTGGCTCCGTAAAATTCGATTAACATTTATCTTCTTGATGCATCGATGTAGCCGTTAACATGTTACAAGACACTGCCAACCATATTGTTTCATCACTAGTTGTCGGTTGAAATAAATCCCTTTTGATCTGTGTCGTGTGAGAAATAAGTTTCGCGACTTTCATGAACCTATATATTGCATGTATATTAAAAACCATGAATTGGTTTCAATCAATGCAGTATAAGCTAGTTGGTATATATCCTCACAATGTTCACTAGAAATAGAAGGCTAAAACCTAATCTATTAATTTTAGCTGTGAAACAATTTAAATTACTACAGCATGTCCACATCCTTTGTATAGTAGTAATTATCGGCGTGCAAAACTAAGCGCTAATTAGGTGTGTGCCCGTGTTAGCTTCGATTTGGGGTTGGATGGCTGCTACTAGAGTTTCTTTAAGCATGTTTCGCTCTACTGAGATAGAAATGAAGTTTTTTCTTTGAGCTTTCTTTGTTTTCAGCATGCATTCTCTTTGGGCTACACCAAGCAACACACCAAACTAGCAATAAGAACGAGCAAAATGTTCTTTTCATTCCATTGCGTTGTTGTCACTGAGCAAACACGGCTTCTATAAGCACACAGTCAAAGTTCACACGCAAGAGGATATGATTATATTTATTACATGAATAACTTTTTCAAATGAGCTTCACATCATCACAACAAAGCTGTTGTGCAAGCCATTCCAGATTTGTGGAGTACTTTTCTTTCAATGCTATAGTTGCAAATTATACATTCACAAAAACCGGGTTAGGGATTGTAATGTCAACTTTCATCCAATTCCCCATCATCGCTATCCATTTTCACACTAGTTTTGCGTTCTCCATTCACCTTGAGAACCGTAAACAAAAACTTTCACGATGGTAATTAAAACACCTACTTTGTTCATCAAATTATGTACAAGGACAAGCAGTTAAAAGATTTTTAGCTGGCTGAGAGGTGAGTATAAATTCACTTGGTATCCGTTTATCTCATTGACATGTTATAGAACAAACGTATTATTAATTTCACAAATCAAATGGTAAACCAGAACTATAAGTGAGGAATACATCAAGTTAATTGTACTTTCTGTAGAATACAAAATCACCCGGATAACGTTTAGTTGTTTTTAAAATTTGGTTAAATTCTAGTAAACTATTATCTATCATACATTTTCTGCATATTCCTTGGTTCTTTTAGGACAATTGAAATGCAAACGATGCGCAATTATTATATGTACAAAATAAAATGCTTATAAAGATCCAATTAAACGTGTTTGCTTGCATTTTTCTTGTTGTTTTTTAAAAGTGCGTTTTAGGTTGTGTGATACAACAGGTATCAATTTTTAGCAGTGCAAGTTTGTAACATTGGTTTCTTCTGAACAAGATAGTTATACTCTCACTGCACTCTGCTCTGCTGCTCTTTTAAACGCAACTTGATAATAATATTCAATATCAATGTAAAATATGCGTACAAAGATCATTCACGTAAGCGAGCAAAATAAAGTGTTCTTGCTGCTTCACCTTACACGACTTTAGTACTACAAATAGGCAGGTTTACAACGCACCAAAATCACAGAGGACTCTTGGTCCATCTCAGTCCTAAATACTACTGGTAAGTTGGTACACAAGACTGGTTATATTCCAACAACAACAACAACAAAATCCTATATAACATCAACACCATGATCGTCAACCCTGGCGATTTTCTTGTATTATGCATGTCCGATAATTCGCAAACATTATACATAATACACATACATACTTGCAAACGCCAGCGAAAGAGAAAAAACTGGTATTTTACATGTTGCTTTATCGATGTAAAGGTATGTCTTGGTTTTGGCTATTATTATGAACAGAGTTAAGCCTTCGCATTGCCTCCTGTACAAAGTATTGTGGTAGTAGCCCAAAGTATGTTTATTATTATTTGATCACTGAAAACTGCGAAGGGAAAATAATATAAGCCAGCAGCAGCAGCATCACCGAATACTTTTTTGTTTGAAGTGAAGACAATCATCGCCTGATTGTATTTCCCGATCTATGAATATAGTTGATACAAGGATAAGACTTTGAACAAAAAAATGATCAAATGGTATGGAATGCGTAATACTCGCATATATGCACACATATCCATACAAGAAGAGATGGCTTTGCCTTTCAATGAATTTTGCTGACTTCAAAAGGGTGATCTTTACACTTACCCAAAAATGTATGATAAGTTACATATAACATGCATTCAACAACTTATTTGTATTTTGTATACAAAGTAAAGCTAGGGAGGAACATACAAAAATATAAGCTTGTCTTGAGTTTTGTGTGTGTACACAAAAGCGTTCTCTGTGCCTGTGTTGGTTGATTCGTGATTATAGAGTAAGTGAAGGAGTAGTCTTCTCATAATAATAATCTTGAATCTCATTGGAATCATGATGATGACGATGATCATCATCAACCAGAATATAGCAGCCAAAGCCAGAAGCAGCGCACACAGAAAATGAGAAACACTCTCTCAGAGAGAACGCAGAGCTCAACTCTGAAAGCGATTCAAACAACAACATGAGCAACATTATCATCAACATCATCATGATCAGTTACAAAAATCTTTCTCTGAATCGCAAATCCTGACTGGCTCGCTCGCACAAACATGTCAGGACAACTAAGGCAATATAATAGCAGCAGGCCAAAGAAGAAGAAAACTAAAATCCCAAACTTATTAAACTGATGATGCCAAGTTGATCTAACCGAAGAGGAATACTTTTCTACATAGTTTGAAAGCTGATGCATTATGGACACTTTTCTATATTATGCTACACAGTTGAATATATTATTATGCGAGCAAGATTAAAGACATGTACATCTTCAATAATACGCAACAGAAGAGAGAGAGAAAAAAAATGTTTGCAGCGCATACAGATTTGCAAAATGAATGAATGAGGAAAAAATTACTTCTGTATAACCGTTGTTGTAATGTAATATGATAAAGATGATAGTAGTGTGGCATAATATAGAAGCCTCTGTTGGGGTAACGCTCATCCATCCATCTTTATATTTTACCCCCGAGTGATGCTGCTACTCTACCAATAGATATTTGCATAAATATGTATTAAGTAAATACTGATGGTATACCACCACATTTTTTCACATACCTTGAAATACAATACATTTATACAAGTCTGCTTTTTACCAATGGTGTGTTGAGCTCATTGTTTAACGTGAGCAACTGGTAACTTGGTAAAATATCATTATGGAACGAACAGCTTTTTTACAAACCACCAAGATGTATATGTATGCCTGCTTCAAACCAACCACATGGATAATAATACTTAAAAATGTGTTCACAGCGCAGTGTATACGTACCTACTCACACACAGATTACAATTCATTTTTATTCTCTATGTTCCCATTCGATGGGTTTTGCAAAATTCTCATCTTGCTTCTCTTTTCTGCGCTGGAATGAATTAGGTAGAGTATAGTTGTAAGTTTACACTGCGTCTCCTCTCTCTCTCTTCTCTACACTACACGCATCATTATAATTACCTATTCGCAAAGATGTTCTCTTCATGCCTCTATTTCTAACTTTTATTGAACCCCTTTTACAACCTGCACTACACTGAACAAGCTATTAAATATGTGCCTATAAGCACCATGTGAAATACCATATACGTACTCAACTGGGATTTTTTGTTTGTGCGAAATATTATGGTTTTAGCTTTATTACAAAGTATTTGAGCTTAGCTGGTTGATGGTGGTTCTCTGTCATATATGCAAGACACTTCGATGGTGATGAGCTTATAAAAGCAAAGGTAACTTTGAAAAAGCCTACTTAACTTATGCGTAGTTCGCATGTATGTGCTGATTTTATACGTTTGCTTGACACACGCATCCATCCATCATTCATGACTTTAGTGTTTGGAGTTTGAACAGAGCCATATACCAGTACCATACCAATTTTGCTAGGTAATTTGAATGGGAATAATCTCTTATTTCTACCACACACATAGTTGGTGTTATCGTTGATAATGCTAAATGAAAAAAGTAAAACAAACAGGAATGTACTTTATAGGTCCAGTGTGCATGGTGGTGCTGTGCTAATTATCTACAGAGCTACGTGGATGACACGATGTGTTTTTTAAAAAACGTGTATAGCACGTCAATGAGAGATAAAATGAAATAAACATGATTACCTAATCTATGCTCTCATCTTCATGGATTGTGTTTGTGCACACCAGTAAACAGATTGCGTATAGGGTTGTAATGTCAAGAATTTTATATTTGATCATATAATAACGTATGATTTTGAGATAATTTTTCACATATTGCTGCTACCCGGTATTATGTTGGTATTAACATTTTCTGTCACAACTTGTCCTTACCCCACGTTCATTCATAATTTGTTGAACGAGCAAATGTAAAAAAATAAGATCAGTATCATATATTGTTTTTATGTCAATTTGAAGTTAAAATTTGCGGACATGACATAATGTTTCCCTCTGCTTTTATAAAAGTACAGCAGATGATCAGAAGTAGTGAAATTATTTCCCGATTTCAGCAAGTAGTAGAGTTAATCGTTTGGAAAAATGATACAAAATGTCATTCAAAAGTCCTCCATTTATATGATAAAGCCATGTTTTCAACGTGTGTAAAGTTTGTGGTTTCATTAATGCTAACATTAATTTAGTCATTGAAATTGTTAGAAAAATCACATACATACTCACAGCATGAAGTTGAGCCTTAATGAATAAGATTACATCATGCTAAAACCTTTTTCGGATCTGGTTACAAGTGCGAATAACTTTTTAAAAAAACACAACAATAACGAGGTACCTAAACAAGCTACCTGATTCCTTTTCCATTAGTCCGAGTGTGTTAAACAACAAAGAGCTGTTAAGAAGATTTCTGTCGTAGAATGCGTCTTAATTCCCACTTTATGATTTTTAACTTCATTTACTACTAAGCAAGTATATAAGGGATGTACACCATTATATCATATATTTGCGTTTTATAAAACATGTAACATATGTTCGAATCTGTGTACATCATTTCTACATAAGGATTTAATCTCAATTTTTGCCCAGCATTTTAATTGAATGAAATATCGTGTTTCTAAAATACAGCATCCTCCTTCCTTTCAAACTAAAACAACTAGCATGAAAACGTGTAGGCAGAATACTTAGGAGCAACAACAGAATGCTGTACTCATAATAGTATCGCAATTTTTTTATCCAAGATCATCACTGAAGTACCTGATAAGAATTGTAAAGACTGGAAATTTTTTTAAACGTGCAACTTCCAGAGGCTTGGCTTTATTTTCCGAATATCCTCTAAGCGCTAAATTCTATTTGATTCCCAAAACAGAATGCCGTTGCTACCTACGAAAAAATTTATTATACACTTATTGAATGATTTGCAGAGAAAATGCGTGTGTAAAAAGAAATGAATTCTCTTAAACGGTCGTGTTCTTTTGAATATTCACTGCCAATACTGGGTACCCACGCAAGTGGACATAAGCACACATACGAATGATGACAAAAGATGTAAAAGGAAAACCTGGTCCAGGAGACATTCAGGCTCGTCTTGCCTTCTTACGTGCCGATTACCACGTTGAATACTGGTTTTACATTACACAAGCTTAATACAGGCTCAAATGTACATTTGGCAACTCGTCTTGCAATAATTTATTCGGACAGGATTTGACGTGTCCTTTGTTCTTTCCTCAAGAAGCCGTGTATTTATGGTTATTATATTGACAGCAAGGATAAGTACATACATAATTGACTGAACTCGTCAACATGAAAATCATCCACGCATTTTTCCATTTTATTCCGAAAAAAATTCCGTATCGAGGTACTTACTGTCGAGACTGCAAAACTGCTTTGATGCAGAATTAACTTGTTAATGTGTTGTAATGCAGCTTGTAGGGAGTCTTACTGTCTCACAAAAATGAAGGTTGCTGATTTTTAGATGAGAAATGCTTTTAAAAATAGACAGGATGAATATTTTCTAAGAATAACGTAGAGAGAGGAATGTTCGAATTTTACAAAAAAAAACATTGCAAAAATTCTAGAGAGCATCACATTCACATGTAAAGGGAAAAGTCAACATTGTAAAGCATATTATGTGGTATGACAAAATAAGAGCTGCTTAATCCTTTAATTGATGTAACTTATGGGTTTTATTGACATTGCATTCTATTCAAAGGATTCATAAACACGACGGAAACGCATTGTTGTGCTGTGAATGTCATGAAGCATCAATATTTTTATTTTGTCACACAAGCGTTATTTTAATTTTCATGTTTTGAATCACATACATTTCACTGTGATAAAACTGCTTCCTCAATCTTTCGGAGATTACTCATTTTTGGCTTCTGAAGCACATTTTATTGTAATGATGATTGCCACTAAAATTATCTAAAGAATGCAACCATTATATTCGCTTTATCAATTGTTTGTATTGGTACTAACCTTTGATTGCCAGCTACGCCAACGATGGATGTGCAACACTTGAATTTATATTATGGTTCCATTTTTCGCATGTACAATTTTTGTGTGCATCTGAACATCACGTTGTGCTTTCAGCGATATAATTTTAAACTTCTTATAAGTGCCATAACATGCATTGTGTTCTGCTACGTGTAAAACGTTATCTAGATATAGCTTGTTTTATAGGCCATTATATGAAATGGAACTACTAGGCAATGTAGAATAATTAACGATTTCCTATCTCGTTGTCGTTTTTCTTGCTTTGTGTTACTGCTGCTCATTTTAATGGATTTTCCTTGAAGAATTTATGGAAAAATTATTGTGACTTTATAATGCAACATGACCTGGGTTTGTTTATTTGATGCTTTACCTTTGCCACTGGAATGAAAAGACCAAAGTTTTGTCACGCTGAATTATTATGTCCTTGATTGAAAAAAATGTATTAAAACCTCATTTTCCCTATGCGTTAAATAGCTCATTGATTGTTCATACTTTATGACGTACATTTTATTATTGATTTTTACTTTCAACAGGATATCAAATTCAACGATTGAAAGGAGATAAAATTACTTTATGATATTTTATTTGGCAATTTTGTGTAAATGAAATTCAAACCCTTGTTGCAATTATACCACCACTACTTTTCATACTTGTATGATTGATTCTACACCACATATTTTGACATTCATATAATTAACAATTTCGTCCAGTAGCTCATCGGATTTTCAAGTCAAATCGACTTTGTACTACCTCCTCTCTTTTCTTTAGCTTCCACCTCCACAACAGAAACACCTCCTAGATAAATGAATGAAACCATTCTACAATTTAATATGCACGAAAAACATTACGTCAACCGAGTCCAATGATTCGCCTGTTATAAACATTGTTCCGGAACTGCGCCATACCTGTGTACACAGCTAAAACATTTTGCGTCACATCATATTGTTCACGCACACCAGGTGTGAACGCAACTGAAACAAAAAAGCTGCAGTTTTACACGCTTATTATTGTATCCTTCATTATGATTTGGATGATCTGAAAATGGGGATCTAATTTTCCTGCAGCAGCTTGACAAAATGTCTACATGAAAATGCCACGCAAAAACTCCAATTCGGAACGTGTATAATATATACACATATTATACGCTTATACGGATTCAAATGTCAATGTCAAACTATGAAAATGAACCGCCAGTTCTAGAGATACACGCTGCAGCTTACGCAAAACGTCTTTTATTGAAACATCTGCTGCTGTTTCGTCCTTTTTGCAAATTGTGATGTTTCGTACGAACGAACGTAAGCGAGATGGGACTTCTAAAATAGCAAGTGGTGGTGGCACTGTAGTGGCAAGTAAAAAAGCCTGCATGCTTTCAATACGATATATGCCGCATTATATGTTTTTGAATTGTCGTTAGTGGTTTTTAAGGATTTTCTTCATGCATGCAAACGCAAAACCTGCATTGTTTTTGTTGTGTACACTTTTACTCTTAATTTTCGTTGTACATCAACATACACACGCATAAACTTTTTTTTACAAAAAGTAAAAATAAATACACGAACCTGACAGGGCCTGCAATGCAAATGCTGGATAAATGCAAGAAGAGAGTCATTATATGAAAAATGTTTCTAAGAAGTCTGTACTACATGGTAAAAAGTATCGACAGCCAGCAGCAGCCTGAAGGAAAAAAAGGAGAAAAAGTAAATGGTTCTTCTTAAAACGTATTATTATCCGCATTACTCCATTATTCCATGATCCCAGTATTTTTCTCCATCTCTCTGGATTCATGTGCTATGTTACGTAACGTAAAAAGACATAATCACACACACAAAAGCATAGAGAGATCGCATAGTTTTCCTTTTTTATAAATGCATCTACATTTCGATGAGTTTTACGTTGATATTGCGCTGTGTATATATAATGATCCAAAATTCCATGACGGGTATGAAGAAGAAAGATGATCATCTATAATATAGGCATGCTCCATGTAACGCTGTTTTTGTGTACACACCAAAAGCAACAACAACAACAACACAAAACGCACTTCTCTCTTTGAATTTACGCAGAGATATACGAACATTGCATATTATTTTACCACGTACTTACACACGAAAGCCCAACTTACTCACATAGATAATAAGACAAAAATATATGTACCTAAACTATCAAACTCAAAACAGAACGCTGCTGTTGTTGCTTCTGGTCGCTGTACTTCTTTATAAAAGGGGGTAATGTTGAAGGAGCAGCAAATGGTATCATTATCGGTTTCTGGTTCTATCCACCAAAATCACTGCGCTTTCATATATATTTGACCCTAGTTGGAATATGATGGCTATGACTATATGACTGAATATTATTCAATTTTTTCCCCTTTCTTTATTACCATTACTCCAGAAGTTAGTATAAACTATATACTAGAGATAGGTAGCCAATTAACTACTATTACTAAAATATTTTTTGCTAGAGCAAATATTATCTTACTTTTTCCGTTTCTCTCCTCTCCTTCACTAACAGCACAAACGCTGATGTACCCGTATCTGATTAGTTTTGAGGAAAGTGGTCATCTTATTACAATTAACACCATTCCCAGCTTTTTATATTTTTCCCGTTCATGCAATAGCAATAACAGTAACATCTTCATAAGTGTTTCCCTCGTTTTAGAGTGATCCAGGGAATTTCCACTTGCAATCAAGTTATCATGCTTGAATCTTCAGCTTTATTTGCAACAACTGTCACTTCACAGCAAAGCGGTAAATCAAAGGAGAAAATTTTCATGGACAAGTTTCCGTGCAAGATTTGAACAATAATTGATTTTCCATTCACATTAAGACTTTAATCCTTGTAAAGTATTCCGCAAGAATTTTTCGTCTTCTTCACTTCATGTCATTTGGGAAAAACCGCACTAGCTCTCGCTAAACACTTTAATGCAACCCGAAATGATGAAAAATCTTGACGTGACACTGCATAGTAGTGGTCACGAGACAGAATCCCTTAGCTTAATGTCTTCCCACACACATCCACACACATTCACAAACCGTTTGCACAAGAACTGTTTCCACATCTGCTTATTGACACATTAAACTTTATTCTTGAAATTGTACAATCAAAGCAATAAACGAGCACATGTCGCATAATGCACAATGTAACAACTCATATAAACAATCTTTTTTCAAGGTGCTTATCAATGCTAGTGTCGATCTACTCACTATACGCTATTATTTTGCTGCATATTAGTTTTCCGCGAAGGGACAGTAAATATACTGATGCCAGTAATTTTGCTGGGGTAAAAACAATAACTCTCTGTAGTAAGTTGTATTTTGTATGTGTGTATAATATTGTAGCTTGCACAAGAAAAGTCCAAACAACGCAAACACCGACTCTGACGACGCTGACGGACTCTCTCTTTTTCAGTATTTTGTGTGACTGGCTGCTTGGCTGCTATCCGAAACTTCTTTTACACATATCAGGGGGTATACTTACTTGTACGTACGTGTGTGTAGTTATGCGATGTGTTTTAGGGAAAATATTTTTTGTCATGTTGTTTCTTACATTTATATAGCTTTACTACGCTAATGGCGTAGTATTACTAGTGTATATGGATGCTAAGGAAGGATTTTGATCAGTCAAAATCTCTCCCTTTTCTGCTCAACGTATGAAACATGTACGGGTACAATGCAGAACAGCGCTGGTAATAGCGTAAATATGGAGGAGAGTGGGAAACATTGCATGTAAACTATACATGATCATAAAAAATCGAGAGAGAGAAGCGTGTTGTTTTGTTACGTTTGTTTTACATATATTGCTTACCTACTACTTTACTATTAGTAACTACCTACTGCGCACTGCCTACGTTCAGAAAACTTGATCGCCGTACCGTGTGGTACGAACGGACTTGGGTTTCCTCCTCTATTGTATGGGAAAACAGTTGAAAAACTTTAGAGCAGAGTAATGGTGGGATCCATAATGCCAGCTCGTTTTTTATCCACGATGTGTATTCTCTCTCTTTCTATGAAAAGGTTCCGTCTTCTTTGCCCCTTTCCTCTCCACACATCTTCAAGATTTGCAGCGTACGTACACGTTGATATCGGTGGTGGTGGTAATGTTATTGCGAGTAGCGTAAAATAGGTAGGTATCTTCAAATGACATGTGTGTGTGTGTTGGTTGTTGTTGGTGTGCAAGTTACTTTTATACTATATATCGGTTGGTATACACTACCAAAAGGGAAAAGTAGTGCGCGCAATATTTCCATACATTCCCTGTTATTACTTTTTTCACTTTTATCGTCATGATCATCATCGCGAAAAGCATGTGATGTGTGTGTGGAAGTGTGTAATGCTGAGTGTCCCTCCTCAGCGTAGTAGTAGAAGTTGTAGTAGTAGTACGTAGTAAGTATGCTCGCTCACACTCTCCTCGATCATTCAAAACATTTCGTTGGAAGGAGAGAAGAATGGATCAGATGGATAAAAAATGAGTTTGGGGAGAGAGGGAGAATAAGATAGGGTGAGAGAGAGAATGTTGTGTATAAACAGATATGTTGAGAGAGAGATATTTTTTCTATTTTGCTTTTACCACTAACGCTTTTATTTTTTGCCTGCTATATATAATACCTACACTTGATGCATATGTGCCTACAAAATAAAGGTATTATAAAAAGGCAAAAGATTAAAGAAAAACATTAGATGGCCATGGCTTGCTTTTTGGCTATATGCTATTTTTACGAGAACACAACAATCCAGGTTTTTATGTATGTGTCCATGTAGAACCGAATTTGCTCTTACCCCCGCTTACACAATTACTACCACTACTATATGCTGCTATATTATTATTATTGTTATTATGGTTTTCTCGTGATTTCAATACAACTCTTTTTTTTCTACTGGATAGCGAGTAACATTTCTCTACATTCTGCGTACAAGAAGCAGCAGCGTACCCTTCTTTTATTATTATTTTTCTCTTTTCTACAACATCGGGTATTATAAGAATATAAGCATTTTCGTTTAGGCATATAAATACGGCATCCTCATTAAAGTAGTATATAGTGGTATGCCTTTTTCCTTGGAAAAATAAAGCATACACACAACAGAAAACAAAAATGATACCGAGGGGTTGAATTGCATACACAGATGGTGAATTAAACACATTGGATCTGTGTGGTAATAGCAAAAACTTGTGTGCAAACCAGTGATATATTTTGATATAAAATGATTCACTGCTAATGTGTATGTAATGCTTTTTATATGAAAATACCAATTTCGAATGGTTTTTGCTCCCCAGAATGAGCAGAAAATTTGCAATGATGATATACAAAAAACCAAGTTTAATGTTTGAACCTTTTCAGCTTATGTAAGCTATTATATGAAGAAAGGAAAACGAATGATCTAATGGTGAGGAGGTGAATCCTTTTTAAGTCTGCCTGAAATGAAGGATGATAGTTCGTGATATCAAGATTACAGCAGTGAAGCAAGAAGTTTCATATCTCATGATTAAGATCATACCATACCATCTTCGATTTTTATCATATTATAACGCTTAGGTACATATAGAGAAGCTTATGTATACTCGCTGTTGCATAGAGTGCGAACAGATAATCCGTTTACAAGTTTTTGCGAAAACTTTATTTTTTAAACTGTATGCAAAAAAATCGTATTTGAGTTAAGGAATAAAAAATCTGTTATTGGATTAGAGTAGCACTTTATTTATTAATGCATTTTTGCAACATTATATAAACCCGTAATACCTCTCTGCAAAATAGTTTTACTTGAGTAAAAGTGTACACGTGAAGAAAATTGGCATTACAAAATGTGTCTCATGACTATATAAACACACATGCTCAGTGCGTGAGTGTGTGTGCATTTTTGCATTCTTATGAGTTTGACATTGGAGCGTTCCTTGAATTTAACTTTGATCTCAGCGCGCATAAAATACTCACATAGTATAGAACGGTTTGGTTTTTTCCTTTAGAAAACAACTTAAATTTCATAATAACTATTTACGCCTTCAACAAGCTTTGCTATTTTATTTTTCAAATGTGTACACGTCACCATTTGAAATATTAATGCAAAACATTTCCAGAAAAACATTCTAATGTATTTCTGACAATAATTGCTGTTTTCCTATTACATGTTCTTTTGAATTTAATATTGCTACTTTCTGTTCTGCTATCATTAAATTTGGAAATGAACAAGGAGGGCTTGAACAGCCTGACCTCGGTTCATATTAATACTTGTAACAACGATAAGCGTATCCATAAATTATTGAACTCTATTTGAAGGTATACTGTTATTTTGATGCGGCAATACGTATATAGGTATATAAACACGTTACATCCTCGTGTGGCGCGTGTGTAAATATGTATGGAATAATACGAGCGCAAAAAAGTAATGCGTAGTTGATGAATTCGATCGCGCGAAGGAAGGAGACCTTGAGAAAGGGAACGCTTGTCACGCTGCTGTACTACTGCTAGCGTTTTACGTATACTACTACGTGGTTCATAGGTATATCCCGCGTTGTCTTTAGGCTTCCGCTTAACCTTTTCCGTTTTCCACTTCTCTTTGCTTTGTGTTTGGTTTGTTACTGCGTAGTAGATTTTACTATGGCATGTGGAACATGCTTGTCAATATTCCAGCGTTTGTTTGCTGAATGGTGACGCATCAGTGTAATTCAAGTCCTTTATAGGCCAACAACGTGTTTCTGGTTCACCTGTACTTTCTCCAACGCTGTACTAATCTTGTTGCTCGTATTTCTTACATTTCCACGAAATAGCATGATTATTTGTCAACAACTTCAATGAGAAGGAGAACGGGGAGCTTTGAATGACTTGTATTGAACGAAAGTTTGTTTGCAGGTAAGGATTAAGCGCTATACAGATTGCAATCACATTTTATTCCAGGACATAATTCAACAGTATAGTACTTCTAAAGAAACACTTTTTAGCTTTTTAGAACAACAGTTTAACTGTAAACTCAGGCCTATTTGTTGTAACTTGTAACTAGTTATCTTATTTCAGCATTAAATAAATGTCACGTCATATGAGGATTTTACTAATAATTTACAACAGCAAAGGGCATGCGCATACTAATATTGCCTTTAAAAAGTATGAGCTTACATCACTTTGCAAAAAACATTCAAGTAAATATGCCAAAACTTTACACACAATCTTTAGGCATTTTATAACGTCCTGGAACATAGATTCACAAGTGTACGTAGGTACTGGGATCAGTACAACGCGTATACCTAACTAGTTAGGTAGACAAGTTTGGTGGAAATATGACGTACTATCATAGAGGTGCATGGCAAAACATATATACACTACGCGTTTTCGTCGATTGTCTATGTTTTTTTTCACGCACATCGTTCATGACTTGTGTGCTCAGCGTAAGTGCTCACAAAATCGACAAGAACTATCTTATCCTAACAAGGTATGATTTTACAACAAGGTTATATGTCGGTACAAAAGTATTTTCAAGTCAAAAGATTAGACTATTTGCGTTTTTAAAGTTTTGGCATTTTGAAAAAGCCACAAAGACAGTAAATAAACAAAATTTGCGGGGGTAGAAAATCAAGGAGCGTTTTAGCGGATAATTGCAGCGGCTCATGTTCATGTCCTTTAAAGCAGTCGAGTAAAGTGCGGCATATAATTCAACATGTAATCTGTCTTTGCGAATTAGAAGTAAGTAGCGAGTAAGTAAAAGATATGCTCACTGTATTTGAGGTGTACCATTTTAAAAAATCTACTGGATCGCACTTTCGCACACGAACCACTATTTCGTTGAAAAACAAGATTTTGAAATCACCAGTGCCAATACCTATCCAACAAACAAGCCAACTGTCTTTTATGACTGTGAGGTTATTGCTTTTTTCAGAGTAGATTTTTTTTGCTGTATTTCGAGCATTTCCCTTTTTACAAAAACACTTACAAAATGACGTTCTTTTGGTGGTGGCGGTGCCCCTATGCGTTATTACCATATTGAAGGTTAATCTAATCCCCACATTTACAACATAATGAATAAAAGATGCTTTCTTATACTCAAGCTTGGCTGGTGGCTTCAATAACATTGAAAAGAGCTTTAGAGAGCTAGATTTTGAGCGATAATATGAACTTGTGTAAAATTGTTTGCATGATTATGGTTTGCTTTTTTGCAAATTGCAGCTTTACACTTCTACTCCTTCCGACTTGGGTAACGCAACGCCACCAATGGAGTAAATAAAGATGCTATACTGTATACTGACTTGTCTTTGTTTTCCGTTTTTACGCACACAGATTTTACTTGGCGTATGCCCTGGAACATTAAAGCGTATAAAAATGCTGCTACTAACATTTTTCTACGTAATTTATTCTTCATTGTCTTTCATTCTTCCAGTCTAATTGTATTTGCATATATGTATTAATATACATCGACAAATTTCATTCAGTCCTGCTGCAACTGCTCTGTTTTTTACGTAAATATTCCATTAAATGTAGGGAAATCAAAACAGCATCACGCTTCTTAAAGTAGTGCACCGATCGTTGTGAGATTTTATTTGTGCGCTTTCTGACTTTAGACATGTTTCACTTTGATATGATTTCATTTAATTTATCGCAGGACGGGATAATAATTTATAAAAGTGTACCTATATGGAAAAACAAGATAAAGTTGAAACTCTTGGGCTTTAGGTTGTGAAAGCAGTGTCACCACTACCATCAGACGATACAAAACCCATGCACCACTCAAAAGCAGTATTCTTATCCGTACAAGTATAAAAGTCCTAATAAAAAGAATTTTCTAACATCGTTCAGGGATACATTCCTCTTTCAATTTCTTTGTCCAGAGAATCATATATGTTAGAGAAGCAAAATATATTATATCGTATGTATTTACGTAAAATAAAATGTGTGCATTGAATCGGTTCTTGTAACAAAATAACTTTCATACAATATTAAACGGATAAAGAACCTGAACTCGTAATCACGGTTTACCAAACTAAAAAGCACAATTTACTACTATCATCAGTTTTTTACTACTTCAAAAAACACACAACGCCACCACATCAGCAAGCATTATTGCAAAGTGCCAACAAGCACCACCATCATCATCATGATCCTCAAGCAACAAAGCTGCACACAAATAGTGATGATGTTACTATAAAGTAGATGTTCTACTCAACATATTACATCAGCCGCAGCGTCAGCGTCGCGTCGGGTTAATGCACTACCATTTTATGGGCACAAAAGACGTAGGTAATAAGTGTATGTGTGTGTGCTTAGAAACTTACACGGACAACCTTATTTACAAGATGGAATTGGTGAGTAAAAATGAATATAGCAAAAGGTTTTTTTTTCTTATTCTACTGATAACTTTTACGTTTAGGTACTTACACCGCAGCAAACCGAACCGACACAGAATATTATTGTATTGGCCACTGCTCTCCTACTACTACTGCCATCGCCACCACCACGCGACGAGATAACTAAAACTAAACTATGACTGAATATAATATACTGAGTGAGTACGTTTAGAAATAAAAAAAAAATCGTGATGATGCTGAGTTTTCTTAGTAATGTGTAAAGCGTAGTGAATATAATATTGGGGATTACTTGTTTGGGTTTTCGAATAAAAGAATTTTTTTTCTGCCAAGATCACATCTTTTCTTTCTCGTTTAAGCTGAGAAATGAGCACTAGAGTAGTGCATATGAAGACGCTGACGGACGCTGCGTTGTCCTTTTCAATAGGATTTTCAACTGAAAAAAAGCAAACGTAGATAATACCTTATGTTACGGATCTGATTCTGACCAAACAACACCGCACCGGCATTCATACATTTTAAGAGATGGGGAGGAGAGGAGTGAAAAGATGGACAAGCTTTTCAGTAGTTGCTGGCTGCAGCAGTTGCTCCGCTCACTCACAACTATTCACTTCAGTGACTTCTTTAGTGTTTTGCCCTTGAAAAAATGTGCAAATCGTAATTGCGTAGCACATATGACTACATACTTACATTATGTACATGTTTGTAACACTATGTGAAAACGAAATCAAGCAGCAGGAGAGCACAGCATAAAACATGATCAACATCAGTCTTTTTCAGGACAAAAAGAACAAAATGCACGTTACATATTATCGAATGAATACAAAGATTTGCGATGAGAGAAAAGAGCAAGTAAAAGTAAGTATACATATTATTATACGTACCAAAAAGTCCTTTGTGGCCTTTTCTTTTACTACTACTTTCAAGCCAAGCCAATAAGTTATTAGCCAAGCACAAAGCTGATATAAATGATATCATAACACATTGTTGTGGAAGCCAAACACAAAGTAATGCATAATGTACTGAAGAATGGAGATCATCGTTGATAATTTATTGGCATCGACTGGTTTAACTGGACAAATAGAAGCGAGCTTGAAACCAAACTTACTTTGAAATCGAGCGTTTTGGCTTATTTGGCTTTCTCGTTTTGCAGTTTTAGTTCATGTACGATCTACAGTCTAATCAAAAATATTTTTAAATATGAAAATGTAAGAAATGCTCCACCTACAACTATGATTGAGCAGATGGACGTTTGATTGGGGGTCAAGAAACAAAAATTGTTTAGACTGACGTTACAAAACTTTCATAAATGTCCTAAAATAAGGTTGTTGTATAATGTGATAAATTCAGATCAATCTTGAATTTGCTTTGCAACTCTGCATAATTGATCGCTAAATTTGAAACTTTGCCTTTACGGTAAATTCATGTGCTAGATCTTGTCGAACGAGGACATTACATTGTGAACTTACATTTACCCTAAAAGGTATTAAAAAGATAGCAATTTTAGGTATCGGTAGTCATTTGCAAAAAAAAATCATATGATGAAACTCGGATTTTGTTCACCAAGCAATTTGGATTTTATTTTGGAGAATTATTCACAAAACAACTGCGACTTTGAACAACTTTGAAAATTGATAATGAAAAGTATTTTTAAACCGAAAAGGTTTAAATCGAAACTTTAATCCATTCCGCCATTTTTGTTTCTACATTACTTAAATGTCAAATAAAGATAGTTTGAATTGTTTGATACAACATTATTAACGATTTCATGGCACAATTTCCAGACTTTTCTCAAATATGTATCATTTCATGAAGACAACTTTGGAAACACTACGAGGCAACGTAGAACAATCGACCAAAAATGTTAATTTTTACGAAACATTTTGTTTGATAGTATGTTGGTTGTTGGTTTTGATTGATTGGATTGAAAGAGTTACTCCAGAGCAAACATACTAATGTCGTCCGCGTGATAATGATCATAATTCAATGAAATTCAACAAACAGGAGTTTACAAATGCCCCTTATTTCAAATTAATTTTGCTACACAGAATTTCCATAAGAAACTTATTCAAGGAAATTAATTTCCTGACATCTTACTAAACATTTATTTGGAATTTGTCAAATCATTGTCATTGCAAATATATTCACAGCAAAGGAAGTAAGATACAAAATAATTTGTACTATAATTAACAGGGGTGCTTGCAAAAATCCCGATGCCACTCTAAGTCAGTTGCAATTTTCATTTGTTACATTTTCCTTATAAGAAATGTAAGTTTTTAATTGAATAAACAATTACTTTGTTTCATGAATGCTACACGTTAGAATATTAATTTTCTTCAAACCAATTTTCTAGAAAATGGCCAGCCTGGACAAAACATGTAATGAACTCAAAAAGGCATACGACTCCTGCTTCAATACCTGGTTTGCGGAAAAATTTCTTCAGGGAAGTTCTAAGGATCCGTGTCCCTGTGAAGCCATGTTGAAAGCTTATTCTGAGTGTGTGAAAGTAAGTTTGCCGATACTCGTATCATAAAATAAAGGTATTCAAAAGTTCATGTTTACATTCTACGGTCTTACGCCTTGAATAATTATATGATTTGTGATTGTAATTATATTTTTTCGCAAAAGCACTTAAGTTTTTATGCATTTCTAACATGCTGAAAACCGTCTAGAATAATAGGCACTTATGCTTAGGTAATTTTCTCATTCCTTTATTGGTACGGTAGGTTAGTTTTGCTTGGGTTTGCAAATTTTACTTTTCACCATCTAACATGGTCCGTCTGACTCACATCTGCTGCTGCGTTTTATATTCATATTATGTGTTTGGTGGTCTTAAAAAGTACCTAGATAAAAGTTCATTTATATTTGTTAGGATATATGTGTAATAGTGTAGTAACTGGCTGTGTTACAGTGTTTCTTTGGATTGGTTGCTAAAATGTTTGCTGCTTGTGGCATTCCTTGCGCCATTGTATACGTTTGGCAAACAGCAAGCAGCATCATCGTCATTGTACTACTAATCTGTTATACCGGGTAGTATAGAGGTTTATTCGTTGACGTTCATACATTTTTGAATAGCTTTTTGAGAAGTGATACCTCGTTACAAAAATCTATCTTTCTGTACTTGTCCTTTATGAAATCTCCTTCGATTCTACATCCTCCTGTATATACATAAAAAGCCACATTCCGCATAGCACCACCACCTCCAAATGCCTTTTCAATACAATGAATTCCCTTATTTTTCGATGAGTTGGTGGTGGTGGTGGTGCAGGTGCAGGTTGTTGGTGCAGGTTGGAGATGGTGCAGGTTGTTGGTTTGATGAATAGGCAATGCAAGAAACTGGTTTTCGCGTTGTTTGTTCTTATTGGTGTTTGCAAATTTCTGCAACATGGTGAGTTCACTCATGTAGTAAACAAGCTGCTATATACACCAAATACATGTGTGCGAATTATACGCGATAATGCTATTAGGATTGCTTGCCTTCCGTGGACATACTTTTTTGCAAGCCCTGTGTGTAAAGGCTTGCTTTTCTACTCAACGAATGCAGCATGCAGATTCGTTTCATTATCATCAACAGAGACAGCAGCATACTTTGTTTATGGATAAAAGGCTTTCATGGGGATGCATACTCATTTCTTCATGCTGGCTTGCCATTTGTGCCGCCATATTAGTATAATCTAATTAAACATTTCTCCAGAGGATTTTCTTAATAAATGATGGGAGGAAATGAGGGATTTTCTTTTCAAGATTTTTTCGAATAGATAAAAATAAACATTTCATAAATAAGCGGATTATTTAGGCATGGAACAATGAGGGGAACGATCATCTTAAGCCATACAAGCTATACAAATGCTAAAATGGAAATGAAATTCTTTCATATTGTTAATTTTATCATGATGGGCAAATCAGGTTTCTCCAGAAATGTGAGATGGTACCGGAAATGTGCTTATTAAAAAAATATCATGTAGTCATAAGACATTCAGGCGAGTAAAAACAAATACATATGATGTAAGTGTAAGATCGAGAAGAAAGGGTACCATTATAAACTTCTCATGTCTTAGCAAATTGTGTGCCCCCAGCTATTGTTGCCTGTTTAGTATTGATGACAATTAAAAAAAATTATTGAGACACTTTGTCAAAGACTTCTAGTAGTGCCTAATCACAATTCGCAATAAGGAGCATTTGAATGACATTTTTTTGCATCCGCAGGTCTTTTCCGCATTCTTGTAGGAGTATATTCAGCCCACACAATGTGACCTTTTAATGGAATTTTTACTGAACTTTCATTACATCACTTGAGTTTTTAAACATTCATATTCATTTAGGTAAAATATGAAGCAATTGTACGGAAGCTGGCATTTGAACGTTTTAACAAGCTTGTACTTTTGCAATATTATGCAACTACATCTGGTTTTCGCCGAAACAGCTTGGTCTATTTGGCATAATATGACTGAATATTTACCTTCTCTGGAAACTTAAATCTCATATTTTTTATGTTTTCAAAACAATCCTTGGAGAATTTTAAAATGTACAAAAACTTTCACTGGTACTTTTACTTTATTTTCTAGTCATACTATATATGAGTTGATAGTCTGGGACATGGCTAATGAATGTACCTATTATGATTCACCTTTTCTGAAACCTTTAAAAACAAGTTTATTATTATTATTTATCTTCAGGCTTTCGAATTCCGTAATTTTTATTATTAGTTACACGGCAATTAATATGTACTGTTTCTGTCTACGTAATAACTGAAAACATAAAGGGTTCCTCCTAATGACTGCACCCAAATTTTTTGCTACGATATTCAGTGGGCAAGTATTCATATGGACCTATGGGTTATATTTTCTGATGCTACATGTTTTTCTGAATACGTGTGTGTGTTTTGACAAATATATCATGAAAACAAGCGACACAATTAATATGACAATTAAGTTTGTTACGAGCAAGAAAATTCCCGCACCGAAATTTCGACAATTTTTTTTTGAAATTGTTTGATAAAATCTTTGAGTTAGAGTAAATATACAAGTATTTGGTAGTATATGCAAGCCCGGATTGTGGTCGTCAAAATCCATTAAGAATTGAATATGAAGTACGTAATAGCTGTACCATTAGCAGCTTAAACTTTTTTGATACACTTGTCGAGCAATGTTAAAACTAAAGCACTTCTATTTCTCAATTCCTTTATGTTAAACGTCAACTTGATACCACGTTTAATCGCACGTTTGATGGGCTTTCAAACAAGTACTCAAGCATACAATTTGCATGTTCCGTAGTGGAACAAGAATACATACACTTTAGGCACTTGCAACACATTGAAAAAAATGCTTGTAACACAAATCTTCAAAATATAACAAATTTTATAATCCCCATAAATTCTGCTATAGTTTGTCAATTCGTGTAATCAGTATGTCGTTTTGATGCACAGAGTTTGGGGATTCTTTAGAGGGTTTAGATTTAGTAAACTGTTCCTTTGTATAAAAGTTGTGGAAACTTAAATGTATAGTAGACTTTTGAAAACAGGAAAAATGCCATTTTGATTCAGGGTTTTCAATTTTTTTCAAATATACCACAACACAGTTTTGCAGTTAAGTTTACGCGCGGTTTATGTAGACAAAGCCTTGCTCTACAAGTACGTTATACGACCTACCCATCAACTGCTTATCTAGCCTTCAAAAGTAAATAGAGAATTTGGGTGCAGTCATTTGGAGGAACCCTTTATTTAGGTATGTAATCTGTACTTGTTTCAGAAAGCAATGAAAGAGAGAAATGTGGACCCGGAAGAGTATGCATCTCATTGGAAAGAGTCTGAAAAGGATGAGAAGCACGGGAAATTAAATAATTCATGACTTCTGGTTAAATGTTTACATGTAATATGTAATAAAATGTATTATAAAGCAAGTTACCATTTAATGCTGTCACAAATGCTTTCAACTCTGCTAAAAATTTATTCAAAGATGCACGAAAATGAAACATAATATATGATATTTTAAATAATAATTTGCTTTGAAATTCTATTGTTTTATGTATACGAGAAGTATTTATTTATTGAACATTTATTTGCAAAGTTTACCACATATCTTCATAAAGCAGATTGCCAAATAATAAATTTATAGTTTTAAATATGCCAAATAATATAATTTTGGAATTTCTAATGTATGTTAAAGTGTATGCAATGTTTTATTCCTTTTAACAATATTAACTATGTTAACAAAATGATAGAACACAAAGTGATTTTGAGATTTTTTTTCGCAATTTAGACTTGAGAAAAACGCTAAATGGACAAAACTTTGGTGAAAGTAGTACTAAAAGCTCAATCAATTCTAAGCAAATCTTTGTTATATAAAATTGAGCAAACACATAAGGGAAGGCGCAGCCTCTAGATAGCAGAACTTGGACCATGTGTATTTGACTTTCTTTCAAAGTGAAAGCATGAATTCTTTAGAGAAACTACCGCTAGGGGATACCCTAAACCACAATGGAGATACTAGGTAGACGACTAGGATTTATGGGGTGATTCTACTTTCGTTCAATGTAGTTGATGTGGCATTGCAGCTGCAAAACCTAAATAGGGGCAATGCAATACATAAAACATTGAAGAATAGAAAATGCTACAAATTTTAGCGTAAGCAATTTATTTTCCAATTGGACACTTTACAGATACATCAATTTAATACATAAGGGTGTTTTCCAATAATAACTTTAGGTAACTCGAAAATTTTTCATCAACAGAATAGCACTTGTTTCATTGATTTGATTGATATATTATATACTCAAACATGGGGGTGTAATAAGTAAACTAACATTAAACATCACAGGACCATTGCATTGTTGTGTTGTTATTTCTAAAGTCATAGTAAACTCAAATAGTTGTAAGGTATTTGATGTTGGAAAAAGTAAGGTCAGATTTCTTCAAATAGCATGTGAAAATCAGTTGTCAGTCTGGTCATCTTCCTTATATACGATAATCAGTATCATGAGGGCATTAAGATACATTTTTCAATATGTTTATTTAGCTTAAAAAAAGATCAATGGTGATTCAGAAAATGTGTACACTTTTCTCTTGTACAATGATAAGGCAATAACTGCAATTGAGTGCAATATAGATATGAAGCCATATTTTAAAAACAAACATTTAAGCATTAATCAAAAATGTCAGTATAATTCTACCTAATTTAACGATTTAACTTCTCCTAACAATTTATTACCGACATATTATATGGTAGTACTTTTCTTGTTTCATTTTATATTATGTTAAATGTACGATTTTATCCATCACCATAAAACGAGTTTATGTCATAGTGTAATATGCAACGGTAGGGAGAGTAGAGAGTACGAATTTAGCCTTCAAATAGAGAGAAAGAAAGGTGTACTCGGTACCACCTACTCCGGTGTAGGTGTTGACACCTCCAAATTTGGAAGAACAGCAAGCGCAGCGCCCAGCGCCGCGTCACCACCCTTTCCAAATGTTGTTTCAACCTTATAAATTTTCATAAATTCCTGTTGCAGCGTAGGATTTCTGGAGAGCGCTGATCCACTTCCGATGACAGATTTGATTCCAGCTTTGGTCAACATGCTACTAGGCATCATTCTGAATAACAACAACATTATAAAAATTGCTCGTTATTCTTGTGAAGAGAGAAATGAGGTAGAAAAGTGTCGGACCTACCTGTGTAAATTTTCAATCACACCTCTGCACAAGGCACGAAATACTTGACCCAAAGAAATTTTACCAAGATCAATGTTCAGAACTGATGCGTTTTGTTCTGGTGCGTGCCGCTCTCCATAAATTGTAGGAATGATTTCAAGAGTTGAAGCTGTGGTTTCTTCGTTTGCTGAAGCTGCTATTACTTTTTCCCAGATTTTGGCTAATGCAAGTAAAATATAAAAATGCAAATACATTATTCAAAGTAAATATGCATGAAGTACAGTAATTGTATGCAAAATATGAATCGATTAGGAGAGAAATTGATTTAAATGAGCTGTAAGCATACATTGGGGCACATTGCAACCAAGTCCTACGGTCCATTGCTGCAGCATGCTCACAAACGCTGCAAGGCAGTTACCCCCCGTCATTGCAGCCGCAACGGCTACGTATCTTCCATTAAAATACGGATAGTATTGGACATGACTTTCTTCAGATTCGCTCTCAATGGAAGGAGAGTCTCCTGATTGCTGACCATCATCTGTCTCCCTTGCACTTTTTGGGTGGAATCCCTCCGGCATTACAAACGCCAGTTGAGCTGACGTCGATATATTCAAAATAGCTTGGTCAGCTCGGGTAAGTGTGGAAATGACAGAACATTGGAAATCGCCCATTGCTGCGCCAACGGGAGTTCCTTCTGGAATTACAAGCCATGCTGTAGCCGAACAGCGTCCTGCGTAATGCCCTCCTAGTTCAATTTTTGGTAGGAACCGAGTTGGAAAGCCGGCTTCCTCAAGAATTTCCGTGTTCCATTCCCTTTTCTCCGTGTTAAAATAACCCCAAGCTGCCGCATTCTGAACGGACATTACCGGCACATCCAGATCGCAAAGCATTGCTACCACAAAATCCTGAATAAAGTACGTGCAAGCAAACGTAATAATTTTAGATGTAGGTGAAGACAAAGAAAATCCCATAAAAGTGCCAACATGTCATATTTTTATCCATTGCAATATTCGTCAAGCTAGTGTATTGTTTGTGCCAAACCTGAATTGTGGCTGCCCTATCAAATTTCTCAATCTTTTCAGGCTTATTTCTTGCCATCCAAAAGAGCGTTGAGCATCCGTAGCCAGTGCAAACCATCAAGTGCGAATCTGGTATAGGTAAACTGGCCAGAAAATCTTTGGTGCATCTGCTGTCCTGTGAAAAAGGGAAAATACGTGTTGCGCATAAGAAATGGATACTTTTATCTTTAGCTTTATACACTTTACTCAATCGAAAAAACGCTAAAGAACATGGTGTTTGTCTTCATCAACTATAACTTATTGTTTATGGCTGTGATATTTAGAGAAATGACCACATGTCTCTAATAAAATAAACAGTCTTTTCTGCATTACATCATTTCCTACCACCACCATCAGCTCAAAACGTCTTCGACGGATTAATCCGATAATGGATAAATGTGAATATCACATTTTCAACTGAAAGATGTTTAAAATGCTCTCATTATCATCTATTCTTAAGCTTACCTGCCATGTATAAAGATTGGAAGTAACTCGTGGCTCTATTTTATCCCCATTCCTTTCCCATCCTTCTCCATGCTTCCAAAAGACGACTCCGTGCATCTGTCCGCATATCCCTGCAAAAAGCACATATTATACCATGTTACCTAATTGGACATTCTTTTGTTGAGCCATACCGTACGTAATGGAAAGTTTGCTATAAAATGCTTGAAAGCTTCATGCTACTTAAATTCATAGGGGAATGAATAGATTCACAAAAGTTGGAACTTTGAAATTAAAGCAATTTTCAATGTTTAGTTTATGTTCGCTTTTCACAACACATCTACCTAAACACATTATACTACCACTTGCCTGACCCTCAACAACGTATGTTGTATGTTGTACATGCAATAAATCATTCATGAGACATTGATAGGCAGTAAATAATAGATGAACATTTTGACTCTGGAAATGTGACAACTTGATTTTTTCAGAGATAAAAAAGCATGTTGAATGGACGGTAGTACATAGCATCTGGGAAATGGTAGCCCCAGAAAGGATAAGTTTTTCAGTTAAAGTAAAGCTCTTTAGGAAGAAGCATTCAGAACGAACAGACTCTTGCCTTTCATGATATAAGTTGTACTAATAGGCATCTTTTCATGTGCCCCAATGGATTTGTAATCCTAATGTACAATGATTTGTTTTGCGTGTAAAATTTAACATTCATGAGCCAGGAAACTAGGAATGAGTGTAATGAAATTGTGTGTAACAAGCAATTTTTTCTTTGAATTTCTTACCAATATAAACAACTCGCTTCAGCAGTTCGCGTGGAAGTCTTGTAACCACACTATGTACAGTTGAGCAGATCTTGGGCACATCTTGCTTATTGCCTTCGGTTCCGAATTCGCTTGGCACATTAGCTATCAACATGGCATAAAAAACAAAGTCTTTTTAGTATCAAGTCAATGTAATAATGACAATAGTGACACTAATGGAGCCATGTGCATAATAATAACTTTGCATGCACACTTTTTATAACTTTTGCTGTAAATAGCGGCAACTGACAGAAAGCCGAAAGCTAGTCATTTGCTATCAGCATTTGTAATTTACAATCATCATTCTTTCTGCTTCTCTTACGTTTTAATGTTTCCCCAAAGTAGAGTGAAAATGATGCGAGGGATTTGAATGGATCTTTTAAGGGCTATAAAATTGGATGGGATTTCCGCTACTTATTATTACTACTTGGTAGCATATAACTTGCCTTCAGTTTGGTTTTTTACGTACCTTGAGTATCTTTTGCTTGAATTGCGGCAATGTTCTTTGTTGCGGTATCTATTATGCAAGCTTTGACGCTTGTAGTTCCGATATCAATCCCCAATACGAAGGTTGCATCTGGATCCACAGTTATGGAAGCAGCTCGTGCTGTTTTAGGCCTTGCTCCTGACATTTTCTTGTGTGTTGTTGTCGCAGTAGTTCTTTTCGGGCACTTTAGTTAAATTCCTCCGTATTCCGTTATTGTGCTGTTTGCTTTTCCCAACAGCAAAAATGTCTCGTACTCGTCAGCATTCACACACAGTACTGCCTCGTATCCTTATTGTAAACACTGTTGATAAACCAGTAGCTCAGTGTGAGTAATTTGCAGTTCAACTGCTATTTTCGAAAAGCAATTATCACCTGCAAAGATTTTATACTTTTGGCCTATTTGTTTTGCTCAGTCAACGAACTCTGGTTTTCATGCAGACAAATAATGTATCAAAATGTTTGAAACATTTTTTATTGCCAAATAACAAGGCATAGAAAAGTGCTAACTAAACACCCAATTACCACACCATGTGCAAAATGATGTTGGTAAAACCTAAGCACTCAATTTTGTGCGTTCAACTGGAAGTAAAACTTTTACCAGAAGAGGAAAAGATACAAAATGTTAGGAATCACGCGTTTTAACGATTCCTACTCTATATTATTCGTTTAAAAGGTTTTATATTTTGCTTTTTTCCTGTCGCAAATAAACGCACATGCCAAGCTAAAAAGGGAGATTGCTGCTTTCCTTTCCACTTCAGGTTTGATACTAACCAATTTTGTGTATGCACTTGAGACAACTACTTTATCAGTGCTATGCTGCCTGGCACTTCTATATCGCTACCACTCCATAACAATAACAATGCAAGTGAATCATGAATGCAGAAACACGCTCAAACAACGGCATGAGCACGTTGTCCGCACACGATATAGTCAGAACGCGTTTTTATGTTTTTACTGGTTCTATGACCTACATCTCTTCCAAATGAATGGCTGTAGAAAACGGCATGTCCTAAAACTGGATAAACGGTCGTGGTTCTACTGAGCAGGAAAAGAAAGTAAAAGTCCAACGTTGGGAGCACAAAGTGAGTGGCCCCTTTTCCCAGGGAAGGAATCACGGGACTTTTGCTAACTTTCCCTGTACAGTGCACTGCATTCCACATTAGTGCAATAGAGTATGTACCTTGCATCAGACACAGATACACACACGGGCACTGCTCAAAACAACTTTATTATAAGGCAAAACTCTTTGTCTACTACTTGCATTCCCTTTTCTGCTTTCCCAAAGAATCTTAAAATTTACCACAGATTTTTATAGTTTCGCTTTCCTTTCTTCAAAACGCTGGAGGAGAATAAATTTCATGTGGTATACACACACAGGGTACTTACCCGCAGCTACAAAAAAAATAATATGGAAGGACAAAACGATTATTTCTTTGTCCAACTCGGACCTTTTATGGCATTGTATTCTATATCAAATAAGTACCCACAGGTCGTAGAACAATGATTCTACATTAAAATTACTGGAGGAAATGCGTAGAATGCTGGCTGAAGCTTTACTATCTCTGGAAAAATAAAACTTTCACGGAACAGTCACGTCTTATTCTTCTTCAAAATGCCAATTCCACCTTGCTTCAATTTTCACTATGTAGGACTTGTTTTTGCCAATCTGCTAGTCTGTTTCAGAAAATATATTGTAATATCTTGTGTGTGACATGAAGAGAACTGGAAAGCCAGCAACTCAACTGAATAATCTCCAGGAGCTTTACTCGCTCACTGTGCATAATGGAAGGAGAGTGATGAGATGAAATGAGAAAATGGAAATGAAAAGGCTCTCTATGCAAGCCCGTTGACGAGCAAAAGAGGAGCCACCGCTTACTTAGTCAACCAAACACTTAGATATAAGCCATGAAACTTTTTTATTTTCATGGAAAATATTATAGAATGTGGGTGTATGGAAAATAATAGTGCTACCACTGCAGAAAAATCTCTGTCTCCTCAGTTCTTCCGAACACCCATCTGCTGTTGTAAGAACTTCAAGTCAAAGTTGTTGTGTGTGGCACAAGTCAGCAAAAAACGAACAGAAGTGACTCCACTAACTACGACTGCACAAGGAAACAGAAATGCACTGCACGAGAAAAGACAGACACATTCAGTTTTTCTTTTCTCCTTAGCTTTCTTAAAGAATATCTTCTTTAAAGGATAATAAACGAAAGCAAGCGGGAAGCGCTTAAGAAATAACTGTCTGTATACAACTACTGCAGTGGTAATGGCATGACACAAAAAACGGCAGAACAGATAAAAAGAGAGAAAAGCAACAAAGATTTTTTCATGTACGATGAAGAATCGCCAAGTGAAGTCAGTGATCAGTGAACAACAACAAAACACAAGTCCGTGTACATACCAGAAAGCTGGTCGGCCGGTCGTTGGGCACACTTTCTGAATTGATCTCTGCCTTTGTCAAAACAGCAGAGAAACATGTACAATGTATATGGGTTGAGCATGAATGATGATGATGCACTTGTAAACTGCTTTCTTCTTGTGAAACAATAATGATCCCAATCGTAATAATAAAAATGAAATTGTCTGTTGGCTTTGGCTCGTCTCGGGAGGAAAACAACTTGGTAGACAACTTGATATGATTATTGTATATTTGCTTATTCCTGTTTTTTCTAATGATAAGCCATTTTGTTGATCCGAGTATATGGAGTAATCGCCCAATAGCAATATTATATAAACTTGGCAATACACATGTCTTTTTGTGTACAGCTATGATAATAATCAAGAGATTTGAAAGGCTTACACACAGTTAACTGGGAGAATAGACCTGTATAATTATAATAACGGAGATTTTTCAAGTTGATATCAATGTAAGTACACTGGTAATAATTGTGTGTGGGTCTTTAATAGAAGAGTGCTTCTTCTCCCACAGTAAAATATTGTACACACCTATCTCTATATAATAAAATATAATGCACTGACTGACAAAAGGCTTAGTCTTGTACTATTAAGCTTACTACGAATGTTATTTTATTTTATTACAATTGTATGGAACAACAACAACTCATATGCTGGCTTTAATTTAATCGTTTTATTACTTTTGTATTAAATATGTTATACCGCTCAAGTGGAATGCATGCTTATCTTTTCATGGCTTTTTCTGTGTGATAGAGCTGGAACGACTTAAAAAGGCTTAAGCAAATAACAAAGTGTATAATGTAAGAAAGACCTTGTGCATTTTATGTATCTTCCGTTGTATCACCACATTTATTATCTCTGAGAGTTGAAGCACTTGACAAAATATTAAAACGTGAGTTTTCGCAGACAAGCCAAGTAAGTAAATGAAAATATCACACGGATGTATGCTTCGTTGCAGCATAATGGGAAACATGTTAACTTGCATAATGGCATAAAGCAGAGCAACGAAGTTAGGCACTTAGTTAGCGCTCCTCTCTCTTTTTCGTATATGTATGTATTGATAAAATAAATGATTCTCTGTGTATAGTGCCATCAAATAGAGAAAAGAGTCCAGCCAGAAGATGAAAAGAGCATTACGATGGGATGAATGTGAAGGATGAAGCTGCGACACGAACTATTTATTTTGTATTTTCAGTCAGAAAGGGAGAGCAGGAGAGTGAAGAGTTTTATGTGTGAAAATTCTAATGACACGCATATATACCTAATCCATACTCCATTAATGTTATATCCTTTTAACAATCAATATATTATAGCACTGTTGACTCTGAGGCACATATTTATTCAATACATTATTTTTTGAGTTATACTGTGATGTGCTTTAGAAGATGTGTACATAAAGTACTTCGACATGAGCGATGATGATGATAAGCCCTCTTGCATGGAAAACATTAAAAGCGGGGGATTTGCGTAGTTAAATAGGCATGCAATAATGTGATGGGTTTATCTCCGGCAAAAATGATGTATTATGCATTGATGGAAGTTAGTTATTATTTATTCGTGAAGTCTGTCGCATCGCATGTAACGCAATCTCGTATAATATACGAAAGCGATCATCAATAACGCAAGCATTTTACTTGTACTGTCAGGTCGGTTGTGTTTTAGTGTCACCACCACCAATGAAAGGGAGCAGGTCGAAGCTGTTGCAATCAACGATGGTGGTACGATGCATGGCACACGGTGACATTACAAAAGTTGAAGTTAACAATAATATATTATGTGCATCGGAATGAGCGCAAATGGGATTGTGAAATGTATTCTTGATCTATTGAGCAGTGCGTGGATCGGTACATATTGGAAAATATCCATCATCCAGTAACGGTAGCATTGTATTAAATTAACGGATTTTGTCCAGCCTGTCCCTCCATCCGCCACTGAGTAAAACTTGTTTCATGTTCAATTTCTGTAGGTACGCCAAAAAGGAGTTTTTTTTGCATTGGCGTAGTCCACGAGGTCCAAGAATTGCAAATAAAAGTACATATTTGTTGCAGGCATGCATGTAAAATTGCGAACCTTCGTGTTGGTTCAGTACCAAAATACCAAAAGTATCTTTTTCAAAGCATTACATGGGTCTCGTTCTTTGTCTAGATCAGCTTGAGTAAAAGCTTTAATTTCTACATTCCTCTTCGGCACAGGCACGACACAGACAACGTTCCATTCCATGAGTACGTGACGTGCGTTAGTTAGAGAGTAAGAGAACACCGACATTTGTGGCAAAGACTATCATGTTGACAGCTATTTATATTTTTATATTATGCTGCTAGTCTTCTCTACCCATCGCATCACAGAACTGACGTATTATGTTACTGCAGTTTTCGAAAGCATTACTCTTATTTGATTAGGGCTATATGGAGCTTCAAGTGTGGTAGTACTAAAAACGAAGAAAGTACAGATCCGATAACAGCAATACATGTATAATATATATAACTCGAGTAAAAATTGATTGTATTTCAAAAGAAAAGTGCTCAAGAAAAATTGAACACTTATGCAAAAGTACACACTCGACTCAATTAGTTTATCAGAGTGAAGATCTTCTTGAGACAACTCTATTAAATTCTCTGATGTAACGATTTATGAGAACGAAAAAACAGCGTAATTTTAAAAAGAAAATTCACCTTACCAAATGTTTTTTACTTTTGATTCTCAACAGACTACGGCACATTTGTATTTCATACTTATTCAATCGCATAAATCCTTTAAAGCTAATCTCGTGTTAGTGTGACCTAGTATACCAATGTCTACATCATTTTAGTTTTTACTCAAAGCACACATACAAGATAACTTTTACACATTTTTTGCAACCAACCTACACCATTTCACTAAGTAGTGTGACCGAAACCTGAACTGATTATACATGTTTAAGATAAAAAAATGTATTAAAAGTTTACTTGCGGGGTAAAAAGATAGGAGGATTCCTTGACAGTTTATGACACTCGATATATTTATAGAAAAAACTGTAAAAAGTTTTATATTTTAATGCTCTAAGCTAGTAAAACACGATTGGATCATAGGACCACCTAGAAAAACTGCGATTAAGTGATTAAGCGACCTTCTTCCCTGTTGTAAAGTGTCCTAAGGGTTAAAAACGGTTCACACTTATAATTTAATGGCAATACCTTATCATCAGAGGAAAGTTTTCGTAAGACGTACTTTAACTTTATTGCAATTTTTATCTATGAATGTATTGCTCTATAAAATCCTTGAAGCACTTTGTACCAGCGGGAGGTAATCCTCCAACATGCCAAGCCCACATTTAGCACAACTTTCGTCACTTCATAGCACCAAGGTCGAAAAGTGGCTGATCTATTGTACATTAAGAATTTTTAGTTTTTGGAATACGCTGAAAGTTTATTATTAAAAAATAGCAAAATAAACCAATTTGCATCTCACGTTTAAAATGGAATTTTAGCAATTCATTTGAATGTAGTTACAAGTATTTTAGGTGCAAAACGGTTGGAATCATTTAAAACATACATGAAAAGAAACTTTGTAGCAATTTTACATAAAAATTAACTTTAACAAAAAATGCAATAGAACAAAGGAAATAAAATTCAAGAAATTCTGACATGTTTCATTATTGAGTACAAAAAGAAATTGTATTTCAGCTAGTATAGACGCGACTTTGGATAGATGAATCATATTCTCCGTTGTGCAACCTTCTGTTACTCTGAACCTCAGAAGCAGGAAACGGGGATAAATGAAACATGCTGCTTCTTGAACTCTTCATAAAGCTAGAGCTTAGAGAAAGCTGTAGATTGCGTCAATTTTCAGATTAGTTTTCATTTATTATTTAAAAGAAAACAGAACGGGAAGGCTTAATACCACAAGAAAACATAATTTAGCACTCATCTCGTCAATATGAAGAAGCAAAATAAATAGATTGAGCTGTTGACGGTTGTATAGAGCGCTTACCAAAAGGCGGAAATGACTGACTTGTGAGGTGATGATGAGCTGTGACCGTGCCACGTTGTTGGAAAATGTAATAGAAAGAAGATAAAACATGCATTATAGAACAGGAAACAACTTTCACCTGAGACGACGGCATCAAAATATAATAAACCTAATTCGCAATGGCTTCTAATAAGAATCGATTTTATTGTGAGGACGTGATTCTTGAAGATTGTCCAAACTAAGGGGTTTCTAATGTTAGCTACATTAACAAAGTTGCTGGAATGGAATGAAGTGGAAAGAAAGTGTTGCGTGGGCTGGAAGATTAAATAAGAAATAGAGCACAATATGTATCTGATGTTGACATAAATGGTGGTGGAAGGACTGAAGTATGATGTTCACGTAAACGTATTTCTCGCTGCATGTGATGGAATACAATAACAGATTCTCCATAATATGTGCTTTCCTTGGACGTATAACGAAAGATTCATGTTGATTTCATATTATGGAAAGATAGAACAAGCCAAAATTTATTCATAGAAGAAACACTAAGATTATCTTTTAGTAGTATGGATTCATTATAATTCCCATTTATAAAGCCTGATGATTTCATGTTTGAGGGATGAACCCACATCACTACACACTACAACGCTGGATAAGTGGTACGTGAAAATTGCTGAGTGAGTTTTCATAATCAAAATGTGTTCCATAATCAAACCGCAGAAAATTGAGTCTCATGAAATCCCCAGAAAATAGATTCCAAAAATCATGTATACTGTTTGAAAAATGATGCTCATCGCTCACTGGCTACTTGGACTAAGATGTATATGTCATAGTCTTAAAATTTTTAATTATGTTATTTCAATTTTAAACATACAACATACTTGAGAGTCTAAAAGATATAATATAACGATGCGCCTTTATAGATCTTGCTACTGCGAACAAGTATTGCAAAATATTCCTGGTGGATGATAGGAGTAATATGAGACACTTGGGTATTCCTATAAAACATCAATTCCACCATTGCTAACAAAGTTCAAAAACGCTTTTCCTGACATCACTTGCTTCTTTCCCGTACATGAATGGATTGTATTCTGAGATGGTTATTGCCTTGTACTGATTTCAACAAAAACCGAAAGATGGATTTACTTTTACCTTGCTTCTAACAGCACTACTGCTACAAACTGAATTCAGTAATATTGTTCATGCATTTTCAAGTCATACAACACCAATGTTCAATTTTTATTTATCAATAATAATAAACTTTGTTTTGTGTCAAACTTGAAGGTGTTCAAAATTAAAAACTTGTCATAAAATATACACTACAGACAGATGTTATATAAGTAAATTTTATTCTTTCAATGATAATTACAAAGAACGTGTTCACATTGCAAAATAGAAAAGTGTAAAAATTAATACTCACATAAGGACATCATTTGCATGAATATTTTGCATGGTACACTGCAAGTTCTAAAGAGACTGCTCTAACTAGAATTACAAGGAATTTATAATTGTAGCTTATGCCGCAGCATTTTTCTTAACAATATTTTATACACATAGTGAAAACTTTGAACATTTTTTGGAAACTCAAATACCTAATGTGTTCACGTAGCTGTTTAGAAGTACTTAAAGGATTTTAAAGACAGTTAAGTGAGTTGTTTTTTGTTTCACAATAATAACCTAATTACTACTATTTAAATTTAAGGCTTTTGTAATACAGATGTATGTATGCGATACATATTTTTCGTGGGTAATTGGATACAATATAATTACCATAAATTTATGGCATAAATCATTATGGGAAACTATGTCCAGACGGTTCTCTCATCTTTGATCACACTAAGTGACTTCCTACACATTACTACTCGGAATAAATCGTGACACAATTTAGCTTGACAATAAAAATATTTAGCGAAGCAAAGTACATAATAGAGAAGAGAATAATATAATAGAGACATTTACATATAAAAGAATGTTTTCATGAAAGATATTTAAAACCTTTAACTCAAATGCTTTTCCCCTAACCAATTCTTCCATTACTTATTTGGGTTAATCTGAGTGTTAAGGGGGCACTGATGCATCCAGTGAAGACCATTTCCTTTTCCACCGCAGCACAAACAACGTGACTCAGATAAAGTATGGGCGTATGGGCATAAATACGGTTTTTCATAATATTGGCAAATAGTATGGTAGCATGGTTTGATTTTGTAATATTTTCTTAACTTGACATCTGGGTTTAACTTAAAATATTCCCGTTGTTGATCAGTATGCTTGTAAGCACAATTTAAGCCATTGGTACACCAAAATTTGTGAATACAAGGGTCGCTGTAAATGTTGCGTTTTGCTTTAGTTACTTTGCGAACAAGTGGCACAAAATCTTCATCCGCATCGCTAATGATTTCAGGATGGGCATCAAATAAATCGTTGCAATCAATAAAATCTTCTGAATCCGTATCTGACAGGGTGTGTATACCAGACTCCAAATCTTCTTGGTCTTCATCATCACTATTTTGCAGTAGCTGGAAACGGGTGGCGGTTAGAATCTGGGGCGAGTCAGCTTCTTTACGACTGAATAGGAATTCGTTCCAGGATATTATTTCAGTGCAAAAATGAGCAAAATGCTCTTGCAGCACGTGAACCCAAGGTTGAATGTGCCTAAGGAGTGACGTAAAATGCCATGTCAATGTATTGTTTTGAGAGTCAAGTGGGTGATAATACAAAACAGTAACACTGTTACATGTCATTTTAAAACACAAGATTCTACTTACTGGTAAAAGTCGTACATACGAACTGTTACTTGCTCACTTTTGGGTCTAGAACGGCATGGAGGCGGAGTGTAATGCTCTTTAATACATGGGACTAATAAGATGTGCTGATAATTGTTCAAATATTTCCCCATCATTGGTAACTGAAATATATTTCCAGCCTTAGCCACGAATGTCCTCAAAACTTGCCTCTTATCACAGTCCACGGGTAACATAACGCTGAAATAAAACAATTATTATTGTAAATTATTGGAATTTTTTCCACCCAACAAATATGTAACAAAAGTTTTTAACTATCACGTTGTACGTAAACATGTCATCTCTATTAATATTCACTGTTACACTCACAAAATATATGTACAGTACTTACCTAGCCACTAAGCTCCGCTCTCTCGGGATCTTCTGGTCACCCCATACAACTTTAGTATAAGTAATTTCATCAAAGATATCATCAATACTAAAAATTGTAAGCTTATCAGGTTTCTCATGGGCAAGACGAATAACAGTTTTGTTGATAGAGCTTTTAAATGACCAAATCTCAACACGATAACCAAACTTAATTGCTTTATCTACAACGCGAAAAAGATCCCTATCGCCAGAAAACAAAACCAAAGTGCGATTCTCTCCAGCATTATCTTTTTCCACAATTATATCCTCAACAGCATCAGCAGTAAGAGAAGCATCACATTCCTTTTCTTTTAAAGTCCACTTGGATCGCTGGAAAGTTTCAACTTGAACTTGCTTGCGACGGATGGCTTCCCAAACTGCAAAAACGAAATTATATATTATAGTGTTTATGATTATGAGGCAAATTCAGGAAACACTTAATTAACTTTTTAATTTATAGCTTTACCTGTATCCAATGCGGGAGGTTCGGATCCATAAAGTTTTCCAAAAAGCAATTTTCGATTTCCCACAGCTTTTGAAATCAACTTTCCAATATCGATTCGGCAAGCAACATCAGGAATTCCATTCCTATAGCCTTTCTTATGTCCAGAATGCTTTTTCGCGCTTTCAAAAATATTACCTGTGTATTAACGGGTTGAAGATTATAATATCAAAGATTTTTTAAAAGATGTAACCACTCATCATACTTGTCCATATGAAATTGTATAATCAAAATTACTATTATCAATGTAGAGCAATATGTTGGTAACGGAATCCCACTCGTATCCATAATTGATAATTGCATCCCGATTCACCGGCAGAGATCCCACCTTCCCTTTCACCTTGTAGCTCCTATTCATCTTCACCGTGAGCCGTCAGGTTGTATTTGTAGATTTTAGGCTAACCGATACGATTTATGGTGTTGTATGCGTTTCTGGAAGACAAAGGTGGTCAAACAAATCATTAAAGATTTGATTACAGTTATCCAATAATTACTTTAATATTCCAACAGCAAATTATATCATTTAGACTCATAATGAAATTTTCACACGCGTTAACGCGACTTCAAATTACTTTACGTGCTTACGTCACACGTGCAAATGTTTTACTTATAACCACACGACGTGTATACGATAACTTTATTTTGTATTATAGTACAAGATCTTCAGTTTCGGTTTTGTCGCAGAATTTAAAAAGATTTAAAAAATTCATACTAATATGTCAAAACTATTTGATAGGACAAATCCATGAAAGTCACAAAAACCTAAAACACATAGCAATATCATATTGCTACTCTTAACGTTTGAACAACCACTGCTCTACATGCAATGCAATGCATATACATTTTATTTAGAATTTAATGCTAAAGGTCTTGTGCGGGTTAGTTTTGAAAAAAAAGTACCTCAGCTAAGTGATTTGCGCAGAATATCATTTCCACACTTCTCATCTCCACTCAGTTTTTTCAAACCTATATGTGTAGCAGCACTTTTACCACTGCTCCCAAAATGTTACAACTAATTTATTAGTATTCTGTGCTGTAAACAAGTTCTTGATTGCGAAATAGCGTAAATACTAGTTAAGCACCAGTTTATGGATTATGGACGCAGGTCGATGAATGAAAGAAAAATATTTACAACAAAGCGGGAGAAAAATAGAGTGATGTGTGTTGTGATATTATATCACTCAGATAACATAACTGTCTATCTAAATGTTCTACTTAAAATGCGAAAAGTATAAATACTTGACCAAGTCTGAAAATGATAAATGTTTTGACTTTATGCATGTATGTATCAACTACTATAAAATGTTCAAATAAAAGCTAAAAACATTGCAAACTGTGATACATGTATTCTGTTTTCTTTTCACCGTTGGCACTATTAGAAAATTGGCCATGAAATAGGAAGCCGAAGCCAATGTACGAATGCGGATATATGCGCACTGGCAATTTTACGATACATGGTAATATGCATTGCCGATAAGATGCAAATTCTTGTAATTTATGCATAAGGTCAATTTTCTTTTATTTCTTGTGGAAACTCGGTCATCCTACTGGCGGCTGCACAAAACTGAGCCTTTACAATTCATTCTTGCAGTGAGACATGATAACCACAAAAAAGGCAACGTAGTGTGCAATGTGCATGTCTTTTCACTTTTGATTCTCCAAGTACGAAAAACGAAGGGACATTCCAGCCTTACAAACTCATGAAACCAAATTTAACTAAAATGGTATTTTAGTGTAACTGGAAACAGTGTAATACAAAGCCAAAATCATGCAGCAGGTTGGAATATGCCTTATCATGAAAGGAATATGATATGCTAATTTGAACTCTCACACTAAATCATGCAACGCTGGATGTCGAAACCTCCTCTTCAACTAACAACTGAAAATGCAGGGGAGCATAAGTCGAACTTACCAAATTGAATGATAACATGTATAACATTATGCACCACATGCAAATGTGCATAAAATGTGACAAAACAAGGACAATAATGATAGGAATGTATTGACAGACATCTTGAAGTTGTATTTCTAATCTCAATTATGGTTTTAGGTAAAGTTAAAACTGCTGACATTCTTATTATTCTGTTTTTGGCAAATGATGGTTTGCAGTTTAGATGATAGATGTTTGTTAATTAATGGGAGATTATTTTCTCAAATTAAAACTTAAATGCTTTCTTGAAGAATGAACATGATACTTAGATATTTAGACCACCATGTTATGATGTTTCAAAATAATGCACATTCCTGAGCAAGAAATTTTCTAATGAAATATGACTGCATACCAATATTATTCATGCTTGCTTGTGATGTGATAATGCTGCTGGAATCCCAGAGAATAATATATGCAAACATTAAAATATCTGTTCTGAAAATTCAACGTAATACGTCCTACCTCCAGCCTAAAACCACTTTGCAAATCGCCAATATTCACTTTTCGTCTTTTCGTTAGGTTTTACATGCAGTGGTATTAAAACCTTGTTACTGAACTGATGTTTTTTTATCTCTTATCTGTTTGAACTGAGCACAAAAAGTAATTACAGCCAGTGCTTGCGTTTGATTATCGTCTCTATTCTGTACATAATTGTAAACACGCCGAGAGAATAAAGATTTATGCGGACATAATACGTGCTAACAGAAAAACTAAATATTTTACTAACTCACCAGCTTTCAATAAAAGCCTTTTTTACATTAGGAAAGTCATGCAACTATCCATGATGAGTAATAGGAATATATGAATGATATACAACACATATAGTAATCATTTGACCAAATTGCCCAAATAAAATATTATATAATCAATGTTGTTTCATGAAAATACATGCTTTCGCTACTTAACCCAGGAAAAAACGCTGATCAGGCTTAAAATTTATGATCTGCTAAAACAAAATGCAGTAGTACAGTATTTCCCTGAAATAAATGCATGTAATGCACATTTTTTGTAAGATGTATCGCAAAATTGTACACATGTGACACAGGTAAAAACTGCAAGCAAAGCAAAGTCTAAAGATCGATAACCATTGATATCAATAACAGACGTAGTTGTTATAATATTTGCATAGATCAGATCATTCGGGATGTTTCTAACTGACTGGTGACAGAGATGGCTTATTCCATGAATCATTTTGTTATAAAAGTTATAATACCTATTGTACGTTATTGAAGCCGATAGAAAAGATTTATTTTTGTTACCTGCTTGTTGCCGCTTTAGATTTCCGATTCATCCGTTCCAGAAGAATTGATAGTCGCCTAATTAATACTTATATTCAGAAATATTACTCGTAGACACAATCACAACGATGAATTTCTTTGTTCAAGGCTTTGTTGTTTTAAAGAAAACAACTAGCAACTCATCCACATACACAACACCTTTCCCAGATGACAGCGAATCTGAATTCTGCTAAAACACGGCGTTGTCGTTGTTTAGAAACTTTCACTGCAATATTTTCAGATGCAAAATGTTTTCAGTTGTTTTCTCAATGCACCCTGGATCCAAAATAAAAGCCCGAACCAGAGTCTACTTGACTTGTTTACAAGCACGAAAAAATTGTGTTTTGAATTTAAAATGGTGCACTCAAGTCTCAAAGTTAATTGAAACAAATCTTAGAAATTCGTGTTCGTTGCACTAAATTTGTACTTTTTAAATAAAAATCCAGCCGCAGTTGTCTGCATTTCTTCAACGTACGCACAGCATCAATAGTTGCAAGATATCAATGTATGGCTGGACCAGTTCTGCATGTTTTAATTATCCAAGCCAAATCGTAATTTCGTAATATTAATTTTCCAATGCAGGCTCAGGCATATCGTCCAAAATAAGATGGATTTGTCATACTTTTTGGGTATCCCTTTGCTGCAAGTTGACTAGATGTGCCATGTGAATACTTCCTTACACAGTAATGTACCTCAGTTTAGTTATATTCACTGTGCTCGCATTTTCGATTGTCAAAGAAAAATCGAGATAAGCTTTTATATTGATAGCATGATGAAATACTTGGTGCTCCTCGGTGTATGGCGTATCAGTAACGAAATGTTTGTCATAAAAATACGTAATATGTAAAGTAGCTTCTGAAACGTTCGATGCGATGCTGTAAAATTTACCCATGTACCTTGCTCTGTTGCAAGTTAAGCATGGAAAGGTCATTGTGGAAGAAGATCATTTTAATACTTTTATGGCACATTGATGCATAAAGGCTTTTAAAATCAGTTTCACTCAACTTAACATTAAACCCTGGTGGAGGTGGACTAGATTGCATTTCCCTATGCTAATACACTTACATCTTACATCACAAGTTTGCATACACAAGTATGTAAAACTCCACACACCAAAATGCACGACATAAAGTGTTTCAGGTTCAAGTGGTTGATGAAACCATTTACCAGAATACTTAAAATAGAAAGACAAAATACTAAAACTCGAGTAAAATACTTTCTTTGTTGCCACTTCTTGAAAGGTTGAATTTAAAGCTTGCAATCCCAAAAAAATGTACTTTTCTCCTTCCTCCATATATCAAGTCTCAACCTGTTACTCGGATGCAAGTGGCTTTGTTGTATATACGTTCACTGACGTCATGTCCAACGATTTGAGTCCTTTTTTTCGCAAAAGGGTTGAACTTTGGTGCGAGCAGCTGCGGATGAATAATCGTAGGAAAACAATGGTTTCAAGTTTCAGGTACCTATAAAAACTGCGTTGTACGATTGGGGATTAGGATTGAGACGTGTACGTGCAGATGTGAAGTATTGAAGATCTATGACTCATTGTCATTTAATAAGAAAAATATTTTTATAAATACTCGTTTTTAAATTTCTAGATGTTCTTTGTTTTTCCAGCAAACATTTTTTGGTAATAATTTGTGCACAATATTATGCAGCTAAATTTGATTGCGGTCATCAATATTATTGTTCATAATTGAAAGATATGGAACTGGATGAATCAATGAGAAATAGATGAATACCATCGCGAAGCAAGGAAGTTTCATGTGTTAAAACTTCCCTTTGCATAGTGTAAAAAGCATAATAAAATAATAACACGGTCGATGACAGCAATTTGGTATGATACTTTTTTACTAACATAAAATTGCATATTATGATAAGGTTGCAATTATAATGAATGTTCTTCAATTTGTCTTTTCCTCGGTCAAAAAGTATATATTACAAGCTAGTCTGTTGTCGGTTTCACACAATCATACAATGCTACAAAGTACAAAATATAATAACATTCATGCGTTATTATAGCGTGCGCCACAAAATAGTATGGTTATATGGTGAAACCGATTTCAATATATGGTCAATAAAGACAAAAGAGTTTTGCTTATATATTTTATTGAAAAAGCAGTCTTAAACCAGGTTGAGATTTCTCCAGAACATCAGAATCCATTTTATCCATCAGAAGAAGTACCGAGAAGTAGCAATTTTCATAAAAATCGATAGATTTTGTTTAATTTTTATGGATCCAAAGTTGAGTTTTCATGTAAAATAAGAAAATGCTCGTTAATAAAAATAATACTTTTAGTAATCACTGAGAACTGTGTTAGTTTGTGACAATTTTCTGATGATTGCTAATATCTGAATTCTATGAAATTAGGGTCAAACGTCAGGAGGCATAATATTCAGCATAATTGTCGTATAATATTACATTCAGCCCTTTCTTTACCAATACCTGACTGGAATGAGCTTTAAAATGCCACAAAAGGTTATAAAAATGAATCATTAAACTTTATGCGCATCTATTTGAAAATTGCTTTGTCCAAATTGTTCCTAGACATATTTGCTGTTTATTCTTACAAGTGAAAATTTTTCTTGTAAATGATTAAAGCTTTAAATGCTCCAGACGATGCCTGTTTAGTCAGCGGATGTTGTAAGTCAAAACTTTGCTCAGTGGCTCAACGTTATATTTTAATCTTGTTCAAGGTTATTTTTAGGCAATTTGCCCAAATGTCAATGTGTTTTACTTTAACGATTACGACTCCGTCATAAGTAAGGACAAGAAAATGCAGTAAGGATGCAGCTGCTACTTTTGCCTAAAATTAAAATCTTCTGGAGAAGAACTTACACTAGCTAGCACTTAGTCCAGTTAGAAAAGTATAGTTTTTTATAACATCACGATTACGAATATTATTTATTTCAGTAAGCATGAAGGCTTCAAATCATAATCTGATAATAAATCCTCCATTTACAAAGTAAACTATATTGTTTTCTTGCTAATTGAGGAAGCATAAAACTAATTAGAAATATGACTACCATGCTTCTTTTCTGTACTGTACCCGCAATTAACACACCACCGCATATAGTGGTCGTGGTCCGTAATGTAGGCAAGGCATGTGCAAAAGCGCTATACCGCAATATTAACACTGTTGGCACAGAAAATTGTAGAATAAATATTTGTCTAATAGATTTAGATTGCTTTTATACGGAAACGTAATGAGTAATTTGATTACACGAGTAATAATTTGGAATAACGATTACAGAAGTAGCAGTAATACAAATAAAAATTGATGCAAAGAAGACATAAAAATGACTATTATTGCTATTCATTTTTAGCCGCAAACGTACAAATGTAACTTGCTTTAGTTTTGTAACTGAAACCGACAACTTTTTGGAATTCTCCTCACGCGTAGAGTAAATTAAATGCTTTTAATTTCATCTGAAAAAGACTGGCACGCACATGCTTCCCAGAATTTTATGCAAGTTGAGGTAAGCCACGCGTAAATTTACCAAAGACATCTGTGCAAAATCCAGCACTGTATCAAAGTCAGACATTTACCCTTGCCTTTGGTCACACGCAAAATTTTCCAACTCCTTTGACATTCATTTTAAAGTTTTAAAATCAGAATTTTATTCACAGTATGCATATATTACGATGATAGAATTCATACAACAATATTCGGTAGTTTTTTATTTACATGAAAAACATAAGCACACATCCTGTTTTCCTAAATTGGCAGTATCATATCATACGATGTACGAGGTTGATTATTTACCTAAAATATTCCAAAAATAGCTGACATGCTTTCAAGCAGTAACTTTCATTGCGGTTTCTGCTTTTATCACGCATTAGTGTAGGATAGATTTGTGTAAATTTTAGTCTGAGATCATATCTTTTTAGAAATTCGTTGATAATTATCATTGTTCACGAACCTTTTTAACAGACAGTTCAACTGAATAAATATTTCATTATTGTTTCATTAAAATGTACATGCTTATGGAATGTTTGCTGGATGTGTGTTTCTCATCTTTAAAATCTAATCATGCACTAAAAAGTCCAAAGTTTGCGTCAATTTGAGATGTCGCTGTAGTATGCAGCAGTCTTGGAGTAACCTTCGGTACAGACGCAACATTTCACAAATTTCCCCGTGATTTTCTTTCGGATTTCCAACAGTATTACTATTCAATTTATGCATGTGAAATTTTGCGTTCTGAAATAATTATCTAACAAGGGGGCAATATGCCACATGCAACATTTCGGACAGCGGCTCTTGCCGTTCAAGCTCAGCATCGGTTTAAGAGCAACCGATTTGCAAATAAAATTGAAGATCCGTCCAACCCTTACTCGAATCATTCTGAGTCTGAGAGTGATACAGAAGATGAGGAAATAGTAGAAATTCCAGTAAAACCTATTGAAGGAAGTTATTCAACTATTGACACAGAAGTAGCAGTAGAAGTAACGAAAAAGAAACCTCCAAAATCAAAGCTAAGAAGATACCGTGGCATGCTATTGGCCCTTCTCTCATCTTTAATATTTTCGTTAACTGCGCTTTTGGTGAAAAAATTGGATGGTTATCATCCTTTCAGCATAGCCTTATGGAGATTCCAAGGAGCCTTAATTCCTGCATTGCCACTCATTATCCACACAAGATATTTCAGCAAAGTGGGAGAGAAAGTGTTTGATCGCATTTGGCCATGGACAATTGGAAAAAACGTCGGAATGTTTGGACTAGTGCTTTTACGTAGCATTCTCAGTTGCAACTCTCTACTGCTTCATTTTTACTCACTGAAGTATTTGTCAATGGGAGATGCTTTAACAATTGCCAGCAGTACGGTAAGATTTAAAGTTTTAAACGCGAAAAGTTTAATGCAACGTGTTTAATGCATTGAAAATTGTGTTATGAATTGTGGATGAAAAATGTTATTTTGATTCTTTATTTAGCCTATCTTTGTGGCTCTTCTTGCCAAGCTATTTTTAAATGAAAAGTGTGGACTAATTACCATTATTGCTTCATTGTTTACATTGGTTGGAGTTGTTTTCATAACAAGACCACCAATGCTCACTGGTGCCAGCGGCTTTGATTCCCAAATTTTGGTAAGCGAGCGATATGTATAATGTTTTATATCCAGTAGTATTCAGATTCAAAAGCATTCTTGTTTCTGGGGCTAAATGAAATTACTGCACTAATGAAAGGAAATTCTGGTTTAGATTGGCTCGGGTCTAGCCCTAGGGTGTATGTTTTTAGCGTCTATTTCTTTCACCGTGCTGCGATACATTAGGAAAGTTCATTATTCTATTACAACGCTCATGTTTGGCCTCTGGGGATCGGTGGAGAACCTTGTTTTGGCCTTGGCGTTTGAAGTGCTTAAGATTCCTTCGGGAGTCAAGGAGTGGTGTCTCATTGCTGGTCTTGCCATCCTTACATTTCTTGGTCAATGTGCCATTATTTTGGCAATGAAAGCTGAACAAGCAGGTCCTGTTGCACTTGTACGGACGTGTGATGTAAGTATTTTATTTTTTCATTCTTCTTCAAAAAATCATTTTTCAATTCTCACGTGTGTGCAAAGTGTGGTCACCAATGTGGAAGTAGTTATTACAAAGACACGATATTCCTAAGTGCAGTTGGGGCAACGTAAGATTTCTCTGCATCTGTTGGACTGGCTACATGAATAATATCCAGAGAATTCTACTGCTTCAGGTTACCCCATTGTAGTTACCAGTATGATGTTGTTGGAAAGATGCGTCACTTTTTATAATGACATACGAAGGGATTACAAATAAAATGTAGTAAACAAAAGGAATAACAGTTTTGATTGTCATACTAATAGAATCGAATTAAGTTACTTTCAAAATTTTCATACGATATAACGTGAATGATACTTTCTGATATATGATGATATCTATTATGTGCTTGTTCTTTCCAGGTAATTTTCGCCTTTATGTGGCAAATAGTAATTTTAAATTCCTTACCAGACGCAATCAGGTATGGTAATCTTGGATTATAAATCCAATCTTCTTTATATTATTGAGCAAATACCTCAAGTTCCACATGTTATTTATAGTAGTTTCTTCTTTTAAATTTAAGCATAATTGGAGCTGTGATAGTTGTGTTTGCCGTTACGATATGCGGTTTCAGGAAATGGCTTAGAGGACTTCCTATTGGCCATCCCACCAGAGCCCGGTTTAGGTATCTTATGATGTAAGCAAATTCCAAATGTCATGAGATTTCAAACTATTATTTCACATCTGAGAATACATTATATGAAGACTTTTGTTTTAAGCATTTTATATTAAACATTCAAAAAATAAAGGTAAAAAAGACATTCAACTCCTCCTTAATGAAAAAGTTGACATTTGTTTATCTTTTCTTATTCACTTTTTAGACTACTCTGTTTTTACGTCAACAGTATTATGTCATTTTGTTGTGCAATATTCTTCTTCACGTCATGTTTATTATACCCTTGTACATACACTGAAAATCATGTGCTTTGAAATTGTAGTTTATATTACATGAATGTGGCAATCCCTATGCTAATGCTGTTATATGTTCACGGAGCCGGAAGCAATTCACGAAGAATATCCTTCATGCTCTTCATCCCACGCATTTCAAGTTTCTTGCTTGCTATTCTACATGCATAATCAACAGTGGTTCCAACATCAAGGCCTTTCTTCAGACAATATATAACAACAGCATTGAATGTGTCTCCAGCACCTAAAAATGCAGACGAGGTATTATTATTAAAACTAATTTTAGCCTGCTGGGTTGGTTTTTATTGTTTGCCAGAGTTAAGACAATACGAACGAAGCATTTTTTCAACTTACCCAACGAGTCTACGATTTCATTTGGAACGTATGGACTTTGTATATGAATTTGTACGTTTTGGGGATCAGATTCTGCAATGCAATACGAAGCTCCATCCTCGCCCCAAGGACATACCACCACCGTTCCTGGCTCTACCTTTCCCAGTACAGTTTTAGCTGCTTCGCTACTATTTTTGGCTCCGTGTTGTTTGGCAAAGTCCTTACCGACAATAACGACGTCAGCCAATGGGAGCATGATTTCCAGGTTTTCAATGTGCAACTCAATCTAAGCATTGTTTTTTAAACTTTCACTTTAATTTTGCCTGGAGAATTGCTCATATGTGAGATGTCAGCACTCAACAGACAAGGTTACCGCATCTTTGCAAACATTTTTGTTGGCATTTATTACAAAGCATGAAACCTTAGTTTTACCTCAAGGCTCACGGGAAGAGCTGCTTTTTTGTACTTAAGAGCGTCCTGAGGAGTGTGTATTGATTTACGATTGACGTCATTGTAGTTTTTAACATGTTTCATCATTCGAGGCAACTCTTGCTCATTTCTGCCCTGGAAAGAATAAAAGAAGAAAGGCATGATGAATGTAAAATGGAGGGATCAAAAGAACTCAAAACCCCATTCAAGAAATCCAAACAAGTGCACCAAAGCTTACTGTACTTCAAAATGAATCCATGAATAGACATTCAAATTTAGTTTTGTAAAGTCCTCCAGCTTTAGCTCTGGAAGCTTTCCTTTTGCATGCAGTATAGTCCGAGAACCCGTCTCTTTTGAGCACACAACGATAGACAAAGGACCAGCTCCACACTGTATTATGGGACAGTTTTCATACTTGATTCCAAGAGAATGCATATCTTCTTGTTGAAATCTGAGATTGTAAAGAACATTTTCTGCTCAGTCAAAAGCCGTGCATTTTGAAAATTTGCAAAATTTACCTTAAGAGTGCGTCATCAGCCAGCGTACCAAGGTACTCTACTTTGGCACCAATACTGGCAAGAATTGTCGCACTGTTTGATGCATTGCCCCCACGCGCCCAGGTCTGCTCGGCACATCTTAAATTAATTATGTACAAACATACAGTTTTACGGGTTTTTTGTTGAAATGTGTAAAGTTTGGGGCAGTAATAATTAACCGCTTTTGTTGTATGACACCCTTATATTATGTAGACGAAGGTTTTCACAAACGAAAAACATGTAGTTGGAGAATACGTGTACCTTAGGTCTGAATCCTCTTCTGGATAAGAGGGCATGAAGCTCACGATATCCACACAAGTTAAACCTACAACACAGATCATATTGCACTTGTACCTTACACTCCTTCTTTACTTTCACTATAAAGTTGCAGCAATTTTAGTAGAAATAGCTTGCTCTAAATTCAACAAGAATTCTAGTGTAAACTTTCACCAGCTAAAATGTTTCCAGTTACTAAAATCCTTAAGATCTCAAATGACTCAATAACAAATCCTGTTTAATCTAGCCGGACAATTCCATTAGCATAGCCCAATTATTGAATAACTAAATTCTTCTGATTGATTAATATGGTTTTGTGTGTCTATCCACATGATATCTTTTTTACTAAATTATCTGATTTGAACCTTCACTTCGTTGATGTCTTTAAAGAGATTAATCAGGCTCAGTAACTTAATGTTACGACTTACGACTTCTGTCAGCGGTGCTACATTATTGGCTATACGTGTTTGCGAATTTACTACTGTCTACATTCTGCATTTTTAAATACATGAGTTGTTCCAACATTCGTCATATATATTATTTGTAGACCCGAGTGAATAGATTCTTAGGCAAAGTATAAATCAGCATGCTTATCTGATGTGTATGCGTAAAACCATATTATTGATCATATTAGACTCGTTTCAACTCCAGAAGACATGCACAAAGTGACATTCAAAGATCAGATCAGACAAGTTTTATTACTGTTTTTCTCGGCGTTACATTATAAGTAGAGATGATCAATCATGTAATTTAACTTTTCATATTCCGAAACATTTCAAATGAAAGAGGTATTGATTTGTTGGCTTTCATTCTTAAAGTATAATATAATTTGCATCGTACTATATGGGCCAATAATGTTATAGTAGCAAATATATTAAACAAACTGACATGCATTCTACCTCAGCTTTATAGCTCATTTATTATTTGTTTTTGCTTTACATAAAGATCAATCAATAGAGACTTACAATTCAAGGTCAGAATAAAAAGGCTGAAAAACATTATAGCAAAAGTTGCAAATCCGCAACCCATATTTATTATCAGACAAGTAAAGTGTAGTTATATAAATGTATAAATAAATGATAGACACACATTATAAAGTTTTTCCTTTCAAAAAGGCATTTACATAGAATGCTATCTTTACAGTATTTTAGGGCGAAATATTTTTAAATGCAATGTTTATAGTTATTAAAGTCCAAATAATTTTGCTAGTTTTACTAGTATGTTTACACGTGTCCGCCATTTCGTGCAAATAACTTTGTTAAACTTAGGCTTTCTCCTCAGCTCACTCTCCCACAAAAGTCAACGAGTCGTCCTTACTTTTCGCCTTTTATCTTAGCATTTGTAATATTTCTCTTTATCTATCGTCGTTAGTAGTATAATGGTTTCTTGTTCCAAAAAGTAGATTCCTTTGTTATGAATATTAATAGACAAAAAGAGTATGTTAGTTATAATATAGCCTTCCTTCCTTTACACAAGTTGTCTGTCATCTATGTTCTCGTTAAAAAGCTAGAAAGCATGATGGGAAAATGGGAGCAACATGATGGGTGGGGAAAATATGGAAATGTACCAGGAAATTGAGTGTTTTTGTCATTTGTTGTGCACTACACGTGCGGTTTATAAAGTGGTGAAAGTTGGGCCCAACTTTTCCAACAAGTGGAATGAAGTTTGCAATACAATTTCCTCAACTTGAATGTTCTGGAAACACGGCATGAAATCTTGTGTAGGTATATATGCATGTGAATCGTTAAGATGTACTAGAAAACATATTAATATACCAATTTTATACGCTTTCTATTATTCTGTTAACCCTTTACGATATATGCAATACATGCACACGGACAAGATTGATAATAAAAACTTGTCAGCATTATTTATTCATGGCTCCTAGACTCTCTAATGGTTGAGGAGAAGCTTTCCCTTCGGTGTCGTATGCACTTTCTACATTGTAAACTTACAAACTTGTCTGCACACTGTAATAGTACAAAACGTGCTACACGTAATACATAGTATCCATTAATTACTTAGGAAAGTCAAAATTTACACAGAGAGGCAAGAAGGAATGAAATTCCTTAATGAAACTGGAAGTTTTACCATGAGTTTTCATCAGTTTATTAACCGATCGGACTGAATAGATATAAAACTGCACTGCAAGCACGAAATGACTGTCTACTTCAATAAGGAAGTTTCGTTGATTTAGTGTTATTGCAATCTACCTATATTTGGAAAAGTACAGAATTCCATTACCTCTGGATGGAATTAAGTAATAGCTTTTAAGTTGAAGGGAAACGATGAAATGGTTTTCTGCCAGGGAACAAGGTTAACATTATGTAACTTCTATCTACATGGGATGCCAATATAACATAACGGATAGGTTTTACTTTTTGCAAAAAAAGACATTTCTTCAATAGACATTGTGCAGTGTTGCATAAAGCGCCGACCATATCACATTATAGCCACGTTTTTCCCTTTTCGCACACATCAGCTAGTCAAATAATCAAAACAACATTTTTCTTGGTCTTTTGGGAAAGGTAAAGAGGAAGTGCTGAGCTTTGTAAAAGCTGTAAACAAGACCATATTAGTTGTAGTCTGTGTAACTATTGTTGATGAACTGCTGAAGTGAAAGCGCAAGAGGATATATTTGTATGTCTGACAAAAAAGTAGAACAAAAAGGCAGAGAAACAGCCTGAAATCTAAACTAAAATGCACATCAAAGTATTTTTCCTTTATTTTGTATGGGTTAATAGTACCCAGTTGAGTCCTCGCACTCTCTTCCTTTCCTTTTCATGATCACAGGTAATGGAGAGTAGTGAAAAGGGTTGGCTGCTTTCATTCTCCACTCTGGGCCATTGCCATACAGGATACCGTTAATGTGATATGGACTACTGGATAGCATCCGAGCATCCAGCTTTCTCCAGGATCTTAAAAGCCAGTGACAAACAAAGTAATTGTTTTAGTTCTTCTTTGGACGCTGAAGCAGGCACATGGTGCATATTGCTACCTGTTCAGCATAAAAAATTCAAGGGTCAAACCATTATCAGAAACAAGAAGCTATACTGCCTGAGAGTTACTCACGTATAACTCCATTGGACGTATATAATTGACGTAATATCAGAATCAAATTACATTGTCGGAGTATATTTACGTACGACAGTTCATATTAAGGGAAAATAACTACCAACAGAATGAGATAATAAAAGAAATAGAACCGGATCTCATTGTCTGCAATTACGTGAGCATTACCCGGACTTTTCCAAAAAAAAGTTAGCACAAGAAGACGGGACGAGATAAAGCTCTAATCAAATTTGGATGAACTTCCACTTTCCGGATCTTCCTTTATTACTATAACGGTAAGATTGCTTTCTTTTTTCTTTCCATACAAAATTCCTTAAATATTTTTTTTCGTGTCCTTCAACAAACTTTTACAATTGCATATATATGCCATAATGCATAATACATATAATGTTATCCCATATTGATTAATGCTTCATAGCATGCACACAGCTCTATGTATAATATTTGCTTATTGTTGGGGGTTTTCATACAACCGTATATTATACCAAACCATTACATGTAAATATAAAAATGGCATAATGCAGAAACTCATTTCAATTTGCAAATTTTCTCACAGACATACCACTTGACAAGAATGATTGGCATGAACAGGTTTGTTATTTTGTAATGGTTGGTTAGAGTAAACAAACGCCCTTGCTAACGAGCACTTACTTGGTAAATTGGAGAAAGCTGCTTGTTAAACGCCCTTTTTATCTCATCATTCACACTGCATACGTCAGTTATATTCTAATTTTCTTTCTGGAGAATTCATCCAGAAAATTGTTCCACGAATATCCAAAAAAAATTGAAAATTCAATTCCAGCTTCACAAAGCAAAATTGATTTCCACTGAAACATTGCCCTTTCAAATGAAACTCTAAAGTTAGCTCAAGTTCTCTTATATCTTCATAAACAAACTTTCAGACGATTAAAAATCAAAGGGAAAAGTCATAAATAGAAAGACATATATTTTGCACGGCGACATTTTGCATTGGATTGAATAATTTAGCATTTCATTAGGTATTCATCCTTTTACAAAACTAGGACAAAGTTTGTTAATATATTTTTTCCGTTTAACAATAACTACGTATTGTAGACAAAGCGAACAACTTGAAAAGCTTATGCATACATTTCTTTTTGTGCTAATTTTTTATTGACTATCTCAAAAGGTCTAAAATTGGAAAACAACTTTTGCAATTTCTTCTAAACAAGCTATTTCCTTTTACATTATTTAGACTTTAGCTGACAGAATGAGAAATGAAACTGAAAGCTTTTGGCAAGTTTGTTGGCTTGGGTTTGAGTTGTGTAGAAAAGTTGCAACTTTTTAGCTTTAACCAAGCATGTTAGCATGCACAAGCGACCACCACCACAACTACTAATGCTAATCTACGGCAAACCGCACGCATTGGGGCTTTCTATACACAGCGGTAAGATATTTCCCTGAGACCCACACACAAGGGAACATGCACACATTGTAATCTAGATAATTGCACATGTTCATCCAAATAAAATATCTACAAATCCCATACATGTGCTTATCCAGCAGCGTATGTTGCTTTTATAGGCACGATTTCCACTAGTTTAATTCCACTTTAAATGACAGTAATAATCTTTTATCATTAGGTAAATTGCTGAGTACGTTTATTTGAGCATGCCAGTTGTCAGTTTGACTGTGTAATGCTGAGGAAAACTAGGAGAAAGTGTAAACTGTCAATATAGTAGTAATCGTGTGCACGTGAAAGTCTCTTGAGTTTGTAGAGAGGAGTAAAAGTGAGATAAAGGCTGCGTGAGTAGTAACAGTGACACTGGTTGTGACACGGTGCCAAAGAGGAGAGCAACAACTGGGCACTAAATAGGCTATAATTGGTGAGTGAACCTTCGACCCTGTCCCAGAACTTTGTTAAAAATCATAATTAGAAAGGATGATGCATTATGATTGCATGTAGGATAAATGAGAATGAAAATGAGCATGATTGCATGTTGAATTTATTAGTTAAGCTCTTGTGTTCGGTGATTGCTCCATTTTTTATTGATAAAGTGAAAATCATGAGCATATGCAATGTCAATGAGCAAAACACATTCAATTTGTTGGAAAGTATTTTGGTGCAATATCTCTGATTCCTTTAAAACCGCGCATTTGAAGCTTTTCACTGGCGATCCTACACCCAAGTTTTACGCTTTCTGCCAGATCTAATCCTTTCTGGAGGGCGTACACCACAGTGGCATTAAAAGTGTCTCCGGCACCTTGAAAAGTTAACACAAAAAGATTGCTTCTAAAAGCTATATCAAAGTAGACTTAAGACCACAAGGCTAGTTTGCAATACCTAATGAATCAATAATTTTCTCCGGAATGTAAGCATCTTGCTTACTAATCTGCAGATCAGTCGGGTCTGTGGTTGCCACACAAAATGATGCCCCTTGATCACCCCAGGGGCACACCACAACTGTTCCAGGGGTTACTTTTCCTGAAATGATTTTTGCTGCTTGTAGGCAGTCCTGTGCACCCTGAAGCATTGAAAAATCCTTTCCAACTAAAACGACATCCGCCAACGGCAAAAGGAATTCCAAGCTAGCTCGATGTTTCTCTACCTTAAAGATTAAGAATTATATGAAAATTAGATATTATGAAGTTTTTACTAAACCTTATGCTGAGTTTATTGGCATTTACCTCAATGCTAACTGGAATTGCTTTATTTTTGTAATTCGGTGAAATTGGTGATGATGCCTCATTATCATTACGTTTGTGTTTATCGTTGTATTCCTTGATATACGTCAGAACACTTGGCAAAACAGCCTCGTTACGTCCCTGAAAATGGAGACAAATTACCTCTTAGGTTAAACAATTTGTTCGTGTGTGTAAGCAGTTAACTTGCTACTAAAGTACCTCAAAGTGTATCCAAGAATATTTGCTAATGTCCAGCTTTTTCTGAAAATGCTCCAAAGACAATTCAGGTAGGGTTCCCTTTGCATGCACAATTGTACGTGAGCCAGTTTCCTCTGAGCATAGTACCACGGAAATTGGACCATTTCCTCCGCACTGAATTACTGGACAGTTATCATGCTTGATTCCCAAACTGTCCATGTCGTCCTGTAAAAACCTTCAATATAAGGAATACGATGTCATAAAATATTATTGCATAATAAGAGCATGGCGTAGTTGCAGGAATCATTAGCAATTTTACTACTTGATACCTGAGTAGATTATCATCCGCCAAAGTACCGAAATATTCCACTGAAGCACCTAAACCGGCTAGCACAGTTGCGTTGTTTGACGCATTTCCTCCTCGCTCCCATGATTGCCTTGTGCATCTATAAACATTAAGGTTTTATGGGGGAATCAAATAATAATTGCTGCGATTCTCATAATTTCTGTCAGGAGTAATTTGTCAAAAAGCCTGTATTGAAGATAATTTAGCTTGCCATTTGACCAATTATTTTAGCAACCTTTGATCAGAGTCTTCGACAGGGTATTTTGGCAAAAAGCTGACAATGTCTACACATGTTAACCCAACGGAGCAAATCATTTCGATGTAACTATAACGGATATTTTAGGCAATTTCAAATAAACCTGTTATGTTCAGTTCGACTTCCCACAGTGGAGTCTTCAACCGGGTATTTTTGTACGTAGTATACATCATCTGGACAGCAATGTCCAGCCACCAGAATCATCTTGGGTCGAAAATTATACTAGGGCTAAACTGAAACCTTACTTACATTAGTTGCAGTGCTGTGTTTCATGTAATGGAAATGTTCGTAATGAATAGATGTTTTGATGATGATGAGACTATGAGGTTAGGTACATGTGCTCTGCTGAAAGCGTCTCATGCTTATACTAAGATGTATCATTCCTTTCAGTTTTAGTACTCAGAGATCTGACCAAGATCACGGGGATCAAGATAGAAGGAAACCAAAAGTGAACAGATAAAGTCGCAATGAATGGAACAAATGGACCCAAGGCTTCTTCAAGCTCTTTGTTGGATTGTCCAATTCCAGCAATGGCTGCTGCCGCAAGCCAAAATGAGGTTGTTCTTAGGAGAAATTCCACAGAAATGGCTGCGTTTTCCAATGATGGGTTCGAGATACGATTTGTGGACCAGAAAGTTGTATGTGATGAAAACATGTACTTCTTAATTTCCTGTAATATATTTGGCATTTTAGAATCGTTTAACTTTTCATGAATTTTAAGGGTCGAGGCGTTTTCGCCACAACAAAGTTTTCTAAAGGTGACCTGGTATTAGTGGACTTTCCGATTGTTACCTGTCAGTTTGCATGGAACAAGCAATATAAGTATAGAGCCTGTGAGTATTGCCTAAGGTTTGTTGGTTTTTAGAATTTTAATGTTTTAATAATTATTGCATATGCAAATTACTAGTTTACTGATGTGTCATATTCATATTAAAGGGCTTTGGAAACTGCACAGGAGAATGTTCGCCGTTTAGCACAAAATCAAACACTGGAACTTCCGCATCCAGAATGTTGTGAAACGAAACCTGAAAATCATGTTAAATGTGACAGGTGTCCAGTAAGTAGATAGTAACCAGTGAAATTCACTTTTGTACTTACTACTCAACTGTAGATAGCATCATTCTGATTATTCTACCAATTTTTCAACAGGCGGAATATTGTTCTGAAGACTGTAGAAAACGGGCGTTTGAAGAATATCACAAAATACTTTGCTTTAATGGGGAAGATCCACCAGAACCGGTGAAAATTCTAGATGAATATTGGAGGTATGCTTTGATATGACCTTATGCTTAGTTCTATTCCAAACCAACCCTGGTATTATGATTTTGCAAACAAATTTTCTCTAAATGTTCCAGGAATATTCATTATCCTCCAGAAACTGGAAATGTTTGGCTACTTGTGAAACTTCTTGCGAGATTGCATTTGGATAAGGATAACATTATAGCCAAGCGTTTAAACGAGGTATTAGCTTATTTTACGGCATTGGTGTTATTTGGAAACTTGCAATTTGTATTCATTTTACTTTTATCTTCAAATTATAGTTTTGCCATTCCACGAAAAGCGATGATGAGGAGCTGGCTCACAAGTCTTTGGGAGAGGAATTTGCTGTACATATCCATAATCTTCGGGAGCTTGTGGCCAATGTAGTAAACTATCCGAATGTTCAGCAAGTAAGCTGCAAAACCTTAATTTAATAAAAATTATCATAACGTCCAGCAATTAACTGCTTTTTGTTTTAAAAGTGGCTGACACCAGAAGGATTTCTAAAACTTTTTGTGCTAACGGGGCGAAATGCACAAGGCGTTGGAACATCCGCTTTTGCCACATACGTGGAAAGAATTGAAGCAATGATTTTGCCCGTAGATGAGAAGAAAGCTATCTTGGACCATATTGATAACATCTATGAGCTAATTGATTCAAGTATTGACGATGGCATTATGAGCTTATTTGTATTTTGTTGAAAGGGAAGATGGGAATTTAATCCGCATTTTTCTTTTAACAGTTGTAGGTCACTTCCTGGATAATGAAGGTGTTGCATTATACCCAATTCAGAGTTGGGTGAACCATTCTTGCGTTCCCAATTGTGAAGTCAAATTTCCAACAAAAACTCATGTACTTGGATTGGTTGCAACTAGAGATATTGAAGTAGGCGAGGAAATCGAGATTAGCTATTTGGACTTGGCAGACATGCAGCGTTCACGATATTCGAGAAATAAGTATTTAAAGTAAGTGTGCAGTATTTGTGAATCTGTGCCGCGTTGCGTTACTTATTTTGTGGAGTATTTAATTGTGTTGTTTTTATTTCTTTAATTTAGGGAACATTACCTATTTGAATGCAAATGTCCCAAATGCATGGAACAGATTAACGACGAAGAAATAACGACTGATGAGGAAGATGAGGATATGAGTGAAGAAGAATGTGATGATGACGATATGCTTGAAGGTGTATAAAATACTTTACGGTTATGACCAAATGAAAACGAACGAATTTCATTTATATTATTCCTGTTATCATAATATCTAATGTTATATGAGTCCTAAATAAAACGGTTCATAATAATAAACGTTCTTTCTACGTGTCATCATAATCGTCGTCATCAAAATCGTCAAAATCAAAGTCATCCAAGGGCTCCTCATCCTCCTCCTCTTCTTCTTCCTCAGCATCTTCTTGTCTCTGAGCTTCGGCAATCAATGCATCCAATTCCTCACTGACAAGTGAATCCATTGTAGGAAGAATGGGTTCATTTTCCTTTAGCACGCCAATCATTGATTGTTCAAACTCAATAAACTGACTATATTCTTCGTTTAATCTTCCTTCCTGTTCAATCTCTTGCTTATTGGCTTCCTCAGGCGTTTTCTAAAGCAAATGAAATACCATTCATAAATATACAAACCCCCGAATATGTATATATTTTTAAATGGTCATACTGTGACTCTCGACTGCTGCCAAGTATAATTCACAGATTGGATCTTCTCAGCTCTTGCTTCCATTTCCTTCATCCACGATGTCATTCGGTTGTCTTCTCTGTTCATCAATTCTGTCATTACATGATCTTCGTTTGGAAGAGGTCGTGCATAAAATCTGGGCAGTAAAAGAACTAGCAGTAGTCCATCAGAATCCGTAACAGCCAAATACTGATTTTTTGACGCAGAAGCTGCAATCTTCGGAAGCCCAATATCTGTGTACAAAAGAAGAGACAATTTATTATTTTCTTGAACTTGTTTGGGAACATATAATTTGTACTGTATATCTTCCAACTGACCGGTAATGCTGACGTTTGTAACGGCCTGAGTCATTACTGGACCGTTACTACGATCCATCAAATCCCAAACAGACACAGAACCCTCCTTGTTTCCAATATAAAATACTGCAGGTCTTGAATTGGACCTATGAAAACCATGCAAGGTTAATTACTAGCTTGCCTCTCTTTACAGTAAATTACAGAATTGCTTTATTACCATATTGCACACCAGGGAAATACATCAAATCCGCCACTTAGGAAGATTGGATACTGTAAAATGTGAAGTTTAAAAGATGTGGAAACATAAAACTAAATGAGCAAAAGGTGCAAATACTGCTTACCGGGCACGTTTCTTTCCAGATTGAAATAGTTCCACCTCCAACTACTAACAGCAACTCTGGATAAAATGGACTTCTTCTGATGCTTGTAATTGCACCGTGATGAAACGTTTGTAAATATACATTTGCCAGCGCTGCAAAATATTGAATATATGTTATATATGCGAATGTAATGTGTTAACATTGTTAAAAAGTGCATGCATTTGTATTTTTTCATACTTACTTTTGTTTCCGAAATCTGGGCTAACCACTCCTTCCTTATTTCGCAACCTGGTAATGGGAGAAGTTTCGGTTTCGCAGTTAAAAACAGAAAAACAAGTATGAAAAATTACATATTAAAAGTTGTGACCCACCAATCAACTAATCCAATTTCACCCGTTTCTGTTCCAACCAGAATGGTTGATAATACACTCAAGTTTTGTGTCAAAACTCCTGGCACCTTCTTCGGGGTGGGTGCCGTAGTCGGTGCACTTGAAGGTGAAGGGTCCTCTGAAGATCCCTCTCCAGATCCACTTGCAACCGAAGAAGGAGCTACACCCGTCACTGATGTAACATCATCCTCTACTTTCTTTAAAGTACGACGTTCGCAAATCATAACTGTGGTGGCAAACATGGGACCTCCTTGTTTGTCTTCCAATGTAAACTTGAAATGATACTTCCACTGATTGTTTTCAAGATGCGCCCATTTATTCACCTTGATTATATCTTTTGCAGCATCTTCATCATCCTCATCCGCCTGACCCGGTATCTTCTTTTGAGGTCGAGTATCCCACAAGCGAAGGGTTCCATCTCCTGCAACACTCATGAATTGCACACTTCGACCAACACGATTGTCGTAAACCATTCCATTTTTGCCGATTTCAATGTGAGGTGGCACCCAAGCCACCGAAGTGACTGCTCGTTTATGACTTAAATCTAAATTAGACAAGCCGGAAACTGGTATCAATGGACAAGCCAGGGTTTCAGCAGAATCCTTCAGCTTATCTAGGAAGGAAGGACGCTTTGCTTTGGTGTCTGCAGTCAAGTTTCTGCGATCTTGGATTTTGGCACGCAGCTCAAAATATGTGCGACCCAAATCCCAAAGTGCAATCTGTCCATTTGCACACCCTCCGCAAACCAAGTGGGGCTCTGAAGGATTGATTTGGAAGCTAAATACGTCCGCAGGAGCATCTAGCATTATCTAGTGGAAGAATTTTTGTATCAATTATTATAATGATTTTACTTTATCAATGATAAACAGGCCACGTATTTGGTATATTGTATAAATTATACTTGTGGATGTGCAGAGTCACGCAAGTCCCAAAATAATACATAATTGGGCTCCATTAATGATTTGGAATGAGCATCAATGCGTCGTTCCCAAGTTAAGTCCACGGCAAGCGCCATTACCACAACATCTACACGAGGTCATAATTAAAATACTTCTTACATTTTTAAAGTGCTCTGTAGTTTCCAACTTTAAAAATACGAAAACGAACCCTCCAAGACTGGATGGAATATCATGCTTGTCACTGTTCGGCCTCTTGAATGTTTAAAATCTGAGTAAGTCTGATATTCCTGCAAAAGAAGTGAATCCTTGGAAAATTCCATTTCATGACCTTTTTTGCACTTCAAATTCCGGTAATCATCATGAAGCAAGTCCACCATTTCATTTTGCTGCAAAACCTTATCCAGTCTTGGCGCAACTTTTCGGAAAAACTTTGTCATACTTTTCGAACCCAAAATGTTTGCCACATTCTTTTCTGTTATGGACTGTGTCGAGTATTGAACCATTTTATTTCTTTTGAATGAAAATCCAGTTTGAGTTGACGTTTCCTTCTTTTGTGGCATAACTTGAATTGCTCTATCCACTTCAACGGTATGAATGCATGGGAATGTTTCTGGAGGCTCAGATTTGAAGGACGCAGAGAAGTTTTCAATATTGGTTTTCGGTGCATCTTCAAACTTGTAGTCGGATCCAAAAAACTGCCTAAATCTGTATACCTGCACGGATATCTGAGTCAAAGACAAATATCCAAATGTAATTCTACTGAAGTTAGATGAATTCCCAAATCCATAAAATGGAAGCCATTGGAAAGAATTTGTGTTTTACCAACGGTCTGGAATCCTTCACCATTTCAGCTTCAACTTCCAGCTCACTCCCAAAACCTCTCCACTTTCGCGGAGCTTTAGAAGCCATTTCATTCCACATTGCCTCCTGTTGCTTTTTCAAATCCAGTTTGACTTTTTTGCGCTTTGGAGGATTTAGCACATTATTACGTGCTTCCACAGTCAGACAAAAGAAATAGCTTTCTCCAGTATCCTTATGTGGATCTGACCCAAGAAGCATTGTCACGTCTGGATAATACTATAATAAAAGCATTACTTCAAAAACTATTCCATTAAAATTTATAACCTTGAAAGAAAAAAGTTCAATTTGCATACCTTTATCGTATCGTAGTATGGGTAAAATTCTGACAACTCCCCATTCAAAAATATGTGGAGCTTCACTTTTTTCCAACTCAACCACTTGTGAACTGGATGTTCAGATTTGAGCATTTCTTCATCGTCAATCTCAAAGAACTGCTTTGTTTGAGCAGTTAGGTGCAGGCCAACCACCCCTTCTATATTTGCTAGTGTTTCAACTGGTTTGAAATAGAAAATATGCCATTTTCATATTTGTGTGTATTTGTTTTAGAAATATACTACGTAATATTAATATTTAGAAAAGAATAGAAACATTAAAACTTGTATCAAAATACCCTCTTGTGGTTCTTCCTCTTTGGCCATGAAAAGAGTTTTAAAGTCTTCATCTTCTTCTCCAGTCTGAAATTTTTATGATTCATGTAAAGTTAGAAAACATGTTTCATATTAAAATCATTTACTAAACGGGTACCTGAGGACCAAACATATCCTCGCCTTCTTCTTCCTCATCTCCATATTCCAACATGGTATCTGACTCTCGAGGTCTCTCTGGTCTGGTTGCTGTCATTGAGGGTTAAATAGCTTCATGTTAGTTTCCTTCCAATTAATATAATGTACCAGTGTGATTTTTTTTAAAACACTAATATTGAATTACTTACGTTCAGATTCTTCTTCTCTGTAAAAAAATAAAAGAATATTTTATAAATACGTATTAGGAAACATAATTTGTGCTAAGTAAATTCTTGGTTAGAATTTCCTGTTAACATACTCCTCGTCTTCTTCCTCTTCGTCCTCTTCCTCAGTTTCTTCTTCATCTATATTTTTCAACATAGAAATATGCAATAGAATTACAGTACTTTGTATGCATTTTCCTTCCCAATGCTGAGTACTATCTTATTGATCAATCAACAGGTAATACACATAATGCGGGATCTCATATTCATAATATCGATTAAATTTGTGTACCCTCCTCCACTCCATCGATTTCAGGATCACAAGGTACATAGTAATAATCCCAGTCATCATCATCGCCTTTGATGTCGCCATCCGCATCGGTTCCATCGTCACGTGTTCTTCTTCCTTGAAGTTTGAAACATGATTCTTTGTCTTCCGTTTCATCTCCTTCTCCGCAAAACTCATCGTTGTAATACTCGGACTGAACTAAATTGTCAATTGCTTCATGAACACCTGCGGCAATCAATTCGGGTACAGGTTGGCCGTCTGCGCTCCCAAATTCCAACTCCTCTACTGGTTCAACCCCCACCAAGAGCTCCCCAGCTTCATCTTCTTCTTCGTCTCCCTCTTCATCCTCGTCTCCCATTTCTATACGCACGCTCTGTTGCCTGACTCTTTTCCGACGCCGACGACATAGTGGACCTCCTTTATCAGTCGTTTCGCCTTTCTTGGAGGCTGAACTTCCAGAAATTGCTATCAAATTCGGGATATAGTTTTGAAATATTAATGGCTGCATATGCTTATCGACAGTATGCTATTAAACATCTTAAAACTTCCTACTGGAGGGTGGTGGGGCATTTGGGACGGGGTGTTCGTCTTCTTCGTCGTGCTCATCCCCATCTTCAACGTCATCATCCTGACCCAACGGTATATCAATATCATCCGAAGCATCGGACTGCCTTTTAGGCTGCTCTTCCTGCTTCGGAGCCTCCGACGGCGGAGCGGTAGTCGCAGCGGCGGTTCCTTTATTTTTATCACTTGAAGAATCTGAAGACATGATTTATGGTACATACACTATGATATTATTCTTGAAATGGATTGAATATCTATACGATGAATAAAATGATTCAAGTAAAGCCATTAGCATTCATACAAGAAATAAAAATTATTTGAATAACAGCAAAAGAACAAGACATAGCAACTCTAAGTTTGAAGTTTTTATTCGGTGAAGCCGGAACATACACGATTATCTATACAAACACGAATTACATGGTAAGTGTATCAACTAAATCTGACAAAGCGGACGCATGCTTTGCGGATTTCTTTTTGGATTTCCTCAGTTTCTTCATAATGGTTTTCTTTGAAGCCACCAATCCAAGTTTCTTCTGTCCTTCGGGAGATATAGCTTCTTCTGCTTTGCTTTGGTGCTTCGCTGTTCTCTTATTAATAAGTTCGGAGGTAGCATTGTCATCCACTGAAAATGTCACTGACTTCTTTGCAGCGCTTCGTGTAATACGTTTTGTGGGTTCCGCCGATTGTTCAACGTCCATTTCTTGATCCGGTTCTGCTTCATCAGCCATTCCTTCATTATCCTGAGCTTCAGCATTATCCATTTCAACTTCATTGCTCTGAACAAAGTCATCCAACGAAAACGGTTTAGCCAGTGATTCTACAAGCGAAGATGATGTTGTTGTCGATTCGGTAACAACTGGTGGCTCAGTGAAAAACCGTATGGCACCCCTAGATCATTATACAAGAAAAGTTTTGTACTTCAGTTGCAAAATTGTTTGAAAATATGAGGGAATGTAATAAAACTTACGTGTGCCAATCGTGAATTAACTTTTGTTCTGCTGCGGCTGTGTTTGGAACTCCTCCCTTCTTAAGTTGTCCATATTTGCTGGCTATGTTGGCTAAAAACTCTTCGCTATCACTGAAATCTGGAATACGATACTGGAGCATTAAAGTTGTTTTAGGCACTCTATCTAAGATTTTTTCTACAGTCATTGACTCATTTCCCGTTTCCTTTGAAAAGCATATTCCAGGAGAATCGATAAGACGGAGTTTTGAGTTTAAGTTTATGATTTGTAAGTTTCTACAAAAACAACAAAATAGGTTCATGTTTAATAATTTGAAAAATATGACATTTACATTAAAATTCGACAGAATGAAAGCAGCTTAATTATCCAACCTTGTAACGCCAGGTTTTGCTCCTACATCGCATGCGGCACTTCGCTTCAATGAATTAATTAGCGAACTCTTTCCTACATTTGGCATTCCAATAACACCAACAGTGATTCCACCCGCACTTCCTCTGGCCCAAGCGCCCAAAATCCCCATCAAATCAGATATTCCAACAGTCTTCTTGGTGTCACTTAATTTCATTGCATCATTAATATTAGCAACTGCTCCTAGATTAGCCTTTTGCTTTTGCGTATTTGCTTTGAATGGAAGAACAGAGGTATTCTCACTAAATAAAGAGAAAAAATGCCAACTTTAATGTCTAATGCGCATACAATAAGAATGTTCATGTCTATTTCCACTTACGTCTGCTTCAAATAATTCATCCAAGCCTGCAAATTTTCTGGGGGTACCAAGTCACACTTGTTTAAAACCATTAACAATTTTTTATCACTCTGAAGACGAACAGCCTCTTCAGCTTCTTGGCTTCTGGTCCCCAGAGGATCTCGGGCGTCCAACACTTCGATAACGACATCAGAATCATTTACAACCTATTAATTTAAGAAATAGACATACTTTAGTAGATGCCACAAACGTAAAAATCAAACCAATTCACCTGCATAACATCATACCTGCTGAAACTGTCGATAAAACGCCTTCAAACTCGCATCTCCCTGGCTTTTCGCCTGTTCCACCTTTTCAAACTGATATCCTCTTTCCTCCGCCTTTTTCAGCAAATCCTCAAAAGTTATCGAAGGCTTTCCTCCTTGGGTCCCGCTTGACTCTCCAGACGCCTCCACTCGCTTTTTCTGTTGAGGGTCCACCGATGTGCCTGCCTTCAGGGCCTTTTTCATTTCCTTCTTGGCCTTCCGCTTCTCCTTGACTTCCTCCCTTTTCATCAGCTTCTCTTTGGTGATATTCTCCTTCACCGCCGCAACCTCAGCCAGGATTTTATCCTTAAAGGGACAGTCCCCCGGTACAAAGATCATCTTCTTGGAACCTCCCTTCTTCTTAAACTTTTCAATCTTCTGGATTTTCCTCAACTTTCGATTGTGCTCTCTAACTTTCTTCTCAATCTTGTACCTCTTCTTTGCTGGCATACGCTTAGACTTTTTCTCTGGAAAACGTTAACAATCAATCAATATCATTAAGCAATCATACATTTAAATATCAACTAAAGCATAGGTCTTGTTCAACTTACTCAACATTTGCTTAACCATCTTGACAGCTTACTCAGGTGACCGACCGGATCAGGTGCTCAAATAATTTTTACAAAGAATTAAACACCGACACAGGCTCAACAGTTAAAAATATTTGAATCTTTATTCAATTCAACTGTCACAAATCTCAATTAACTATTAACTTTGATGAAAACAGTTAATTTGAAAGCTCTGCTTGTTTACTAATAAAAATCAGCAATAAACACGTGCTTTGAAAAGCACAGACAGAGCAGTTGTGTGAACAAGCATGCATGCTAGCAAACCTATTTTGGTTCAAGGTGTTGAATCCGCGTTGTCTCTATTCACCCCAAAGTACGGACGACAGACTTTGTTCACACAGCAGCGCATACATACCGGCTGCGGTTCATAGGTTCATTAAATCATAATTGTCATTAAAATTAGTTGTAACAGGTAATTTGTCAGTCTACCCCTTCAAACCTTGGTGCTACTGAGGCTGGGGTATAGTCGGTAGTATGTGCCAAAATCAGAGCCTATTTAAACAGACAAAAGTGAAAAGTTTGACTTTAAAACTGTAAAATTGCAATTAAAGAATAATGGCTTGGTATTCGAATATAGGATTATTACCTGGAAAATCCACGATTGGTTTTCAATAGCCTTGAAAATTAAATTGTGTTCAGTGTCCCTCAAAAAATCATGCGAAACACTCAATCCTTTGTGCGAATCATGCTGGAGGAGTGTCCAATCCAAATCCATTTCTTTTACATCCTGGTAAGATTTAATATGAAGCTATTACTAATGAGAATGAGTATGTCTTAACATGCAAAAAAGTTTTGGGAATAAAATACCTTTATATTTAACATTGGTCTATCGGGAGAGAATGTATCACAGCAAGTTGATATACAATGGCTTCTGTACAAAGCGTCTTGGATATTTTCGAATTGCTTGGTTTCCGTGTTGTTCCTTGATGAAAGAGTAATGCCATTTTCCCAGGCTAACTGGTTTTCTAAATTCTAATTATAAGAACAATATTTAGTTCATCTAAGCATAAAAATACATTTTAGGAAAAAGTTAATAATACCGCGTACATTGTATGTTAGATAGCGCAGATGCATTCCAATGGTTGGCAATAACGAGAAGTAAGTATTGAGCATAATGTTATTACCAGAGCTAATACAAGTTATTATTAGTCGTCTCAAGAATCCGTATTTCTCAAACAGTGTTAACATTTCCGCATATGCCAATGCTGGAGAAAACTCCTGGGATGAGATAACAACAACGGGAGAGGTGCACCCCGTGGCAAACATTTCGACATGATGTTGACCCCATGTTGGTGCATCGATCAAAATTATGTCCGCCGCAGCCCCTAACGATCTAAAAAATATTAACCGTGATACTGCAAGCACTTTTACCAGACACAAGCTTTTAACATTTGCATATTACCTTCCAAGCATTGTAAGATTTCCTTTGTTGTTTTCCAACCGTTCTTCATGAATGCTGCATAAAGATGCGTTGAATTGTTGGCTGGCATATGAAACTGTGGCGTTTGTCACAGGATTAGACCATATAAGACATATTCTAGGCTTTTCAGGATGTGACAAACGTTGGTTCTAAATTCAAATTAATTTCGTGCTTAAGCCAAAATTTGAATGTGTATAAAATGCAAATTTTTTGGAGCTTTTGCATTTTTACTTTAATTTCGGTTGCAATCCACAAAAGACTAAAAATGTCATTTCTGGTATAGCCATCAAATGTTAATAGATCACGTCCCTTTAACCTGCAATTTAGTGCATGATATTTGTATCTTAATTGTGCTCAGAGCTCAGTGTAACATAAATATTATTATATGAAATTATTAAAGAAATGAGACGAACTAACGATTGGAACTTGGTTTTTCCAGTAACATTAGCGTTTGGGGTTGGCTCGCTTTTTTTAAAATACTTGAAGAACCTTCTCGGAGTGAGGTAAAGCATATGGCGACATCGAAAAACGGATATAGTCCTTTGATACATTTCTATAAAAACATCGTATTGATCGTATCATCTTATAAACTCGACTTTTTGGCATATTCGCATTAAACTCATGATTATCAATCAAATGCGCAAAAATGAAATTAAATGCCCTTCAGAATCTGACTCATTCGAATAATAACTTTTGCCTTTTTATTATTTCATTATGTCGACATGACATGACATGGGATTTTGATTGCTGATTAGATAAAAGCAAAATGATGGAAATAAGAGTAAATTCCAAATTTGATGTAATATCTCATGTACGCAGGGGCTTATCAATCGTACTATGTTGTATAGAATGAATTGTACCATTGAGGATACTTTCTTTTTATGCATGAATAATCGAATCCATTAATCAACACGAACAGAGTTACATTTTGATCAGGTTTCGTGCAACGAGTTTCATTCGGTTGAAAGTTTCTTAATTTTCAGAAGGTTATTTTCTGATGGTAAAAATGAATAAGAGCCTTTTCATAGTTCTATTCTTGGGGCTTGGTTTAGCCTCTGGATCTGTGGATCTTAAAAGATCCGTAGATAGGATTAAAGATCAGATAAACCTCGCTTGGGGCACAACAATGTACTGGGACAGGCTCCCAGGAATTATCAAAATGATTTTGCCATGTCTAAGTAGCTTATCTTCGTTTGAAGTGAAATCCGGTGGATTGCCCAGCGGTTTAAAACAGTATATTGAACACTTCACTCCAGAAAAATTTGCACAAGAACTACTTCTGGTTGATTGGGAAGAGGTTTCAGCAAAGGCCGAAAGTGCCACACCAACCGATTTTAATGACGACTTGAAGGACTTTATGCAAACTCCCACTTTTGAAAAACTACACAACCAACTCTGGAATAATGATGAATTTAAAGACGTAAGCGTTTGAAATTTTATTGTTTAATCATATTCGACAAGTATTCATAGTTCATAATTGTATGATTCATGCATTTTTAGCTTGTGGGATATATTTACACTGCAAATTATCCCCAACTCTACACCACAATTATTCAATTCTACGAGGATATGGGTAGGAGCGATTTAACTGCTAATATTCCCACAGGACCTCCAACATACCCGGCTAGTCAGACGCTCAGAAAAGCCTCAACATCCTCAAAAGCTACTTCGTCAAACTTTCCTCTCATCTCCATAAAATCTAGCGTATTCAAGAAGGATGACCCCAATTGTAACGATCTTTTGCCAACTCTTGCAAAAGCGGTAGAGGAGTTAAATGCGTCTGGAGTTCACCAAGTCATTAAAATACTTTTGTACACGATACAAGAACTCATTGGAAATGCGGCCATGCACATTCTACTATTGAAAGTTGGTGAGCCACAAAAAGGAGCCATGTTTCACGATTTTCTAGCCCAACCGGATGTGCAAAACAATTTCCAATTCATACGAGGAATGGTTCTCAACACGAGACCCATTACCCAACTCAATGAAATTCTAAGACAGGTCACAGGACTTGACATTGGCAACCCAGACTTGTTCCAGTATCTTGTAAATCTTATTGAATATCTTGTATGGAACTATCCATTCCCAACCCAATAGAAACATGTACAGGCTTTACAAAATCAATCATTCATAAGGAATAAAGTAAAACTAATTCAAATTACATTACACAAGATTTTGTCTTTCATAATTGCATAAAACAGTTACAAAGCATATTGAAGGTCGCAATAAGACACGTCTCCATAATTGATTTTTTTATCTCTGCTGCCTCGACAAAATAGTAATTACTACAAAGTAAATCAACTTATGACAAATTACTTTTAAGATTGTAATAATAACCCAATCACGATGAAATCGATCAACTGAATGAAATGGACTTTGTTCAACAAATAAACGTTGACAATTCAGGGGAAAGCTTTTAAGCATCTGTTACGGGTTTGTATTAATGATAAGATATAGACTTGGCATGTGCGATGCTCCGAAGGGCAATTGTCAACTGGAATACCTACTCAAATTGGACAAGACATAATCAATGATGCTGATTGCATGCTTCCACCCATTAGCAGACATTTTATGTCATCTATTATCTATCATATTATTGATGCATTTCTGACAGCTTATTCTCCGAAATTAAAGAGCTATTTTACTTTAGTATGAACACGGCTTTTGTGTTTATGTTCAACCTTTACAGTTATTTCAACCTTTAAAAATTAACCATGAAATTTGCTAATATTTTAGCAAGCGCCCTTTTTCTGGCTCTTCTGCTTGGAGGAACCTCTGAAGGAAAAACGTCTTCAAGTAAACTTACGTTTATAATACATTAAGAATTTCAGTCTTTAGTGACGTTTATTCAATTGATTATTTAAAACTTTTGCAGGGCGGTCTCCCAAAGACCTTAACATCAAAGAGCCTCTAGTTGCTCTAAAGACAGCATTTGACATTTTCATAAGCGAATTTGACCTTGGAAACATCATTTCATTAGTAATTAAACTAGTGCCGTGCATACTTCAAGCACTGATTCCACCGTCGTCCTCATCGTACGCAATTTCTTCTATAGCTCACGACGTGGATTTCAATCTCCCATTGAATGACTCCCAGTTGGAATTAATCGCAGAAAAAGTAGCAAGCCTACCACTTCCTAGCATTAATTTTCAAAGATCCGCAGATCCCTTGTGCAAAACGGAATTATTTCAGCCTATTCATGATTTCATGTGGACGGAGGATAAACAACTGACAGACGTATACATACCTTTAAATTGTAATTACATAATAGGGTTTTAGAATTTTTGAACCTAAATATACATGAAACTGTTATTTTGTCGTAGCTTGTCCATTTCTTTGGAAAATTCGGATATGCGGGCATATACGATACAATCGATACAGCGTATGATGCATGCCCAGAACTCAAGGATGACCTGCCAAAGCGTCCAGCTGCAGACAGCAAAACCAAGGCAAACATCCAAGTTAATGGAAGCACTAGGCTACCTAATGTTCGCGAGCAACTTTTGCAATTTCGCAACAGTCCTCGCCAAGATGAACCAAAGTGCGATATACTAGACATCATTGTTACATTACCAACAACAGGCCTAATTGAACTTGTGCAGTTATTCGGAACTTTTACCAAGCAATTTAACACCAACCCCAGCTTGCACTTTTTGGTTGGCAAACTTCAAGAACCTGTGAAGGGCATCTCCGCAAGAAAATTTCGAGAAATTGAACAAGTAAAAATGCTGCTTGCAATGATGCATGAAGAGTTGCTCAAAAATGAGAAGTGGCAAGATTTTTTCATGGTAATTAAGCAACTAATCGGTTTGGATTTTACTGTTGTAAACCCGTATGAGTTCATGTATACTATAGTAGAATTTCTGGTATGGGGAACCCCATTTCCAGGTTAATACATTTGACCAACAATAAAAAAGCTCCAAACTGACATTGTAAATACTATTTAATATTAATCATTTCAAACGGCTCTAAATGATTTATTGAATACATATTACAAATGCACTTATCTTTGTGTTATCATTCCATGTGTCTCCATCAAACCCTTTTTAATTCTCTTTTATGCAAGACCAACCTTTGGCACAACCCGACTCATCCATTTGTGATTAGCCAATCACTCATTTCAAGTTGTAACATCAAACACTTGTGATTTTTCACAATCCCTAATATTACGTCGTTGCTTATCAGCCTATGTGGTGTCCAGTCCACTATGAGTATGATTCAGATTTCAATTTTCCCATTAAACATGGTTTACCCGGTCCGAGAATCTCGGATTTTTGTTATTTTATCTGTTTAATTCCACGCAACAACTGTCAACTGATAGTATGAATGGTGACGCTCCGTGCAAGGATAAGTCATACGAGTGTGCAAAGTACAAACATCATTTCATATATGTGCACGATTTAGGTTGTTTTAAATAATTTATTGAGCAACCTTTAAGCTGTCCTTGCTAAGTTTCACAAGAAGCAAGGTTTGAATCCTTCACTTTCGAATTTTGAATCGATAGTTAATGCGAAACAAGAATAAGTGCCAAATCATGCAGCTAAATCTTCGATGGAAATGCGTTGGAGCCATCCTGATTTTGGGTGTGTACTGTTGCTCGGCTAATACCTTAGCAAGTGGCAGTTCCGTTCCAAATCAAAGCACTAGTAAGACCAATTACCTACTTGCATTTCCGTCGCATTTTCTAACACCCTTTACTAGCATGTTTTCTTTACATTTTAATTCACAGGGAGGGTAGCAAAAGAACTTGATGTCAAAGCTCCCTTGCTCAAAATTTTGGGAAAATGGGACGTATTGACGCAAGAATTGAATGTGACAGTGTTAATTGACACGGTAGTGACCGTACTTACACAGTGCTTACCACAAGGAGGAAATGGAAGTTTCAACTTGCCACTTCCAATTCCAATCAAATTCAGTCATCTTGTTGAAATGAATAAACTCAACCGTGGATACTTAGAAGAGACACTACTTCCCAATCAACTAGAAGAATACTGCAAGAGTGATGACTTTAAAACTATCCATAATTTCCTTTGGCATGATGACCTGCAGTTTAGAGAAGTAAAATTGATGCTACTAACAGAGGATTATTATGCATTAATTTTTTATAATATTGAGTTAATTTGAAATAAGAAATAATCTTGTTTATGCAATTTTTTTAGCTTTTGGACTTCATGTACCGATTTGGGTTTGGAGAACACATATACCAATTCTTCAAACAACTTTATGCGGCTTTGCCTATCGGATGTGATCAAGATATTATTGATGACATTCCCAGTGGCCCAACCACCCTTAAAAGAAGCAAATCGGACGGTACATCAAGGTCCAATATACGAGATCAGGCCATTTTATCGCATTCAAGCAACGAAAATCCACTAATGATGCCATTTCAAACCGAATGCAACATAATACAAATTATTACCAACTTGCTAAACTCTGGAGCTTTGGAACTGCTACAATTTGTTGAAACCCTACTGGAACAGATCAACACTGATGCTTCTCTACATTTTTTGGCAAGTTTAAAAAATTCAGGATTTCATTTAAAGCTAAAGGCATATCGAAATCACAAATTGTAATATCAAATTATTTTTCATGACAGCTTGGAAAAATTCAAGAGCCAATCAAGGGTAAATCTTTCAGAGAGTTTCGTTTGCTGGAGCCAGTCAGAAAATTATTTATTTTTCTGAACGACGCTCTTCGTCAAAGCCCTCTTGTTGTGGTTCTTTTGAACGTAGTGGAGGCATTGACCGGATTGAATTTTGATGGAGTCAACCTTGTCGAATTGATTGTAAGCGTAATCGAAATGTTGTTGTGGCAAAACATGGATATGGTGCCACCTTATCCGTAGTATCCAGACGCATCAAATCAATCGGGGGTTCAATTGAGAAAAATTGAAAATATTGGATCAGCTTTTGGAAAATAGAATATTTCATAATTATCCATAAAAATATTTTTGTCGAAATGTAGATATTTTGGTCAACGTATAAAAATTTATTGGTTTTGATTTTTTGTATGAAAATTAAAATGTAGCGAAAATGACAAATAATTGTTCTGCTGAATATTATAAATTCATATATTAAGTTGAGGGTACAACACATTCAGCTTCAAAACTCAAAAACATGAGTAAAAGGTCCATTAGTTTCCATTTTCAAAATCTGTCTAGCTCCATAAACGCCCGATTCCACTTTTCCTGACCACCCCTGACTGCTTTTGTACTCGTTAATGGCCTGCTTAAAACTTTCAAACAGTTGGGCTCCCAGGTCTTTGGACACAAGCCCATGGTATTGGGTTGCATTTCCTTTTAGCTTTCCACCAAGTGTGGCTTGAGGAACTACGAGAATGTCATAATTACAATCTAAAACTGACTTTCTTCTGCCACTTTCACCCCCGGCGTCGGTTGGAGGCTCGCACAATTTCACATTCATGACTGACTTTACTGCAACCAAACACAGGAGTACAATCAATTTTTTGCACATAATTGCACGGCTATTACCGGTGAATGAATGGAAAACTGCGATTATTCATAATCTGTCAACTGACCGATTGAATTGATGCGGTCAAGAGAAGCGCCCTGAAGAAAGCACACAAACACAACCATGCCTGTGCCGATGGAGACGGGACTATCTTCTGTGTCAAACTTTAAATTAGCCTCCAAGCACTGCTGAATTACTAGCTTGCAAATTTTATTGCCTGTGTTGTCAGAGGCTGAAGTTTTATTTCCCGACATGATATTAATGATTGAAAAGCACACTATTTTCTGTTCCCCACCAAAAGCTAAACAAAATACAGAAGAAGACAAATGTATCGATAATATGTAAGTTGCAAGCTGTTACAAGTTGCATGAAGAATTGCACAACGAATTATGAATAAAATTATGCTGAAAGATGATGAAATTTCAACCATTACTAAAAGTGTAATAATTTGAAACATATTTTATTCAATACATATAAAATATAAATTCAAGTTTACCTGTATAAACTCGGTAAGCTGTTTCAAGTAGTAGTCGTGACTTTCTTCATTAAATTAATGCCAATTTCGGTAAATACAAATTCATAGCCTTGTTCACTTTCGTTTCCTCTTGAATTTGAATCTTCTTGAAAGACTGAAATCTTCAGCTGGCTCACACAACAAGAACATCTACCCGAGAGTGTGCCCGCTGTACTTTGGACACTCACTGGCAAACCTCGAAATGCTCCGTTCGGTACGATTACGATATCATGCAGTAAGACAAACAGAATTCGATTTCGTTTGCTTTGTTGCAACAATGCCAATACATCAATGCTAAACTAAACCACGAATGCTAGAAAAAGTTACAGCTAATTAACAAATTAAGTAGCAAAATATTTAGAGAAATGAGTTCATGCAATGCCCAAAATGTCTTCAAACATTTTGTTCGGAAAATCAAAATTCGGGAGTCAACAAACAAGTAAAATATTAAATACCTACATTAAATTGTAATACGACTCGGTCATCAGTGACTGCGGCGAAGATTTAAATTTAATATGTGCATTTTAGATTTTCAAGAACTGCGCAACTGTGTGTTAAGTTCTTCCAAACAACTATTTGAAAGGCTGGAAAACATTTTTACATTTAGAAGCATAAATATTCCAAAGATTGAATTTAAACGCGCTTGTCATAAAGGAAGTATAATTATTTTATTGTGTTTATTTTTTCATGTTTCAAGTGGCTTTACATTGGCTTACATTAAATGAATGAAACTAAACAGATCACATAAATGCATCCTTCAATTAGCCAAACTCTGTAATTTCTGCAAGTTTACAAGTAAAGTACTTCGCCATTGCACTGAAGCACTGGTGAAAGATAACGTGCAAAAAATGCAATGTGCTGATGAGCCATAAGTCCATGAGCCCAATATACGCGCAAAATGCTAGTAGAAAACAAATCTAGAGATGTTGGAGAAGAAGATGAAGCAGAAAACCGGCAGAAATAGGGTGAGCATCTGTCAGTTGTTGGTTAGCAAGCAGAGCACTTGTACCACACACGCATACACGGCATGCGGACAGAAAGTTAGGTATTTCAAATAGCGGTATGCAATAGCTGGCGGAAGTACCGATAAGTCACACATTAAGAAGAATGAGAAAACCACTGTTTTTAAATACTATTGTTAATATAAGTGGAGTTGTTACTTTAATATTTTTTCAAAGCTCTCTTGCAAGATAACGCTATATTTGTTGGCAAAAGTTAAGGGGAACGGTGTCTCATATATCCCCATAAATCAATCTTGGCTCTTGGCACATATTGCAATAAATCACTTGATTTACCGTAATTGACATTCTGTAGTTGGATTTCAAACGGGAATCTTCTCTAGTCTAGTTCAATTTTTGCCTTTTGCTACTTGCTACCTGTTCATGATACCTAACAAATACTCAAGTGTGCTAGCGTTCAAGAGGAAAAATTCCATGCAGCAAACGGTTAGAAGAGTATTAAAAGGTAGCTTTAAGTACTTTACATTCCAATCGATTCGGGTGCATCCAGACATGCCATGAATCGTACAGATCGGCTTTAATTATCCACTTGACCTGGTAACAAAGTAATGCTGGAGTCAAAGCTAAAACGACGCTATACCTGGCCGGTAGAGCTTCTTGGTGTGATTGTAGAAGATGGCGAAGTAATAATTGGAACCGAAGATCAAATATTTCCAAATGGTCAAATCAATTCAGAATTTATAAATCTTCAGCACCAACAAAACCGCAATTCACAACATGGCAGTAATTGCACCCGTCCTGTGCAAAGTGGAAATGTCAATCAAAGCCATCTTATCAACTTTGCCAGCCACCGTGTCAAAGGTGACAGTGAGTCGAGTGAACATCAAACGGACCGTTTTAGTGAGCAGGAGTGGGAGGAAGATAATGGAGAGCTGGGAAAAGTGTTGGTTGCACAAGCTGGTTGTTCGAATACTAGGTTATTAAAACACGCTAGTGGCGGCATGAACGAGTTCACTAGGCTCTTATCCTCTTCAAACAGAACTGTTGATAATAGTGGAGGTAGTGCCAGTGATCCAAGTGAGAAGCATGGTGTATTTTCTCCAAGAATAATAAACATCTCTGGGTCACATGGCAAGAAACAAATAGACCACAATTTTTGCACATGTGGTAAAAAGAGTACAAATAAATGCGATATTAACCACGACGAAGTTGCTTTCGGGCCTGCTTCTTGTGGTCGCGTTCAGCACAAACCAGGAAATTCCTCTGCAAAGAATGTACACGGTAATAATGGATGTACAGCTTACAATGGAACGTGTTCCAATTACGATCAAAGTGATCAAGAGGAAAACTCTGGGAATGATATTCTCCAAGTCCAAGTTTCTAGTCTTTATCCGGTAACAGAAGAGGATGTGTTTTCAACAACACCGGAGCCAAATAAAGAATCTAGCGTTAAGAAAACAACCGGTAAGTTTTACTTCCATTAGGATGATCACGATAGGGCAAATAAGGATTTTATTAGGGTTAAATCATTTAATTGTCATTCATTTAAGACTGTGCACTTCATATTAAATTTCCGTGCCCTACCCTGAGTGGGGCATTATGAGCTCACTATTGTTTTCGAACAGAGTGAAAGTAGATATAATCCATTCATTTTATTACACCGTAGTCATTACAAGATAGACTTTGTAGGAGCTAAAGTCGGTCATCTTCTAGTCGAACCGGAGCTTGTTTTTGCGTAAAGGGTTAGTCTTTACGAATGATTTTACGAGTTCGAATCAAGTCATTAATTTTTATTGTTGTTCTTCGTGCAGTTAGTGAGTTATAGTTGCCTACTTTGTAATCCTCCTCAACTCAATTGTAGTTGTGCAGGATTTGCACTCACTGAGCAGATAGGATAATGCTAAAAAAGTTTTTCAGGGAATTTGCGGAGGTTTATGCTATGACATGTTTGTTTTCCACAACTTGTTGACCAATTTATTTCGAGGTTTATGCAAAGTTGTCAAATGAATGTGAATTCATGAGGCTTACTCGTTGAATAGGAACGGAAGAAGCGCAAAGCGCAACTTTTATAAATGGATGTATTCTTTGCATGACACAATGTTATGAAAGTTTAGAAAAGTGTTTGTACGTGACAAGTGGTGTGCTTTTTTTTACATTTTACCGTTAATATTCTCTTTCCATGTCTGACACAAATAAGTCGAATCCTGCTATATAATCTTCCAAGAAAACAGGAGCTATAAAGGCTAGCGTTGTAGTGACTTGGGTCACTAGTTTATCAATTTGTCGTTTCTAAACAAAACATAAAAATGCTTCTAGCGGTAAGTTATATGGCGAGACAATTTTAGTAAAAACATATATAAAACAGACATCTATGAACTACACAATAAATTCTATATCGCATCTGCAACCTGTAGCAATAAAGTTTGGATTCGCACATGAAGATAATAGTGTGTGTGTATCCTTTTTTATGAACCTGTAAGAAAAATTAGATTATATAGGAAAGGACGCTTCCTGAGAGCATTAACAATTGCTGAGAAATCGAAATCAACTTCTTTTCGCTTTCAAAAAGTCAAAATACAACAGTTTGATATCGGTCGATTGTTTCTATGTATTATTGCTAAAGAGAGTATGTACATGGTAGAACATTATACCTTATCTGAATTAGTTTCTTTCGTGTGTCTATGCATCAGACAACACCAAACGGAGTGGAAAATGAAATTCGTTTTACCATTGTTATACTTTTTGTGGTTTCCTCCTTTCCAAACTTCCGTTTCCAGTTTCAAACTTATGGTCTTTTTACGGTTTTTGTAACAAAAGTTGCTGCAGCACTTTGACTAAACTGTTTCCTCCTTCGTTTGGTATGTGTTTTGGTATGTATGTATGCATTCAAAGCATTTTTAATCTGTCAATGTACTAATGTGGTGCAAGTAAATTCTCGTCCATGAAACAACAATTTTTTTCACGAACTGTTACATGAGGTTTCGTTTGTTTGCAATTTTCAAGCATTCTGTATTAAAATTTACAGACATAGGAACATCGAAATAATTATGACTGAAATCGAAATGTATGTCGACAACACATTTTACTCAGTTGATACATCCTCAATATGCAATGATCGTATATACAAGCAATCAAAAGAATCTGTATTGATGTTCAACTATTTAGAGCTTGAAAGCAACTAGAAAAGTCCGAAACATCAATAAGCTATACCTACGAATCTTTGTGAAACAAGGTTTCCTCGAAACCCTCTGTAAATATATTCAATATTGTCTAGCCGCCAAAAAGCCGTTGGCATTGCGATTTCTGCGTTGCAATGGCCTTATGCGTATTTGATTCGACCAAAGTATAAAACTGGCAAAGAAAACGTGAAACTGTCAGTAATCGTTTTCCAGCGTTTTTTGTTCCATTCCCCCAAGCTTTAGGTCAAATCTGGCAGGGGGAAGGCTGAGAAGAGACAAAGAAAAAGAGACGCCATATGCCATGCAATAGAATCCTTTATTTTTCCAAAACTTTTTTCGTTTCGCTTCTGTTTCAGTTTATTCTATGTAGTTCAATAGAATGAAAACAAACATTTGGCAACATCAGGGATAAAAACATAGTAAATTAATCCTGGAAGATAAAATATCGTACCAACTTAGTTTTTTAACCACCACCACCTTCATTTCAAAAACTTAAAGGAACTGTAACAAGTGGTATCTTCGGTTAACCTATTTAGGCTACAAATTCACAGATACTGATAAAACGCTACAAAATAGTAATCTAAGAATAATGTGAATTTTGCAGTCAAAATACTAAATGAGAAGAACATATGCATATGTAATTTTTCATGATTTCTTTGGCGTAGGTATGTCAAGTAAAATATGGCATCTCAAAAAACTTTATAAAAGACAGATTTACGACAAGACTGATTCTTTTTGCACGGCTATACATTCATTTTCACTTTAATTAAATTACAGTCATTTAGCATCGCGAATCGCGTACGTGTACTTTGTAAAAGTTTTACTATCTACACGTGCTCATCGATTCTGGGAAAAGACTTTCACCCAGTGCAGAGTTCTAACTAGAAACTTTGTCGTGCTTGTAGGAACGGATATTATGTTTCCAATGCACCCTGATTCTTTATATAAAAGTGAAGTGTGAGAAAAGAACCATACAGGGCATTGTTCCGTAAACGAGAATATGATGTGACAGCATTCTAAAAAGTAAAGCTATACACCTACATATGTGTATTCTGTTTTCAATATATATATTCTTAAAACAGCCAGTAGTAACCTGTTTGTGGTATGTATGTGCAGGCATTTTATTTTGTTCTCTTTCTCATGTGTGTTCCATCCTATCACAGAGTCCACTTTAATTGAAGGCTTTGTAGAGAATCAGTGACAACGTTTGTTTATAAGTATTTTATACGCTGGTAAACGAACCAAGATGAAAATATAAGGCAGCGTGAAGGAAAACTTTTTGCCAGCAAAAAAATCACTGCAAAGTAGGTTAAGTGCATTCTGAAACAATATGTGTGTGCACACGTTCGGATCCCATACTTGTTGTCTTGAGGCTTCCAGGCTTATAATTTTGAAAGCAAGCATTTTGAAAAAAAAACATTTGAAAAGTTTGTATAACTACTGTATGCATGAAATCAGAATTAATAGTTGCAGTAAAAGTTTTATAAAACCGCAGTATAAGCAGTAACCCAAAATTATGATTTCCATCCAAAAATTTAAATTGAACATGCAAACTTCAGGTATATATGACTTCTTTACGAGCACTCTTGTTTTTATATGTACTTTGTGCTACATTTAATGTCACCAAAATGCAAACAAATTGCAATACAAACTTTAGTGAAAAAATTAAATGAAGCCTATGAAAACCATGTGTTCTTACTAAAACCGTTAAGAGTCACGAGCACTTAATTTTTCTTTCTAATGTATCTTTGATGACTCTGTGGTAGGTCTTTTACGATAGTTTCATGTGTAATAACTCCAGTTTATGAATAGCACAAATCAAAAGATGGTTTCACGTTTCTGCACATTCACCTTTTCTTTTAAAAAATCAATGGCTTGTGTGCTTTTATAGGTTTAGCAGCCTTTCAGCCAATTCAGAGCAAGTTCAACTTTCTCCGCAAGAAGAGTCGAGATTCAAGGAAACGGAAACAACAGCAGCAGCAACATGAACGCCAGATCTCATCAACAGCATCAGCCGCTTTGATGTCAAACTCGACCGTAAATAACGGTCACAAAGACTTTTGTCCTCATTCCAAAGTGTTCCAAGTAAAAAGCGTAAGTCCGCCCGGGAGAAGTAGCGACTCCAGCAGTGTGGTCATTAGCAAAGGGGATATTATTCGGGATAACTACTACTGTAGCAGCGTCAGTGGGACAAGCAGCAGCAACAACAACACGCCAAGTCATCATAGTCACTTAAGCAATCAAAACAGTCAAAGTATAAGTCATTGTCCTCAATCCGACGTTGCGTCTCCGAAAATTGGATCTAATTGCCGCAATGCCAGAACAACCACATCACAGAAAATAGCATCGAACAATGGAGATGCGACAAAAGTAAATGGGAATGGAACAACCTGTGGCAACGGTACGTTGTCACTTGGTGGTGGGGGTAATTTGAACTGCAAAGCTCTTCACCCAGAAACCGAAGGGAAAATCCCGTCAGCAAATGGAACTGCCACGGGAGCAATGGCTCTTCAGGTGAACACTGCAAACGGAGATGTAAAGAAGGTGATAACCTTGTGGCAAAATTATTATCCAGAGGGGCAATGGGGCTGGATCATTGTATTCTGCGCTTTGGCTGTGCAAGCAATCAATCATGGCTTTCAGTTAAGCTACTCAACATTCCTGGTGGCGGTAGACCAAAGATTTCGTGTAGGAGAACCAGCTTTATTGGGTAAGACATTATTGGAAAATAAGTAGTTGGCGTATCTTAATGGATATTGGGAGTTCAATGTTGTGCATCTGCATTGCAGCCTTCATTCGTAACTGTGGTCATTCCTTCTGCAAATACTTTCAAATATCATAAATCAGTAGCCGGATTCACTGTCTTTGCAATTATCCAAGCACAACTTTACAAAATCAATGAAGCATACAATATGAAACATTCTTTTGATATTTAAAACTTTTAGTGCATTTTATCCCATTTTTGTTGTTTCTGAATTCGTTTCCACTAATCTTTACCATAAATGACGATGATGGGATAATGGATTACATGCAATGTGCACAGATCAATTAGCATTATTGGCGCAGCTAATAAGATGATGTTTTGTTTAACCATTACAACTCTATGAGTACCTAACATACCATTCTAATCTAAGTTACAACTTGAACTTGTGAGTGTAAATAACTTTTTTTTACCAAGACGTGTATGATCCGAAAACCTGAAGTATTGAGCTCTTTACTTGGTCAGTACAAGAAGTATTTTGTTGGGTTGCAGAATTATTGCTCTCAAGATGAATTTCTAAGTGTATTATCGTCGTGCGTCAATGCGTTCTGATTTATTGGTTTATCTACAGGAAACGTGGCTTAGTAGAATGAGCAAACTGACCACGAACAAGTGGGTTCTATTCAAATTTAAAGTATTGTTTCATGTTTATATTTATTGAAATGCTAATGATTTCCCTTTTTGTTTTCAGTGAAAGGTGCTGTTGCATATTAAGCTACTTTTCATTCTCAAGAAACAAAATTATTTTTTCTATGAGATCTAGAGATGTTTTGAAAGAAAACTTTATCTTTATTATTTTACTCCTATTTTAGAATTTTACTACTCAGTGAAACAGCTTTTTCAAAGCTTGAACAGACACTGCTCACTGCTGCTTTGCATTTTTTAAAGTGATAACCGGACTGCACTATCAACTGTGTCAATGCTCAAAAAATGCATACATTTTGCTTAGCAGACGATCACGCTTCATCCTCTTTTATTGGTTTTGTTTCATACAGTTTCATTCTATACAAAACTGAAAACGCACGGCTTGTTTTCATTGAAAATGAATTTTTCTAGTATGATTACACTGCTTTTTTGGCAACTGAGCCAAAACAATAATCAATAGAAAATGCAAATAAACGGGAATGAAAAGCCCATCTAATAGCTGTATACCAAGGCTTATATCTACCGCAAGTGGGAGTCGGTGTTCAATGACATGAGGCTGTTGTATTTCAACTATATGATTACGGATTTGTTTCGCATCCAAATACCTTTATAATTATCTTGACTAAAGAAAAATATCAGAGCTTCTTACTTAACATGTTTTTATTAATTGTATTTAAAAATATAAATCCATTGGACCATGTATCTTCATCGCGTCCAAGTAGTAAATTAAATCTTGTTAAAATAGAGGTGACTTCTATTGTATTCACAGTGTGAATGCTAATAAGGATAAAAACCATTAGCAAATATTTAATTTTCAAAGTATTTTTCACAACGTTCATAGGACACTAAAGAAAATATGGTTCCTTGTTGTTTCAGTTTGAAATGTGCTGTAATTTTTTTGTTTAATTAACATAATCATAAGGCAGACATGTATTTATCTTTGAAATTCCTTTCGTTATCTAAAGTAATTCTAATGGATACGGGCATTATTTTCAATAGCATAAAGAAACCAACTCAACTCTAATGTACATATGACAGGGAAGTTATAGCTAGCTTACATGCAACAATCATAAAGTGTTTGTCTGTTGTTGTAAAATTTGATTTTTACTGAATGCTTTTACTCACTATATAAGTGAAAGTTGCAGCACCCAAAGTTCGTTTTGATAAAACATACCAGGAAAGGAAGTACCGACCGTTTTTAGAATATTTCTATGGGCAGAAGGCATGGGCGTTGTGTTGCGCGAATATTAATTAAATGTTAATTAGCAATAAATCTTTGAAACTTTGCGTGTTACCCGAAGCCTGAGGTCAGCAGGCAAACTGAACAGCAGAAATATAATGATCATGATGACATACAGTTTATCGAAATGAATGATGAAAGCATGTAAGAATCAGAAAATACACTTGACCAGCTTACCTGATAATCACAGTGTGATTCCTAGAACATTGTGGCAAAATCTTTTGTAAGGACTCAATTCCTGTTTTAATCTGCATATTGGTTTACTGCAACAAGTTGTAATACTAAGGCGAGATTAAGTGACCAGGAATCCAATGGTGAAAACAGATTTTGAATATCTGGTATGGTCTAGGAGGAGATCGCGCTACGGACGGGCGGAAGGGCGGAAGGTCGGAAGGGCGGAAGGCGTATACAGACTTGAGGAGCAATATCAGAAAGCATACTGAGGTCTGAAGACCTCGTCTGCTTAATAATCCGTCTGTGCTATGTAATGAAACAAAGTTTGTTGAAATGTGAAACATTTTTACGTCTCGTTGCTTCAAGTGACGTGCTGACTGGTGGTCAGAGCTGAAATCTTGTTGTGCATGATTGGGCACATCTTCTTTTCACCAGCATATGGCACCCACGCAACACTAACAAGATGATATGTAGACTATAAAATCCTTTGTCACAAACAGAATATTAGAAAACCTTGGCAGAATGTCTTCGTACACTTTGAATTTAGTGAAATCATGTCATTAAGGATATGCATAAATAATTTAGCACGATGAGTGGGCTTGTCTCTTAGCTTAAAATTCCTTTTTGTACATATTTGTTAAAGATGAGCTTAGTGAATCATACTGAGCCGTATGTGTTGGAACCGGACACACCAAACACGAAATTATTATTACTAATAAATATAATATAAATGTAAAATGTACTCGATTTGATCAAATTAATCAATCAGTGGTTACATTATGACATAAATGCTTTAGAAAACTTTTATATGCAATCCGTTCGTCATTTTTATTTTATTTTCGGTTTCTTGTCAACATTTGTACATTTTAATGGAGGGAATTTTATACGAACATTAGTAAGAACAATAATTCACTTCAACAAACATGAACGTTCTATGTGACTGTGCAGTACGATACATTTATTTCATCATGCATTTTTGTGTTCCTTTAAAAACGCCAAATCTTTGTTTATGACGGTTATTACAAGACGGTATTGTAAAGTTTATTGTGAAACCCTTGTTAGGAAAGTTAGGATGTTTCTTATTTTACTACGACTTTGGACAAAAGTATAGTTTATTATGTAGGTAATGATACGTTTATTGCCAAGATTTTTATCTACTAAAATGGAACTACATTGTCTTGTTTCTGTGAAAAATATGAGACGTCAAAGAAATAATGATGTGAAAGTACATAAAGATGACAAAAACAAAAACAATAATAAAAACATGTTACAACAATTTTGTGCATTCCTTTAGTTGTTAGTTAGACACTTTTCTTACTTGTTCCTAAACAAAAATAGTATAAAATTTCAATGTAAAGATGCATGCAAGACATAGTAAGACAGTTCATGGTATAATGTGTGACTGGTTTTAATATGAAAATTATAGCATGTGTTGGCGTTTAAGAAAGTATACTGTAACTATACTGTCTTCAATAATATCTCAAGTTGCAGAAATCGAGAAATCATAACGTAACATTTACCACAACAAGAGCAAATGAATGTGCTGTAACAAAAGATTCGATTCGATTGAAGTTACAAAAAATTTTGATTTTACTAATTTAAGTACAGCAATTCAACCTGTATTGTGTAAAGCTTCCGGCTAATTGTTCAAAGATTTCGAAAACCTCAAGTAAATTCTTAGGATTCCCTGGAGACGAATTATATAATACTATCTGGCATGTACTAAAAGTAAATCCTAATTCTACTTCCTGTTGTTTTAAGATGGGTTTAGAGCTGCCATTCTCCGAATTTAATAACTCGTTTTATAAGGAGTCGACTATAATTAATTTAATTCAGCGAAAATTTGACATATTTTGTATTTCTGAAGTTGCATCACAGAAACATAATCTAGTGCTATGAGGCAATAAAACATGGTTTTGTCAGCGAAAACATTGTGACCTAGATTGATTTGAGTACAAACGAAAGTTACTAATAAGGAATATACATTGCCGTGTTGGTTACCACGTTCCTCAGTGATCCTTAACCAATGCAAGGAAAATATTAATCAGCAAGCAAAATGGAAAGAGTTGTCACGGAGATATGTAACTGAAATGACATTTACACATAAATTCTGGGAGTAATTAGAACAACCTCGTGAAAAGTTGCACTAACACTAGATATTAGTGCAACTCATAAAACGTTTCGACTCCTAATAAGTGTATTATTAAAAATGAAAAATTGTAAAAAGTGTAATTTCTCTGTAAATTGTAATGAATTCTGAGAGGGAGCTTTCACTTCCTTCAAAGGTTGTGTAATAACATGAGTTAAGACTCGTCCGACCAATATAAGTCTTGTGTTGGGTGTTTCTTACTTCGTTTTTCATTTTCGCATCTCAATCTATCTCACTCCTTCGCATGTACTCTTAAAGTAATTTATACTGCGTCTTCTCGCCTAACCATGTCATGTATCTGCTCACGTTTTTACTGAAGTGCCACTTCCAACTTCATTTTCACTACTTGTGTATGCCTGTCTTGTAGTTTTCATAGCTGTCTTCGCCTCATATATTTTGCAATGACTTCTTCCCAGCTATTTTGGTAAGTGCTGCAACATTAAAAGGGAAGTGAACTAGTGGAAAATGAACTAAAACTATGGACAAACTAGAACAGGAAAACTCACATGGAGCAATGTGAAACAATCTGGTTGTCGATGAAAATGATAATGACAATGATTCTAAAGATAGAGTTCCTTCCGTCTTATCGTTATTGCAAGAAACTGTCTTCTTCATGAACTGTGAAAGCCAAACTTGTTTTCTCACTGTTGTTGTGGACTGACTGCACTTCTTCCATTATTTGTTTGTAGTCTTTAATACTACAATCAACCATTGATTTACTATACTACGTACCCATACACCCCATTTTGCAAACTGAATCCAACCATTTTTTTTCTCTTATATTGAAGTCGACAGGAAGTTATGCATCCTAAAAACCGACAGAAATTGCTGTGTTTTTGTCCTTATGACTTCTAGATAAGAAATTACGGACAGACATGCTTATTTTATCTTAAAGAAGCGGAGTATCTTCATTCCCCGTACTAACAAACTACTTAAATCCAGGAACTATGCAACATTGCAAATAGTCTGCAGCTCTCTCTGGATCATATACTAAATTCCTAGAACGTATATCCCTGTCGGAGACATACATTCTGTCCCTTTCCGTTTTGTGTTATTATTCCCCTCTTTTCCCTTTTACTTAGCTTACGCATTACTCATTTTGCAAGACTGTTTTATTAGAAAAACTGGACAGTGTTTATGAGGAAACTGGAAACTTAGGCAGTGCACACAAACTAGATGCTACCCACTTTCCTTTATGTCTGCTTTATGAGTATTCATTGTTCGTCCGAGCAGTAAGATAATCATTAAAGTAATTGAACAATCCGACAATTTATACAAACTGAGAAAATTTCGCTTTTCACTCCAAAGTGCTGTATAGTTTCATTCAGATAAAACTTTCCTTATGCAGATTACTACTACAATTAAGAAGCATGTCTTTCTATGCACAAATGCATGGAAAGCGGTGGTACGCAAAACGGTTTTCCTTGTGAAAGGACATAATATGCATGTTATTCAAGACGTTATTATGGGGTGCATGTTGCAAGACAGTATTGTCGTGTGTAATATGGTGATTGTCATAAATAGTCACATCACGACAGAAGATAAGTAACCAACAAACCATGACACGACACGACATGTTCAAGATGACTTTTCTCTTTATGGAACTATTTCTCGCTATCTTTACATATGTATATACGTTCATTTCAGTTCTGTAAGCATTTTTATCAAACATCTTTGCTGAAGCTACTGGGACAGGGATTCTTCGCTTTCTTTTTTTTGTCACTGGCTTTAGATAAAATTGTGCATAAGGAAAAATGTTACAGTCATCATAATAATCAAGATAAGGGACAATGACAGTACCCGTATTGTTTTTTGTTCTGGCTGTATTACTTGCCACCGCCACTGCTGCAATAAAAATCAGACAAGTTTGAACAAAAGTTGATACAGTTAGCAATATATATTATCATTCTCTCTGTTGTTCTATCAGAGAGCAAATGCGTAGTATTATCATGCATAATATTTTACTGTAAACCATATTCATAGGAGAGAAGATATATTCCGGTCTCATTATTATTGGCAGTAGCACAAGTTTACTCAATAATTTACAGGCCATTAACCAGAAATGGTTAGTGAATATTGTGATGATTTTATTGCTAGTTATTGACTTACAGATGTCTTTTGATGTTGCTTTGAGGAGGAGGAAAATGTTTCCTATCACTTCCCCCGATCCGCAGCATGACTTTGATTTCACAAAACATCAAACAAGATCGTCAACTAACAAATGATAGATAAAATTACAAAAATAAATGCTGACATCACTCATTGTTCTGGGAATAGTAGTTAATGTGTAAGTAAATAGAACGAAGAAAAAGTTTTACACAAATAACCAACGCTACATTAGTCTGCACTCACATCGTTGTTACTTTAAAAAGTAAATTGCTCAATATCTGAAAATGTTATTACATATATTAATTTTACAAACTATGGCCATATAAGAACCCTAAGTACTCCCTTAAAAAGTAGAACTGACCTGCGGTATAGCAAAACAGAGAGAGACTTGGGTACTTTCATGGCGTTCCAAAAACTGTGTCTAGACAAATGAACTTCCATTCTGCAAAAAATATTGCAAGATTACTAACCTCGGTTACAACGACTGGCCATTCTAAGTTCTCTGGAAGTAGTGGCTAGAATGGGCTAGTCCAAGTCTCAATCGAAGTACCTATAGAATGAAAACACTAACCATATAAAATGACTGGATGAGTATTGAGGAAGGGAAATTTATTCCCAGTGTACATTACTTTCTCTATTACCATAATATTTCCAGACAAAGTTTCCATTACATACTCACATGTTCCAAGCGTATTGGGCTTTTGGATTAAAAGTGCAGTCGTATTTTTGTGCATCGGAGAAAGTTGTATGACGCTTTCTCAGACTAAGGAGTGGGTGGAGAACCGATAATAAAATACGAATGTATGCACGTTCTCCATGAAAGCATTTCCATTATCAGTTCAACATGACTTTTTGTACTGTTGATCTCAAATATTTGAACTTTATGACAAAGATCCCTTATCTGTTTTAATATATTGTTGTAAAGCCGTATTATACGGAACCTCAGTGAATACAAATTCCGGAATTATTAGCTTCGCAAAATCATTAGCATTTCGCAAAGCTACACAAGTCAGAAGCCAAAGCGTCCTAGAAAATGAGAAACTGTAAACGTTACAGAAAAACGAGGGAAAGGAATAAGTATAAAAGCGTATAGGAAAGACCGCGCAAAAAATATATCTCACTTCCAGTGCGACAGAATATTTATGACGAAATTATTGATACTCTCGAAAATCATAGAGAATCGAGGACAGGGAGTAGTAAATCGACGGATAAAATAGAAGTTAGTTTTTTAGAACTCTTTCTTTTGCGTCTTTCCTTTCCTGTGACTTTTACTTTTTTTCTTCGTCCGTTTCTGGTTTCCTCTTTTGGTTTTACTTTTTTCTACTTTTCTACTACAAATATAGGGACGGTGAGTAGTTTCGCTTATTTGTATACCACTTACACAAGAGCGCACGTATTGATCCGAATCTGATCCCAGTTGCAATTCTTGTTTGATGGTGATACATAAATATACAAACGTTTTACTAATATCACTGACGCTACGTCGCACAATCATCTGAAACTAAAATGCGAAAGGTTTCCCTAATAATAAATCAAGAAAAGTGTGACTTTCGGGGCAAATGGACAAAAAACCTACATATATTTACCCGTTTTACCTACCTACACACTACACACTATAGCCAGTAATTCCCTTTACTCGAATGTCGAAGAGCGTATTTTTCCATCTCAGATTTATTGCTCGGTCAAACCGTCATTCTATTCACGTTTGGTACGTAGAATTTCATGTTTATGCAAAGTGATCTTACTTGTACACATTTGGATTATAGCGCAGCGGAAATTTATGCCTCTCCCTTGTACTTCACCTAACTTTTAATTTTTTGTTCTCAATTTTGCATTCTGTCAGTAGCGGAAGCGCTACTTTTATCCATCCCGTACGTTTTACGTTGATTGTGATGCCTTCTTTGTTACATGTAGGTTTCTCTCCACATAATATATTTTATTTCTAGTATTTCAAAACAACAAAAAGTGCACCTGGATGATGTATACTATATAATTTATTTGCCTATCCACATGCACAATATATTTTCGAAATGTTTCGCATCTTAACATCTATAGGTATATGCTCAAACAAGCAATACCATTATTCATCAATATCAGTTCAATGGTAAATGATTTGCGAGCCTGTAAAGTTCATCTAACTTTACTTTCCCCGGCAGAGTGCAAAGTGTAGACAGTGAAATGAATGAGAATGTGAATACCAAAGTAAGAAATAATGCTTTCCGGGGTCATTTGTTGTTAATCTGCTGACTACGAAGAAGCAAGTGGTCATTTTTCGGTGCACAAAATTGGACAATAATGAGACCACTCCCTTTCATCCATTCAAGAAGAAAATAATTTTTCAACGAGATCCGCTTTCAGGAAAATTTACGAGTCTTTGACGCTATATTTTTTGTGCAAGCTATAGCTATACAGGAGACTAGTGCAAGTAAATGTATTTTACGAATTTATTATTTTCACTTTTCTTTGTATTAACCAAGTAGCAGTAAGACCTACAACGACCAAACGACCATTGCATCCCCAGTTTGTATGTTAACACGCTAATATTGTCGTCCTTTCTGGGTGTAAAAGTGGCCGAAAACATGCTGATAGAAATCTATTGACGCGAATTTGTGCAAAAAAGACACATATCTTCTCCAAATTCTTAGAAGCTCAAGTTAGGCTGGTTCCCACATAAAGGATAAAAGTTGGCTTTTTTGTGGCAAACATCATTAATATGTATGAGATGCTGAGAAAGATGGTTGTTTATATGCTATTTTCATGTAGTCTTGTCAGTGTGAAAAGAAGGGAGTACTTTATTGTGGATTATTAACAAGACAAACGCCTTTATATAATGCCCCAAAAGACGCAAGCAGTTCTATAGCATGCTTTGTTCATTCTAAAGCAATACATACTCTTACTTTATGACTGTGACACTCTACACTTTTGTCTAGATGATTAATTGGATGTAATCAAGCTGTGCAAGGGACCCACCACCAATTACAATAAGTTTTCTTGTTTCTTTCTCAAGAGATGAGAGAAGATGAATGAGGATTTTATTCCAGTTCATGAGTCGATTTTGTTCAAATACTGTTGAAGTTATTTTTAAAAGGAATCATTATACAGTTTGCAGTAAATCTTTTAAAAAATAGCATCTAGTTATGTGCATAGTAATGTTCATATGATTAATAGTAAAATATTTACAAGCGCGCAAGTTCCCCCAACTGAACAGATCTGCCGAATTCACGGTCCATTAATTTAAGCGCGTTCTAGCTTTAAGACGCACAAAAGACTCGGTGTATCATTGCGGCGGAAATCAGGTTATTCAGCAGACCTCACAAATGGTTATGTTATGATGACGTGACACTTATCCTACCCTCCTTTCACAAGGTACATCAATTTTGCTTACCGAAGCGTCAAGAACAGTTCCTTTTTGTGACAACGATCGAATATTATGTTATAAGGTTTACATTCATATTATGCTGTTCATATGATAATGCGATAGACATTATCTTCCGTGTTTTCTCTAGTTTCATAGGGTATACCTTGTTTACGACGAATGTAACGCTTCATTATGCATGAATAGAGCAGAAGTGTGCATTCTTGCACCTTACTACCTATCTAGCTTTCCATTTCAGCAATTTTCCCAGGACTTGGTACTTCCTTTTTGAGAAAAAAGCAGCAAGCAGAGTAAAACCTTTGGAAAGTTTTGGTATGTGCAAATAAAGCTATTAGCACATTCTAAGAGGAAAAGGTGAGAAAGTAAACTGCAAAATCCTGTGTATCACATCTTATGATTATGATAATAAAAGCCTTTCATGGAGCCTCTGTTGCTGCTCAGACGAATATTCAAGACCATTAAGTACACGCGTCACTAATGCGCCCATCCACTGAGCACATCATTTTCGGAATAACCTATCATAGACAATTGCTTGGAGTTTTTCTTCTGGAAAAGCAATTTACTTAGCATAAAAACACTCTAAACGACCCATGACGGCGTGCTGAAATCAAGAATGATTGAGTTTATTGACGCAATTCTAGGCGAAACGATTGACATGTCATGTCGACCCAATCCCAAATCCTAGTTTTAGGTCCTCCGCTGACACATAAAATTTTTATGCTGTGTCCATTGCGGAAAATCAATATATATTTGTTTTTGTGCTGGATAGCAATAACAGGATTTTGCAACATTACAAAAATATATCACATACAACTCATAGGAAAAGTACATTCACCACACAATTGTGCGTACTAGGCTCACAAAAAAGGGAAAGTAAATTTAACGGGGGCTCCTGAGCCTCGAATTGAAGACTATCATATAAAAGTTTTGATGACCTGCATCAATGCGAGATTTCTTTGGTACCATCCTGGCTACAAGGACTGGATGCATGCATTTCATACGCTCTAGTATTTCTGTATGAACCCTTACAAAAGTAGATTACGATTTCTGCCTTTTCTGATACTTTTGCAAAAATGTAGTTGCTACTTTGATCATGTAACTTATTTGAATCACTATGATAAAAAACGGAGGGCATGAAAGAGGTCATATCAGAGAATCAGATCAGAATTGGATTTCTCCAGAAATGTTTGTCGAACATGTCATCAACACCACATATATATCTCATCTTTTACCAAAACGAAGAGAAAATTATCATTCGAATAACGTTTGAGTCAACATTTACGCCTCCTGGATTCCTAGTTGCAAATGCAAAAGTGCAGTACTAAACTATATGTAAACTGTATGTTTTCAATGAGCTTTATCGTCGTTTCAACATATTTTCTCTTTAACCTCGCACCAAAATCTCATTTCCCTTATTTCCTTTTATTGGAAAAACGGAAAAATTGCTTCATTTATCCTCTGGAATTGTAAATGATGGAAAGGCGTATCTTTTAAAGCTCAGAACCACATACAGTCAATGTTAACATGTATAGCTGAGGTTGTGATCATATCATTTCCACAAGTTTACAATGTTGTAAACATCAATGTTCAATTCAAGGTTTATCATTACTACACTGCATAGATACTTTGTTTTGAGTTAAGCTGTTGTATATTTCACTATTTGCCATTTGTATTAATTTGTGTACGAACAACAGACTCGGTATAAGCTGCTAAAATGCAAGTACAAAGTGTTGTGTCGTATCTCAAAAGTGTCATTTCACACGACATAAAAGGAAGGATTTACGTCGGAGTATGCAGCATTAAAAACTGATTTGGATAAAAATGTTAATACCGGTTATATTGCTGCATCATCTTTACATCTTCGGCATGCCACCAGACGCAGACATAAAGTTCACAGTTTGTAGATGACTAGATTAGGAATGTTCACAAAATCACAAAAACTTTCAAAGTTTTGATAGCGGATTTGTGCATAATTTTTAAATGTATGCACCATGTAAGATTGTAACAGTGCATCCAAACACTGGCATTTCCACGAGAAAATCTGCATTACACAGGCAACATGTGCTTGCTTGCACTAACTTTTGACTCAATGGTTGCTGATCAGACGGTTTCGGCTTTCAAATAACTGTCGTTGACGGAATAATTATCATTTCCTCATCAACATATTAATCGTTCATAAAAGGCTCAAATGTCTCAAAAGAAACAGAGGATATCAATCATCCAACACGTCCGTTGTCTGCTCATTCCTACACCCGAGGTTCTTCAATAAATTAAACCGTTTTTACCAGCAATAATGTGCATGAATCATATGTACAAAAAAAGAAGTCACAATGACAATCGATCATGCTCACTCAGAAAAGTGTCTTCCATTCCTCCGCCTCCACTAAAGAGGAAGAATAATGGGATGAGGTTTCCACACTGTCATTTCATTCATCGCAAACCGTTTTTACACATCCAAGCCTTGTCGGTAGCTGTAATTAAGACAAGAAGCGTTTTGCACATTATTGTTTCGTGCCAGTGTATATATTAGTAGCGTGACGGATAATTACGTACATCCAACAACGCCACTGCTATTATTATATTCTTTTTGCGTACATAGTTAGTATTTAGTATATTATATATGTACATGGTTATTTCGTACAAAAGAAGAGATGATGCATGTATTCGTGTCAAAAACAGTCTGTCAATGATCATATCCATTATGTACCTGTCATGTGCACTCCACAAAATGTAATGATTCATTAGCATTACTCAAGTTCTATGTGGTCTTATATGATGTACCCCTTACTTGTAAGATGAGGTAGTCAATTTTTGGTCGGTCCATAATTTATTTTGCCGAAAGCTTAAATACGCATGTAATCATAAATACAATTTTTAAGGAAATATGTGAACTATGAAGATGTCAGAAAATGCTTATGTCTGTTAAATTGAAAACTGCAATCAAGTAGGAACGAATCTGCCCCCAATATGAAAACTCCACCTTGGGCAAAATAGTGGAAAAACGAACTTGTATGCATACAATTTTGCAGCATCATAATGAACAAAATTACGTGTAAACTCTCGTTTAAGACAGCACAATGCTCAAGACTTCTGTATGTGTGCTTATATTATCTGAATTTTATCATGAGTAAGAGTGCCTGCAGCTCGCACGACAAACTGATGATCACTGTGATAAAAGAGGGATTTTGTTATTTTCGCCCATATTTGGCATACTCTCGTTAATGAAGTCGATTTCCATATTCGGCTCTTCATTTGTAATGTTACACACTACACATATTTTTACAAATATCCATACGGTGCGTGTGAGTCATCATTTATTGTGATATTTGAAACTAGTGGCTATTTATTTGTCTTGTCTCATATTCAAACAGAGAAATGGCAGCAGGAGAAAAGCTGCTACTCATGCGGTTATACATTTTATAAGGATATCTGTTTGTCTTACGGGCTATATAAATGTACTTCTCTTTTCTTTTGCCTTTGAAAATAGAGGGTTTATGAAAAGGTAGTTTTGAAAGAACACGTTGCGTTGTTTTGCTTGAACCATATATTTTTGTGACGCTACAGTAAGTTACCAAAAGTAAACACACTACCAACAACAGCAACTCAAAGTCAGACAAATAAGTGAACCAGCAAAAGCAGTCCGATTATAACTATAGAACTGGGTTTGCGGTTATAAGATTATATTGGCTCTTTGGCTCTATCAAATCGTTTCATGTTTCTGAAGCCAGAAAAAAATGTAAGCCATCTCAGGCTTTGAAGAAAATGCAGGATTATTTTTCGCTTCTCATGTGGAAATATCTTGCATGGACAGAGAAAAAGTAAAATAAATGCTAAAAGATTAAGCAAAGGATTCTCTCTTGAGAACATAAAGCTTCATGCGTAAACTTTTCCTACTACAGTGTGCGAGTAAGCGTGATTCTGTGCAGTTTTCTGCGAGAAGAATGTTAAACAAAAAAAGAAAGATTTGTTAACTTGACTATGACTGTGATGGCCTGTTCTCATGAAAATACAACACTTGTAGGCAAAACGCATTGCATTTCTGCAATTGAAAGAAGCTTTTGAAATAAACAAATGAACGCCTACTTTTGGAAAATAGGAGAGAACTTGCAACCAAAGGAGTATAAATGCGTATATATTCATTTGTGCGTACGATGAGGATTTGCAAAACTGAAGGAAAAAGTAGGCAAATGTAGCATTTCCCAGGCTTTCACGACTATTCCTCTAACACAAATGACATTGGATTTTGCTTAAGCCTTTAAATCCCTCGTTTAGCTGCCGCCTTGACATGACTTACATCTTTACTGCGGGTTTACTTCCTTTTTACTAAGCCTTCTGACTTTTTCCTTCTGATGCGTCCAGTAGTTGCTTAAAATTGTGCGTAGGAAGTCTTCAAACATTTCGTTTTTGTTACGCACAATTTAAATGCTTGAATGACCTGGATTGTACAGTTTGCCCTTTCCCTCGTCTATTTGCCTTTTCTCAGAATCGCGTCTCATGTTTCCTCGTGTTTGGTACAAAATGTCTGTTCTTGAAATGATAAGTGCGTTTATGACTCGGAGCTTGTTGGTGTGTCATAAAAGAATTTTCAGCTTCTGGTTCATTTCCAATGAAACTGTTATGAGAAAGACGCTTATTAAAGACGCTTTGTGCTTTTAACTGGAGGTTTGGCTTTCGGAGTAAATGGTCTTTGCAAACAGAAAATTATATCCAGAATGATAAAACATTCCGTATAAATTTTACAATTTAAGTAAAACCCGTCTGTAAACGAAATATGGAGTAAATGTTTTTCTATATAAACATGGTATTTGCTCGTGTAATAAGCAGTGAGTACTGAGCACGTCTACGCATTTGTGCGTAAAAACGTGTAATGACTTTTATTTTGGCTCGAGAAAGAACAGAGCCTGGCTCGGAATGGAAAATGATAGGAAATAAAAGTCGTTTTTAGGAGAGTGCAAAACTTTTCACTTAATCTTTTCGGCATTTTCTTTCATGTTTTAAGCTCTCGAAATTTTTCCAATGATTTTGGCTGTTTTATAATAAAGCAGAAATGTGATAAATACCATGAAATAGCTTATATAAATATAGGCACTTTGATCTAAAATATGAGTAATCTTAGTGCAGTGTTACCTCTTGGCTCCGTTTTGTTTTCATGAAACCATGTTATCATCACAATAAGTTCTTACACGCAACAATTTTTCATGCGTACTACAATTCCACAGACATTTTCATTGACAAATATATGATTATTTCTCGCAGTTTTACGCTTGAAATAGTTGATAAACATGATATTGAATACGCTATATGATATGGTGTAAAGTTCATATATAGCAGCGTGCGTATATTTGTGTGTTATTTATAGCAAGCGTAGGAAACAACACAAGTAGTTTTAGTGCGTGTGTTTTTGAGATAACCGCTTTTGTTTTTTTATGCGTACGAGTTTTTTCGGAAGAAGAAAGATAGAGCGGCTCCCAAGTCACTAGCATGCATGCAATATACTTTAAACTTCGAAAACTGTACAAGAAGAGAAGAGTATTTTTTGTAAGTATACTAAGTAAACTTTCTAAGATGAATTTTATACTCAAAGCTATGTTTATAGTCACCAAAACCAAATTTTGTAAGCTACAAAATATTATGAGAATTTTTTCTGCTTGCGACGTTCAAACGGAAATGTGTATGGAGAAAACAACATAACGCAAAATTCATAATTGCAATTTCTTACAATATTACATATAAGCGTTCTGTGGAAATACAAAGTTTCTAGGTTTTGAGATTTACGAAATGCTTTCTCCACACTTACTTTTTGGTACTTGAAAAGTGATTTATTTTCTTGTTCTTACTAATCACCAAAAAACAATTAAAATGAATTAATGGAGCATATATCACATCAAAACGAACGCAAAGAGCTCAAGTTTATTTCAGAGGGCGGGCAACGATATATACGTACTATGATGATTATATTTGAAGCAATAAGCATTGTAATAACCAATCCTTTCTCTAGTCAAAATATATGAGTTACGCTAACTGTTCCTTATGCAACGTTGAAAGTATAAGTTGCTCAATTCTACTTGCAAGTTGCAAGCCAAAACTTTCATGAAAGTCTTGATTAATTTGCGTGGGCACTCCAAATTAATATGTTGATGCGTAAATATTTTTGCGTAAAAGTCACTTGACATTTGATTTGTTGCTTTTCATCAGGAATATAATGGCATAAATCCTCGGAAAACGCCCTCGATCCGCTTATTCTTCCTGTACTGTCTACACGTTTTATAATTATATACCTCAAGCAGTATAGTATACTATATTTGCATATATATTAGTTCCATGAATAAGATATCATTCATCCGAGCTTCTATGTATACAAACTAAGACAAATTAAAGAATCGCAACGGATTTATTATAATTTGCCAGGGTGGAACAACGAATAATTTGATAGTAAAATGCTCGTGTTGACAATTGACAACTTGAGACTCCTTTGTAACTGATCATGATCCAGAAAAAATCTTGTAAAAGGTGGAGTCACAAGAAAATGACATGACATCATATGAAAAAATTCTAATAATCAAAATTGAGGTCTTTCACATTTGATGATGTTTATATTTGACACATATGACAGCGACACAGGATCATTTATATTTTTGTGATCGTTGCATATCTATCAGATTTGCATATTACATTTTTTCAAAATGATTTTGAGCACAATATCTTAAAGCAGAAGTGCTCAATTTAATAATGTATTTCAATCACCAAAACGTCTTAAACTGCTTCTTACAAGAAACTTGCTATACTTCCATTGTATTTAATACTTCGAATCGAATGTTTACTAAAGGTTAACCGAGATTTGTAACTGCATATGCATGATATTATGTTTTCTCTTTTATATCTCTATATATGAATTATTTTGAATCACATCTTTACACCAAATCACAAATACGTCTGATACTTTAATACTCTTAATACTCTAAATTAAGCACAAGTATAAAGTTTTATACTCTTATTCTTTAAAGGGAAAATTGGAAGGGAGAAGGGAATATTTTATAAGTAAATTAAAAATTATATTGGATACTAGCATAATAAATGTTCGGTGTGAGGTTGTTGATGAGAGAGATCACATAATGTTTTTAAAACATGATAGCTTTTGCAATCCCAAACGTATTTATTATGTTGAGTTTATTGATTACATTGCACTATTTTGAACACATAAAAATATCATTTTATTTTTTGTTTATTGAGAATAATTACTATTTGTGACTACCCATATGTGTAAATGTAGTTTGGCATCAGTAGAACGTAGCACCTTCTCACTAAAAATTCAACTTAGCCCCTTAAACTATTTTTATTGCTTTTTAAAACTATAACGTACTATTTGCACAGCCAAAATAAACATAAAAATATCTTAGTTTGAAAGTTATTTTTTCAGTTGACAAAATAACAAAAAACAGTTTCAGCAATGTAATGTTTTCTTTTCAGAAGTTTATGAAACCACAACATCTTATTTAAAGACGAGGTTAGGGATTTTATAGCTGTGGTTTATTTTTTCAAGCAATAAGCTGAATAGAAGTCGTAAATATCAACAAAGGGGACATGACCTGGCCGAGGGAGGAACCGCCGATAATACATTGCATTTACAGCTTACAATTAGTTGAGTTTCAATGGAGAACTAAAACGGCAAACGGGACATAATAAATATAATATATTCTATAACCATCATTTCCGTCTCAATGTTTCATTGACTGTAAGTTTTGGCTCTGCTTTCAAGAACGTACATAAATGTATAATGAAGTAATAACTTTGAGTTTCAGATAAAATGGGACACATTAAAGCTAGACCAGACCAATAAATTTTTAGGTACTCCTCGAGAAAAACTGATGGTAACCCTAAACCAATTTTAAACTAAACCAAGATTTTATAAATAAAAATTTTAAAACATTCATAAAAGTGTATATAAAACGCACTTGTGCAAAAACTTGTGCTAAAAAACGGAAAATGTGTCTTGTTTCACTCTTGGTTTTTACAAGCAGCAAACTTTACGCAAACTTATATTGCATATTTGCTGTTCAATAGACCTTAGATTAGACAAGCACTAGTTTAAGAAATTAATGAAGTATTTCACACTTTTCTACATTTTACATTTAAAAACTTGAAAAAACACTCCAGCTACATAATTGTCCAACTTACGCAGAAACTTTTTCTTGAAAGTAAATCGGGGATGCAATCAAATAAATGAAGATGGATATTGCATGTGACGTTTGGTGTAATAAAAATTTGTCCCGTTTTTCATAGTGTGCATATGTCATTGTCATCCCGATTCCAGTATAAGCATTTTTATTAGAAAATTGTAAACATAGTTGGTGGTTGAAATGAAACGAAGGAGTGGAGCACTCGACTCAAAGCACTGATATAGTGTTCATCGAACTAAAAGTAATCAAGACAAATAGGAAAGAATCATAGAATCTACGGTGATCTCAGTTTTGCAAGTACTCGTTTAAATTTAAATTCTAAGTAATACTATAATAAACTGTTTTTTTTCAAAACTTATATCACTTATCTACTTGTAGTCGTACTGCTAACAGCAAACCGGTAGTATCTAACTACATCAAACATTCATTTACTCAACGTGATGTTGACACACGCATGTAGATAATTAAAGAATGGGGAAATGGGTTACAGAGAAAGTGAGAAATGCGTAAGTCTGTGATCCATATGTGTTGCGTGTGCAGATCCACACCCGCAACCGCAAAAATGATTTCCTTCAGGAAGAATGTGCAGAACAACATGACCCAGAGATCGTGATCAAGATAGTATCATTTTTGAATGAGGCATGTTCAGGTAATTACAGAAGTTGAAGGAGGCAGCCAACAACGTGAATAAATGCTTTTCAGCTGAAATTGGGCGATTGCTCATTTATTACATTATAACTAACATCACAAAAGAGAGCAGGCAAATTTTCGACGTGTTGATACGCGTGTCGGAATTCAAACCATTTCATTGGCACTTTTTGATGGTATAATATGTCAACCATTCTAAGCTCGTGTTCTAAACTACATTTAACAATATTAATTTCAATGCGTAAGATGAGTTTATCTTCCTCACTACAGCTGAAGTTTATTGGATGTGGCTGATTTAGATTAGAATTCATTGGCAAAGGTTATCCTACTTGAATCAGAGGTTACGTAGGTAGATATTCAGGCCAAACATACAAAACATGCATCGCTTTATATAAATACTAAAAAATAAATTTCATACGGTTATGCTGTGTGCTAAATCAGTAATACTGAATTTTGATAGAATCCCTCCACGTAGCATCCTGACCATTTTAGAGGTGTTGACAAGGTTAGCTCAATCGTTTAGACACACGGGTAAAATGAGATTGGATATTGTTTTACATCTGAAAATATAAGTTGTAAGAAAATTGATTGTATTCATATTTAGAAGCCTTTGATAGTAAAAGTGGGATTCTTCATATGTTAGAAGTTTGTGCAAAAAAACCTAAGTTGCAATTCAGAATTCAGAACTACACTGATGCATCTAAGACTGCCAAAGGGTTTAGTATTAGTAGCGGTATCATCATAAAATATCTAAAATTATAAAAGCAAAAAGGAACATCCAGCAGTATTCATTCAATTCCATGCATATATTTCGTGTCAATTCTTTACAAACCCGATACAAAAAAAACTAATGTATATCATAATATTAAACTTATGTTTCGTGCATAATATAATATAGCATAAATTCATTTCATTCTGAAAGTGTCGCCAAAACATTGTGAAGTGTGAAGAAATCCAAAGGCTCTCAACCATCTTTTCATACACAATGTTGGAAGGGCAAACATTCCACTTGCAATACCATCGTGAAAACATGTTTGTAAAGTGCACATGCGAATTGACACTTTCACTAGCAATTAATGACAGTGGCGTTCTCAATCTATCAACACACATTGAATTGGGTGACTTCCCAATTCCGGAATTCTAACTTGATATTGATACATTTAGTAGAAACACGTGCCGATTATATATAAAATTTTCAAACATACCATAATCAGATATCACAATCACACGCATGTGCAATCTATAGAATATGAAACCAACCAAACGCCTTAAAATACTAGCATTATAGCGTGTTAAAACTCATTTTGGTGAGGTTTAGAATGCTGATAAATATACTTTGCTGTACTTCCGGAGTCAGTTTGAGAAGAAAGGGCCTTTCTAGCCAAAGCATGTCACTTTTTATTAGATTGACCAATTTCTTATGATTTATTACAAGTGAACGCACTATTTTGGAACCGTGGGATCAATGGAAAGGTTTTCATAATGTATTTTGCCGACTTTTCCCGATAAAATGTAAACAGAATATTTTTTCTTGTTGCTATTGAGGGATTAAGGTTAAAATGAAAAGAAAACGTATAGAAAATTTAATGAATTTTGTGCGTTGCGAAACAGATACATAAAAAGATGCAAGAGGTAAGTTGATTTACTTACTAGAATGAAAATTTTACATTTTTTGAAATAAAAAATCTGACATTAATAATACTACTGGATAAAACAACTGAAATGAGCAACTGCTGCGTTCAAACGTATTTCTTTTGAATGCAAACCGAATGAATTCATGAACTCTTTACTATAAGCTTGTCTATACATCAATCGAAAAACATTTATCTTTCCGTTCATCTTCATGCCATTTTTCTGGCAATGAATTTCTTTATCGGTCATATTATAAGATGATACAGGTTGCATAATATTATGACTATCAACTTTTCTTTCTCATTCGAGCATGATTTACTTTTACTATGTCAGAGATAATATTATACTCCTGAAGAAGAAATGTTGCAGTACTGGTAATGCATCAAGAAATATAAGGAAAATAATGTTCAAGTCAGCAAGTATAATAGGACAACTTATCACAATTTTATTAGAGTGCAGTGATGTGTCCGTGCCAAGTGGTATGAAAACTGCCTCCAGTAACATCAGGGTCATTACATGGCTCATTGAATTCAATAGACATCAGTATAAATCATCCGTGTGGCTTTCCTAAACTCGAAACGTATTGGGTATGTCACTTTGGCGAAGAAAGTGATAACCAATTGTATAGATTGAACCCGGGCTGCAGCCAATACACTACTGTGTATGGATAGCAAAGTATCACGATGACTTTGTGTGTTGACAAAGCTATAAGTAGCATGAGATGACAGAGTATATGAAAATGCAATTTACAACCTAACAATAGAAGGCAAACATTGCAAACAACACAGAAAATGGTTGGGGTGTTCTGAAACTCAATATCATAACGTAAATCCAGATCCAGTGGCATTATCCTTCTTTTCAAAATGTATCCTCAGAGAAGATGACTTTTTCAGTGCTCTGGGTTTCAAGTTGTTTGGTATAAATTCAGTCAATCTCTGCTTTCATTTGCCGTTGAGTGAGTGCAAAGATGGTACAAAAACACTTATGTCAAGACATATAACGAATTATGAAAAATATTGATATTTGGAATCGAACTCACTTATCTGCTGAAAATTACTAACGTGTAATAATTATTATTAGCATGTGCAAGTACGATGGCTTTTTGCTACTGTTGACGATAACTACGGGCATCTTCCATCTTTCACCAATTTAAAACGTAAAGATATATAGGAGATCCGTTTCGCTATAGTTGTAAAATAAATATATGCTTGATTCGCAACAACAGACACAGTCGGTGTCCCCATCATATCATAAGTCAGGAACCTATAATGAGTGTAATATATATTCAAACGAAACATCACGCAAGAATTTGTTGAGTCATTTTTACCAAATTTGAATCTTGATAAATGCGTGCTGTCCCGTTGTTCGTCATATAGTACAATGGGAAATATATAATATGAATGCAAAGAGTGGGTATATAATAATTTAAAATACATTTCATTTATTTAAAGGCAAAGTGATAAAATTATGCAGTAAGCAATAAACAATTATTGTAAACATTAGCCGTAACTTGATGATCCACATGTTTTAAATGCAAAATTTCAGGTTTCTTGGGATCCTTTTCTGCAGCAACTTCCCTTTTCTTCTCCCCCCTATGGGTAGCGCTGTGTAAGCAAAAGAGTACAAGACTGGCTGGAGTTTTTGGTGGTCTCATAGCGTCCCTTGGATGCCTGTTTACATCCTTTGCAACACAGTTTCATCAACTATTCATTAGCTACGGGGCTTTCGTTGGTACGTTTTGTATCTTCTTGAATAATATGACTTGCCTATATCAAGAAAGTTGTCATGAAATCTGTGAAATGCAATGAACACTTTTCCTGTTTCACAAAGGTGTGGGCGTTGGTCTAACCCGTGATGCTTCTACTCTAATGGTAGGCCAGTACTTTAAAAGGAAGCGTGATATTGTCGAAATTCTAGTCGTTTCGGGATCTGGAGTGGGAATCCTTTTCATGTCTGTTTCTATTCAAACCGCAATCAGGTAAAACATCAAAATAATTGGTCTTAGCAGTCAACATTCATCATTCATGCAAAATACTAATGTAGCTATTTGGTATAAAATCACAGGTCAATTGGTTGGCGGCTTGGCTTGCAAGCTGTTACAGGAACAATACTTTCCACATTTTTTCTAGGTACCTGCTATAGATCCGCATCCTTATACCATCCACAACGGAGAGCAATTCTTCATCTAAAAAACCAAAAGAGGAAGGTAAGTTTAAAAATAGCATAAAACAAGTCGGGATTAAGCAAAATCTCAAGCAATTTATAAATTGCTGACACACACCTTTTTCCTGTTTTCTATTCACACAGGTAAAGGATTTGGCCAGGAGGGAAGAAACGCCTCCACTGATCGATTACTCGTGCTTGAAGAGCAAAACTTTGCAAATCCTTTTACTTTCTAGTGCTTTCACTGCCTTTGGAATTAACTCACCATTGTACTATTTGGTAAGTTAGCTGAAAGTTCATAGCCCTGCGAGTATAATGGTTTGAAAGAAGCTTAAGATGAAAGGAATTGGATAGAGTTTAGTCCTTTGCTTTTTCATTCATTATTTAACTTTTCCTAGTATGCGTAGGACGTACATTACTTTGTGTATGTTAAAGTTTTGTTTAAAAAGAAAGATGACATCCACTTTAGCTAAATACATTATAAATAAATAAGGGAATTTCTTCTAAAATCCTTAATATCTAATATATTACTACTAAAATTAAGGTCTTTTCAACTGACTCTTTATGCATACTTTAAACCAAAGAGGGTTTGTACCCTCTAATGTACCCTCTTTGCACTAAACTATTGCCACTGCCACTCTTGTCTAATTTTGTTTTACTCATTGCAAACTAGAGCATGGAGTGCAGAGAAGAAATGGACCCACGTTCACTTACCATTCTTCACATGTACTTGGGGGCAGCGTGGGTGTTAGGCTGTTGCCTCTTTGGGCTAATTGTAGTTCAGAAGAGCCAGGAGTGTCGGGTTTCCAAGCAGTACTTATGTCAGGTAAGCGAAATATGAGCTACATTGGAGGACACACAAGATACAAGATACAACATAACGTGTGTGGAAACGTATAAAGTTTGTACTCAAAATGAAAGCTTTTCACACACGTCTCAAAGTGTCATAGCTTGTTCATAAATGAAAATTGACGCATGACATTTATGAAATGTAAAAAACCTATTCTTTTTTTCATTATTCCTTCGAAGAAAGCATATAAATATATTATACTCGTTTATTAATGGTTTTTATACGATAATACAAATAGATTCGACATTTTTCAAGTCAATTCTATGAATATTTGAATTTTTCAGGTTGCAAGTCTCATTTGCGGAATATCTATTATGGCCTTAATAACAGCCAACGGTCATAATGGACTTGCAATTTTCGTCTGGGTTTACGGATTTTCCTTTGGCGGTTACAGTTACGCACTCAAAGTTTATACTTACGAGCGAGTAAGAGCTCGACATTTTGCACGGGCTTGGTCTTTCGTACAATGGTCTCAAGCCGTCCCTGTACTTGTCAGTATTCCTCTTACTGGTAAAATGCGGTTTGCTTATATCATTAAATTTCATTTTGCCACATTGCCATTATTTGCTAAGAATATTCGTGTTTTTAAAATGTTTAAACTAAGGTTACCTAAACCAACATTGGGGCAGGTCGTACGGATACAGCCTCTCAGCTATTTCCGTTTTCATTGGATCTGCCTGCTTATTTCTCACCGATGTCAGAAGAAGACGTCTGTCCCGCAGGAAAGCAGAGAAAAGTTCAATGAAAACGTAAGCTCTTGTTCCAGTACTTTTAATATTCATATACTAACTAACCTGAAAAACGACGTTGAATGCGAAAAAACTCAATCATCATATAATGAATATGTTACAAATTGTTCAACAATGCTGCAATTCAGATGCGAGACACTGGAAAGTACTCAGTCGCCAAAAAGTAGGAGATTATCGTTTGCTTTTCCCGTTGAGCAAATGTCTCCTCAATCAAAGCACGAATCTGGAGATGGTCAAGGGAGTCAACTGGACCCAGCAATGTTGTCAAAGGAGCTCACATGTATATCCGAAGAGGGCTTGGCAGACATGGATTTCCAGGTATTTTACTTTCGTGTATTATATATATGAAATAATGTATCATGGACTAACCGGGTACTTTCTATTTGGGCGATTTCAGGACATTTACTTTGAAGATTGGGCAGAGTTGCTTGGAGGGGATTGTATTACATCATGCAACAAAGTTGAAAATTGTTTGGCATCTGAGTACGACGCAGAGTTTGCTCTTCTACTGGACAGAAGAGTTCGGAGATGGTCCACAGCCAGAAGCAGCATTGGATTTCCAGGTCATGCTGCAGCCTCAGCAGTGACGTCGGGCCTAAGTGGTCTTAATGCCCAGCAACATAGCGTGCTTTCAGGAATTGTGCAGTCTAGCATAGAAAACGCCGATAATTCATCCGCATTGCAAATTGAAGCACTTAGACTTTCAGGGGCGGGACCCAGAGAGATTCCTGTTTTTAAAAATCATCCCTGGGGTAGCCGGTCCGCTCCAGCACAGCGACCTATAACTGTCATTGATGAAGCATCAGTTTAAACATAGAAATCCATTTGAGTTTTATTTGATGCAAGTGATTTATGGAAAATAAAAATCTTTAATCGTAAATATGCTGTCGTGTTAGCGTTTTTAGAATGTTGAAGTCAGTTTTTACAAAAATCCCTTGTAGACTGGGTGGTCTTAGAAAAATGGTTGTTACAAGGAAAATACACAAAATGTATTATTCTTTTGCTTAAAAACTTGCAAGAGCAATATTCTGTTTATTTCGCTTTTATACACATACAATAAATTTGAATTAAAAACTCCTATAAAATATTCTTAGTACTCCGTACAAACTCATAATATTGTTATTTGATCCGATTGCTGAAAAAGCAGATTTCTGAATGAATGCCTTCGTTTGGCCTATTTTGAATGCGACAATTATTGTATTAAGTAGAACAAAATCTTTGACAGGTTTACGTAGTGGTTATGATGGGCATTTCGATGTTAGAGTTACTATTTGTTCTACACCCATACCATCCTCAATATCACATAAATATTTTATGGACAAACTCCCGACATATTGTACAGTTGAGTTTACCCATTCTGACCCATTATTACCTACATGTAAACGCAGGAAACGTTTATATTATTGGAAACATTTTCATCACATTTGAAACTCAAAGTCGATCCAACCACGCGATTAGTTCCTTCAACTATAACTCCATCATTCATATTAGGCTTCCAGAAAAGAAGGCATCGTTGTTCCACTCTTGAAATAGATTTGTTACGCCGTTCGTACCCTTCAGCTAATGTATCACTGTTATTTTGTGTTATTTTTTCTTATACACTTATGTTTGAATTTTAACCACACATTATTCGCTACGTTCAAAGTTAGGCTCGTATTGTGTAACCAGCCAGCCAGCCAACCAGCAGTATGTGAGATTTACGTGAAAAGTAATGAATTCAGTTTTACTCAGGATATTTACAGTTTTGGATAGGAATCAATACTCAGCATACCGGGTACCATGCATGCATACATTAAAAGCACATTTTTGTAAAAAATAATAATAATGTATTTTGTAAGCGGTAAAATAATAATATTATTTGCCATTTGGCTATTATTTTTATTATAAAGATGCAATATCTACATGAACTTATAGAACCTATTTGGCGACCTCCAGCAGAATGGCTGCAAAGTCATGTTAACTTAAGTCAATTCCAACGCTGTCGTCCTGCGATTCACTCATGCGGTAACTGTAGTACTTGTCTATACAAAAATCTTTCACAGGTTTACATGGTGGATATTCAGCAATAACAACAGCAACCATAATAGCAGTGACAAAAAGGCCAACGATAAGCACCAGCCAGAAACCGGTGGACGAAGAAGATCCTTCTGATGATAAACTAGCTGGCAGGATTTCTATACTCTCACCACTAGAATCGTTTCCACAAAACATCGCAATTGTAAAATTCTGTAGTGTTTGCCTCCTAGAATCTTCCCATGCAGGCAGTTCATTATTAGTATTGTTGTTTTTATAAATACATGTTAAATTTATGTTCGGCCTGTGACTAGCCTTACATGTAACACGGACAGTAGATCCAATTACTCGGCTGGTACCTTGACCGTCTTGAGTATTAAAAGGTGTCCATAAAGCACATTTGCGTATAATATTTCTAGATGTCTCCTGAATTTCTTGAAACAAGGCTGAGACGCCTTTGGTAGCTTTAGCTATCGCTTCATCCCCTGTAGCAAGGTAATCAAATATGCAATCTATCAAGTTTTCACAGAAATCTTCTTCTGGCAACATTAAACTGTCCAATTCTTCTTGTCCCAGAAGCCAAGGTAGAAAATTTGGTTTGTAAAAAGACGTATAGGATTGCCCAGATGAATACGAAAATCTTGTGTCCTTTTCATTTACAAGCCAATGCTTTCCAAAGTTGTTGTAAATCTCTTCCATTGTCGAATTACCTTCCACAACAGTTCCGTTTGGTAATTTGAAATCATTACCTGGGATTCCATCGAAGTTTCCCAAAAGCCCTTCAATTTTATTTTTTGCATTGGCCCCAGCAGAGCCGACAATACTTAGTGCAATGGCATTCTCTTGATCGTAAACAACTCTAACGTTAAATGTAAATCCGGATCGAAATGAAAAGGTAGCTTCGTTATTCGCCTTTAAAATGATAATAACTCCACTATAGTACAAGACAAATTGGTCCTGGAATTTCCAAGATGTGTCACGGTTTGGGAAACTTTCCTCACTGTTCTTCACGTCTACAAGATCCCCATCCACTCTAATTGAAAGCACCTTTTTATTTGAAAACTCATTCTCAGAAGTATCTATTTCAACCTGAACTTTCACATCATACTCGTTACTAATTTCCTCCATCACAGCAGCAGTAATAACAGATACATTTGCTGGGACTCCAGTTGTTGAGACAAATGGTTCCATTCTTACTTGCATATTGAAGTTGTCGATGATGTGATTATAGTTATCATTATCTACTCCGTTATATTTAATCATCCAATACTCTCCGGCTCCATTATACGTATATGCCATTCCGTCAAAAGTTGTCAAATGACATGCCCCAACGGCTCGAAATGGCTGGGGAGGGTTATAATCACGTTCATGAGGAGAATCAATCGGTCTTTTGCTATAGTACTGGTTACATTTTCCCAAATCATTGTTGTTGTTGGCAAATACAGCCATACTTCCCCATTTGCAACAATACATATAGGGCAAAACATCATCCATAAAATGTCTCCAGTATCCCGTAACACTATTAGGACTACGTCGAAAAACACGCCCAATGTTTGGAAGTAAACTTACAAGTCTTCCGTCATTATCGTAGCCGCAATGGGATGCAGCCCCGGAAGGTGACGGAACTTGCTGTATATAAGCAGCAGATGTTCCCTCATTCAGTAGTTGCGTGTGAGGAGCAGTTTCCAAACCAAACTTCCAATCCATACGAGCTTGCTCGACTGTGTTTGGACATGTAAGGACATCCAAAGGCAAATCTGGCTCCTTGTTAATCCAAGCCTGACAAACTTTATCATAGAAAGCAGTTTTCTTGGCATTGTCTTCAAAGTTAATTGCCCAATCGATTAAGCTATTGGTTCCTAATACAGTGTCGGATGAAAGTATTTTATGCACACTTTCTCCTGATCTTAATGTGTAGTTCGCCTCTAGCGCAAAAGTTCTCAGAAGAATCTTTCCTTTGCGTTGCTGAAGTAATGACGACAGTAAAGGAATGTCTAATGGGCTCATGTGAACTCCATTGTTTAAGATTAGCGGGGTGATAGCGCCAATGCGCATCCAGTTCTTTCCATTATATTCCAGTAGGATGATTTTTACGGTTTGTAAACTGGCTGAACACTTTGTCGTATCTGCATTAGTGTCATCGACATCTGTATCTATGATTTCTGTGAATGCTAGCAGTGAAGGATCCCATTGTGCAGACAAGAAATACGAACTTTCAGCTTTATTTATATGTATCATTGGTAAATCGCTGAACTCATGTTCCTTAACCACGTATATATTCTCTGTGTAGATAACGGAGGGATTTTGATTGGCCATGCTAACTAGTATGTTGAGAGGCATTTTACCCAACGAATTAAGAAAAGGCACTGGACAAACTACTGCCTCATCAAGAGTTATTCCTTTCACTTTGCTGGGCCGTGTTTGTCCTTTATCTTGAAACACACATGTCACGTTGACATGCTCCTCCAAACATAAACCATGTACGAGGAGAGGAAAATTTCCCATTATGGATATGACAGGTGGCATGAAGCGTATATTTACTGCATCCGTTCCGCACAATTTTGATGTCGCAGATCCTGGCACAATAATATCTTTGTCCACTTGAAACACATATTTTCCGGGTGCGTTGAAATTGCTGCCATCTTTGATATTGACAATAGATGAAGTGCAAGAATTTGGTAGTTTGAACAGTTTTCCAGAATTTCCATAATCAAACCCAGCTCTTGCTTTACCACTGCTGGTCCATGTTATCTGGTTATAGTAAAATATTACAAACGACTTTTCTCCGGCAGTGGCCAGTATCACTTGAAATGTATTTCGTGAAGAGCCGGATGATGAGCCATGGGCTGCAATATTTTTCCATGTTACCACAAAAATCCAGGAAAGCTTTAGTCGCCTATATGAACGAAACGCTTGACTGATAATGCGCCCAATTTTTATCAGATATGCTTGATTTTTTGACTCCATATAAGTTAGGGTTGAAGTAGCAGGATCAACTCCCTGATTGGCGTCAGCCCAGTAGGGAATAATCATTGGAGTTTGGCTAGAAGCACAATTATCGGGCCCTACTGCGTTTTTGTTTGCTGTTCCACATGAAAAAAACCTTTAAATATTACACAATTATTTTTTAAATTTGTGGTAATATATGTTGCCTTTGAAATAACCTTGTTCGAAAGATATCGGCCCATTGCCATTAATAAATGCTCGCCAGTATGTATTATTCAAGAATTGAAAGCTTGATTCCGTAAACGCTACTTCTAAAACTTCGTCATCTCCAAATCGAAATCGTCTGTTTCCGTCAAACTCCCTGTACGGAATAAAGTCTGACTCCGATACAGAACCCTGAACAACTACCATATTTTTAATTATGGTTAATACCATATATATAGTAAAATACACTAAGCCCTTTTTAATATCAAGAAAATTGAAATTGAAAACAGCCATTATGACAAAGATTCTTTTAAAATAACATATTTTAAATATATCAAGGGTTTCGTGTTAAGAGGAAAATGGAGTAGTTTACAAATGAAGCATGATAACGAGACGAAATCATCAATGAAGGCAAAGGTCTTGATCCTTATAATATAAAATAAAATGAAATAACATGGAAGAAGCAAGGACAAAACGATATCATCCATTGTCCATCCGTTTAATATGTTTTGCTCAACTGCATGCGTGTTGTGTATTGACGACAGGATACATTGCGACATTAGATAATGCATTATCTTAAAAGTTATTAACACTTAAACAGGACGATTTGAGACTGCGAAAACCGTTGTTGAGCTGCACAAGTATAATTAGCTACCAACATGAGTAATATTCTACGTCGAGTGTTATAGATTAAAATTGAATGTTCGGAATTTGGTTTGGTTGTTTGGTTTAACTAATTTAGACATTGCATGAGTTTTGTGCTACCATCACAAAATAATATTCTTCATATTACCACATATTAAATACTAATATAAACTCTTGTGAAAACTAATGAAAAAGGTTATATACTATACATATTATAAAATTATAGGACTTCGATAATAGATCTTGGAACTCAACAATGTCATTTCCCTTTTCATTTCGAATCTTAGACTAACAAATTTGGTAAGTTTTGACTGCTATAAGTTTGCGAAGTAAAACTATCCTCTTACGGAGAAGAAAGCAATCAGATCCATCCTTGTAGTGCAGGGCACGGGAACGGTTTTGTACAAAGTCTTCATGAACGATGATTGCAAACATAGGTGGAGCTACAGTTTTAAGAGCAAAAGCCCGTCCGTCAGTCTGTCCATATTATCTATTTCTTACTGGTGCTTTACTAGCATGTATTTAACTTATGTATCACAAAGTTACGAAAAGCGATGTCGACCGGATAACAAGTGTACAAACAATCGGTGTTTCAAGACTGTTGTAGTTAATAGTTTTTCAGATTTCAGAAAAAGTATGTATGGACATTTCCTTGATGTAACTGTTTGAAAAACAAGTTAATTGAATTTCAAATTGCTTAGCTGCTTATGCTATCCTGAAAGAGTGTCAAAGTGGTGATGCACATGATATGAAGCTTTAGGGTTTAACTGGATTTTGGTTCTGATTCTCGTAAAATACGCGAAGTAGGTCAGGGATTTTGTCACATGAAAACTAAACGCCTGGTTTAGAATTTTTAATGGTGATGATTATGAATAACACACTTTCCTTTTAAAAACAAGTACCAAAGCCTTAAAGAAATTTCTGGTGAAATTTTGTAAAAACAAATAGTAAATACATCAACATGAAACTTATCCCAGGCAATTTCAACTATATGTACATACCAGATTTAGTTAAATTCCATTTTCAACAAATAAGTCAAGCATTTAAAAATAATACAACATGATGCAATATTGCAAGAATATTGAGTTCTCTCTAGCTTTAAAGTAAGAGATAACTGCCACTGCGACGTGAACCTAATGAACTTACTTGCAGGGTGTGAAATAGCTTTTGGGGCAACAAGAGACATTGCAATCATGAATCTTTTTAGAAAGTATTTACAAATAAATTGAAGATACTAACTTGAGTATTTTTATGCTTGTCTTGTTTAAATTTGAAATTATCTCAACCAAAAACGGCATGAGTAACATAAATGTATGAAAGATAATAGATTTGGTTTATCGAAGGGCACACTAACAGTGACTTAATTAATATCTGCAAAAAAGATAAAGATGTAAAATTCCGTAATACCGGTTTTGCACATTCACTACAATTTCCGTTCATATTTTGTGTTTTCTATTTTTTCTCCGATGCGTATATTGAATAAAACCGATCAGATAACCTACTTACAGGATTTTTTGGGGATTAGGAGATTTTTCTATATGGTTTACGATTTTATTCCCGTTTTATTTCATACACGTGCCTCGATCGTTCAGCTATATCTGCTTATAGGTTCTGGATTTTTTCTCCCGCTATTGCACATATACGCACACCATGTACTTAAACTGTAGGAAAATGTTTTATGTGTAGCCTAGTTTAGATATACTTTAATAAGTGTACTTTAGCCTTCCCTCAAACTTTCTCTTTCTCTCTGGTGCGTTATCTTCAAGCATGATCTAGAACGATCAGGGTCAATACATGTCTTTTTACTCATGTCTAAATATATGGTAGGTAGTATTCAAAATGCAAGAACCTTTCTTTCTTTGTTCTTTATACGTGCATGAAGCAAAGAATAACTTCAATGTAGCAACTGTCGAACTTATTTACTTATTTTCCGTTTTTTTATTCTTTCAACTTTTTGCATTATGAAATGAAGATATGTGCGTAATGGACGCTCGGCTCGGCTCTGTAAGTCAAAGTGCACAATAAAGATATGCATACTATATACTGAACATTAGACATTATGCGTAAATAATATAAAGAAAGCATAGTTGAACCAAAACTTTCAAATGGAATATTATGTCAACCTAAGAAGACAGGGATTTCTTGCCGTGAAATACTCGAGGTTATATATCTTAACTCTTGCCCTATACTAACTCTTAAGAATAGCCGATTAGTTCATGGAATAAAGTATTATGGACCCAATGGAAAACCCAAAAACAGGGTAGCAGCCTTGAATTAAGTTAATTCACCAGCTTGGATTTCAAAACCAGTAAGATAACATCCCATCATCATCCTCACACCATGTTAACTTGGCTCGGAGAGTGTTTCAGTAACAGTGACAGACAATCACGGATATAGCTTTGTTTGGGCACTCTAAATGCACCTAGTACTTTTGAAACAAAAAAATATACGATTGGTAGAGGAGTCATGTAGCGCAAGCCTATTTTTGTATTTATTTTGTTTTGACGTAAGATAAAAGCTTCAAGCAAAGCAAAAACAAGATGCAGAGCACAACTACCACTACTACTGAGTAATGAGCGATAGTCACAACAATTCATGTTTTTCGCTCGAGTCAGTCAGCTCATCAGATTATTTGTTGAGTAGTTTTGTCGTAGCATCCAACAGTTATCAGTAATTTTAACTCTCACCCTGTTCACCTGTCTCGTTATCGCTAAAAAAGTAGCAATTTTATTATGCGATTTTATACCCGTCACCAGAAGATCGTTTGCTTCACCACAGGCACTTTTGCTCACCACAGTGTCTCCTCAGTAAAACCAAAGAATTCTTATTGAACTCAGATAAGTTGAGTGTGAAAGAGCAAACACAAGTCATCAAGTTTTTACTACTATTCAAGTGCCTTGTTAAAATCAGAAAATTGCTTAAAATGAAAATAGATTTTTTTCTGTTAAAAAATGGTTTTATTGCAGTGAAGCGAAAAAATGTCTTACTTAAGTGTGCAACTTTAATTGAATGTGGGTATAGGGAATATAAAAAATCTACACGCATTTTCGTTCTCAAGGGCTATAAAAATCATAAAAGCTCCATTTCCATCTTGTTTCTATAAAGCGAAATAAAATACTACTGGTAATAAAATTTACGATCGCATTAACACTCTCTAACAAGGCAAAAGTCGTAACGCCAGCAGATTTCGGGAGTCACTAGCTCGTTTTGCCTTTGGTGCACACCTAACCAAACCTCTAATTGATATGATTGTGTAGTAATATCAAAGTGAAGGGCTCACTGTCTATTATACCACTTAAAACATAAATGTTGTTTATGATTTTATTAGATTTGTGTCTAAGTGTCGACTGGCTGAGATGATCAAAGTTTTACATGCATAAACGTGCCCAACACGCATTTTAATTTATTACGGATGAGCTTTAAAAGCATGCATGGTGCCATGTAAAGCTTTTTTATCCCTTCTCTTAGAGCTATTCAGTGTGTTAAATTTCTGCAAAGTCATTTCACTTTAGAAAAAGAGTCAAAGAAAGTTGCACACAAAAAACTTATCTTCGTGTTCTTTCTCATCTCAACAACTGCTTTAATACTCCCCGAGCTGGTTTGAGTTTACTACAGAGGAAAACAAGCATGTCAAAAGGAATGTATGAATAAAGGATCTTCATCGACAACGACATGAGGAGAGAGAGAATATCATTGTCATTGCCACATTATTATTACAATCTGCTTGGTTAAGAGTCACTCATTCAAGTTCTCCTGTGTTTTCTTCAAGTGACCGAAATCTTTTTTTTTTGAGTCATTATAATAACCACTTGTGTGCACCTCTCCCCATCTTGTATCTTGCTTGCCGTGGCGCTGTCCCTTGTTTCATAGCTGACTTCAAATCTTATTTTTTCCTTTGCATTTTTCTTTATTATATGCACCTCTCATTGTGTACGTGTGCTCCATGCAGAGATACAAGAGTTTCTTGAGATTGGATCAAATCAAAACCTTGTTGTAACCATTCATTCAGTTCGTATTGGATTACAACATTTAATACGGTACATGTACTTCTAATGAGCATCATTTCACATCACATCTGCATTCATTTTCTTTTCACGACGACCCCAGCAAAAAGAGGAGAGGACTAAACAACTAGACTATTATCTGTTTATACACAACATTATTATTATACAAAGAGAGAAGTAACTTGAGTGAGCGATAAATTGGTAATCCTTAACAATGATTCCGACTCCACCACGGATACTTTTGGGGATAACCTAACGTAAATAAGCTCATGCTCATCATCATTATCGTCATCATCAGATCTCAATGTTCCGATCTAAGCAAAAGCAAAACAGAAAAGATCAAACGCAAAATATTCTTGTTGGCATGAATGCCAGTATAGTCAATAGTAGTTTACAGAACATAGTTTATAAAAAGCCGCGTATATATATACTCTCGTAACAGTTTTTTTGTAGGACGAAACACGGGAACGAGAAAGTTTCTCTTGCATTTGACTATTTTCCGTACGCCACTACGCAGGAATATTTATTTTATGTTCTTCGATTAATATTATTACGACTGTCGCAATTCGCAATTCCTTGGTCGGCAAATACCTATAAAACCACTGCCAGTTTTATCAGCGTCTACGGCTACCCGCGTAAACTTAAGATGGTTTTGACTTGATGCTAAGTCGGCGTATATTTCACATCAACAAGCTATCTTCTTCTGCTGAAACAACCAAGGCACACAAAAGACGCTTTATGGACCCAAGTCTGCCGGTCGTTGTTGTTGGTGCTTCTTTCAGGCAAAGTATGCTGTGGCTGTTGGTGAAATAGTGGTGGAAGAGATCATTTTTTGTGAATCGCATTCCACAGTCGGTCTTCTCCGGTTCTTCGTGGTTCCTCTGAACAACTCACTTGCATACTCGCACATCCACAACTTATTCTCTCCTCTGTCCTCATGATAAAAAACTCTTCTGTTAAGTCAACCGAATCGACGACTTTTTTCTGGTAAACTTCACTTCTTTTTGCTTACTCGACTCCATTCACGTACGGCTAGTCTGTCAGCCAAAGCGTTGCGTACAGAGTATACACACACTTCGTATTCTTTTATACACGAATGAAGAAAAGTTAACAAAGACGTGAGACACGGCTTCTAGTAGTAAAGTCGGAAAAAGTGAGTAAACAAAAAATGAGGCAGGCAAACATCCAGAAAGAATGAATGGAGTTTTCGGTGTAATTACCCCTTGACAGATGAAATGCACAGGTGGCTTGTGAACTTTTCCCATATATTTTAATGCTGAGGAAAGTATTTCTCTCTGAGAAATTACGAGTAAATATAAACTTGCCGGAATGTGAACTAGTAAGACTTGTGAATGTGAATATTGTGTAAGACTGCGTAACAGCAAGCACTTGAGCAGCAGTCGCACTTGTAAGTTTCTTTGGTGCAGTGTAAAAATATTTGTGCAGCAATAATTCTTTCATCAAAACTAAACAAACATGATAGTTGGCTGCTACAACAAGTAGCACGAAGTAGTAATTACTACTACGCAAGGGGACAATTGTGCGTACTTCGTATTTGCACTGGAAGGAGAAAAACGAATTTTGTGTGACTGGTGGAAATAACTGCAAGATTTATTTGTCGTCACAGGCATGCACCATTAAGCTAATTAGAAAAGTACATGGTGCATGTATCATCCACGCTTATTTGCAAGTGAACAAAGTGAGATTTGTATTTCAATCCTGAAGTGATAAAAGCAAAGAAAAAACTATTTTAACAATGACGGTAAAAGATCTGTGCTGCGTGTCAAGTGCTATTAATATCGATGAAAGTACAATAGGAAAATATATCTGGTTACGTTTTGCGTTTGCACATTATAAAGTGCATAAGTATTCCGTGTTTTAGTCATTTGCAGGTTTTTAATCTTAAGCTGTTATTAACCTTTAATCCAAACAAAATTATTATCGAAAAATGGATGACGGAGACAATGGTCAGTTGTTAGACATGGACAGTAGTGATCAGCAAACGAGTCTCGGAGAGCAAATTGACTCGGAGATGGACTCGCAGCAGTCATCGTCTCAGGAATATGGTCCTCATCATGCCCCAATTGAAATACCAAATCATAACAAAAAACGGCAGAGTACAGAATCAAATAGCTCTAGTGTTGTGGGAAAGTACTGGAGATCAAAGTCGTTACCCGTGGCATATCTGCCACCTTTGGGTGGTCAAACAGAAGATCAAATAAATGCCGGTGGAGGATCCACTTCATCAACAACAAATAACAATAGCGGCTCCTCTCTACAAAAGAGCAAGTCAAAAGATCAGCAAAATAAAGATCAGAGTAAGAGGGGAAGCTCTTGTCGTAACTGCAGCAGAGGTGGATCAACAAAGCATAAAAGTCCGTGTGGAGGAGGTAGATGTTGTCGGGGAAGCGAAGGCTCGGCCAACTCGGCGCATGATAGTGTCAACAATGGGAAGGTGAAAAGCTTGGGCGGGGGATCCTGTGCTGAACAGGTGAAGCTGTCGTTTACACAAATTATAGTTTAGTCAGCGTGTCATAAATAATGCATAAATTGCTCTAACAGGTTTCTCGTTCGATTCCCTGGCTAAAAGCCTCTGATCCTTTAGTTAGACATCAAAACTGCAAATGCAGAAGAAGGGGGTAGTATTGACGATGGTGTGGTCGGCAGTGGTCTTGCTCGCAAAATTGCAATAATAAAAGCTTATTCATTCATACCAGTCATAATTTTCATCCATTATGTCTTTTCTACACGGATTGATAATTTACGAGCAGTAATTTGTCAATATGTAATCTATAGAAATTCATTTTCCATTTGTATGCTTCAAAGTAACCTTACAATCAGTATTTACATCTCTAATGATTTTATCTTGTAGACCTGGTATGAATATAAAAGATTAAAAGATTCGTGTATGCCCATTTTTAACCAGCATATAATTTGCTTTCATATATTGACTTTTTCAAGATGCTTCGCTTTAATTAATGTCTTAATTGCTTTTCGCCAGTTTCCAACTAACGAACAAAAAAGATTTATATGAGTTTATGCATTTTAGCTGGCGCAACTCATTTGCAGAGAGTCTTCATCTGTTTCTTCTCTCTGGAATTTACAAAGAAAGCTTTGTCTTTTTAGTGATCTGCAGTATCAAAATCAGATGTGAGTCGTGACTCTGTACGCAGGGGCGTTTTAACCATTTGAAAAAGTTTTTAAAATTCACAGAATATTTAAAAAGAGGTTTATATTTCTTTTACTTCAAAGATCTGGAAATGTTTTGAACACAGACACGGAAAACTTTTATGAGCCAAAGCTGGCCTTTTTATGGACATTCACGTCTTTAAGGATGCGGATGTGAATAAAATAAATAAATTATGCTATACTCCCTGTTCTGTTACTAATGCGCATCTTCTTCTTGGTACGCCATGTTTGGTATCATCTTAGAGAGCGATGAAAGCATGTGAATAAGCAATTATGCAATTGTAGACGTCATCATCGTCTCCCTGTCATTCGTCTCTGTTTCACCACACAGACTCAAACTGTACAATGAAAAGGAAGATGATATTTTTCAGGTAACAACATACTACACAGTATGCAGACGTGCTATTAAATTACTAGATATCATTATCATTTAACCATAAAAGTTCTGACCGCAGTGTAATTGAATTAATGTGTGGTTGTATGTTTATCATCAGTAGTATCAGTTTACATGACTGTATGACAGGACATGCCATTTTTTGTCTTTTACATGCGCGCATTATCTGCATTCAGAGAAGAAATTTACAATTTCCATTCCTGTGAAGAAGAATAATTTCATTCTTTACCTCAGGGCTATCGATCACTTCTTTTGTAATTTTCATTGTCACGAAAAACACGACATCTGCCATAAACAGAAATATCAACAGTGAATCATTGCTTTTTTATTTCTTTTCTTCTTTCCTGTATGTTTGCATGTACAATCAAATGAAAGACACACGGAGTATGTAGTTTCTCCTTAAACATGTTTGCTAAAGGAACAACAATGAAAAGACTTTCTTGAAATTTTCATTTAGTATCATTTTCCAATTATTGCCTGTCCCTTCCATTTAAGCTGATCGTGAGTTGGACTCAATCCCAACAACAAAAGTATTTGAAGAGGTCAAATGAAAAATGTGTATTACTTCGCATTGATGACTTTTATTTAGGGAGAGATAGTTTTCAATAGTCTGCTTACAGTCTCCTGTAAAATATTTTTACCAATTGCAAATATGTAACTACTGTCTACATGTATTTTAGTCTACTGTGAATTTCTTACATATTTTAACAATTTCTCATAAAATAATGGAATTTTTGAAACTGTACATAAAAGGAAAACTTTTTTACTCGCATATATGCTGTATTATGTTTCAGAGGACTATGAACTCGTATAATTTTGCATTTATATTTCCAAGTACAAAGTATGTAATTTCTTCTAGCGAAATCTACGCTTGTGCTGCTGTCAGCAAAAAGGGAGACATCTTTATATACCTAATCCCGTGGAAGGCGACAGTAAGCCGCATTAGGAAAGGGGGTTTCATACGTAGTTAATATGCAAATTGCCTATAAGTGTAGCAGAGAACATAAGACATAATATAAAGTATCAATTTAGACATGTGACTGTAAGAAAAAGATTTGAATTAATTTTACATACATAGTAATTATTTCTCTTTAAAAGTAAATTATGAGATTGACTTTTAGGATTTCATGCAGTAAATGATTTATTTCTCGAATTCTGGCGTGTGGTTCTTGGAAACATTTGAATAAATGTATATCAAAAGTTGTATTATGGTGGTCGGTTAACCAGTTATCATGAAACGTCTCTGAGTATTTGACTAACAATAAGTTGCAAATGTATATAATTTTCACAAAGTTGCTATCATACATCATTTGGAAGCAGACCATTATAATTTAAACATGTTTGAAATAGAACTTGCAAATAATGAAATATTCATATGGGAAGGATTAAACAATGCCATACTTTCCAACACAGAAATAAAGATAACTGAAGCTGTCAGGAGAGCAACCAAGTTTGGCACCATTAATTTCAGTAATAAAGTTAGAGGTCCATTTAGGTCTAAAACCATTAATTAGGTTTCTTAATTATGATGAACACAGGCACGTATCTGGAGGTGCACCACAATGTCAGATATTGTGTACTTATAGTATTTGCTGGCTTCATGCAAGATTGATGAAAGGTAATTTGTCGATGTGTCTTCGTTTCCATTATGTTTTCTCTTAACTACTGTAGAGCATATCTACAGGCAGCATTATAGTGAACAAAATTAGTAACGGCATGATACACACTGTTCGCCCAACAGTAGTTGACTTTTATGCGTGGTGATAGTAGACGATGATGACGATGTGAGTTGTTGCTATAATTGTAAGTACTCATTTATGTGTAATGGAAGTAGACAGTAAAGCAAATCCAAAATGACACTTGTGCCATATTAAGGGAAACGTTATTATGCCACAAGTCGAGTCAATAACAATTTCAACGGTTGACTGGTCATGTATAATGCATATCTATATGTAGCATCCCTGCATAAAACATAATGGCGCAGCACTTTTCGTGCTAATATCTATTCATCTATCTAAGCCATATCTCCCTTCAATCTTTCGCCGACTTGCACCTTACATGCATTGTGCACATTATTGCAAAAGCAGCAAACCCGTCTCATGTTCATACAATGGACAAGCTTTCACAATAAAATCTCGTCACAGGAGATGTTTCTCACTAGCTTCCCATTCTTATTCAATTTCACGTCAGAAAGGTCCCAGCAAGATGTAAAATGTGACTAAAAAGGATAACGCTACAAAATTAGTTTGAAACAGTGTAATATGTTGCATTGTTGTATGCATTGCGCACTGTCACTAGTGTCATCCCTGGCGGCAAAAGTATATTATGTCTACTTGATTTGTTTTTATTCCTTTTCAGAAGATGCTTTTGTAACATTGATGTTTTGGATAATGTTGATATAAGAATGTAGTAGAATGTCGCTTGAATTTTCTTCTTAATATGCTGTGTTATCAGCATCATTATTATCTTCATTTTGTTGGTCATCATTTACTAAGCATTCTAGAGCTGCATCCATTTCTTCTTGCTTTCTACTTTTCTTTTTCTGTGCTTCCCCCTCAGCCTCAAATTTCCTTTTTCTGCTTGTCTGAGCTCATAACCATTTCCATTCCATTAGAAAGACTTCATAGCATCGCTGACGGTTCTGCTCCTTATTTGGCACCTTACTCCAGCTTTAACCTTTTCATTCTGAAATCTGGCTCTAAAGGGAGATTTCACTGCATATTTGTTTGTTGTCCGCCGTAAATTTACGCGTGTTATTGGCATCAAAAATATGCTCAACAGTTCTCCGAATCATTATATCGCAAACGTTTTGTTTCTTTTTTCTTTAATCAATATGTATCGTTGTCTACCTTTGTGTTATTAATGTTAACGAACAATGCTCAAATACATTGTTGCAGCAATTCAGGATTATCAATGATACCACGTGAAACGTTTCTAATAATAAGATTGAGATATGACAACATATTCTTATTTCAATAGACAAATCCTTAGCACAGGTTTTACAGCTCTCGTTTTGCTGTTTTTGAAGCACAAACTAAGATAACTGATAAAATGTTTACTAATTTGCATCTTGTTGAGATTCATATGCTTTTGAAATGTTGCCTTTGACGGCTTGATTACGTCATCATAAATTTGGACATTTCAATGTCTTTGTCATTCAAGTTTTTGAAAAACTGAAGTTGCGGTTTTAAAACGGGGATTTTGCATACTTGATAAATATTGCATGTTAAAATGGCTATTTCTTATTTCTGTGATTTTCAGGAAAAATATTTACTACAAAAATGAAGCACTAGAAATCAATTAATTTTAATAGGACTTGGGAAAAGCAACCTCCGTATGCTTGTGTATTATAAACTCTGAAACTGTGAGTTTTAAACAAAAGTAGGATTTTACAAACAATGGAAAGCTATAAAAGAAAGATACAATTTGAAATGTATAGAAAACCTCCACAAGTTTGAAATTTTTAGTAGGAGACAGGAGATCATTTCATGACAGGAGAAAATCGAAGCGAATTTTATTCGAGATGTATTAAGTGGATTCACAGATTGTATTTAATAATGATCTTCCCATTTTCCTATAATGTTTAAAGTGGGACGTACCCATGTATAAATTACTTATTATAATAAGCACAAACAATTTACTTATCTTACCTAGATATGTACACGTATATTTCTTATTATTATTTTTAACTTACACATGCATATATTCAGAAAGTCAAAAGTATTCAGAATTGAAGACAGGTTTCCGCAAATTGAAACGCCCCCTTGCTAATTATAATTTCTGACTTGATCAGGCGCAGCTTTGGTAGTTGCAAAAATATTGTGCTAGTCGTGATTCAAGATTGACTCTTCTTGACTCCTGGCATGGTATGAAGAATGAAGAGTATAAACTTGATATTTCAACAGTGTTTCTAGTTAATCATGGTATTAAGTGTTTGCAACAATATCTCTTTTGATAACGATATTATTATGGAACGACGTGATTTCATCATGTTTGTACTTTTAAGTAATAAAAATCTACCTATATGATTTATGACCAAACCACTGATATTGCTTAAAAACGTTAGTTAACCAGTTAGTTTTTATTTCTTTACTTCATTTCGATTCGTAGCTAGCGCTTTGTGTATCTTAATATTGATCATATGCAATTCAAATGGAAATTAAACAAAAAATATAAGACTATCTAACATACTTGAAATATTACTCTTCTTTACTATAATTAATCAGTAATATACACTTTATTTATTTGTTTTTATTGTAGGAATCTGGGGAGGTTAAGAAGAAGTCTGACTGGAGAACCCTTCAGCAACATTACTATCCAGAAGGTGGTTGGGGGTGGATAATTACTTTCTGTGCACTATCCTCTCATGCACTGGCATTAGGAGTACAACTGTATCTATCAACTGTCGTCTTTCAGCATTTTCAGAAAGGTAATGATTCTTTAAAGTTTGCATCAAATTTTGTGCATGAATCTAAATTTTCCGCATTGTATTGTTTGGTAACTCTGATGATAATCGTCTTTCAAGTCTGAATCAAATACTACCTTATACATACACAATTAGGATAATGCCACTTTCGTCATATCCTATTAAATTCTTTGACTGAAAATCTATTGTTTATCTTGTGATGCATAATAAGATAAGATGCACCACAATATAAGAATTTGCAAATTCATAAACCATCATGCGCCTTTGTCAGCACTATACGCATATTGGTATTTAGAAAAATTGTATTCTCGTCACTTGGAAATATCACGCCGTCACCTCCCCTTGTCATAACAGAGTGTGCAAGCTTGTCATGAGTTCAGACAGGCCTAGTCAACTTGTTTTATTTTAAACTTGTGTTTGAAGCTGTCTCTGTGTAAACTCTTACCAAGTAGTAAGTTAATATAAGAAAAAGAAAAACTTAAAGCCAAGTTGCTGTTTTAGATATGCATTAAAAAGAAGATGAGCTCAATAAGAACTGTGCATGACTCAACTATTACTTTATGCTATTAATATATCTTATGTAAACATACATATTATTTAAATAGACAACGTGTGTAAGTGACTTATGGATTTCATTTCAAACACTAAAGTTAAGTGAATGGCTGACAAGGCAAGAGAAAAGAAAATAATAAAATCACTGATGAAATGGTCACAAAAACCAAAGTTTTTGCTTTTGACAGGCACACAGATGGAGGAGAGAGAGAGGAAAGAAACACGAGCCAAAGTAAAGACACGAGCGAAGAAAAACGATGTAACGAAGAAGTGTCATATTCCAGTGTAGGAAGTTCCTTTTAGCAAGTGGGATGTTGTTGTACATATTATTTTCTTGCTAATAAGAGTCGACTGAACTGTGGCAAGCTGTTTATCAGGAATGTGTTTTAATAAATGAAATGGGTGTAAAGCCACCGATGTTGAATACTGTGTGATTTTCATGTACTGTGCTTTCATTTACTTTAATTTTGTTTAACGTTTTCGTAAACACGTTTTATTAGAAATAAAACTAAAACATTATTTTGGTGAATCACATGTGTGGAACTCATTTAAAGAATGTTTTTGAATTCTGAGTAAAAAGCAAGCATACGTAATTATTAGCAAACACGCATTTGCTTTTCGTATTGAATTACCGCTGTGGAGTTGATGCCATGTTAAAAGCTTATAAATTGGTCGTATTATCAATCATGTAATTTTGAAAAGGATAAAATCATTCTTTGAAGCGGCTTTCGCAATAAATTTGTGTTTGCTTTAAAATTTCACCCACCTACCTATGAACTCTGCTTTGTCAGCAGTAGGCACCTGTTCTTCTGCAGTGTCAGAATTGTCAAATACGCATGGAACCGAATTGCATGATAAACCGGCATCTGCTTGGTGGGTTCTGTGTACCATGATTATTAACAACTTCACAACTTGAAGTTTACCGAACAGAACTTGAGTAAAATCAATGCTTAAGTCATTCAAAAGGAACCAATTCCTACGCATTCCGCACAGACAGACGAGGGTTTTCAAGATAATCGCACTTCCCCCCAGTGCAATTCACGGTTCATAAACCAGACATCAGCCATGCACATGCGTTCGCATGGTTCGCTACCATAAAAGCGTCATGTTGTTTTTCTATGTTTAATAATTTATATATTTACTCCGTTTTTAATGTTCTCCAAGACATTTTGGCAGGTTGGGTAAATAGGGATTTTCACAGTTGTGATTTTTATGTCTCCCCACACGGGAGATCTCGTTTTCCTCCTGATTTACTCTTGTCAAGTTTGTCAAAATGAATGAATTACTTTCACTACTACGTATGCGGGACTGTAGAACTATAGTATAAAATAAAATTGTACATTTGTGACTTTGCCCTACCAAAGCTAATTGATTTTCAAGTTGTTACGCACTACGCATTGCCTATAGCACACGAAAAAGCAATAAAAACGGAATTTCATACTTTTGTTTATCTGTAGTTTCATATAAGTTTAGTTATGTATAATTTCAGTATTGGTTAAACCACTTTTTTAATGACCAGTTCAAAGTAAGGATATAAAATAGCGAAGTAGACAAATAGATACCTTCGTAAATCTACTGTCAGGCAGGGTATCCGACTGTGCAAGTAATTCCAACTAGTCAAACTTTTTCTACTTCTCAGGGGGGAAATGTTCAAGCAATTGGTCTCTGGGCGCAAACCGATTTGACAATATATACGATATGACGATAGATAGAAGCCAAAGTTTCTTCTTACGCAGCCAAAAAGTTTTGTCAGATTGCGTAAATTATATGCGTTTGATGCGTACATAAATACTACAGTCTGCTGACATGTGATACATTTGTCGCATATCTTCTACTTCCTATTCAGAATATTTTCTCAATTTTTCATAGTTTCTTCTTGTTAGCTAGATATAAAATACAAAGTACGATAACCACTAAAAGAGAAAAATGTGTCCACGAGTCGGATGTGCTTTATTATGGATGATTTCTCATATTTCATGTCTTTACATGGGAAACATTTGTCACTTATGGGTTATCTGTACGTAAAAGGATTGAATCTGGAGCAATCTTGCCTTTGTGTTAGTCCAGTCATTGGACTGTAGATCCTCCCGTTTACCATTATCTAGGAAAAAGTCTCTAGAAAAATTAGGGTCATATAGTTGGGTTTCTTTTATCTTTTGCCCTTTGAATGTGTACCTCTGAATTGCGTCTAGAATCTCTACTTACTGAATAAGATTACTGAATGAGGAAGTATATGGCATCATACGCACTGTAATTTGAGCTGATATTTGAAAAATTCCACGGGAATACTAAAACTTGAAGACATTAAATGCAGACTCTTGCCGTGGATGTTCAGGTCATAAAGAAAGTACCAACTACCGGAATGTTTGGAAAGAGTTTCTGCGTTTTTAGTACAAGAATATACTGGAGAAAAGTTTGCGTAGACATTTGTACTATACAATGTACAGCCAGTAGTTCATCCTCTTTTGCCACGTGTCAATGCGTAGGCATTACAAAAACATGCCAAGAAAAGGAAGCAAAATTTCTTATAAAGGAATGCCAACCCGAGCTAAATTAGTACACGAATAGCCAAATAACCGTGTCTTCCTTCATAAAATGATCTCGCTTCATGTACGCATTATTATATCAGCCGCGCGTAAAGAACCAAAAACCTTGGAATTGTATTACGCAGGCGATTATGTCATCATCGATCATAAAATAATGACGATAACATAACAAGACACGCCAACTCATGGCCCATTGAACCTGAAAGAATTAACAAGGAGAGAAATAAGATATGGTTGGTGCAGCTAAAGCTAGATAAATATTGTTGCTTTTCTTAATTCTGACTGGATGTTGCGTTAAAACATAATTTTCTATTTATTCATATAAACCATTATTGAGTACATTTATGTAATTCTATCTGCTTTCTTCACATTATTAATTAGCAAACGTATTTGTTACTGACGAAACTAGTATTTTCTAACGTCTGCTGCTACTACAAAGTCTTAATATTTTGTGGTACCAGTCCCAAACAAACACTTTCATTGGTGTACACAATCTGTTTAACGAGATTATTATTAGTGCAGAGGAAATACCAGTGCTTGCTTTCCTTGGCCAAATTATGTTTTTATGCAACTGCAAAACACTAGGAATGAGTGCAATGGACTATTTTGGTCACTATTATACAACACTATTATTACCGCAAATATTTTAGGGATAAGTTGAAGGCTTTAATATCTCGGGTTATTGCCGTTGTAACTCCCTGTTGCAAAGAGTGAGAACGAGATTTGGAAGACTGTCAGCGACTGAAGAGTGCTGAACTTGCAAGCAAAATATGAAGTGATCCGGTGTCTTCATGTATACACTGGCAATCAGCATGGAGTCATTTTATCTGTAAAATAACTGATTTTTTGTTCCAAAAATGGCAGTAAAACAAACTTTATGTAGGAGCCAGAGGCTCAGTCCCTGCACTTACCATGCTTCTTTTTGAGAAAGTTATGAAGTGTAGAAAAGAGAGTATTACAAACATACACAAGCTTAATGGTGTTTGTCATGAACTACGTACTTCCACACGGTTTCTTTGGTCTAAGTGAGAACTTACTCTGTGTATGTGCCTAAGTTCTAAGTGCACAAAGCAAAACCGGAAATACGGAATGAGACAGGCCAAAGATAGATGGGACATGAGAATCAAAAGAAATGTATGTACATACATTTCAGAATTGAGTATAAACATAATTGCTAGGTGTACATGCAGAAAAGGAATCTGAAGAAGGGGTCGATGGTCACAGTTCTTAGTACACGTTTCTTAAAGGCATTTTACACAAGAAACGGGATCATTTATAGCAGGCAGAAGGTTATGGTATAGGATATCCTCCTATATCTTCCGTTTTTTAGGTTTTTTCTCTAGAAAGTAACAGTAATGTAATATGTTAATGCACACAAAGAGAAAAGACATCCACGGACATAAAAAGCATGAATCTGCATGCTTCTTGTCTGAGTCAAGTAGTCTATGTTAGAGCAAAGAAAAAAAGTTTAGATTGTGAGTAGGCGTTTATATGGGCCAGGTCATGTCTGCTATGGGCTTTTGTTATTTCCGGAAAAAATTAGGATTAGCTCGTTTCAAAAGCAATATAATATCATCTTCGACATAAATGGCGGTACATTTTGTCTCGTCTTCTGGTGAACTGTCTACAATGTACTTTTACACTGACGTGAACGCCTCTTTTATTTATGTTTTTTATAAAAGGACCAACGAAATTGGATGAATGAATTTGGGTTCTCCTTACTCAGCTTACATGATACGTTTTACATTTGAACATGTTTCAGTTTTATGTTCATTGCAAAAATGAAATGGATTCTGAGTAAAGAAAGATTTTTCGTTTTGATAGCATTACCATTACACAAAGTTTATGTTTGTCGTTGGTCAAGATTCATTTTTCACTTAGATATTACTCTGTAAGCGTTGTATATATCATTTATATTGCCTTATTCTATTGCATTTATGTTATCTAGAAAAAGTGTCATAAATGAAGGCAGAAAACATCTAGCAGAAGGCAGAATCCAATAACCCATCAAAAGCAACAACTTTATAATAGCATGTGTAACCCATTTCATTGTAATTTGAGTATAGGCGTCTTGGAAAACTTTGTTATTTCGCAGTGGATGTCTTTCATGGTAGAAAATGTAAACGTGACAATCAGATGGATTCACTTAAATCGAATATTATGCATGCTCTGGCGAAAGTTTGCCAAAAGTCTATTCTTCACGTAGGTGGACACTGATTTTGTTGAGTGAAAGTTGCTTTCAGAAAGTGAGAAAAGAGAATAATATTATACTGTTTTTTACGTCGATACACGTGCATTTTGTCACAAGAAAAGTGAATCCTGCCATTATTTTCCAGATATATAATTCTTCAATTCTCTATTATTCCGAGTAAAATAACCATTTCTCAAAAACGATTTCTCGAACCAATGTTCATATAAATGCACAATGTATAGATATGCAAAACCCTTAAAGGCAATTTTATAAAAGTTGTTTGCTCGGGAAAAATCGAGAAACGCTTATATATTTTTATGTTTTGCACTTGCACATCAACGAATGATAATGGGAATCTTGTGATTTCGCCGGCGACAATTTCACGCGAGACAATGAAATAAAAAGAGAAAATGCTCGTAAATCAAACAGAGTAGAAATTTTATTATGAATTGTTCATGGACGGAAAAATTTCCCTTGAGAGTTGTACCTACTTGCAATTCAGTGAACCATGTTAGATACCTACTTTGCATAAAGCCATGAATGAATCATGGCAAAAAAATGGAGTCTTTCTACGAGAAACGTGTGATAGGACATTTTAACAAAAATATCAAAAGTCACATTCAGCTAGTTACATAATCTCACCGAATCTCTGTGTTTTTGCTTTTGTAGAACTCGGTCGGTGTTCTAATTTCCAAACTTGTGGCTGACAAATGAAAACAGAAAGCTTATTTCTCAGTTTGAAAAATGCACTTGACTTGACCTGGGTTAACCAATGAAATGTTAGTTAGTTTGCAGTAAATAATAACTCCAATATCCTAAGCTTGCAGCCAGTTTTCCACGCACATGAAAGCAATCTTGGCCAGTATCTCAGACCAATTTATTACTTTTATTTTGTATTCAACTTTACGTGTCTGCAATTAATTATAAAAATATGTTTTCTTATCCGACACGAAATACGTTTTATATGGCGAAGTAAGGGGTTATAATAGTACTAGTTACTTCATTCAGCCGTGGGACGACAAAGATTTATGAAAAAATTTATGCAGTTCAACTAACTTGTTCACAGACTTTGTCTACAATGCAATATAGACTCTACATAGCAAAGGCTTATATTTGTGTGTCATGTATCATCCAATAAACCATAGCACTTACCTATAGTATCTCAATGAAAAACATGTGTCCAGCCAGGTTCAGCCTTAAATATATTTGAAGCCACCATATTTTCCTACTATGTAAGTAAGGTTAGAAGACTTTTTGTGCCTTTGAAAAGTTTAGTTTCGAGTCATTGTACGATCTCGGGTGTCTGGTTCTGGTATGGATTTCAATAGAGCCAGAGCCTAACTTTGAAGCATATATTTAGTGTAAGCTTAAAGATTCTTTGAATCCAATATGTGTTCATGATAACTGCTTCCTGTATGTTATCGTAATATGAATGTAAAAGAAAACGGTGAAATGACAAAAAATCTTTGTATTAATAAAATCTTTCCGCAATGAAAAGTTTGTGTGCGGGCGTCAGCAAAATAGTCATTTGCTGTTTACGTAGCTACTTAATTGCGTAGTGGTTCCCTTTCATTTCTTTACAACTCCACAACTCGTATATATGCTACTAGATTATATGCAGACACTATCAAGACAAACCAGACAGTGAAAACCTACCGACCCTACACACACAGACAAAGATAATGTAATTTCTTCATCATCAAAATGTGCGAAGAAGCACACTGGTCAACCACTTGAGTATGGCTGGAATGGGACTGCAAACTACGCATCACACAGAGTTGCAAAGCAAGACAGGAAGTTTATTTTTATCTAGGCTACTTCTCCTATTACAGCCAGCCAGCGTAATAGCTTTCCCTGTTCAAATAAGAGAACGATGACCTTAAGTGCTCAACATGTTAGATGGAAATGTTATTACTTGTCAGAAATGGTAATGTTAAGGCATCTAAGGCATTAAAGCAGTTAGAGACGGAAAGCATTTTGAAAAGTAAACTTATACAGACACTTGTACCACTTGCGTAGCATTTCTTTTCCAACTGCACCAGTAACAAAAAATAACAATTTTTGTCCTGAAATTGGCAAAGTTAAACCATTGAAAAAGCTTTCACCAGATTTCTTTGCCAAAGTACTTAAAGCAGAAGTACTTTGGTTTCAGGTTTGCTACTACTGAGTGAAGGCACACAAACGCGGACTCTGCTTGATTTTAACCAAGTTTTGAATATCAGATAAGTTGGATAAATTTTTATTAACAAAATGTACAAGCAAGATAATAAGAGATTGCTACTTACTTGAACGGTGTCCGGTGTGGTTTTAATTAACTTTTAAAAGTTTAGTAAATATAAAATCAGAAGAATCTTCTTTGAATTAGCTTGCAGGAAAACGATTTGGGTTTAGTAATATGAAAGGAATATCCAAATGAAAAGTTCCTGTGAATATAATATAGAAACACTGGAGGGATACAATGGTATACCTTAATTACAATAAATACACCTTAATGCATTTGCTTTTTGCTGCTTGTAGATTTACAATGTTACGCGACCTAACAATTCACTAATTCGATCACCATTTCTTACTCTTGGTGTTTTAATATATAATGTTATAAGAAACAGCATACGCATTTGTTCCAATAGATGTTAAATGTTATCTTATATGATCATATAAACGCTATGTTATCATAAATGATTTACAGCTCATATAAGTCTCCAGTAACAAATACTGTTTTACTATATTTGAACAATACATTATAAGATTGCATGAGAGTTTCCTTTAACACGACTTCATTATCTGATCTTTCAATCCAAAATAATGAATTGTACTTTTATAGGTTGTAAACCGAGATATATAAGGTAGATATATACATACAAATAATCAATATCAATTCTGATTTGTACACTGTAATAACATATTTTATCTATGGGCAGTTTAATAGATATTTTGCCAATACTTGTTTAATGTTTGGTGTAAATGCATAATTTGCTGACTGTCTTGTTAAACGTCTGTCTGCCAAAGAATGAATGTTATCATGTCCAAAGCTAGAAAGCTTTGTTAATGCAAAAAAGACATGTAAATTATCTTTAAAAGGTGATCAGAATACAGTCATCTAAATGCTACCTCAAGACATTGTCCAAATGTTTATTTAGCTTTATATGTATTGTTTATGTATTATACTTTTAACTGCATTGGTTGATGGCAAAATTAATCTTACACTATTTTCATCATTGCATTCACAATGAAACTCTCACAAAAATATTTGCACCAAGATATTTGCAAGAGTATTTAGTTTGTATAATAGTATGCTTTCTTAGTGTCTCTCTCTGTCAATTAAATCTTGAATTATGCATACTAATATTCCCTATTTTCATATTCTGTTTTTTGTCGGACCTTTTATGTTTGTGAATTGTTTTTGCCACTTTCTCATTAGCATTCAGGCTAGAACTCCTGTAATAATATCGCTACGCTTGAGTGTTTCATGTCAGAGAAAACCAACTACAATGTATGTATGTGTTTTACAAGAACTAAAGTTGTTGCATTGTCTTATGCAACATTTATATGGGTTCCCGATCAAAAAGAAATACCGGCTTGATGTGAGCTTTTTAATGGTATAAAACAAAGAAATGGAATTTTGTAAAGAAACTAAAACAAAACAAGCCGACCGATAACGACTAAAGAAAGATAATCATTTTATTCATTGGATGACCCGGCAAGCTTCTGGTGTATTTTCATACAGTAATTCTAGTAAATTTGAAATTGCATTCAAAGTTCTTGAGATTATCTGCATTTAATACACGTTCTGCAAGAAATCGATTTTATATGTATGAAACTCACGTGTGTTCTTGACACCTGTCACGGTCGATTTAGATGAAAAAAGTTTGGTTAAATTGAAGTGCAGTCATTCTTATGATAAAAAATTCTTTCATCATCGAGAAATCATGATGAAGTATGCTCAACTGAAATGAGTTTTAGTAGTGGAAAATAAACTGTCACGTTTCAGTAAAACTATTTGAATAAAGTCTCTTAGATGTTGATAGTAACTGACATGCTTTTTGAAGGCGAACTGATATAATCAAAGAGTACAAGCCTGTGGTAAAAATATTTATATTATTTCTTGTAACCAGCACATTTGCATTTGTTTGTTTGCAATGATTTGCTACAATAATCAGCTTCCGGTACAGAAATTTTGTACATGTACACAAAGAAATGCATTTGTTTCTATAAATTCAACCCTAAGCAAAACCGATGTGTATGTTGACACTTAAACTATTAATACCTAACGTTTAACTGCATCCAATTTTAACTTAATATTTGAATGATTCATTTCCCAAGAGGGATGTGTAAGTTTAAACATTTTACTTGAATTTTGTAAAATATGTGCATTAAATCCGGGCTAACTAATATGCAATAAGATCAATAATATATTTAGTGAGCCCTATCTTAAGAAAAGGTTGTGTAGCAATGCCTACATATCGATAATAAGAGTTTACAGTTATAAAACATGTCGTATATAAAAGCATGATTCACATTATAATCAATCATAATAGTACCAATGTTAGTAAATATGTACCCTTCAGCCCTTCAGCTATTTTTCTCATTTAAAAGTTATGCATGCTAATCAATCAATTAATGTGCTAAATGTCTTTAAACGACGCGAGACATTTCATTTTCATATATATTCTTCTAGAGAGGATGCGTAATCATAGAATTGAAACAGGGCCGATAGGGTTTCAACAAACAATATGTTAAATATTTTAATTATCTGATAAACCTATATACACCCTATGGAGCATATAATTAGTCGATTGATTCAAATAGTATAAGCTCAGAATTTTATTAAATACTGTTTTTTGCTTACAAGTTTTTTTATATGTACTTCGTGTTCATCTGTACGAACACCGTTCGTGGTTAATGAGCGCTCACTAGTACTACAAAGTACAAATACCTATTTAGTGAATTTTGCATCCAAGAAATAATGCACTTACAAGTAGTTGTGTCATTTTGATATTGATCAGTGGAAGAGTTTACAAGACTTTTACCTAATGATAACAACAGTTTTAGTTTAGCTATAACTGGATTTGGTTTATATAAGTCATAAATTCCATACCGTTTTGACTTACAAGTAGAGTAAAATCTTTTAGAAATCGTCATAAAAGGCAAAAAGTGCTGCTAGCTGTAAGAACCACTTTTATTATGGCATTGGAAGAAAGCAGTTTGCTTGAGCTTTAACTAACCGCACATGGACATGGGCACATTTTGCTTGAAGGTTTGTAAAATGCTGTTTCAAATGAGCAAGGCAATAAAAATTATTGTTAACATCCAATGTCCTAAGCGAAATACTAGGTACCAAGAACCGACAAACGACATTCTTTACATTGGCCTCGTTGCCTATAGTAGAAACATGCACCGTTGCAAAAGGAATGAATTTAATTTACTTCACACTATTTCTCCTTTGTTGACAAGAACTTTGAGCAGAAAATATTTCTTTTGATTTATTATGCGGGTGGTAAAGCGAAGGAGCCCATTATAATCATTATTGTTTTAATGAACCATGATTTGCATTTGAGGAACTGAATGTCGATTTGCCACAATGTTTTATTGGGTGCCATTTTCCCATTTTGCAATGCTGCTTTCCATTAATTCCTTTGGCTAAATTTACTAGCTAAAAAGATTAATTGATATTATGGCATTGTTGTGATATATTGTATAAGTTAGGTGGAATGAAGTATTATGCATATCTTTGAGTCAAATCTCGATTCACAGTAAAGTTAGTTGGATGAGTACGAGCAAGGGGGTTAACACCAATACTTTTGCCCTGCTAATGTCTGTTGCATGTTGCATGAGTATGTCCAATAAATTTCTGGCAATTTTCTGAGGTCAGGCATGCTAATACCACCAGTCAAATTATAGCTGTCACTCGTATCATAATAAAAGTTCCTTCAATAAATTGCAATCAAGAAAGCACTGACGGAAGCTGCGACACTTTTTCACGCTTCTATTCGGTAAATTAACTGTAGTTTGCAAAACTGCTACGTAAGAAAGAAAAAGCAACGAACTAAACGAAAAGAAACTCAATTAAAATTGAGTGCATGAAATAAAAGACTTAAAATTTATGAATATGAATGTTTATTGTGACAATTAAAAGTGACCGGGAATTAGTTTACCTTATACGGAGGCATATATAGTAATGGCCTGCATTCCTTACAAATCTTTAATATGCATTTACAAAGAAAGCTCGTTATCATGCTATTGTTCGTGAACTCCGAACCAAGACTAACAACATTACATAACACAATAATTGTCAAAGACATAGCATGCACGTGTAATGAAGCAAAGCAATACATTTTAAGTTGGACTATGCTCTGTATATCCACCGGCATGAAAGATGTTTATCTGTTTTGTTAATTGGATAGTTGTGTGTGTGCTATTTTACTCATTCAAAAAGTAAAAAATGTGCATTTATCGTCATTGTCTGTTTGTACTAGTTAGTTTAGTAGCCAACTAAAATTGAGACTCTGCAAAAAAGATTCAATATAGATAAAATATTGTGATTACAAATAATTGTGTGCAATTCTGAACAACTGGACACATTTAGATAAAGCATAGCTTGTTTGTAAAGCAAAGTTTGCTAAAGTACATAATAGTTATAAAGTGTAAAAGAATGAGATATCTTGAAGTTAGCGAATTTTCTTGTGTAGCCGGGTCTGAAGTTGACTGTTCTGTCGACTCAATATTGTTACAGGATTTTGCACAAAAATGTTGTGTTAATTAGCCTGACTGTCTTGTTGCTCAATGTTTCAAGTGTTTTCCAAGTTTTATTTGTCTCACGCTGCCATTGACTGCGTAAATGATGAGATCTTTAAGGTGAATTTACTTTTTGACAGCAGCTAAAATCCGGATTTACTCTTAATCCAATTGGCTTCAGAAATTCTTGCGATGCATTTCAAAAGTAAAGACAATGTATTTCAATGGGATCGACTGGTTTGTCTACAACAGTGATAATGATAATGTGGCTACTTATTAAACAACCCCATCTTGTAGTCTTGATGCTAATGTTACCTATTGGATTTTAATGATACCTAGATGTGTCAATATTTTGAAGCCAGCAAGCGTTGTTTGTTTGACTCAAGCAGTCAAATAAATAATTCACTGGGTTTGATACTTTTTGTATGCGTTAGAATTTTGAGCTTATTGACAAGTCAAAGTGATCAAATAAATCAGTCATTCATCACTTGACTTGGTGGATGTCATTGAGTTATCTTCATTGTCAATGGAAAGATTGAAATCTGAGGCAATCGTATAGACATTGTATCACGTCTACCTCTGAAAACCCGTACATTGCACAATTTGAGTACGAGACTCTTGCAGACACAGCTTCGTTTAAAAGATACATCATTTGTAATAGGGGTTTTCAGATTATCTGCTTGCAACAATACATGCACAGAATGTTTCATTGCGTGTTGCAACGTTGCAAGCAATGATTTCAAATTTAACAATACACTGCGTGAGACAAACACATCTTTAGCCTATGTCGCTGCATTCGTTCCTGTTCGAATTGAGCTTTGCTGCATCAACAATGACTTGGTAGAATATCTAAAGTGATCATGAATTTGAATTAAATGCAGCAACTACTTTTTGTACAATCATGGCAAGATGAAAATTCAAGAGAAAAGTATGCAGTACTAAAGCATGTAAAGCTTATTGCATGCATGCGTCTCAGGTTTTCTCTTTTCAGAGTTGGCTTTTAAATTTCATTAATATTTATTGGATTTGCTATAAGCAAAACAATTAACAATTTATCATAAATGTTTGAAAAGTTTGTATATAGGTTTATTAGATTTCTGTCATATTAGTTTGAGACTTTCAGAATGCCTGATGACATATTTTCCGGTTCATCAAAAACTGTTAATAACTAATACCATCTCCGTTACAATTTCTAGCAAAACCCTCTTCGTAGAAGACCCTTTTATATTTTTAATTGTGAAGAATTACATACAAGACTTAAGTATTGTAAAGTTTAGTTTTTCTTGCTATCCATGGGTTAAAGAGTTTAACTTTTTACATATGAGTTGAGAAATTCTATGTCATTGTTTTTAGCGTTATCATATATCACTCACAGTGATTTGGTGCCTTACCGGGTCAGTTGCAAGGAATGTGCAATGTATTCTGTATACAAACTCAAGTTTGACAAACAATTACACTCCACCTCCCGCCTACTTTTGAAATCCTTTTTTACTTCCAATTCTTGTTTGATCTTTGAATAGGTTTTAATGTTCGAATCGATCTACACAAAAGATTAGAGAGTTTCTATGTTCAATAAAATACTTTGTAATTCTTCCTGGAAAAGTAAATGATGAGCTTAACTAAACTTAAGTAACAAAATAAGCTTATGACCATATTATCAAGAGTTCAAAAGATCTTCTAGGAAAGATTCCCAAAATTCATTAAGAATGGGAGGTACAAGTAGATCATTGATAAAGCCAACTGAACCAAAAAATGCTGACCTAATATATATAAAACATTGGTTTGTGTTGTAGCAAGTCATGGACCAAAACGCAAGCGAAGAGTTTTCTCCAATAATACTTGCATCTTACATCTTTTGAATCAGCTCATAATTTGCAATCAGTACAATAAAATGTCGGCCATTGATTATTGCATAAAATTTATTATTATTATTGTTTGCAAGATGATGGGAAAGTTGTGTCCGGCTACAATTTACAAACCAGTAAGCAGCTCCATTTGAAAGGAAAACTTGTCCCATTAGAAAGGGCATTTATAAAGTTGAGAAAGTGCACAGTCGTTTTGATCAGCAGTCAGCAATGTTATTAGCCCTTTCTTGTTAGGAATCGACAGATTCCTTCTAATTTCCTGTTCCGGACGTCCAGCCGTCTGGCCGTCCGGCCGTCCGGCCGTCCGGACGTCCGTGTAAACACGGTTTTCTCCTAAATGGCTAATCCGATTCCAACCAAATTTGGTATACAGACTCTAGTGGACCTCCGACAGAATCCTTATGAATTCCAGGTCAATAGGTCAACTCCAAAGGTCAGAGGTCACCAACGGTTCAACATTTTAACATAAGACCTATATCATGCGGCACATGATTTTAGGTCCATTTTTGACCAGGATTACGAATCCACAGTTTATTTGTTAAAATTTGGATTGTAAGGTCCTGAAATCAGGGCCTTAATTTTCAAATCTGCTAATTTAATGTATCTATGCTGTGCGGCACATGATTATAGGTCTATTTTTAACCAAGATTACAAATCCGCAGTTTGTTTGTTAAAATTTAACTTTTAAGGTCCTGAAATCAGGGCCTTAGTTTTCAAATCTGCTAATTTAATGGATCTATGCTGTGTGACACATGATTATAGGTCCATTTTCGACCAGGATTACGAATCCACAGTCTGTTTGTTAAAATTTAACTTTTCAGGTCCTGAAATCAGGACCTTAATTGTCAAATCAGTGGACCTATGCTGTGCGACACATGATTTTAGGTCCATTTTTGACCAGGATTACAAATATGAGGTCCATTTTTGACCAGGATTACAAATATGAGGCCCATTTTTGACCAGGATTACAAATATAAGGTCCATTTGTGACCAGGATTACAAATATGAGGTCCATTTTTGACCAGGATTACAAATATGAGGTCCATTTTTGACCAGGATTACAAATATGAGGTCCATTTTTTTTTAAAATTCGTTTATCTATTGGGCCGAAGGTCCCAAATATCCACGGGGCCGAAGGCCCCCAATGCCCCGAAGGTCCCGAAGTCGATTCCTACTTATTCCATTTGCCAATGGTTTATACTTACTTTTATTTTCCACCCTAAAAGCGTTATCTAACAAGCAAACAGCACAAAAATTTACTAGCATTAGCCAGCAAACAATGTTTTTATGATTAGGCAAAAGACGTACGTTGACAAAACCGAGAAATACATTTTACTGTCATCCGTTACGTTCGATTATTTGGTATTTGTTCGATAAAATGTAGTCTGTCATTTTGGAATGCGTTAGCATTTTATGACATGTCTGAGCTGAGTCATTAGTGAATTTGTTTCAAATCGTATTAGAAAAAACCTCTCTACCAAAGAGATTAAATATCTTTAGTCTCTGCTGTGTTTTCATACGTTTTGAAACAAACAACTGCATTCAAAGCCCATATTTTATCAAAACAAAATTGTCAGACAGAATTAATACTGTTTGCTTATCATGGTGCTCGATATATTCAGTACTTCACACGTTTTATATGATAAGTCAACTGTGCACTGATACTCCCAATAAGCATACTTTAACTAAGAACTGGCACTCTTTTCCTCATCATTGACACCACTAACCACACGTATGAATTTTTCGGGTACATGTACTTTTTCGATATTAACGATCTCTGTCTCCTTTGATTCATTCATAATTCGAAAATAGGGTGTTGGCACAACATGTTTTTGTATATTTTCTGTTCTGACAATAATATACTGCTGTGCGTGTTTTGACTAGTTGCATCCATGTGCTGTTTAGGATGGCTCCCCCCGAACTCCTAATATTTTTTAGCAGTTTATACGATGACATGTCATTTGTAAGTTTTCTCTGGCTTAAGCAAAGTTTACATTGCTTTTTATGTGTGAATATATAAACAAGGAATATCTGTGTCATCTAATAATGTGCTGGGTTTTAGGAAAACTGAGAAAAGCTTGTCAGGATAAAAACAAATCGCGGTTCCTATTCTAAACGCTATTCAACATGGTGAGACCCATAAAAGTTATTGCACTTGCAACTCTCTCTCTCTCTCTTTCATGCAAAAAGTCTATTGATATGCAATATGAGATTCAAAAGAAGGTTGACAAAGAATTTATGTGAAACTGATGGAACAGTGAAAGATACAAGAAAATCACATGCGGTGACTCGGTAGAAGTCCTATGATTTGATAATTTTACGTCTTGTGTTCTGTGGTAGAATACTAAAAAGTTGCAGTCAACATTAGAAACATGAATATTTCTAAATGACAGTATAAAATGAATAAAATTTCTAGGATAGACATATTCTGGCTACCAGACTTAACATAAAAGACTAACTTTTTTATATTGATGGCAAAGAATATTAATAAAATTGCATACTTGTCCTAAAGCAGAGACGAAACTTAAACAATTTAGACGTAATCTTATACTATAAACGATTAAATTTTCTTGTTTACATGATAAATGTGTCTTTAGTATTTAGCTGACAGTTTTATTTTGCACGGTAAGCACTATGCTTTGGCAGATGCAAACTATTTAAATGATATTTGCAACCTATATCATTACAATAAAAACGTTGACGTGGGTTAAGGGAGACCGGACTTTTGGCGACTTGTGAAGTCAGAATGATCGATGATCGATTGTTATATTTAAATAATATTAAGTTTGTTGGTCTAATTTCTTTATATCAACCATTGGAAATTCCAATGTCGACGAGAAAGACAATTATTTCCAACATTTTTCAAAATACAATGAATACAAAAAAGTCGTTAATGACTTGTAACAAAAACCTACCATGTGTAAAGAAAAATGCTGTGACAAAAAATAAAAACATATGAGGTGATAAAACCAAAAGATGAAAGAATTACAGATAAAGTTGAGATGGCACAGGCACAACAAATAAGAAGTTGTATGACTTGTATGCGTATTGTTCGAGACATGCTAAAAATTTGTCATTTTACTCTTTTGGGATATTTTTTACGTTTTCCTTTCAAAAAGCAAAAAGTGAGAAAAACCTTGCTTCTGGTCATGAACCAGTCTGAAGAATATAAATGAATTTTTTCGTCAATTGAATAAACGGTTTATGACAAATCATAAAAATATCATAATATTATAGTCCATTGTGTGGAATGATGTATAACTCTTTGAATGTTTGTGTCCACACACCGCTTTGACTTTTCCCCTTTTTATTTTGGCTCTATAGGATGGCTAGGTTCTTTGTCCATGGCCGTTTCAATGTTCCTGTCACCACTCTGGGTTTCCATTTGCAAGCGGAAAAGTACACGTCTTTCTGCAGTTTTTGGAGGACTAGTCGCGGCACTTGGCTGTCTTTTTACTTCATTCGCTACAAAATTCCACCAAGTTTTTATAAGCTACGGATTTTTTATTGGTAAGTGCAATTTTTTATAATATTTTTTCATTTTTCTTACCCAAGCAGTTGCACACATTTTAGAGATCCTTCCTGTATGGCAAAGATTTTAAAGGTTAGGCACGTTTAGATATACACAAGAATGCATACGACTTTTAAAAATCGAGTAAAAATCTTGTGCAAAGAGTATGTATATGTTGAAAGTATTCTTGATATTCATATTGACGCAAACGTCAACAATTGTTGCTGATGCAGCATTATTGTAGCGAGTGGACAACCCTGCGACCACAGAAGGCCAAGTCATTTCGTTTTATTGTCAATGACATGGATGGAAAATGATGTACGAATGAGCAAGTGGAGATTTGATCGCTGTTCTTAAGATGAGGAAAAAAGTTGTAGGGCAACACATGCAAAAGTATTCGTCATGTCTAATAATCATAACATTATGCAAATGTCCTGCTTCGTTGAAAAAGTGTAAGCAAGCCGCTCTGATTACGATTTTTATCTTGGTTGTACCTACATTGTCGATTTGTTTCGGCTTTTTCTTAGACAGGCAGTTAGGCAGTAGCAGTTTTATGAAGGTAGCAGAAACCGTCACTTTGAGCTCATGATCATAAAATGCCTTAAATATAAATGCAGATGATACGAATATTCAATTTAAGCAATGGTTGATTGAATCTTGTTTTTTGCCACAGCGCAAAGCTTTCTTAGTTCGTTTGAAGTTTACTTTGCTAATGAATGCTACTTTAGCAATTCATAGTCATTTCTTGTCTGCCTAGCAAATGTAAAATGTTATATACAATCAACTGACAAACTGAAATTTGGGGCAAGTTGAAACTCTGTTTATTGAATAGGTATTCATTATCTTTGCTATTTTGCCTGTTCATTTTTAGTTGGCTAGGGATAAAATCTATTGAATCATTTGATTGCACACATTACATTCTCTTCACGTGGCACTGTCTAAGTACACACCTTATCTGCTTCATTCTTTACATTCCAGGAGTCGGAGTAGGTCTTACCAGAGATGCCTCAACTTTGATGGTGGGCCAATATTTCAAAAGAAAACGGGAGCTTGTAGAGATTGTGGTAGTCGCTGGCTCTGGTCTTGGTATTCTGATCATGGCTATCGCAGTTCACCTAGCTATCAGGTCACTGACTGATTCATTTTGTCATCTTATAATCCAAAAACAAAATGCTATTTACTTTCTGATTTGATTCCAACTGTTGTACATATTGCGATAAAGTTATTACTTTGTTGAAAGGCATAGAAAGCAGAGTTCACCACATCTATTATAGATTTTTTAAAGTTTGTATTTAAAATTTAAACAACTCAAAAACAAAGTTTTTATCCTGTAATGACAACTATATTGCTAAACTTTTTGTAAGCAGCAGTAGTGTTTGCTAAATTTTTACTCTTGTATTTTTTAACCCTTTCTTTGACACTTTTGTCAACTATGTCATTGTTATTTAGTTGGACATGTCCTACCACCCTCTGCATCCATAAAGCAACATGCACAAATTCCTGCCCTTGCACAAAGCTTTCGAAATTGTTGTTTCCCACTCAAACTTTTTCTACTTTGCTCATTTATTTTCTTTTTAACGAAGCTACTTTGTCAAGAAGGTTGAGGAGAGGAAAATGAAGTGGTTCTTTAATATTTCCTTACAGCTCATTAGGTTGGCGCCTAGGTCTCCAAGCCATAACAGGCACAGTTTTCCTCACATTTTTCTTGGGAACTTGCTACCGTTCCGCTTCACTTTATCATCCTCAGAGACGCGCAATCCTCCACTTGAAGAACCAGAAGAGGAAAGTATGGACGCAGCCGAAAAATGTAATCTTCTAAAATGCTTTTCTCATATCACTTCTTTTATAATATTATGTTTCTGCCCGATATTGAATGCAATGACGTAGTACTAAAGTAGAAAGTGGAAACCGGGAACAAATCCTCTAGCTACTTGTTACTTACATCTTTAACAAACATTACACAAATATATATGATATCAAGACAAGATACTCTCATCTTCAACGCATATAAAAATGTATGTATTCTCTGGGATGTTAAGAAGGTCTACAATTTAGTAGTAGTTCATTTTCGGCAGGCAGTAGTAGCTCGGATTTTGGAGGGTATTTATGTCTTCAAAGATCCGATTTTGCTAAAGGAAATGAACTTTTGTAACAACATTACACAGACATTGATGGGCCCGATGAAAAATTTATGGCTTCAATATTAACTCCTTTTATTTGTGACATACACACGTATTGGTTATATGGCCGTGTACAAAAACCCAATGTGTTAGATAAAAAAACATTGTAAATTGTGATTGCTATCTGGAGCAAGCCTGCAGATTTTTAGTGAGATTTAAAAAATAAAATAAATTACAACTAGCAATTACATTATTACAGATGAAGGAGAAGGAAAAGCGGGAGGATAAGCCCCCCTTCTTGGACTTTTCTTGTCTGAGAAGTAAAACCTTGCAAATTCTCCTTTTGTCCACAGCCTTCACATCCTTTGGCATCAACACGCCTCTATTCAGCCTGGTATAATTTAATGAACCAATATCCACATCAAATTAATGCAATGATATAAAGTTGACCTATTGAAGTTGCGCCACTTTCTTTTGGAGTGATGATAATGCTCTCTTTTGTGCAATTATAGGTCATTGAATGCAGCGACGAAGTGGATCGCTTTAATTTAGTGCTTCTCCACATTTACGTGGGAATTGCTTGGATTGTTGGATGCTTTCTGTTTGGATTGATTGTGATTCAGAAGAATCAGGAATGCCGAGTCTCAAAACAGTATCTGTGTCAGGTAAGAGCGGAAACTTTTTTCGCGGTGCTCTTGTGTCAAAAGAAAGTTTTGCTGACAATGAGTTATGGTGGGCATGCTTTTGTCTGCCTTTTATGTATATACATGCTTCAGTGAAAGCACAAAGAGATGAATTGATTAAATTATGATAAACCACCGTATACTACTGACCTCAATGTATTTTTTTGCCCGTTTTGTAGATGGCCAGCGTAGTATGTGGAATCTCGATTGTAGCCCTAACCGCTGTCGAAGGTTTCGGAGGGCTTGTGATATTCGTTTGGGTTTATGGCTTTTCCCTGGGAGGTTACAACTATGCACTAAAAGTCTACACATACGAAAGAGTCCGAGCTAGGCACTTTCCCAGAGCCTGGTCCTTTGTACAATGGTCTCAAGCCATTCCTGTAGTCAGTGGGGTAGCTCTGTCGGGTACAAAATATTTTACCTAAATATGAAAAATATGCCTAGCATGCCTTATTCATAAATAAAGAAGAAGAAACTTGGAAATGTCAAGATTAAAATATTGAGCGCGAGCAGGTAATATTATATCATCTTCTTTTCATCACACAGGTTACATCAACTCCACCATTGGTTGGAAAATGGGATACTATTTAGCAGCTGTGACAGTATTTCTAGGCAGCTCATTCCTTTTCCTGACAGACGTACGACGAAGAAGGCTGTCTAGACGAAAAACTAATAACAGTTCGATGAAAACGTAATGCTTATATCAAATGCATATACATTTTTTCATAGTTTTTTTTTCTTTTCTGTCATGTACTTGCAAAAGAAGTTATTACAAGAAGGTGATTTTTTGCCTTTGTGTCATGAATGACAAAAATGTTTCATTTTGCGTGACATATTGTTTGTTTTGTACAGTAACGAGACAACAGAGACAGTACAATCTCCAAAGGCAAGGAAAATTTCATTTTCCTTCCCCGTAGAGCCCGTTCCTTCACAGTCGAAACATGATTCTGAAGGACAGATTGCTGGAATCGATCCATCCATGTTGGCTAAAGAGCTTACGTGCATTTCAGAAGAGGGACTCATCGACATGGACTTTCAAGTAATAATAATAAAATTATTTTTATTTTTAAAATGCAAGATAAATCCATTATCGGGACACTGAAAACGAGGATAACCAAGCAGTGAAATGATCATTGCTACTGCTGCATTGAAAACATGTTTTTGCTGTCATGTAGTATAAAATTGCGTGTTCGTAACACATTTACGTGATTTATCCTTTTCATCAGTATGTCCCCAAAAATGTTGACTCATGGTTAATGCTACGTTTCCTTGTGTTGAAAATACTAATCTTTGGTAATTTCACTTGTGCAATAGCAAGTTCGACCATGATATGTACCAACTTTTTAAGTAAAATACAACGTAGAGTTGGTAGAAAACAGATGAAAAAATTGTATCCTGTCAATTTAATGGCAATAATTTTTCTAACAAATATAATATGGACTGTGGTTTTCCTACAGGACATTTATTTTGAAGAATGGGCCGACTACTTTGGAGACTGCATTACATCATGTAACAAAGTGGAAAATTGTCTTTTATCCGAATATGATCCTGAGTATGCTGTGCTGATAGAAAGAAGGGCTAGACGATGGTCCGCAGCCAGACCCAGTTTTGCTCAAGCAGCTCATGCCGGCATTGGAGCAACTGCAGCAGCTCTTGCCAGTGGAGTTGTTGGAGTTGGAACTGGTAACGGAGGAAATGGAACTGCCAACGGGTCAACTGTTGCTGCCAACATTAATGCAACCACGTCTTCTCATCACCATCATCATTTGCTACCTCCTGGCTCATTTCATTTCATTCCAGCATTTTCCCCATTGCCCCATCAGCACAGTCATGATGGCAATTTTAGCATTCCGACTTCTGGTACAGCTCCATTAGCATCTGGGGAATGTCCGGATGAGATAAGTTCAAACAATATGCCAACTGCAGCGGAGGGTAACATAAGTCAACCTTCTGGCTCAGCAGGTATCAGAGAAATCCCACTCTTCCGAAATAATCATCCACCACGCACAGGAAGACGTTCAACAGTGGAGCCACCGTCAAGATCCATTACGGTCATTGACGAGGCATCTGTCTGAATTTTGTAATTGATTAACTGACTGTCAAGTCGTAGGTAAATACAATGGCCAGAAGGCAGTGGCACACGAGCATTAGTATTAATTCATCATCTAATATATTGCTAGTAAATTCCTATATCAAAACCTCTGTTTTTTTCTATATCCCCAGAGCATTTATACACTTTAAGCCATTATTGACAGATTTTTTTACTTTTGACATGTTGATAAATGTTTGCTATGCTAATTTGTGAAATTTCTCAGCAAGAATTCTTTCGGGTTAGTTTTTTGTTGAAGATAGAAACGATAAGTTGGAAAAAATGATGTACTCTGTGATGGCTTAATAATGATGGTAAGTATACATGTACCCAGTATAATGATCTCCATTACAAGTAATAATAGTTGCGGTAGTGGCTTTATGAAAAGCTGCTCCGAGGAAGAAGTTTTAACAATATTGTTGACTGTAGTCATTCTTCATTCAAAACAAAATAACCTTCTTCTAGTCAAAGTAAAATGTATGTGCATACAGTGTAATATGTGAGTAATTTTTAAATGTTGCCAAAATGCATAGTTTTTAATTATGATGATATATTTATAGGTACTATAGGAAATATTTCAAATTATATGAGTAAAACAAAAAAGCCTATTATGTAAAGTGTAAGTTTAGGCAATGCAGTTTACTTTAACAATATCTATACAGTCAAACCGTCTGCGGACACGCATTTGGTGGTCCTAGCTGATAGACGTCAACTGACGACAATAAAATAAACAATGAAGTCATTAGTATTTCTGGAGCCATCATGAAGGATTGGCAAACCATTGTTTTCAATTTTTCTTTCCGATCTTCACTAGTGAACCTAAGATGTGCTTCACATGTCAGCTCTTCATATATTACTGTTGCAACCACTTGGTTTATATGAGGTTCTTGTTCAATAATCAATCAATCATTAGCAATCTCGGTGTTTACTCGTTTTCAAGCTATATTTCAATTTTTTAAAATTATTTTAATGCGTTCCTTAAAATCTATCATTTCAACCATGCAATTGACTAAAACAATTCAAATAAAAGTTAATTCGGCTCATTAATACAAAACTCAACAAATATTATTTGGTAAAAGGCAAAATGTATGCGTGTTAATGAGAACAGAAACATTCATTTCTTACAACTATTTTAAAGCGGAATACTGTACGTAAAATACACTTATACATTAATTATCAACTAGTAAATATGTTACAAATAATATTGTACTGTAACTGAATATATAACATTTTTGTTTTACCCCGAATTCAAAGTTTTCAATATTCTAAGCTCTCCGAGGGAAAAAGGCATTTGCACGTAAGTAATAAGTGCAGATTCAGATTTAACCACCAATATTTATGCTACGAATCACATAATCTAAAACACAACATAAAAATAATACATGATATATGGCTGGTTGGAATGACTCACAAAACGAAAATACATATAATAGATCAAGCAACGAAAACGGTCGTTCAAAATAGTTTTTGGGACACTATCCTCGGTTCAGACCTTATTAGAGAACTACAAGTGCTCTGTCGTTTCGATTTCTGGTGCATTCTTGTTTTCAATTTTGTTATTTTTTGTCTTTGAATGTCCATTTTCACTGAGGGGATTGATGGAAATAAAACTGGGAACTGTTCCCGTCATGGCATTTTGTCCCTTGAGCTCTTCAATGTGCTCATACATGCTAAAACCCAATTCTGCCTTATCCAATCCTTCCTGCTCTTCTTCTGGGGATGCTCGAATGTGAAGGCCGGGAATCTTATTGATTACAAATAGAATGAGAGCTGTCATGACAAAAGACCAGCCAAAACCTGCGACAGTATCGACAAGTTGCCATGCAACTTGGATCCAATTGCCGTCTAACCATCCCCCATCAATTTCTTGTCCATCAACCGCTGCAACGCTCTTCTGTGCAAAAATCCCAGTCAAAATGTTGCCCACAATTCCACCAATTCCGTGACAAGAAAAGACATCAAATGTATCGTCAACACGCAGAATATGTTTCGAACACATGGCAAAATTGCAAATGAAAGCTCCAACAACTCCGAATACCAAACTGGAACTTGGGCTCACATATCCTTTTTCCAATTAGAAAAAAACATTAGTACACAATATGTATATGTGTTTCCAAATAAATTCCAAGTATGCATATCAAAAAGATAAAAGGGTTGTCTATACCAGATGCCGGAGTAATACTGACAAGGCCACAGATTGTTCCAGCACAAAAACCCAGGGCGGACCATTTTTTGCCATGTCGGATATAATCAATAATGCTCCAAGTGATTCCACCTGCGGAGGCTGCCAGGTTTGTTGTGATCATTACGGTTACAGCTCGTAAATTAGGATACAAACCAGAGCCCGCATTAGCAATTAACCAGCCACACCAGATAAAGCTAGTTCCAATGTAAACATGTGTCATGTTGTGCGGGGGTCGCTCCGTCGTGTCTTGACGCTTTCCAACCATGTAGGCATAAGCCAGAGCAGCAGCTCCAGTTGAAATATGCACTACGAACACATAATATTAGAGTTTGCAAAAGTTGCATCAAAATCAAGGTTAAACGGTTTCATTGTCATAACATGCGAACATGCCATATTACCTGGAGTTCCTCCTCCAAAATCAAGGGCTATAAAAATTCAAAAGATTATCATTTCAGATTTTACAACGCATTTTTCTCGTTTCATAATGATAAGTGATTGGTTGCATTTTTACCTCCAAGCTTGAATGACCATCCGTTCCGATTCCATGTCCAGTACGTGAGAAAATCAAATACTAAAGTTGTCCACAGGAAGATGAACACAACAGTTGGGATGAAGCGAGCCCGTTCTGCCACTCCTCCAAGAATAATCGTTGGTGTAATCACCGCAAAGAGACAATACCATATACTGGCCAGTAGTTGAGGTACCTTATCGTTTAGGGCTGTGGGCGCATCGCCAACATTTAAAAGGAATAAATGATCAACGTTTCCAATCATTCCATTGCCAGTATCCGACAAGCATAATGAAAATCCCAAAAAATACCACTGAAATAACCGGAAATGTTCATAATACGTTGATAACCATGAATATTTTAAGGTATACAATAATATGTCATGAAGAAATACTGATAAATTCATACTTGAATAGATACAACAGCACAACTCCATAGACAAAGCATGAGTAAAGTGAGGGAGCTTTTGCTACGAGACATTCCATTGTAAAAGAACCCGACTCCAGGTATCATAATCCATGTCAGGGCAGTTGTCATAAGGAGCCATGTTAATGCACCTTATCATTCAATGGAACAAGATAATACCTTTCGTTTTTTAATCCTTGTCAATTCAGTACAATGGCTTTTGCGCAAAGTGTTATCTAACCTGCGTCGTATTCCCTGGATTGACCCGGCATGACTGAGCGAAACTCTGCGGAATGATTGTCGCCTCCGAAAAGTAGGGCTGCTCTTCCTGACGCATCCATTTAAAGAATATGGTGGTTTTGCGATTGTCAGAGGTACGGCCAGAATCCGTTTTGATTTTTATACTCACCGAAAAATACAACGGTGCTGGCTTGCAAACAGGTTCAGTTTTCCCCAGCTAGTCGAAAATGGTCTGTATCATCGAGTACTAGGGATTGAACTAGAAAATAAAACTCCCTTGAAGTTCTCAAAAAGAATGATAGGATCAGGTTTATCTCAACCCAAATTAAATGGCAGCTTTTCTGAGATCTGCAAAGAAGATACCGAATGGGAGGCTTAATTAAAAACTATTTGCAACCCGTTAAATTTTACGTAACGTGTTATTAATGATAGTGTCGTGTCATGAAATCTACACCTCGTTCTTTTGCTCTGAACATTTTCAAGCAGGATGGGAACCAAGAATGAATGAAAAAGTATGAAATAATAATGACGCTATAAAAATTATTAGAAGCCGGTATGTCATCAAGATATTCCCGTTTTTGTCAACCGACACACACTTACATATATATACCGACACACGTACATATATATTTCAAGTCAAATACGCCGACATGACATAGAAGTAATAGCTAATAAACTAAACTGATAAAGCACCAAAAATTTACTATTGGATTTAAATAAACTGTACAATTTTTATGCACCAGCACAAATGATTTACCACAAAGGTTTCAGTATTTTTAGTAGACACTGGTTGATTTGGATATGCGGAATAATGTGTCCTAAGCATGCATGGGGATATTATGAATACATAAAGCAATATCAAACTGTTGAACACCATCACACACAATTATGAGAAATAACAGAACTAAAAGTAATTAACTAATTTTAATGTTCATTATCTAAATTGTTATTGTGCGAAATTTTGAATTGGAAGAATTTTTGGGTTGTCAATTTATTTTCAGGTAGTGTTAATAAATACAGAGTAGAGAGTTTTCAGTTGGAGACTCTGAGTTAGAGCTAATGAATGTTTATCCAAAACACGACGATAATTCGCTATTAAACCTTAACAATGGAGGACAAGCAACATTCCTGACTATTGTTGTTGCTCTTCTTTGTCTGCAAAACGATTACCTAAAATGAGTATTAAGCATAATATTATGCTTACCAGTCAGTAAAAACATCAAATTCATGTCAAACCTCTAAACGGAAAAATTGAAGAAAAAACCGTACTCTAGTCTTTAATACAAAATTGCATGAAAGGTGTTACTCTTTAATAAGCTCACGTTCTGGAGGATCCGTCATGGACAACAAAATGTTTGCCACAATAACCCACCTCTAGTAACTCTTACTAAATTTATATTCCAGAAGATATAAAATACAAACTGCAGCACATAGTACCACACAACGTGAATCTGTTCCTGTGTCCTTTGTTGCAAATAATTGAAAAAAAATTCTGCAGAATAAAGCATTGGAACTTGTATTTACCTTCATTTTTGTCTGCCGTAGTGGAAGCAATCGACAATGCTGGGAACTCTTGCAAGGATGATGACAGAACGGAAACTAACTTAAATTTGCCAATTACACATTACTTTTATGCATGAAGAAATTCTAGTAGTCACGAAAGGATCTGGTTTCGCTTCTGTCACAGCCCCACAAATATATTGACAATGCAATAACAGCACCACTGTATTTGGAAACTGTGACGAGTCTTGGTGGGAATGGGAATCACTGTCGTTAAATGTAGATAATGTAATCCATGTGCTTTATTGATAAAACTATAATTGATGATGACACTAGACTGGACTGTTATTGTAAGGCATACTAGGTACATAAACTCTGGTACTGCAGGTAATAATGACTATCGTGGTATTGTCTGCTTCAGAGCACGAATTGTTATGAATGTAACATTGAATATTTTCAGATGAACTCCAGAATACAAAAGTGGTGACATTTGCTTTCATTAAAGTCGGTCACCATTGTTCACGGGCATAGTATTGACTGTTGTTAATATATGTGTGCTTTTATCATGAGATATATTACCACAGAATGTATTATATACGAGTTTATCCTCAAGCTTGCAAAAACCAAACAACATTCATGATTTAATGTTATGCAGATGCTACTGTATGGTTCTTTTATGTGGTTTTTAATGAACAAAGTGTAAAAAATAAAACATTTTTTTTTGTCCAGTCTAGGGAGTCGAGACTGTAGACTATGACCAATACCAAAATGTCTGGACTTTGTAAAAATTCAATTTTTCTGATAAAAGCAACATTTTTCTAGGACAAAATGAAGTTTGACATACATCTCTTAGTAGTTCTGCTACAGAAATTTGTATGCACTGTACACCAGAGCGACAACCTAAAGATGTGCTATATAGTCACTTTTAATTTTAATTCATTTGGAGAATACAAACCAAGCTAGCGTGATAGCGTTGTGAGATTTTGAGTTGAGTGGCCATGATGATGCTCCTACTGATGGCCATCAAAGGTAGCTTCTTGCTACTATAATAGTTAGTAGAGTCGTGTGTCATTTACTCACCATCTTCAGCAATGTTTAAGAGCATAACCATACGTGATAGTAGTTAAAGATTGTATTTGCGTCTTCATCGCAAAGGCATTCATTATGCTTTTAACTTTTTTAAATCTGTGTCCTCGAAACGCTTGTTGAAATAAATAGTTTGATTATATAGTCTGCGTATTTGACAGCAGCCAGATAGCTTATTAGATGATTGTAAAATTAACTCGAAACATTGGTGCAGGAAATACATTGACAAAATTGTCGAATGTTTTCTATCTAATATTTAAAACTTTAACTAAAGATTGAAATACTATCAAGCAGGAAAACATAAAAAACATTTCATTTTCTATTCTAAAAGCAGTTTCGTTTAAAAAATACTGATATAAACTAAAATTTGTTTACTAAAAAATTATTTTATTGGCTATTTATGGTTGAACATACCTACCTACCTACCGTTTTGCAGAGAATACAAAATGCATGACACTCAACAGTAAAGTGCTACACGATATAATGGATTTTCATATTAGCATTTAGGAATTTTCTGGATATGTTAATAGTTGACACGAGTCAGAACAGCAGATAAGTAAGGAAAATTTTACCGCTTCAATAAATTGAAACTGTAAACAGTTCACAGTGAACTTATTATTGACGAAAGCATTGAGGCATGTTATATCATCTACAGTTCGAACTGTTACAAGCAGCAGCAATAGTAATGAGGCACATAATTGGAGTACACCTACATATTTTTATGCAAAATAATATTCACCTGTCTTGCTGTGAAGATAATGAGTATCGAATAGAATAATTTATACTATATTCATTGCGCATTCATAGCTCACCTTGTACATTAGCTTCCACTTTAACATGAGCACATGCAACTTTAAAATGCAGATTCTTTTTTAGGAAAAAGCCGTGGCATACACATAAAAATTCCAACATTCAGAAGGACGTATATATACATTACAAATTCTAATCACTTGTTCCTATTCACAACACAACCTAAAATTGCAGTTGTATTTGTATTCATCACTCAATCTGATTTTTTGCAATGAATGTGACGTCCAAAAAAACTATAGAATTTTTGAATATTTTCCAGACATATTAATTTCTTAGTTTGAACACGGACAGAAGTTACTCAACACTCGACACAACACCGGTTATCTCAAGCACTATTTAACCAAGTCATATAATTTTCCCCTGCTTTGTAGACCAAAAGCTTCTGTAACATGTCCTGTAGACTTACACAAAGCCAATAGCTGTCAACAAGAAGACTAGCTATAAGCCATAAGATAGGCTATTACTGTCCAAGGCCAAAATCTCCTCAGCTCTTCACTCTCTACTTTGTTTGATCAAATAATGATGTGTGAATATTAACTTTGATGCGCGGCAAAGCATTCCAATATTAGTACAAAATGAAATTCAAGATCACTTTACACTGTCAGAACTTGGTTTACCTACAAATACAAGATGTTATGCGTACGCCGTCACTCCATTTAATGTAATGGACACTTGTTCTGCTTTCAAAAATGTAAATATTAATCATGACAAATCTTTGCCGACATTTGTGTGCTTCCTCTCAAGAGTGACAAAAAGGTAAAAAGAGAAAAGCCAGTAAGCAATTTAAAAGTTAAAAAGTAAACCCACCACATACCTTTTACTTTGTATCACCAACTCCTACCACCAACACCGTAGGTGCAACAGTAGGAAAGCAAGACCATAAAATTGGTCAACTGTACTTCACACGGGACAAGTAAAGAGAGGTCAGGATATCGTTAGGAAAGGGTGTGCAAAAGTGGTCTTTATGGCAGACGACACACTACTAACCACAATACTACAATCCTGTATAGTCATAAATTATTTTGTTTATATGTAGGTAAATATGTGTTTTATATGTACACAATCAAAAATCATGTAAATAGTGTTTACAAAACGAAAATGCTCTTGTGTGCTTTTTACAGAAAAAGGAATATCTTTAAATTTTATGAATATTTGATATTGTACCTATAGACTTCAACGCTAGCATTCATTTAAGTATTCTCAAAACCGCCGTATCATGTAGACTGAACTGAATAGACAAAGACTGCATTTATTTGCAATACTTGTGTGATTTTACACGAAATGAAACAAAGGTTTGGCTGACGGAACACGAAAGAATCTCATGATAATGTTTGCAGAATACTGGCTCGATCACTTATCTACCCAAACTTTAACTTACTTAAACCAACAATGCGCTTAGCTTTTCCGTCTTGAAATCTGATGATATAATGATAGTGTTTGACTCTTCGAAGCAGAAATAATTGTAGTGTATTAAAAACCATTTTTGCTCCTTTTCGCAGCACTATTGCCATTACTTTTATGTCGTTAGGTAAAACAGCCTCGTGTCACTCTATGATAATTTAAGAAACGGTAATCGCAAGCTTGCATTTATATAGCAGAAATCACTATCACGTCATCTACCATTATGAGTGCATGGTAGCATTGTCAACCTTTTTCTTCTCAAATAGCAGTATTAAACACTTACGCCAGTTTTGATTTGGTTATAAAATGGGTTAACAAAGCTGGCTTTAAAATGGGATTTATGATCGTGTTGCGAACTATCAATAAACGTGCTTTTCAATAATCCTGCTGTCGTGCTGTCTAGTGCAAAAAATGCGGTGATAAGACTGGTTTAGCTCGTCCGTGGTTCATTCAGCAAGAGCAATCAAACTGCATGCGCGTGTATCTTGAAAAAAGATAGGTTTACTTTATACTATTCATTGCGCTCCTGTATCATCATACAAACAAGAATTCTGTGACGAAGAGAGTTTTATTTGACTGAATAAAACTGCCCTACAGTCAACATTTTTAATTAATGCTAAAAGTTCACAAAAGGCAGTCGATAATAGAGATACTAAAATTTAATGAATATGTATGCATACAACTCTACTATGAATGCAAAAACTGACGATATATAACAATCATGCGTAGGTGCAAAGTGCAATAACTGATCATCAAACATTTGTGCCGAGTTTAACATTCATTACTTATATTTTTCATTCATTGTAAGTTTCTTGAATTGAAAACATATCTTCGTTAACCATCTCCTGATTTACTTCACATTGAAATTCTAAATTATCTTCATAGTAGCCCTCTCCAGGATATTCCAAGTATTTTGACATGTATTGTTGACAAATGTCTTCTTCCTCGCCCTCGTCTTCCTCCCCTCCCTCTTGGTTCTCTGCTTCGTCGTCTGCTACCTCACAAACGTCTGGGAGCGCGCCGTCTGGACCAGGAACACAAGCCATTGTTTTCTTCCTTATCAACGAGGACTTTTTGTCATAATTAGTGTCATGCTCCTCCTCGCGATCATTGCCGTCATCCAAAATCTGAACGTGACCATGCCCTTGGCGAATGAACGTTTGCCTAAGCGTTGATTCATTATAAAATGCTTCAAACCCGAGACTTTTAACGTAGTCCTCATTTGCGTTTTCCTTCTCAGCCAGTAATTTCTCTCGCTCTTTCCGCCGACACTCGTACTCTGCAATTTCCTTTTGCCAATTTGGTCGCCTTTTATCCTTAAACTGTTCTGAGCAAGTAGGCTTTACTGATTCTGCTACTACAAACGTCTGGCTTCGATTATTTGTTTCCTCCTGGATTTCCTGGCGTGTTGCTTCTTCTTCTTCCTTACACTTTTCTTTATCCTGCTTTGCCTGTTCTATCATTCTAATTAACTTTTTGATACGAAGATTGAATTTAGGTCGGGGAATGTACGGATCCAAAATATTGAAAGGGGGAAGTCTCTTTCCTGTATACTGATTGCTATATGGAACAAAATTCTTTTCTCGTTTTGTGAACACGTTTGGAGGTTTGTACAAACCCTTTTCCCATGCCTCCGAAAACTGTTTCAGATCTTTGTGTCGATGTACCAAAAACTTCTTTTCGTGTTCTGGGCTGTTCATTCCGTATGTAATTTTTCCAAGCCTGAATGAAAACAATGATTGCTTGAAAATACATTTTTAACTTTATCTGCCATGAATAAATGTGCTTTATACTGTTGCGTACTCAGCATAGACCAAAGGTTTTCGTTGAGAAGGCCCAACACAAGGGGTTCTACCCCGACTTGTTGATGATCGCTTACTACTCCGACCATCGTCGTCAACGCCTTCTTCATCCATTTCGTTAGCATTTTCCTCACCCTCAATGCCTTCCTCATCTCCTCCAGAAGAAGAGCGAGTTTTTTCACTATTTAGCCCAGAGTTATCGGAAACACCGTCTTCATCGTAATCATCGTCGTCGTCCATGTCATCATCCAATGACTCCCTGTGTCGGAACGCAGTCTTTTTCCGAATAACGGGATTTCGTTTGCTCTCAAAGTTTTGAGGCAGGCGAAATTTGATGCTGTCTTTCAAGCTAACTTTCGAATCCGCGCCAGACTTGTCTTTTGGAGCATACTCTTGTTTTTGTAAACATTGAATCGAAACGATTTAATTTATGACAAGTACATAATATATGTATTTTATCATAAAACTGTCATGTATATGAAAACTCACCACCCTCAGAAGATGCCCGTTTGTCAATGACTTCATTGAACTGCAATCCTTTGCCCTTTGTCTTTCTCCCTTCAGGACTATCTCCCTCGCTATAGTCAATTGCCTGAACTTCTACTTCTCCCACACGTGCTCCCTCATCAAGCTCCGTGGCTGTTTCTTCGGTCAACTCACCTTCAATGCGTCCAACACTACCAGCACCTCCTAAACTATGCGTTGGAACACGAATAATCACGTCCCCATTTACATCAAAGTACTCCTCATCCTCCCCAGCATACTCTTCATACTCCATTTCTCCTATCTGCTGCTTACTACTCTCTCGTGGCACGTTCAGACAGTCTGTAACACTTTCTCCAGGACTGTCTGTTGGACTTCCTGAAGGACTTCCGCTGCTATCAGATTGCGATTCGCTGCTGCTTTGGGTCAACTGACTATCACTTACAGGTAAATAGAGTCCATCGTATGTTAAGGCACTTTCAAGGTCCTCATGCAGACAATCGGTAACCTTAACCTGCACTTTGGGAGCTACTTTACCATCAATTGATGGTCTCGCCTCTGAAGGCTCTTTCACGGTACTGATGGTCACAATGCACCGTGTATGAGTTTCATCGCCATCATCTCTCTGAGACAATGAAGCATCTTTCATTTCATCTTGTGTGTCATTCGTCAGGTCAGATATTCGCCGCATTTGGCTTTGCGAGGTATCTTCCTCTGAAGTTCCTTCTCCACCACAAACAATTTCTGAAAATTACAAAATGCCAAAGTAATCTCAAAAGGGGTAATTGCAGCTGAGACAATATCAAGAAAATCATGATCTCTGCCATCCAACCTGGAGCTTCCTCTGACTTATCTTCACCAGCAGCATCCTGTTGATTAAGAAGTGCGAATCCAGCATCTCTCCATTCCCTTTGCAGACTTTCCGGAGGCTCGTTTCCCGTTGTTGTTTTGTAGTTACTGATTTTCACCACCACATCCACGCAAACATCCAAAATATCCCTGATCATTTTCTCGTTTTCTCCAGCCTCCTCCTCGCCCTCTTCCGTCAAATATTCTTCCTCCTCATCATAAAATCGTCTATGCTCTGCAAAAATATCCCTCTGATGTGCAACCAACAAGAAGTCGCTGGCTAAAATCATCTCTTCTCCGCACAGCTTACTTGCCTGTTTGATGGAGTAATCCAGCAAATCATTTTTGATTACATCCGGAAAACAGGGTAACATTTTACGGAAATAAGATCTTCTTGTGCGAGCTCTGTCCGCAGCAGACTGAACATCGCGTTCTTTCTGACGTTTCATAATCTCCACTTTGAGTTTCAGATCATTCAGTGACTTTTCAGAAGGTGTTTGCAAGGGATCAAACTTTGCTGCCAGAAGGCTCAAAGGAGGCTGTCTTTTCAAACTTTCATCGAAAGCATCCATTTCATTTTTTATTGCAGCCAACCTGTCTTCCTGCTTTTTACGAGTTTCCATTTCCATCTCACTCTCTAAACGATCCAGAAAGAAATGAGGGAAAGATGGTCGCCTAAACATATTCGACTTTTTGAATGTATTTGTGTTTCTGTCCAGAGAAGGCAGATTAGTGCAGGCTATAAGTTTGGTAGCCTCAGTGGTAAAGTATATTCTTGCCAAGTCTTGCTTCGCAGTTCTTTCCTCCAAATCCTCCAAATCACTTTTTTTCATCCACTCTTGAGGAATTGTTGTTGGCTTTATCCTTTTTGGGTCTCTCACATGTAGCGGGTACTTTTCTTGTGCTTTTTCTGGTAATAACCTTGTTGCGGTAATCCTTCCACCAAGCTGCCGAAGCAACTTGAGCCGACCATCCGTTTCTCGCAATGAAGCGTCCATTCCATTGACCTTTGTAATAGCAGTGGAAATTAGGTCCACGTCTTTGTCAAAACGCACTAGTTGGCTTTTTAAACTACTTCGTCGCGGTTGCGGCGCTTGAATTTCGTGTCCAGAGGAGGTATCTTTGAGGATCGATCGTCTGGGTTCTCGGTGATGTGGCGAAGGTGCATGATGTAGAGCGCGACAAGCATCAGCGAGCTCATTCCCTTCAGGACATCGCTGAATATACTCTTTGTAAAGGTCATCCAACTCTTTGGTCATTGAAGGGGCTTCACATAAGCGTTTACCCAAATCCCTAGCCCGAAGTTTGGGATGATGAGTTTTTCTGCCACATTCGTCCTTGATTTCATGCTGAATAGGTGAACTATCCGCAAGGGGATCGGGGGGAAGATGAGGGAAATTGGTAGCCATTACATACTTTAGACCTTCTTTTGCTCTATTTCCTGTGGTTAGAAATTCGTTATGGAAAAAGTTCTTTTTCATCGGCCGATGTGGTGGACATGTTTCTGTTCCAGGTTCTGGGGCATGGGCCAATTCTTCCGAATCTACCTGCTCAATAAAAAACGGTTGTGGAATTTTGCGTTGCTGGTGCATTATGATTTTTGCTGCATCACTGTCCCGTTTGAATTTCAGTTTGTGGTCAAGTCCCTGTGCAATAAGGGGAACAGACTTTCGGAGTAAATGTGCTCCGAATGAAGTGCCTGTATAATCTTGATAGCGAACGGGACGGCTATCCATGTTTTCATTGTTACCAATTGGAAGAAAGCTTAAACCGCTTTCTGAAGATGAAATGTTTTCAGCAACAGTATTTAAATTAGATGGATAAACAGTCTTAGTCTGTGGCCTGACTCTTCTTTTTAAAGCTTTCTTCGGTCCATTTTGGGAAGCTGAGGGACCACAACCCCTACATTTCATGCGAGGATCATTGGGGATATGTAAGGGAAATTTGAGTTGACCAAAGGAAGTCTTTGTATCACCACATTTATTTTGCATCATGAACGCGTGTACACGACTTGAGTTGTTTTGAGAGAAATATTGGATCAGCTTTACTTGGTCAAAGTTTAATTAAGCAGAGCAAAGATAAAAAAAGTTTATTTAGTTTAGTCTAAATCACAGTTTGCATTTATTTCATGATGAAGTAACGTCTTTTGTAAATGCAACTATATTACATTTCATACAACCGATGTTTGATGTTTGATTTTGTGTCTTTGTCCAATTATTGTTTAAGAGAGTATCTATGTGAACATCCCGCCATGCCCCCTATCATCAAAGTGTCTTTACATTAGGACGCCAAGACCAAACGTTTCAAACCAGTTATAAATCTTAACACGAGAGTGTACACACTTCGCACAACTCATCCTGTGATATTCTCTGATATTTTATTCTTGCAAACTTAAACATAAGCGTTGAGAGCGTTTATCATAGAAATCATAATGTTTAATGCTTCTGATGGTTGCAGCGTTTAATTCCTCGTGCTGCCACAATACGACTGTCACTCGGTTGGGTGTATTGGGTTCAACTCAACTTCAGCATGCTTCAAACAAATAATGGCAATGACATTCACCTTCCTATTTTCCTTTAATGCTTAACACATTACCGCAAATGGCGGATGTTATGTGAAGTTGTTATTTCTGTAATTACATTTTATTGAAAGGAAAAGTTTTGAGCCATGAACAAGCAGGAAACCGTGATAATGAAGTAATTCGCTAGTGCTCATGCATTATAAATCTATGACTTCATTTTAATGTAATTGTTACATTAAATCAAGAGTAAATTATGTGAGACAATTGACAACGTGAACAGAATGCGATATATAAAAGAAGGAAGTGAAGGATACTAATAAAATTTCTTCAGAGTTTTGCAATAGTTTCAAACGCAAAGATATAAATGCAATTATACTTATACTAAAAATAGTAATAAAGAAATCCTTTTATGGCGTTTAAATTCGTATAAATTTATGGGGGCGTACTTTCCAGAAAAATGTTTATTGTGTGTTCTTGACAGATGTCTAGGTCAAAAACTGATGAGTTTTTACCTGTATTATGAAGATGAGTATGTAATGGATTTCTTCTCTGACTAATATGTATATTATATTAAACTTATTGAAGCATTATATACTAGCAGCGAATTTTATTGATTTGACTTGAGTTAAACTCAACTTGAAATTCAAGTTGAAAATCACACATTTTTAGCGTATTGAAGCTGTTTTGTTTGTTAAATGCGTCAAACATCAAAGTATTAAATGTACATTATTAGTGCATGCGGCGACGATTTGTCGATGCGGTAAGTAGCATAAGAAAATGGGAAAACGAACGTGCAAAACCAGATTTCTCATTTCTTTCTTACACAGCTTCAACAACCACCTCACCATTCTATCTAGCCATTTATCAACCCACTTTGTTTTAATTCACATGCTATATATGTACTAAAACGTAAATTCATCATTTACGAATATCGGCGACTGTTCAGTAGACTGATCAGTACTTTTAGAAAAAAAGCAGAATTGCATGTGGTTGCACGCAAGCTGTATACAGTAATGATGAATGCCATCAACCGGCAACTCCATTAAATGGCTTTCGATTTCTTTCATGATAAAAGAGAAAGAGAAAAACTCACAACAATGGGAAGCTGAGCATTATTAAAATACACTGTTATGCCTTCGCAATTTCTCCTTGTGGAAAATCAATAGGTAAGACCAGAACATAAAAACGTCAACCTTAAAAATAGTTTGTACGTCTCTGACATTACCTTTAAAGTGCTTGCTTCGTTTATATAGCCTTTAAAATGCACATTTTTAACTTGAGCTTTAATTATTGTAAAAACCGCATTGCATACATTCATTCATTTTTCATAATATTATGAGAATCATTGCAATATGATTCATGTAATAACCAAAGATATGATGGGTAATAGGTAAGTATCTATACAGTAGCAATTTTATTAACTGTTTAGTGCTTTTGACCTAGATTTATCATCATATCATTTTAATTTCTCTTTCTGTTTGGTCGACGGCTCATCACACTCTTGCTCAAGTTTCTGCAAAAGTCAGTTGCAAACCTGCAGGATTAGTCACAGCGAGTGCAACGGAAGGAACTTGTTTGTTTATCATATTGCAACGTAATAAAACAAATACCAACCAAGTGTCAGCTAAAATGAAAAACGTGAAAATAAACAGGTTTCAAATGTTTGGAAGCAGTGCCAGCATATTTCTGGTGTGCTGCCTTCTTTTACCTGTGCTATGTTCCGGTGTTGGAAAGTCAAATGCATATCTGGATCATTTCAGAGAGTTTTCAGAGAATCTTATCGCTGGATCAAAAGAGACAACGGAAGCCACTGAGATCAAACCCGGTGTTCAGATGTTCAATCCATTTGGCGTGGGAATTCTCTTGGCGCATATTAACGAGAAGGTTTGGAATGTTCCAACAAAAGGCATTCCCGATGCTTTACATGTTCCCAAGAATGCTGTAGCCACCGAGTACGCTCAGCTCTTAAGGCAGTTTAGACGGGTAAGTTGTATAATTATGAATTTGTTCCAAACCAAAAAAAGTGGTTGATACATACCTATTCATTTTTTTACACAGAGACAATTCAGAATTTCCAACACCGTGTACTCACGCTTCGGCAATTTAACGCGACCGATGGCATTTGACCAATTTTTGACACACATAATCAATCTAGACTTCACTAATCAGACAGCGGATTTTATAGACAGTTTCAACAGTTTTATTGACCGTGGAACCAGAGGACATTTGAACAATGAAATTGTTCCCAAAATGCTCTGGAGAAAGGTTTTTGAAAATATGACCATGGGCTCATATTTCAATACAGTGTATTACAAAGGACTCTGGGACAATCCCTGGACGCCAATCGGTGACCAGCCTTTCAACTATGACTCTCTTGTCCCATTCTTGGAAACCGACGGACTGTTCAAATTTGCTGATACAGAAAACATTACTGCTGTCAAATTGGATATACAGGTCACTACTGTTGAACATTTACAAAACTCACTTTAATGGCTTTTGTTTAAATGTGAAATGCTTAATTCTTCTGGATAGGGTCCTGCCAAGCAACTCATTCTTTTCAAAGCACAGTCTTTCATGGACACAGCCGCACTACATGAGGAATTTTTAAAACTGCAAGCGAATGAGAGTGCGTGGAAAATGCAAAATTTGACCGTTCGCGTTCCATCCATCAATGCTACAAATATGGCAAGACATCATCTTGGACTGTCCTTTGTAAGTGGTCAATATTTTACATAGTACACTAGGTTAAATACTGAGAAAACATCTTACACAAAAACCATTGTCTTAAGTTTTGTTTACGATCTCTAAAATAAATGGTATTCTTTGCATAGATGGGGGTCAACGAAACATTTTGCAGAAGCAATGTGTCAGATCCTTTAGACTATTACTATACTCAGCAGCCCATCACTCAAGGAAATCATTTTGAGTTTTCTCCATCTTTTGTTGAAATAGCGTCAGCATCAGGTAAAACAAGCATAAAATATGAACTGTGAATGTACAAGGTACTAGTCATCATGCTTTTACTTCTGCAATTATTATGATTTATTTGCTTCATAGGCACACTTGTTAACTATCAAAATGAAGACTTCAACCTGACCGACCCGGAATTCAGCGATGATTACTACGAGGATGATTATGAGGTACTGGAGACAGAACCAGACACAGTAGATGACATTGAGGAGCATGTCAACTCAAGACAATTCAAGAAAACCAACCGATTCCGTAGATCTACAACAACCAAAACTTTAGGGGGTTGTGGTAGTACCGTCGCTGAAGATATTATTGGAGGAATGAGTTCCTCTAAAAATGCCCCACGAACAATAATAAAGTTTGGAAAAAATGGAAGAATTATAACATTTGATACGTCATTTTCTTGGATACTCTTTGATCAAGAAATTGGGGAAGTTTTTTACGGACATATAAGTTCCCTTTGTCAATTTAATAAAGCCACAAATTCCATTTATGCCAGCCCAACTCATGCATGGCTTCATGACGTCTTTAAAGTGGCATTTTGGAAGTGCTTATCAAGATAGTCATAGGCATGTAGTAACAGCATTCAACGTAATGTTTAAGTCTTAATTTTTGTATCGACAAACTTCATTCGTATTTAAAATAACTTTATGAGTGCTGATTGTTTCCGTTAAAACAAACACAATAAAGTTTAAACAACTTATCGTTGAGTTTGGCTTATCATATTAATCATTTATCAACACTAGAAATGGAATCACAACAAAAAATCCTAAATTCTTCATCTCGTCAATGTATCATCAGTACAGTGGATCTTGGTACTTGAGATAAAACACTGATAAATATTTGCTAAAACTGGTGTTTGTTATACATGATAAAAAGAGAATGCACTTTTGAAATTGCAATGAAAGGTAAGAAGGAGGATACGAAACAACAAAAATCTTTTGCAGGCTTTTCTGACATCCTTTGTGTTTTGAAGATATAAATGTAAATATACAAAGAGAAATAGTTTATACATGAAGAGAAAGACAGAGAGATAGATTATAATGTAAATGATGTATAAAATACAACTTCAGTTCGTTTGCGAGCTATTATGAATTTAAAAAAATATATTACATAGCAAAATGTACCATATCAAATTACTTTGATGACAAAAGGACAGCGTTTTATTCCATAATGACAGTGCTGACTTAAATCGAAGATCAAACTATCACGTTACCATATTTGCATTTCCACTGCTTTTTGCTTGAAATGATCGTGTTAGAAATTTGATCCACTAGAAACAGGCGTCAGTACTTCTGGCCAACAATGTGCCTGTGCCAGGCACCACCGTAGAAAACTTCAAATAAACAAGGAAATACAATTTTCAAGATAAACTTTTGCTTACTACTTCTAGTATAATCATACATGAAACTATTTACATAATTGATCAAAAGCTTATCCATGTGTACGAATTAAAGTGTAATCAAGAATACCATGGGTTAAATATTCTCAAGATTACCCAGACATGATAGTTGCAAAGATGTTGATCTAGTGTTTTACGAATGAGACAACCTTAACCAATTACATACTTTGTGAAAGTTGTAATAGTTGTAACTTAAATATTGCGGAGTGATGAGCTGCTCAAAAGTCAATCGGATCTGGCCACACTTGAAAAGGTATTATTTTTTCAAATTCTAATATCTTTTCTATTTGTATACCCAATTGTAGCAGAATTACAACAACCCAAAATTACCCGACAAAGATACATACATA